>OU892282.1:50147666-50783005 GCA_917834065.1 Ceutorhynchus assimilis
CGAAGGGCAAAACAGGTCTTTTAATACGCTGTTGCCAATACCTAGTTGATAATTTAATATAGGGTAATATTGATGTTTTATATAAAGCTTATATATGTTTACACGTCAAAGAAGTGAACAACACTATTTTACTACGTATAAAAACCTAATTTTCCTTGGAAATCTTTGGGACAAAAGACCCTCTTACCGGTTTACTTAGCTCCGTTGACATCATTATCCCTAACTACTTGACCTTCCCCGAGTTTGTCGTCGGAAAAATAACGAGGTGTTTTTACCACCCGGGAAACCAATAATGGGAAAATTAAGCTTTCGAGAGAAAAAGGGTTGAAATAGGTCAAATTTTTGACATAATATATTTAGTGATGTATTTTAGTTCGTTCTTTCTCAAAGCTGCCTTGGCCTGTGGTAATTCTCTTTATTACTCTGAGTTATCGAGGCATGAAATATTATTAGTTTAGATCGTAAAAGTGCTTTTGTATAGTGAACCTACTTAAGATTATCTCCATTTTGCAAATGCTTTGCCATTAGGAAATTAAAAATGATATTTTAACGCTAAAAAAAAAACATGCCATTATGTTAATAACTTGGTATACTTTTTATTATTTTCTAAATGATAATTATTGTAAAAAAACCTGCACTGTGACTTAGCAATTCAAATAGATATACATCCATTCGGCCATTTTCACACGGACAAAGCGCCATTTTAAAAGTCAATAACCATCAACAGCGAACAGAAAGAACCATTTTCCAGTTGTCTGCCGGATTTCTGGCAAAATGGCGCTTTCGAATGTCCAGCTACCGGAATTTACTTGGCTTATGGCTATTAGAGGGGCTCATCATCCAGTCTGGGTTATTATATTCAACTAAGTAAAGCTTAATGTACAGGGTGTTTTTTTATATATTGACACCCCACCTACAGCCTTTTTCTTTACAGGTAGATGTAAGGTGTAAATACAAAAGTTGTACAGTATTGGCTAAATTTTTAGAATTCATTGTCAAAAACAAAAATTGAATGTCAGAAATGTGAAATATTGCATGCTTTTTTCAAATAGGATGCGCTATATTTGATTCTATATTCTTGAAGAGCATAATTTTCCAATTTCAAAACTATCTAGTTTGTCTATATTTGGTTGAGCGGTCTCCAACATATTTGGTTCTAAAAATTTTAGAAATACTATCGGGGATAATACCACGAGAGCTTCAAAATTACCGATAATTTTTCACGATTGCGTGTTTTCTATAATTTGACGAGTCCGTAGGACGAGTGAAATTTGCAGAGAAAACACGCATGAGTGAAAAATTATCTGGTTAATTTTAAAGCTCAAGTGGTATTTAGAGGATTATTTCACGTATGAGAATGCAAAAAATATGGAAATAAATATGTATTAAACAATTTGAACATTTTAACAATCAATACAAATAAATGGTTGCTATCAGGAACCGTTTGTTTGTATCAAAAATTAGCATAACATCCATATGTATACAATAACATGGGAGAATTATCGCTGTAATTCTCTCTAGTTAAACAAATGGAAAAGAGAATTTTCGCTGTAATTCTGAAAATCGTCACTTGTCTTATGGGATTTCTAACACATGAGTGGAAAAATCAGAGAAACCAAGTACCTCAAATTTTACCTGCAGCTTTTATCTGTACAGGTAGAATGGTTCACAAAATCAGTAGTAGAATAGTATTTTTATAATTTCTGGAGCCGAATATATGAGATATTGCTCAATGAAATATAGATCGGAACATTGTGCTCTTCAAGAATATAGGATGAAATATAGGGCATCCCATTTGAAAAAAGCTGGAGGCATGTAAAATTTTACATTTCTGACATTCAAATTTTGTTTCTTTCTGACTATGATTTCTAAAAATTCAGCCAAAAGTTTTGTATGTACACCTTTCTTCTACCTGTAAAGGTAAGGCTATAGGTGGAGGGTCAATATATAAAAAAAACACCCTGTACAAATTAGTGGATTATTGCGGAACTTATGAGTGGACCTCTGCGGGACAAGCGCAGCGAGTTCCGCAGCCATCTACTCACCAATATATTGTTGAACTCCACTTCAAATAAGACACTCACCTGAAACGAGTAGTTTTTGAACTAATTAGAAAAAATCATCATCAATCAGAATCAAGTTAGTATTGTATTTGAACAACATATTGGTGAATAGATGGCTGGGTCAACCCATAAATTCCGCAACAATTCACTCGTTTGTACTTGAATAATTTGTCATATTATGTTACTAGTTTGGTAAAGTAACATTACTAATTCCTGTTGAAAGGCAAATTGACAAAAAGTGGATAATCTTACAAATTCTGACTTTATATAATAAGTTATTGTTCAAGTACAAATAAGTGGATTGTTACGGAACTTATCGGTGGACCTCTGCGGGACGAGCGCAGCGAGTTCCGCAGCCATCTACTCACCAATATACTATTGAACTGTTCAAGTAAGACATTCATCTGAAACGTATAGTTTTTAAACTAATGAGAATAACTCACATTTGAGTGAGCCAGGTTAGTATCGTAATTAAACAACATATTGATGAATAGATGGCTGCGAAACTCGCTGCGCTCGTTCCGCAGAGGTCTGCCCATAAGTTCCGAAAAAATTCACTGATTTGTACCAAAACTGTACAACTTTTCTATTTACACCTTTCTTGTACCTGTAAAGGCTGTAGGTGGGGTGTCAATATATAAAAAAACACCCTGTACCTATCAGAATTAGTACATTAAAATACAAGTTTCATAAGACGTCATTTTATCGCACGAGCCCTATATTAGAAAACGAGCCGGAGGCGAGTTTTCTAAAGGGCGAGTGCGATAAAATGTCTTATGAAACGAATATTTTATACTATTTTTTCTATTTTGGTATTGTTTAATTAAAAAAACAAATTTTTCTTGGAAATTTTATTCTCATATTTCCTGATTTCATAGTTTAGGTTGGTAACACTACATGCCAAATATAGAAATCTTCTATTATAAAATAGCGAATGACAGTTTGATGGCCATCAGTCAGTCAGTGTCACCAACCTCCGATAAGTAAAAAAGGAGTGTCACAAAGAGCTTCTTTTCGAAACTACTTTTAGTGTCGAAAAGACTTCGATATGACACCAAAATAGAAAATAGTTATTTACCTAACTAGTGCGGAAAGAGGTACTTTTCCGCACGAGACGGCAGTTGCACGAACGACGCGGAGCGGAGTTCGGGCAAGCGGTCGAGGGTGGAAAAGACATTTTCCGCAAGAGTTAGGTACAATGTTTTTTCTACGACTGATTTTGTCCATATTATTTATCAAGAATGGATCAAAAGATCTGTGTAAGATCTAGGTTTTCTGAATGAAAAATAATACCTATAGATATTTATTTGATTCGAAGTAAAAAATAGTACCCTATATCTTCAATTAGGCGTATAAGTAAAAATCGTGCGGAAAAGTAGAAATCGTGCGGAAAAATAAAAAAATCGTGCGGAAAAGTAAAAAAATCGTGCGGAAAAGTAAAATCATGCAAAAAAGTTAAATCGTACAAAACAGTCAAATCGTGCGAAAAATTAAAATCGTGCGGAAAAGTAAAACTAGGTTTTCTGAATGAAAAATAAGACCTATAGATATTGATTTGATTCCAACGAAAGTGAAAAAATCGTGCGGAAAAGTAAAATCGTACAAAACAGTAAAATCGTCTGGAAAAGTACAACTTCAGTTTTTCTGAATGAAAAATAATACCTATAAATATTAATTTGATTTGAAGTAACAATTAGTACTTACCTATCTTGAATTAAAATATTGTGCCTTGAAGTAAAAATCGTGCGTATAAGTAAAAATCGTGCGGAAAAGTGAAAATCGTGCGGAAAAGTAAAATCGTGCGGAAAAGTACAACTTTAGGTTTTCTGAATGAAAAATAAGACCTATAATAGATATTGATTTGATTTCAAGTAACAAAAAGTAGGTACCTATATCTTGAATTTAAATATTGTGCCTTAAGGTGAAAATCGTGTGGAAAAGTAAAAAAACTGTGCGGAAAAGTAAAATCGTGCGGAAAAGTAAAATCGTACAAAACAATAAAATCGTGCGGAAAAGTAAAATCGTGCGGAAAAGGACAACTTCAGGTTTTCTGAATAAAAAATAAGGCCTAAAGATATTGATTTGCTTTGAAGTGAAAAATAGTACCTACTATCTTGAATTAAGCGTAAAAGTAAAAATCGTGCGGAAAAGTAAAAATCGTGCGGAAAAGTAAAAAAATCGTACGGAAAAGTAAAATCGTGCGGAATAGCTATTTACCCAACAAGTGCGGAAAAATATTTTCCGCAAGTGTTAGGTACAATATTTTTCCTACAGGCGAAAAAATGTAAAATTTTTCTTTTTTTTTTTGGCATATCAGTGCGGTAAAATTTTTTCCGCACTGACAGCCGTGCGGAATAGTTATTTTCCTAACAAGTGCGCAAAGTGATACTTTCCCGCACGAAAAAGCAGTTAGACGAACGACGCGAAGCGGAGTTCGGATAAGCTTTGAGTGCGGGAAAGACACTTTGCGCAAGTGTTACGAACAATATTTTTTCTACGAGTATCTTAAAAAAGTCGACTTTGAATTATTACAATATTAGAAAAATCAATCAAATCAAAATCTTCAAAAATCGTTTAAAATCTATTGGAATTCCTTAGAATGTCTTTTAAATTAAATTCCTAAAAATATTTTAACATCTTCTGGAATTTCTAGAATATCAGCTAAAATATTTTCATGAGAGTCTCTCAAATATCAAAAATTGTACAAATTCCTAGCAGTACAGGCTGGTCCAATTTCGACACCTTTGATAGGAAACATCATGTTAACTAAGTGCTAATTTCAACTAAAACCCTTCATTATGAATATTAGCTTATTCAGAAACCATCAAAACATTGAAAAATCAAGTATAACTATGGTAATTATGCGTAACAAAAATGAGTGCGCAAAGAGTTTCCGTGCGCAAAGTTCAACTTTGCGCACGCAAATGAGTGCGCAAAGTGATTACTTTGCGCACGCAAGTAGAAAATAGTTATTTTCCTAACAAGTGCGCAAAGTGTTACTTTTCCGCACGCAAACACAGTTATACGAACGACGCGAAGCGGAGTTCGGATACGTGTTTGCGTGTGGAAAAGACACTTTGCGCACGTGTTAGGAACAAAATTTTTCCTACGAGCTTCATATCAGGTAGGTAACAACAAAAATTTTAAAAAAAAAACGATAATTTGTTCAATTAACGTGAAGCAAACCTATTCATTCATCAAAAAATTAGATAACAAAAAAAAAAGAACAGAAAATTCAAATCCTCGTCAGAGCTGTTCATCTTTAAGCGTTTAAATTTGATGCGAAAGAAGTTTGTAGATTCTTGCATATAAATGGAGAACACAAATCTGACAATATGTCAAAGTTATTTATATTCAGTGTTTGTATAGATGTTGGCTGACATAGAAACAGAGGAAAAATTTGTCATCATGTGTCAAAGTCGACAGGTGCACTTATTGTTGCTTGACATTTATTTTCACTTTTCGGCACTCAGTGCGGATAAGGCCCGTATCCGCACTGAGTGCGGAAAAGTGTAACTTTGAGAACGGTAATGCGTGCGGAAAAGTACTACTTTGCGCACGCTCGTAGGAAATAGTTATTTTCCTAACAAGTGCGCAAAGTGTTACTTTTCCGCACGCAAACACAGTTATACGAACGACGCGAAGCGGAGTTCGGATACGTGTTTGCGTGCGGAAAAGACACTTTGCGCACGTGTTAGGAACAAAATTTTTCCTACGAGCTTCATATCAGGTAGGTAACAACAAAAATTTAAAAAAAAAAACGATAATTTGTTTAATTATTTTTAATTAACTTGAAGGGAACCTATGCATTTATCAAAAAATTACATAACAAAAAAAAATATAACAGAAAATCATCGTCAGAGCTCTTCATCTTAAAGCGTTTAATGGCGATTTCCATTTGTCATCAGTGCCGCACTGAGTGCATCCGCATCTTTTTCTAAAAGCATGTAACATGTAAGGATAAGGATACATTTTTTTGCCCTGTTTCGACAAATGGAAAATGCTATAAATTTGATGAGAAAGTTTGTAGATGCATATATATAGAAAACAAATCTGACAATGTGTTGAAGTTAATTAAATTTGGTGTTTGTAGGTATAGATGTTAGCTGGAACAGGAACAGAGGAAAAATTTGTCATCATGTGTCAAAGTCGACAGGTGTACTTATTGTTGCTTGACAATTATTTTTACTTTTCGGCACTCAGTGCGGATAAGGCCTGTATCCGCACTGAGTGCGGAAAAGTGCAACTTTGAGAACCGAAATGCGTGCGGAAAAGTACTACTTTGCGCACGCTCGTAGGAAAAAACTTTTTCCTACGAGCGTGCGCAAAGTAGTACTTTTCCGCACGCATTTCGGTTCTCAAAGTTGCACTTTTCCGCACTCAGTGCGGATACAGGCCTTATCCGCACTGAGTGCCGAAAAGTAAAAATAATTGTCAAGCAACAATAAGTACACTTGTCGACTTTGACACATGATGACAAATTTTTCCTCTGTTTCTGTACCAGCTAACATCTATACCTACAAACACCAAATTTAATTAACTTCAACACATTGTCAGATTTGTTTTCTATTTATATGCAAGAATCTACAAACTTTCTCATCAAATTTATAGCGTTTTCCATTTGTCGAAACAGGGCAAAAAAATGTATCCTTATCCTTACATGTTTTTAGAAAAAGATGCGGATGCACTCAGTGCGGCACTGATGACAAATGGAAATCGCCATTAAACGCTTTAAGATGAAGAGCTCTGACGATGATTTTCTGTTATATTTTTTTTTTGTTATGTAATTTTTTGATAAATGCATAGGTTCCCTTCAAGTTAATTAAAAATAATTAAACAAATTATCGTTTTTTTTTTGATTTTTGTTGTTACCTACCTGATATGAAGCTCGTAGGAAAAATTTTGTTCCTAACACGTGCGCAAAGTGTCTTTTCCGCACGTAAACACGTATCCGAACTCCGCTTCGCGTCGTTCGTATAACTTTGTTTGCGTGCGGAAAAGTAACACTTTGCGCACTTGTTAGGAAAATAACTATTTCCTACGAGCGTGCGGAGAAGTAACTTTTTTACACGATTTTTCGTTTTGAAAGTTGTACTTCTCCGCACGATTTTACTTGGCCGCACGATCTTACTTTTCCCCACGATATTTTTTTATTTTTCCGCACGATTTTTACTTTTCCGCATGATTTTTACTTTTCTGCACGATTTTTACCTATATGCACGATTTATACAGGGTGGCCATTTGAAAACGAAACAGAGGTGATGTTGAGTTCTTCAAGAGATTTAAGAAAAAACCCTCGAACCCGTCGATTTTTTATTTAAGGGGGAACCATTTTTTTGGCATTTCCACCACCTGGGGGGCAAAGCCCTAGCTAGGGTGACAAGGGCCCCCAAAATTTTAAATGGAATGAGGGGTCGAGTGATACCTTATTTTGAAGCTATTTTTATGTACATTATAACCCCTAAGTTTCACATCGCTACTATTTACCTAGCCATTACAAGGACTAATTAAAGCTACAAAAACATGTTGGGATATTTTGTATTTGAAAAAATGCTTTAAAACCAAAATCAATCAAGTAAATGCTGGAAATGACCCCAGAAAAAAAAATCTAACGGGCTTAAATCTGGAGAAGCTGGGGGCCACTCAATAGCTCCTCTCCTTCGAATTGATTGTCCTGAAAACATTTGGTCCAAATATTGACGAACCACTGCAGCATAGTGGGGTGGAGCACCATCTTGTTGGAGTATTAGACGGTTTTCCATGTATCTGTTATCATTCTCTAATATCTCTTCCAATTTTGCATGAATCGCATCTTTTGACCACTCGAGGTACATTTCTCCTGTTAAATTTATAGGTAAAAGAGGGGCCTATTATACGGTTACCAAAAATGCTAGCCCATATACTCAAATAATCTACATCTCCATAACGCCCTAGAACGTTATTTCGCACGTATTATACCTGGAAGCACAGGGCTTTCATTTCAAAACTTGCCACCCACGTTATCTGCGTAAAGAGGCATATTTGCGGAAATCGCCAAAACACGCCAACAAATTTATTGAGGGGGAAGGTTTTTCACGTAAAACTGGACTTCGCCCCTCCAACCCTCTTAGCCCTAGGGCTACCTCCCCAACATTTTTGAATGAAACACTAACTCGACCCCCTGTTTCATTCAAAAATTTTGGGAAGGTAGCCCTAGGGCTTAGAGGGTTGAAGGGGCGAAGTCCAGTTTTACGTAAAAACCCTTCCCCTTCAATACAGTTGACGGGTTTTGGCGATTTCTGCAAATATGCCTCTTTATGCAGATAACGTGTGTGGCAATTTTTGAAATGGAAGCCCTGTATTTTCAGGTATAATACGTGCGAAATAACGTCCTAGGGCGTTATGGAAATGTAGATTACTTGAGCGTTTGAGCTAGTATTTTGGGTAACCGTGGTCCCTCTTTTACCTATAAATTTAACAGGAGAAATTTACCCAGAGTGGTTAGAAGATGCGATTCATCCAGAATTGGTGGAGATACTAGAGAATGATAACGGATACATGGAAAACCGTCTAATATTTCAACAAGATGGTGCGCCACCCCACTATGCTGCAGTGATTTGTCAATATTTGGACCAAACGTTTCCAGGACAATCGATTCGAAGATGACGATCTATTGAGTGGCCCCCACGTTCTCCACATTTAAGCCCGTTAGATTTTTTTTTCTGGGGTCATTTTCAGCATTTACTTGATTGATTTTGGTTTTAAACCTTTTTTTCAAATACAAAATATCCCAACATGTTTTTGTAGCTTTAATTAGCCCCTGTAATGGCTAGGTAAATAGTAACGATGTGAAACTCAGGGGTTATAATCTACATAAAAATAGCTTCAAAATAAGCTATCACTCGACCACTCATTCCATTTAAAATTTCGGGGGCCCTTGTCATCCCAGCTAGGGCTTTGCCCCCCAGGTGGTGAAAATGCCAAAAAAATGGTTCCCCCTCAAATCAAAAATCGACGGGTTCGAGGGTTTTTTCTTAAATCTCTTGAGGAGCCCAAAATCACCTTTGTTTAGTTTTCAATTGGCCACCCTGTATATACTTTAAGGCAAAATATTTTAATCCAAGATATAGGTACTATTTTTTACTTCAAATAAAACTAATAGGATCTGTAGGTATTATTTTTCATTCAGAAAACCTGAAGTTCTTCTTTTGCGCACCATTTTACCGTTTTGTACGATTTTAGTTTTTCCTACAGCCGTGCGGAAAAATCGATTTTCCGCACTGATATGCGTGCGGAAAATGAGTTTTCCCGCAGGGTGCGGTAAAACTTTTTTTTTGACATATCAGTGCGGAAATAGTTATTTTCCTAACAAGTGCGCAAAGTGTTACTTTTCCGCACGCAAACACAGTTATACGAACGACGCGAAGCGAAGTTCGGATACGTGTTTGCGTGCGGAAAAGACACTTTGCGCACGTGTTAGGAACAACATTTTTCCTACGAGCTTCATATCAGGTAGGTAATAACAAAAATTAAAAAAAAAAACGATAATTTGTTTAATTATTTTTAATTAACTTGAAGGGAACCTATGCATTTATCAAAAAATTACATAACAAAAAAAAAACTGAAAATCCTCGTCAGAGCTGTTCATCTTAAAGCGTTTAAATTTGATGAGAAAGTTTGTTGATTTTTGCATATAAATAGAGAACAAATCTGACAATGTGTCAAAGTTAATTTATTTTTGGTGTTTGTATAGATGTTGGCTGATATAGAAACAGAGGAAAAATTTGTCATCATGTGTCAAAGTCGACAGGTGCACTTATTGTTGCTTGACAATTATAATTACTTTTCAGCACTCAGTGCGGATAAGGCCTGTATCCGCACTGAGTGCGGAAAAGTGTAACTTTGAGCCCGGAAATGCGTGCGGAAAAGTACTACTTTGCGCACGCTCGTAGGAAAACAATATTTTAGTTTTACTATTTAAATGAAATGAAAAATAATTATTTTGTTCCTTGAAAAACAATTCCAGACAATGTAAGTGAATCGTTATAAACCCTCAACTAAAATCCTTTTAGAATAAAATCGGACACCGAATTCTAGTGCCATCAACTCAATCCGTGCGGAAGGCTAAAATCCGCATTATTTTAAAACGGGCTCTATCTCCAAACTAGAACAGTTGTCAGCGTCTTTGCGACTGCAATCAGCAGTCCCCTTTCTTTATCGAGCACTATGTAATTTAAATAGGTTTTCTTGCTTTTGTGCTAACACTCAATAAACTGTTTTATTTTTCTAGGAGAATTATGCTTGTTGCCGCTCGGAATGGAGTCTGGAAAAATCCGGGATTCTGCGTTGTCAGCTAGCACCAGCTACGATTCTGGAAGCGTTGGTCCACATCATGCCAGGTATTTATTCATAAAATAAAAACTTTTTTAATTTACTTTTCAACCATGTAATTAATAACATGGTCTAATAATAAAAAGCTTAAAAATTCATTAAAACTTTGAAGCCTTTGTTAAACGAAAAAAGTCTTATTTTGATCTGGATTTTGCTCGGTAAAACTTTAAAGAGTATTAAATTATTATTACGAAAAACGTACTCTGGTAAGTATACATAAATTAGTTAAAAATCTCCCAGGTAAACTTTATTATTTATTCTAATAATTCATCAGCCCACCTTAATCATTATAAGTACGTTATTTACCTGAACCACTCTACATAAAATGCAAACTCTCCTATTCAAAAATGCAAACAATGTCGCCCATCTTAATTTAGGCTCCCGCGCTTCTTTCAGGACGAAAATTGAAAGAAAATTCTCGGATTGGAAATCGCTATTCGGTCGTGTGTTTTTCCTCGTTTCCTCTCTAGTTTGACGTTTTACGATGCACCTGCTTTCGAGTGCCCTGGGGACGATGCCAACGGAAAGAAAATCTTTCTAGAAAGTAAAAACAAATCCAGATTGAAATAGCAGACTGAATTAAGGGTTATGGTTGTCGAAGGATATTGCACCCCGCGTTTTGTAAACGAAATGGCAAAAATGTGTTTTGATTTAATGCCAGATGGAATAAAACGCAAACACATTTTCTCTTTTAAATATTTAAAATGCATTTTCTTTTTCAAGATTGAGGAACAACAAACAAGGAGGTGCTTGGTGTCCACGTCACATGGTTTCTAAAAACTCCCGTGAATATCTGGAAATTGATTTGAAAGAATTACATGTTCTAACAGGTAGGTACCTACCTGAAACATTTATTTAGCAAGTATAACAAGTAATTATTCTATAAGGAATTAAAACGCAAGGACGATATGGCAACGGACAAGGGCAAGAATACGCGGAGCAGTACATGGTGGAATATTGGAGAAGTGGATTGGAGAAATGGGTTCGGTGGAAAGACAGACATGGGAAAGAGGTAATTTTTTTTACCTACCATATTATCTAATCTTTAGAGCTTCACAGGATCAGGACCGAGACATTTTACTTATTAATGAACTGTTTCAAATAATTTACACTATTCTTGATTCGCTCATGAATAACAAAGAGTGTGGTAATTCAGAAACTCACTCATCTTTAGATCGGAATTGTACTTGAACGACTTATTATCAAATCTCAAAATAATTTAGTGTATGGAGTTTTAGGGGTCATTTTAGTACTAAGCTAACTTATGATTTAGATTTTTGAAAACTTTGAAAGGTCACAACTTTTTTTCTATTATAGATAGAAAGCTAAAATTTTCAGCGATTCTTACTCCAGTAGAGGACTACAATTCCTGAAAATTTCAGCTCATTTGAACTTATAGTTTTAAAAATAAAATGGCGTTAAGCAATTTGGGGTAAATTTATCAATTTTTCAATTTTTCTGAGTTCCTTTTCTAATAGATTTCGGGTTTAAATTTCAGAATAATTTAGTGTATGGAGTTTGGGAACTCCCGAATGATCATTTATGGCTATTTCCACCAAACTATATCTATGCTTTGATTAACTATGAAGCCCTTAAAAGTTAAGGGACACTCAAATACAATTTCGTTCCACCAGAGTTTTCGAGTGCACGCTTAGCTAAGTGTCGTAAAGCATTGGCAATATTGCATTATTAGTGAAAAATTTGGTTACTTTTCGTTTTTACGCAAGTCGTGTCAATTTTATCTGTCATTCGACACACTTCCCGCTAACTTTTATAACATTACGAAGGTGCCTAGAGCAGCGTGGAGTTGGGGAATAGAAACAAACATTGAGAGTTTATCCAAAAAAAGCCGGACACAAAACCACATAAGGAAAAAGAGCTGTTAATAGGTCTGTTTCTGCAGAAATCACAAACCAGTCAGAGCGAATTTCATTGGTTGAAAACAGTCAGAAACAGTCAACTAGTTTCAACCAATGAAATTTACTCTGACTGGTTTGTGATTTCTACAGAAACAGACCTAATATCACTAACATCAAAAAGAAAAACATAATCGAAAATAGAAAAAACAGACGGAGTACCTAGATGTGGCCGAAAAAAGTAGGGTTTCGGAGAAAATTGGCTTAAAATTTAAATCTGTGGCTCCTAATTTATGTTATGACACAATCTGAACGTTGTTAACGCATGCGCACATCTCTACTTAACGATAAGTGGCCCTTAAGCTGAGAATTTTGACGGTTTAGTTAAGTGATCCTTAATAAAACAAAATAAGCGTGGAGGAAAGCAAAATCTAATCTAAGGATCACTTAACGTTAAGTACACCTAACCATAGAGAAATATAATAAACCAAGGTGAGAGTTACCGATTCTGTGGTGCGACACTGGCATCGCGATGACGTCATGTCGATACTAGCGTCACTATCCACTGCAAGACCAACTTAAATAACATTTGGCGTGCTTTTTGAACTTTTAGATTAGGTATAGTCTTGTTATTTTTGAAAGTAGAAATCTAGCCCAGCGTTTTTCGGCAGTCGACAGGAAAAGAAATGCGGGAAAACGCTGGCCTGGAAACAAAAGTCAATAATCAAAAAATGTCCATGAAGTAATCTAATATATATCTACCTATTTTGATCAAAACATCTCACTTTTGACTAATAATAGGTTAGTATTTAATCATTATTATTATTTATGCATGAACTTAACAATTTTCACATTGTAAATCTTACCAGAATCATGTATTTTTAATAAATGTAATATACTAATTAATTTTAGGTTCACTTGACACTTATTTGTGTCAGCTTTAAAAAAAGAAAATGTCATTTTATAGGTTACAAATCGTAATGTACAATAAATGAAAAACCCTATGTGCTCTCTTCCTTTGTTATCACATCTGTTAAAAGGAGACAGATATAAGAATGGAATACGATGTCAAAATTGTCAGATAGTTCCAAGCTATATTAGCGCCACCATGTGCTACAAGAAATACGTTGCCACTTGACACATATGAATCGGTAACTCTACCTTGGTTTATTATATTTCTCTATACACCTAACTTTTGCTTGGTGGAAATGGCCATTAGACACAAAACAAACCATGGCCTATACTTTGAAATGTCCATTTTTTGACGTTTGTTGTGCCATAAGCAGTGTTGCCATATGTTTTTTCAGATCTCGAGCCCGGAAGGCCGAGATTATACGAGCCCGAAGGGCCAGAGTTGCACGACCCCGCAGGGCTAGAGTTATTTTAATCACGAGCCCGGAGGGCCGGGGCCCAGTCTATAGTCATTCTATTGATCAGCGGATAATTATTTGGAGCCAATCAAAAAGGCGTACACTCGATTGACCTACGAACGAATGGAGAACCATACGAAAATATACAAAACTGTATAATTATTCAATAACTGTACTTTTATACAAGAAAAATCCCCGATTTTGAAATTACCTAAAAACAAGGGCCCCCGGAAAACTTTTTTTTGAGGCTAAACCCCCCTTAGGTGGCCAAGACTACCTTTACAACCTGTTTGACAATGAGGGGCCTTGCGATTTGTTTCGATAATTTGTGAATTTTTATTTTATACATTTTAAACGATTAATTATTGATACTTACATTTGATTGGTGGGGCCAGAGTGTTTTGGAATCACTTTACACTTAAAAAAACACTAAATTTAGCCGAAATAACGGAGCCCTCGAGCCAAAAAAAAGGGCCCCCAAAACAAACCGACGCCATTTTGAATTAATTGTCAAAAATTACAAGGCCTACTTTGGAACGTCAAAGCTATCTATTAATAGCAAAAAAGTTATGATCTTTCAAAGTTTTCCAAAATCTAAAGAACATCTCACACTTCTTATGGATTTCGATCACCAACAGATTTTGTTGAAAGTTTAGTATAGTATTTTGGAAGTCGAAATAAGCATTTTATTTCATTGCACCGACCTTGAAGCGATACAGAGTGATACCAAAAAAATTAGATCAAAAATTTTCATTTGTTTATTACTGTAAAATATTGTTATTCAACTTTGGTAGATAAAATCTGGCAATTTCTTTCATATTCCATGAAAGTGATATTCTTTTCATTCCTAGCATGTACAGGATGTCCCATTTTGGTTGTACATAAGGGATATTTTGGTTGCTATTGGAGTTGGGAGGATGCGGTTTTCGCGAACTTTGGCTACTTTTTTGTTTAACGAAAGCTTCCGTCAGCAAAATTGTCATCTGCCTTTTTGCTTTTCGGATGCATTTTAGGACACCCCTTGTATCTCGGGTATCTCGCAACTGGTCGAAGAGGTGACAACGGTTTTCTATAGATCATCTTAAGTAGATTCCAGTGGCGGAGTCAGTTTGGGAGGTGACAGTTTTTAAATTATGAGCCAAATATACGGTTTTTCACATAAGACACCCTGTATATTAATAACTCATTGGCTAGCTCTGCTTTTGCTGATTTCAATGATACAAAGTTCGATAGGTAAATATATATCTTCAACAGTTTTCGTGAAATTTTTTTCCTATCTGTTTTTGTCATAGGAAACAATGTGTTACAAAGAGACCTTCCTCATTTCACTTACAGATATAAACTCCTAGTTCAACAATTGTTTCTTATGACAAAAGAGACATAATAGAGATAAATCTATTGAACTTTATATCATTGGAATCAGCAGAAGCAGAGCTAACCAATGAGTTATTATTATACAGGGTCTCATGAAAAAAAAAACTTATGTTTGGTTCATAATTCAAAAACTATCACTTCTAGAGAAAAGCTTACTTCACCGGGAATCTACGTAGAAAGATCTATAAGAACCCGTTGTCACCTTTTCGATTAGTTATAAGAAAACCGAGATACAAGGGGTGTCCCGAAATGCAACAAAATGGCATCCTATACAGGGTGGCCCAATTTGGACACTTCAACTTTCTCATCTATGGAGATAATTGATTTCTGTAAAAACTTTCCAAAAGCACTCAGTTTTTGATACTTCCCCAGAGTTTCGAAATATTGGCCAAAGTCCAATTTTTTAAAATAGAACACCCTGTATTTTTATAACTCATTGGATAGCTCTGCTTTTGCTGATTTCAATGATGTAAAAAAAGTTCCATAGGTTAATCGCAAATAGTTTTCGAAAAGAAAAAAAATATATTTCTTTTTGGCATGAGAAACAGTGTGTTAGAAAGACACCTTTCTCATTTTCCTTACAGATATAGAGTCCTCTAATACAAAGGTTCTTATGACAAACATAGATTTTAATTCTATTCTCAAAAACTGTTGAACATAAAACTATCGAACTCTATATTCTTGAAATTACCAAAAGCGGAGCTATCCAATGAGTTATTAGAATATAGGGTGTTGTATTTAAAAATATCGAACTCTGGTCAATATCTCGAAGTCCTGCCGAAATACCAAAAAAACTGAGAATGCCACTGGATTTTGCTTTAAAAAAAAAACTTTAAGAAAGTTTTTACGAAAATCCATCATTTTCATACATCAGAAAGTTATGAAGCTTTTCCTAATAAAAGAGTTTAAATTGGACCACCCTGTACAGGATTCGATGGTTTTGCCGGGTTTCGGGCATTTCTGGGCGAGTTGGAAAAAATCTGACTCCCACTTGCGAGTTTCGATTTTCAAGAGAAGTTGACTAGTGAAACCCGCATCTCGATATCTTGATTCGTTTTTAAAGGGGGTGTGCGCCAAAAATTAAAGTTTTAGTGCAAAAAAATCTAAGAATAACTGTTCAAACCTCGTTATTCTACGATAAACCATCGCTGAGATATACCGCTTTAAAGTGTGGACGACGCTCTCGTGACGTCACGAAAACTTCGTCCAGCGGCGCTCTGCATTGTTAATTTGATTGTGCCCGGCACGCGTGAGTGGTTTTTGTTTAGATTATTGCAGGTAACACAGGAAAAACATTATGTAAATTTAATTAAATCCACTTTCTCGTGCGTCGCTTGAGCTTTCGTGACGTCATAGGGTGAGATGCGGTACCTTCATAGAGCCATATCTGCGGTATTATTTGTCATAGAGGGGTGCGGATTTCACTGTTATTCTTAGATTTTTTTTTTTGTTTTTTTTTGAGATGAAGTTGTTTTTTTGGCGCACACCCCCTTTTAGACCCCCTGCCAAACTCCAAACTTTTCAAAAACCCCTCGTAGCATAAAAACGACTCGACATATCGTGATGCGGTTTTCACCAATCAATTTCTCTTGGAAATCGTAGCTCGCAAGTGGGAATCAGATCTTTTTCAACTGCTTCAGAAATACCCGAAACCCAACAAAAACCATCGAATCTTTGGACACCCTGTACATGCTAGAAATTAAAATAATATCACTTTTATGGAATATGTATGTTTTTATTGAAAAAAAATGCGTGATTCTAATAACCATAGTTAAATTACAATACTATTTAACAAAAAAACTTTGACCTAATTTTTTAGTATCACCCTGTATCGCTACAAGGTTGGTGCAATGAAAGAAAATGCTTATTTCGACTTCTAAAATGATATACTAAAATTTCAACAAAATCCGTCGGTGGCCGAAATCCATAAGAAGTGTGAGATGTTCTTTAGATAAGGTAGCTACCATAGAGAAATATAATAAACCAAGGTAAGAGTTACCGATTCATATGCACGAAGTGGCAACGCATTTCTTGTTGTTTCTTGTAGCACATGGTGTCGCTAGCATAGCTTCGAACTATCTGACAATTCTGACACTACCTTCCATTCTCATATCTATCTCTCTTCAACAGATGCGATAATAAAGAAAGAAAAGACAAAGGATTTTAAAAAACACGACATTTTCATGACATGTTCAAAACTGACACAAACAGACACAAATAAGTGAACCTAAATCTCTATTAGTTGATTTAAAAAATACATAATTCTGGTAAGATTTACAATGTGAAAATGGTTCAGTTTATGCATAATTAATGATAATTATTAAATACTAACCTATTATTAGTAAAAAGTGAGATATTTTGGCTGTTTTTGCTTTTTTGTTGTTGTGATCTTGCGGTAATTGTATAATTTAATTTTAATTATTTCTTTATTTACGTATATGTATTTTGTTTGTATAAGTACCTATGTTCTTTGTTAATTGCGAAAGATCGAAATATATAATTCCATTTTAGGCGATTGTCCGTATTTATTTTTGTTTCCAGGCCAGCGTTTTTCCGCAATTTTTTTTTCTGTCAACTGCGGAAAAATGCTTCCAACAAATACCATTTTAAAGTCACGTGATTTTTCTCTATCCTTGTTGAATACATCTCAAACAGCGGTGATGGTAAAATTGGCAAAAAAATTGGTGTCTAATTATTGTTCATAAAATTCTTACCTGAAATAAAATCCGTCACTGTCATCAATTAGTTTGTCAAAGTTATTTTCGAAAATGATACAACGAACAAACACAGCTAATAATTTTGACTATATTAACCTTTTTCCAACTCGAAAAGAAGCAAATAGAAAACGGGTACCCAATTCAAGTTCAGAATGTATTACAACGGACAGCAGATGCGACAAAAGTGAGTCTCGCAACAATTGCAAGTATTAAAATTCCCATTTGATTGGTCAATACTACTTCAGAAATGCGTTTGTAAAATGCTAGTGGGAACATATCTTAAAATTCAATAGTAATTAACCACCAGTAGCTTTTTGTAGGTGATATCAACGATATAATCAATGAACATACGTTTTTTGCCACCAATATCACGTGACTTTAAAATGGTATTTGTCGGACTATATCTACTTTCAGAAATAACAAAACTATAATTTAAAAGTTCAAAAAGCCCGCCAAATGTTATTTAGGTTGGTCTTGTAGTGTACGGTGGCGCTAGTATCAATCTGACGTCATCGCGTTGCAAGTGTCGTACCACAGAATCGGTAACTCTCACCTTGGTTTATTATATTTCTCTATTAGGCAATTCAAACCACGTGACTTTCAAGATGGCGTGGCGGCCACACGTGGGCCAAAAAACACAAAAAAAATATCTAGATTCTGCCCGATTTATTAGTTTAGGTACCTAGTCAACATATATTTTATTAAATAATCCAAATCAAAGTTGCAAGCAAAACTCTAAGCAAAATAATTTGAAATACGCATAAAAACACATTTAAAACAAACTTGTTTGGCCGCCACGCCATGTTGAATTTTCCTATCTGACAGATGGATTAAACTGCCTAATGGTAGCTACCTAAAGTCCAACAAATACCATTTTAAAGTCACGTGATTTTTCTCTATCCTTGTTGAATACATCTCAAACAGCGGTGATAGCAAAATTGACAAAAAAATTGGTGTCTAATTATTGTTCATAATATTCTTACCTGAAATAGAATTTGTCACTGTCATCAATTAGTTTGTCAAAGTTATTTTCGAAAATGATACAACGAACAAACACAGCTAATAATTTTGACTATATTAACCTTTTTCCAACTCGAAAAGAAGCAAATAGAAAACCGGTACCCAATTCAAGTTCAGAATGTTTTACAACGGATAGCAGATGCGACAAAAGTGAGTCTCGCAACAATTGACCTTTTCAATTTAAAAGCCTCTCTCTCTGGCGTCAAACTGTCAGACGCCAAAAGAATATGAAAACAACGATTGACAGCCGCTGACAGTGGTTTGTTGACAAAACTTTTGTACATGTGGAAACTGGACTGGAAATATTTCCTCGGTTGTCTCAAAGTTTTTTCCTAACAATGGTGATTGTGTAGTGTGCCTTTTTGTAAAAATAATTCCTATTTACCGGCGGACGTGTCTTTCCATAAGTTTCCATCAAATCCTACATTTGTCAAATTTTGGATACATAAAATCAGAAAGAATACTCGCAAAAAAAAAGGAAATCCACGGCCCCTCACGTATACAAAGTAATCCACGTTCAAGTTTAGTTTGCGGGAGCTGTTTGCTTCCAAAATAATATATATACGAGAATATATGGGACAACAGTCTTGGATCGTAACAGATGGAGTCTTTGTACTTGTATCTAATCACCCACATAACAAAATTGCATCCTTAGAATGTGATAAGAATTTTTTTTTTAGGAGGAATGTGCCTAGAATGTTCGCCAAAACCATTGCGAATGTCCTGAGAATTTTCTGAGAAAAGATTGTAGAAATACAGTTTGCAATACCCAAGAACTTCCTGGGAAATCCATTAGGATATTCCTAGAATATACCTATGAGATTCTCAGTACATTCTAAAAGAATATTCCTGTTTGATTTTTAAAATATGCTCGAAATGTATATTCTCACATCCAAAGAATGTTTCTATGACATTATAGTTATGTTCTCAAAAGAATGTTATACCAATATGCTTGAAATATTCTTAGAATATATCTACATATATCATTCTCAATATGCATCTTAGACATAACATTCTTGATCATTCTAAGGATATACTTAGAATGTTAATTTTCGCTTCCAAATAATGCTCCTTGCAGCCCGAGTTTCAGCCCTTTTATATTAAAGGCAGTAAAATAGTTGTTGGAAAACTTCTCTGGAAAACACAAGTGTTTAACCAAAGCTCCGGTTTCGAGCTTGTTATGCTCTCGTCGCGGTAAGCACGCCAACTGAGAGAAACAGGTTCCAAGGTCATTCAAACACTAGGCAAGATGTAGATCTTTAATAGCGCGTGGCTCCCTCTCTTGGAAGTCCTACAAAACAAAAGAAAAAGAATATACCTATAATATTCTTAGTAGGTTCTAGATAGAGCATTATTGTTTAATTGTTCAATCAAGATTTTCAAGTAGGTACTTTAGATAATTAGGTAAACAATATGGAAATATTCTTATCATGGGTACCTACCTACATAAACTTCTCAGCACAACTTGGTAGGTATATTCTTAATACTTGATAGAGATATTAGCCAAAAGAATATTTTTCAGGGTACATTATAATAATGTTCGTATGACAATATTCAAATAATGTTATAAAAAGTAGGTTCTTAGCACAATCTTTCAGGTAGGTGCATAGAAGCAACATTCCTAGTACATAAATAGACCGTTCAAAAATGAATATTTTAATCGAAACAATCTTAGAATATTCATTAAACATTCCTAAAAGAACATTCCAAAAAGCATTTTGAGGGAATATTCTGAGAATATGAATGTTCTTTCACTGTTATGTGGGTAAGAGACCCTTGGAGAAGTGAATCCAGAATCTGTTTAAAAAATCAAAATACCAATATTGTGTATACAGTACATAGAGCGAAAAATCGTTCGAAGCCGTAACCCAATTTCCAATCAATATTGCAACAACAAAGTTTAGCAATTAGCTTGAATACCAGATTTTACTGCCATTTAAACAATAATTACGCCATATTGCAGCCCAAAACGGGCTCCTATTTAAAATTAAATTTAATTTACGGGTCCGGCCGCCTCACCTACCCCCGCATTATCAGCCTGATGACGTTTTATTATTTATTTAAATCGTCCATCAGCTTATGGTTCCCGCCGGTTTCGTTGTTTATGAAATATTTAGCACCCTGTACGGATATGAAATATGTACTCGTCTCTCATATGCTTTATACGTTGTTAATATTTTATTTTTGTTCGCCTCTTTTCATGTAGAAAAAATATTATTTATGTATGGTGCGTGTTTCGAATTTTATTTGAAATTATAAAATGTGGCTAAAAGGATTGGTTGATGTTTATTTTATTGAAAAATTGAACAATTAAAATAAAATGTATCAAAAGTTGTTTATTATTTCCAATAAGCAAACAAAACTCTTAACAAAATGACCTCATTTGCAAATTAATTTATGTTGAAGTGTCCGCTTATGACACGATGTTTTATATGAGCTCATACAATTATAATTATTTATGCGGAATAATTTAAAATATTGTTTAATGGATATAACAATTTATGCATAATGATTATTGCAAGGTTTTATTTTCAATTAAACTAAATATGAGGCAAACATTTCATTTTACCTCTATCAAAATTCGTTTTGTCTGTGACTTAACGAGTCCATTATAAACCAGAGTTCAAATAATCGTACAGGCAAACGCCAACACGCAAACAAAAAAACTGTATCACGAAATCCTATAGCGCATTTGGTAATAATTGATTTTTCTATTGAGTGAATGGAACAAAATAGCGGATAGTCGTTCTATAGAAAGTTGTGAAAAACGATGCGAATTTTTTCGCTGTTTTATTTAAATAAATCCAATTTCAGTCTGTTGTTAATATACAAACAGCCGCACCTGTATTATTTACATATTATAGCCCCCAACCCTTTGTAATTTATATTTTATCCAGCTGCAACCTGAATAACTAAATAACTGTAGATTGAAAATACACGCTTTTGCAATTAAACTGATTTTATATTATAATGTCACTCGTAGAATTTGCATTGAGAGGAAATAAAATCCCGCAATCGGTCAACTTATTTCAAAATTGACAAATTTATCATGTCACACTTTTATCCGCATATAAAAGGGAGTATTGTGTCACAATCCATCAAAAATGGCTATATCTTCCTATGTCGTAATCGATAAAGTGGAATTATTGATTTAGAAATAATTTTACATATTTAGTTGTGTTTCAAAACAATACCCAATTAAATTAATAAGTAAACAAAACTTAATCATTATAATTAATAATAATTAACATTTAAACGGTTATTTTAGGAGCCTAATGTTATAATTTAATTAGTGTTGGTTAATTAATGAACACTTAATTGGAGGGATTATTATATTGGATGGGTAATTCTACTGGAAAAGATAGAAATTTTTGAAATTTAAATATGCTTTATTGCAAATCTACATATTACATTTATTTTGTTGAGGATTACGAAATTATTCTTAAGGCCGTTTTACAGCTTGCAAGGAAACTTGCATGCAAAAAAATTGCATTCAAGATTTCTTGCACGTCGTTTTACACCTTGCAATTTAACTTGTTTCGTTCTCTAACCTCAACCATACTTTTTTGTTTTCAATTTTGTGTTGTTGATGTTTGCATTTTTCAAAAATGAAAAAAGTTATTATAAGTCGATATGAAAAAAAGAAAACAATAGCAGCTACTTAGGCATCATAATTGCTAAACCAACTTGCGGGAAAACCTTCAAGAAAAATGGCACCAAACCGATTGCATGCAATGCCATTCAAGTTTCAAGAATCTTGCAGAAAACAAATCAGCTGACTCACTTCTGCGCATGACCTCGTTCAACTTTCTTGCATATTGCAGATAGAATTGCAAGCTGTAAAACGGGCTTTATTAAAGATTTTTCAATCCAGAGTTGCAATATTGCCAATAGTTGCAAATGTTTCTTGTACAAAATATTTGGACTCTATATAATTTTTTAATTGGGAAGCTTCACAGGTGCTGCATGGAAATCTTGAAGTAGGGATTTGTAGAGAATTTGATTGGCCTTATTTTGAGCCTATTTACGTTAAGATTAGGCTTGAGTGAACAGAGTTACGAGGAAAAATATGCGTCAATATCATTTTGGAGAAAACTCAATTCCATCAAGGTACTAGTTTTTAGTTTATGGGACGAGCTGCTGGTATAATATGACTTTCTCCTTCAATGTGAGTTTTTTTTTTTAATTTCACTTCAAACTTCAATGAGTACAGGTGGGTCTCGAGCAATATTATAAATCGAGTGAAGCTGTCCTGGTATTACATTTCCAAAGAATGTCCCAAAACGCTTCGCCCTTTACCGCAAAACCGATTGAATTTTATTTTCAATCGGTAATTATTCCCCCCAACACTGTCCGAAGCCAGTTAAAATCGTCATTTAATCTGTTAATTAGGGCAGTTGATTAAACTCAAAAACCCATTTGGATTTAACTCTGGGGCTTAGAGTTTAGCTAATGGAGTTTTTGATGATATGCCGGAAAAATTAGTTTTTCAAACAAAAAAATTTTCTTTTATATGATGCAAATCCATTCGTATAGCGTGAAAATATGATAAAACCATCTCTTTGGATTTTGGCGAGTCAAATTTCAAGAGAAATATGCGAATTTTTGTGAAGAAAATGACTTTGGAATAAAAGTGGTTTCAGAATCCTTCCAGTTTGAATATGGAAGGTTTTGAGTGTTTGTTTTTATTTATTCAGAAAGAATAATACCTACTTTAAAAAATCCTAACATTTTCTATAAAAAGCTGAAATTTTTAATGATTCTTTTCCGAATATAGGACTACAATCCCTGAAAATTTCAGCTCATTTGGACTGGAGTTTCAGAAATAAAATCACGTCAAGCAATTTAGAGTAAACATCGTTTTAGTACTGAGGTAGCTATCTTACAATTTATATTTTGGGAAACATTAAGAGGTAATACGTTTTTTTCTATTGAAGATAGAAAGCTGACAATTTCAGCGATTCTTATCCCAGTAAAGGATTACAATCCCTGAAAATTTTAGCGCATTTGTACTTTAGTTCTAGAAATAAAATCATGCTAAGCAATTTGGAGTGATTTATCAATTTTTCAATTTTTCTGAATGCCTTTTTTCATGAATCTGGCTCCAAATCTCAGAATTATTTAATGTATGGAGTTTTGGGAGCTCCTAAAAGACCATTAGGACACAAAATCACAACAAAAAAAAAATTGAAATTTCATCATTTCAGTAAAAAGGTAGCTACGTTATAATTTAGATTTTGGAAAAATTTGAAAGGTCATAACTTTTTTTATGTACTTTAGGGACTAACGGTATTCTTTTTTCTCCGAATAACAGTAAAAGCGGCCTTTTAATGACACTTGACAAGATCAAAAGTTGTATTTTTACTGCCTAGGCAGTAAAAGTGGACTTTTACTGTCTAGGCATTAAAAGTGACAGTGTCACAACGTTCCAGGTAATAATTTCACTCAATTTTATATTTGAAATTGATGTTGACAATGACAATTATTGTCAAAATAATTAAATTATTTGGATAATAATAATGAATGAAATAAATATAAAAAAGACGTCCATGTGTGAACTTGAACATTCGGAAAAAAAATTATATGTTTTACATGGCAGAAAAGCAGATTTAATGCCTCGGCATTAAATCTTGTGCTTTTCTGCCTAGTGAAACAAATAACTATTAGTCCATATTATCAGGGACTAAAGTGGCACTTTTTTTCCCTAGGGATTAAAAACGATTTTAATCCCTAAAATAAATAAGTAAGTAAGCAATATTGCATTAGTACATATAAGAATTAAAAACTCAGGTAACTATAATAGTATATTGTTCATCTTAGCAACTTGTCACAACACACCGAGATTTCGATTTTTGAGTAACATGTTGATGTCAAACAAGGTGCATTCATTTTTTCACATGACATGTCAATATCATAACCACGTTTTGTAAAAGTCCGGTCAAGTCAAGTCAAGTGGCATTTAATTAATTTTTTTTTACAGTTTTTATATCCTCTAAAGTACCTAAAATAGTATATATACCTCGGGACTAAAGTGTCTTTTTATCCCTCGACGAATTGTAGTCACTTTAGTCCCTAGGTATATAATATACTATTTTTTCTACTAACCTAAGAAGTAGTCATTATTCAATCTATTTTTCTGGGAAAAAATTGAATTTCTCTCGCTAGATTAATAATGAAAATAATGAAAAAATACCTAGGTCAATAATGAAAATGACGTCATGACGCAAGGATATTGTCATAACGTAAGAGGTTTCTATTGGTTTAATTTCAATTTCAAACTGTCAATTTAAAAAAAAAGCAGATTTATGTAAAGTATGTTTTTTTTTTAAAGATAATTCCCCAAGTCAAAAATTTAGTAACTATGTTGGCAGCACAAGCCTTTTCTACATAAAAAAATTGAAAGCATTGACAATTTTACATTGTATTGCCAACAAAATGCCATTATGACTTTTATGTCAACAGACTTTATGTACATCATAGAGAAATATAATAAACCAAGATAAAAGTTACCGATTCTGTGGTCCGACACTGGCATCGCGATGACGTCATATCGATACTAGCGCCACTATCCACTACAAGACAAACTAAATAACATTTAACGGGCTTTTTGAACTTTTAAATTATAGTTTTGTTATTTTTGAAGGTAGAAATCTAGCCCAGGGTTTTTCCGCAATCGACAGAAAAAAAAAATGCCGGAAAACACTAGCCTGGAAACAATAGTTATTTGTATACCAAGGCCGCGAAATGCCTTTTTAGCGTACGTAGAGAAAAGTTATCGCCGAGGCCGCTTGCGGCCGAGGCAAGATAATCTCGTGGTCGCTAAAAAGTTTCGCGGTCATGGTATACACACTATTTTTTGTGCAACCATGAAAATTATGTGAAATTACAGAAAAAAATTGTTTCCTTCAACAAACATGTTGAAGTAACTACCAGTTTGATATAACCAGGTGGTGGTACAACGTTTCTATGGATAACATATTTTGCATGTAAACAAACCTTATTCTATTGGCGTTTCCGATTGTTAGATTCAGTGCGCACTGAGTGTATTTGCATCCTTTTAATCAAACTGTAGAAGAAAAGACAGAAATAGAAAAAATTGCACTAGTTCCGCACTTGATCTACCAATCGGAAACGCCATTAGATGTAAACAATTAGGTGCTAGCTGACGTCTCACACATAACCTCAATGACATGTTTGTCCCCCTAACGAAAATCACTCTATATCCTGTTCACAATCCGATGTCCACAGGTGCAGGAAAATTTATCACCTTTCCCTATCAAATAGCATTGAAAGGTGATAAATTTTACCTGTACCTGTGGACATCGGATTGTGAACAGGATATAGTGTGATTTTCGTTAGGGGGACAAACATGTCATTGAGGTTATGTGTGATGCGTCAGCTAGCACTTAATTAAACAAAAATTTTTGACAGTTCTCAAAAAATCGTGAAGATGTCCGAAAGCGATACAGATATTTTACTCTCTTGCACTCCTCCAGAGCTAAAAAGTATGGTTTAATCAGCTATTTCTGAGTTAATACCTGAAAAATCTAAGCGGCAATATGAAAATTGTTAAGGAGCATTTACATTCACTTCTAACTTCAAGTTAAATTTGACGTTTGATACTTTATCATTTATAGTATTTTTAATACCCATTTAGAATAACCCTATCCTTATTTATCAATCACCAATCAGATGAAACAAAAAATTACCAACAAAAACGAATGTCGAGTGCTAATACGTCAAATTCATGTACAAATAGGAAATTCCTAACCTAATTTTATTTGTCAGTTCAAGAAGCGACATACGTTTAGTCACTAGAACGACTGGTACTTCTAAATAGGTATTAAATATTCTATACATTGCAGAACAAAAACGTCATGTCAAAATGTCAGAATTTTATGAGAATCAGATGGTTAATCTAAAAATTTGACATTTCACAAATTTCTGCTTGCCCTTGGCAAGCAGCTTGCCCAAATTTAAAGTGCACTACGAAGTGAACTTCAAATTTATTTCAATGTAAATGGATCTGTGCTGTCTCCATATGGCAAGCACATAAATTTCAAGACAAATTGGACTTTGAAATGAATGTAAATGCACCATTACTGCGAGTTCAAAAATTGGTGTGACAAACAAAACGTCAAAATGGTCTAAAAACATATAATTGGCTTATTTAATGCAGAAATCGAAAGTTTTGAAGAGTTCAAGTTTATGGAGCATTATTCTATGTTCAAGCAATGCTCAACGTACCATAAGGAATAAATGTGACTTCATCGAAAATAAGAAAAAAATGACTTTACAATTTCTGCCAGTATAGCTTCTAGCTCCAATGTTAGTGATAATTATTCAAAAACATTGGGAGTTAGTTACTTCAGCTTCAGGAGTAAATACTTATTAGTAATAGTGCAAACCGTCACATAAGTGTTTCCTAATATTTATCCTAAATAATTTATGTTGATCTGAAGAATCTGGAAATAAAATTTACTTATTTGTTGTTGTCAAAGGGTCAAAATTTGATTTATAATTTCGCGGCCGTCACCAAAGGCAACGGCCGCGAAATTGAATTTCGCGGACTGTGTGGCGGCCGCGAAAGCTCATTTCGCGGACGGTTGCACAAAAAAATAAATACTCAAAAATGTCCATGACGTCTATTATATATCTATTTATATATTTTGATCTTTGATAATTATTAACAAAGAATAATAAAAATTAAATTATACATAAATATAACTTTGTGAATAATAAATTGCAAAAAAATTACAACAAAAAAAAAGCAAAAACAGCCAAAACATCTAACTTTTTACTAATGGTAGGTTAGTATTTAATAATTATTACTATTTATGCATGAACTTAACGATTTTCACATTGAATCTTACCAGAATCATGTATTTTTATCAAACTAATTAATTTTAGGTTCACTTATTTGTCAGTTTTGAAAAAAGAAAATGTCATTTTATAGGTTAGAAATCGCAATGTAATAAATAAAACATCCTATGTCCTCTCTTCCTTTATTATCACATCTTTCAAAAAGAGACAGATATAATCAATCAATCAATCAAATAATGCTTTATTGTTATGAAACATGAAATGTTGTTAACAAAGCTCTTATAAATAGAATAAAATAGAATAAAATAAAAAAACAAAGAGAAAAAAATATATATATAAATACAAAAACTATAAACCAAATCAGTAAAATAAAATTAATGAACATATGACTACAAATTATAAGATAATTATAACATAATTCAAAACTATAAAATGTC
Organism: Ceutorhynchus assimilis; assembly: GCA_917834065.1. Classification (NCBI taxonomy): domain Eukaryota; kingdom Metazoa; phylum Arthropoda; class Insecta; order Coleoptera; family Curculionidae; genus Ceutorhynchus; species Ceutorhynchus assimilis. The sequence goes on from OU892282.1 coordinate 50,175,697, forward strand.
TCAATACTATAAGATAGGTAATTAAAAATACTGAAAAGAAAATGAATACAAATTTTGTTGAAATCATTGGTTAAAATATAAAAAATAAAACAGGTTATAAAAGCATAAGAATGGGAGGCGATGTCAGAATTGTCAGATAGTTCCAAGCTATACTAGCGCCACCATGTGCTACAAGAAATACGTTGCCACTTCGCGCATATGAATCGGTAACTCTCACCTTGGTTTATTATATTTCTCTATGATGTACAGGGTGCTGCAATTTGGAGTGTTTCAAAAGGAAAAACATACTTCCAGACCAGATAGAGGAAAATTGACTAAAACGTCATGGAATCGATTTTCGAGAAACGTCGATTGTTAAAAACCGTATCGCGATATCTTCAATGGTACCATTGATACAGGGCGATTTCCGATTTTCCCCAATTATGAAAAATAGCTATAAGTTTTTTATTTATCAATTTTTTTTATTTCTGTAAAAACATTATGGAGACACTTTTCTGAGCACAATCCAGTGGTGGACTGAATTTGTTTCTATATCGCTCCGATTTCGAGATATAGACCAAAGTCCGATATTTTCAAATGTAACACCCTATATATTTATAGCTCATTAGATAGCTCTGTTTTTGCTGATTTCAATGATATAAAGTTCGATAGGTTTATCTCTAACACTTTTCGAGAAAAAAAATTATATCTGTTTCAGTCGTAAGGAACAATGTGTTAGAAAGAGACCTTCCTCATTTTCCTTACACATATAAAATTCTTTTCTAACACATTGATCCTTACGACAAAAACAGATATAATTGATAAAGAAGTACTTCAAGTACCCACTAAAAAGGAATTCAAATTATTCAAGGATTTTATTTAAATTGTATTGAAGACTGAAAATTGGAACGGAGATACTTTGAAACATTGTGAAATTCAATTCAAATTAGGCAAACATTTTAAATTCTGTGCGCGAAGCCAAATTTTTCTACCGATAGGTGGAAACACGTAGGTATACCTCGCTCGCTACAAAAGCCACTTGGCAAGCTGGTTTTCCAACCTCCTCAGTAAAATTCGTAAGAATTTCCAATTGCTTAGGTACCACCTTCTTGTCGAGATATTTACGTAAATACGCTTACGATTTATCAGTTTGACACATTTTTTTCAACAATAAACAAAACAGAGTAAGGTTTGAAGAAAAACAGTCTTGAAAATCCCAAAAATTCTTTATTTATGTACTACCGGTACAGTACCCTAGATTGTAACTGGTTGGGTCGATAAAGGAGAAACGGTACAAGATAAACATAGTTGTCATCATAGAGTTGTCATATTGGGTTAAATTTTTTCAAACGCATGTCAAAACGGGCAAATGACAAGTGCCAACTGTCATAATGACAAACACTTGCATTTTATCAAATGGAAAACCCTGTATATTTGTGGATAAAATTATAATGATAGATTGTTTTCTTCTGATTCCAGATATACCAAAAATGTTGATATTTGGTTTAGCTATTTTTACGATATTTAAGTTTAATAATGCATGTACCATCGTCACCAAAAGTATCTGGGACAAAAATAATGCATGAAATCTCCTGGACTAATTCTGCCGTCATTAATTTCAATGCATTTAATTCATAATTTGACAGATATTTGATGATAAAATTCATATAATAGTACAAGAGCTAATATGATGCTGTCACAGTTACTTTTGGTGACGATGGTCAGTTGCGATAAAAAAAAAGTAGTACAAAAATTATTAACCCCAAGTTGAGCTCCCGGTCTAACATACAAAATTTTGACAGTAAATAAACATTTCAAAAGATGAAGGTTCAAGGAATGACATTTTCTAGGTTAAAAACAGGTGGAAAAATGCCAAAGTAATGTCATCTGAAGCTTTCGAGGTTAAATACTTGTCATAAATGCCAAAAATATGTAATTTTTGGTTATAAATTAAATTAATGTATAATAGACCAGAAGATCTTGGAGACTTTTCTTTTACTACTTTTTTTTATCGCAACTGTACGTTACCCTAAATTAGGTCTGTTCCCGGTTGCATATTCATTTTTTGTTCCCAGTTCAACAAATTTGAACAGCCCGACAGTAATGCGAACAGGGCGCTATCGATCATAAGAATTCCTTAAAGTACTATGTAAAGTAGGTGTCTGTAGCGTCGATGCAAAACCAGTAAATAGTAATTTTTCCAATATAGTAGATGACGCTGCTGGCTTGGCTCAATCTTGTTGACAAAAAAATTTACACTGAGATTCCATTCGCGACAGTTTATACATATAGTATTTATCTCTTGTTTTGACATGGGCAATATAATAGAGATAAAACCCTATAACTTTTGTATTTAACTTTTTTTTTGTTCAAGTTGTAGAAGCCGCACTAATTATAAGGAACAGACCCTGTACTTGTAACAAACTTAAAAACGAAGTTGGATGGATACAAACATTTTTGCGATCTTGAACCTATTCCCGATATTCACCTCGTCTTGCTTTCTAAGATGAAAAAGAAAAAGACCATCTCCCTGCAAAACAATGGGGCCATGAAATATATATTTTTTGCAACTATTTGCATATCTTCATCTTGCCAAATGTAATCATCAAGACCTCTTCTGAGGAACTTCATTTTATACTTTATATCAACATCTAACGTCTCTATGATCCGGCTATTATGTCATGTATTATGTATCATATGCAGCAGCATAGTATTCTTTATTTTTCAGAGACACTTCTTCACAAAATGTATTTTCCTCTGCTTTCATTTCCCAATTCATTTTTTTTTTTTCTGAATAGCTTCCACTTTCAGAGGTTTTGGCATCTTCCATGTTTAGAGCCCTTTTTTATTGCAGTTTTTTATTTTTGCTCTTTTAATAGGCTCTATTCCTACTTGGTGCTGTTCTGTTACTTTATTTTTTTTGACAACTTTGCATATCTTTTGCATCTGAGATTTCTATCTGTTGATGATAACTTTCTGTTTTTATTAGAAAATAGCCAGCACAGTGTTTATTTTTTCACCAACAAATTTTTGTCCTAAACTTTTATTTTTAGAAGGCTAGGGTTTAATATTTTTGAATTATTGTGATCAATGTAATCCTCAATATCTAGTGAATCATAGTTTGAAACTGAATTCAATTATTCCTACACATCATTATTCAGCTCTTCAATGGTATATTCACTGAATAATTTATTTTGGCTTGATAAATCATCTTTTGGTTCAGGATATTTGTACTCAAAATATTCTTCAGGGTATCCCAAAGTGTGACCTCCATATGAATAAAATGGATTTGAATAAAGAAATCCCGCTAAATCGAAATTCTAAACTTACAAATGCAGTCAATTAATATTTTCTATAGGAAGTAATTTAGGTGCAGGCTTTTACCTTCAACGCCGATTCCCTCGTATCCAGTAGCTGGCGCCAGTCCTCGCTCCAGTCTCACTGCATGTCGTTCCAGTTCTGACATCGTGTGAATACTTACCGCAGTGAAAACTCACGATTAATTGAACTCATGTAGACGACCTGGGTCCAGCGCTTTGCCAGCCCAGAATTGGCATGCCAGGCAGCCAGTGAGACTGGCGCCAGCTACTGGATACGTGTAAATCGGCCTTTATGGTGATAATCGCACCACAGTTTGATAACACAGAAAATAACAGTTTAATCGCTAATGAATAACATAAAATAGCAAGAAATTTGTCTGTCAGTCTTTCTCTTTGCCGACTGCGCTGACTCTCACTATTTACAAACAAATAAACGCGCGGCTGCGCATGCGCGGCACACGATTGTACCTTAAAACAGGTGGAAGCGTACGCGATTGCCAATGTGATTGTCAGATTGCGACAGCGATTGCGGGGCTGCAAATGCGATTGCAGGATTGTTTTAAAGCGATTGTGAGATTGCAAACGCGATTGCGGGACTGCGACTGAGATTGCCACGGCAATTTAAGTGATTGCAAGCGATTGTTAAGAATTTGTGACAGTATTGCCTCAAGATGTTACCCCCTCGCTTCCAACTCTTTGTAAACTTATCGAATTTCTACTGCTAATAAATTTCAATAATTTTCCTGGAATTTTTTCAGACTAAAAATATCAACCGACCTTCCTGTTTTTGGACATGAGTATAACACTCAAAAGGGTAACATCCCTTATTGACAATTTTGCCTAATGCCCAGATATTGTTCCTCCGAATCGACCTGATTTTGACAACTCTTATTATTATTAAATATGTAAGTTACAGTTTTTAGATATTAAGACTAATATAACCAAGTTTAGAGGTTGATTGATTCAACGAAAATAATACAACTGGTGCTCATTGTGGTATTTTTTCAATTTTAGTCTTTTTATACCTGAAGATGAAGCGTTGAAGCTTCGAAACCGGTAGTACATAAATAAAGAATTTTTGGGATTTTCAAGACTGTTTTTCTTCAAACCTATCATCTGCCCAAAAAATGGACCCCATACAATCCTTAAAACAGAGTAACTTTTTGATTTCCATCGGCACTGTTTCCAGGGCAACTTTGTGACATATAATTAGTAAATAGAAGAAGCTTATGTTCAACCAACCTAAAAGGATGGATATATCTCCTAATGTGGACGACTTCCTATTGATGGAATTCACATCCCAATTTCTGGCTGAATATGCGGGTGATAAATACTAAATATATTATATCGTATGATATACAATGTTAATTATCAAGCAAATATTTGTTGACATTTCCTATCGTTTCAGACTAAAAATGCTGGGGTTACATTATGTTTTCATTGTAAAAACGTACTGTCACAAAGTTACCCTGCAGCACGGGGTAAAATTGGGACAAGAAATTAAAAAAAGGCTGAATTATCATTATTTTTTCAATTTTCTAGAATTGCCAGTCTGTAGCGAAAGAAAGGATATAGGTATAGTCCGACAAATACCATTTTAAAGTCACGTGATTTTGGTGGCAAAAAACGTGTGTCCATTGATTATGTCGTTGATATCACCTACAAAAAGTTACTGGTGGTTAATAACTATTGAATTTTAAGATATGTTCCCACTAGCATTTTACAAACGCGTTTCTGAAGTAATATTAACCAATCAGATGGGAATTTTAATACTTGCAATTGTTGCGAGACTCACTTTTGACGCGTCTGCTGCCCGTTGTAATTCATTCTGAACTTGAATTAGGTGCTCGTTTTCTATTTGCTTCTTTTCGAGATGGAAAAAGGTTAATATAGTCGAAATTATTAGCTGTGTTTGTTCGTTGTATCATTTTCGAAAATAACTTTGACAAACTAATTGATGACAGTGACGGATTCTATTTCAGGTAAGAATTTTATGAACAATAATTAGACACCAATTTTTTTCTCAATTCTACTATCACCGCTGTTTGAGATGTATTCAACAAGGATAGAGAAAAATCACGTGACTTTAAAATGGTATTTGTTGGACTATATACATGTGGTGTATTTTTTTTCAGAATTTTATATGGCAAAGAAATGTTCGAGAATTTCAAAAAACCTCAAAACATGTCAAAAAGTATCCCCGTTTTACGGTACCTCCAAAAAAGTACTACAGAAATTCCAGTTGCAGATTATAATTACTTTCAATTTAGCGATTTAAAATTTATTTAGTATTTTGAGTACAAATGCACAGTATTGGAATTACTTTTTTTGTAAATCCCAAGTACCAAATGCAAATACTTTATTAAAAGTATTTGCAGATTCAAGAACAAATATCCAAAAACAAAAGTATTTGAATTATAGTACTTGAAATACTAAAAAGTAATTGAAATACATTTTCCAAGTAATTTACTTGAAGTACTGACAGCTCTGTCTAGGTAACAAAAAATATCTGTCTTTCAATTTTAGGAGAGAACAACTTTTTAAAAAAGATAAAGTGAGTATTATTTTTATTGAACAAATCTTTTCAAATTTACCATGTCGCCTTTTTTTTGCAAACTTATTTAGTTTAAATATTTTAAAAATAAAATTAGCAAAAATTTCTGATAAGTATAGGAATTATCTTGTTCCCTAGACCATTTTCATGTGTGTATTTTTTATTCTCTACTAGCGTAGTAAAAAAAAATCCATAAATTCCTCGGTAGAGAAAGTCATTATATACCTTACGCATTATAAACATCGGCGCTTCGCGCCGAGGTTCATAAAAGCGTTCGGTATATAATGACCAACTTCTCTACCTAAGTATATAATGTACTATTTTATTATAGATAGAAAGCTGAAATTTTCAGCGATTCTTATCCGAGTAGAGGACTACAATTCCTGAAAATTTTAGTTCATTTGGACTTATAGCTCTAGAAATAAAATCGTGTTAAGGAATTTGGGGTGATTTATCAATTTTTTAATTTTTCTGAGTGCCTTTTTTCAAATAATCCGACTCCAACTCTCAAAATAATTTTGTGTACGAAGTTTAGGGAGCCTCGAATGATAATTTAGATACAAAATCATAACATAAAAAAAAATCATTATCTTATTGTTAATATTTGTGGTGGTTCCTTTTGTTTTTTAAATAATAAAATACTCGATACTTTAATAAACTTTTAATTAAACTCATTACTCATTATAAACATTTTAGACAGTAATCTTCATTCTTTTTTTTCTCAACAATTCTGCATTGACTTATGACAACTGTCATCAAAAGGAGTGCGTTCGAGAAAACGATTTTTAGTGATTCTCAACACTTATTTCCTACCTTAATTACAATTCATTGATTAAAACTTGTATTAAAAATCATCGATGTATGTGTGTTCCAAAAAGAGAAATGTTAAATTTTACATTTGTATGACCAGTTTTACATTTTCTAAAACATAAAAAAGCCATACCACACAAGCAAAATTACATAGATCAATGCGATAAAACTCGTATACTAAAGCCATTCCCACATTTATATGTCGCAAAATACTGACCTACATAAAAGAGAGAGCGTTCCGGAAAGATAGCCATGATGGATTGCACCAGCAGCCAGCGAGCTCTGTATGCCATATCTCCGTTGACATAAGATAAAAATGCCGCCGGGCACATTTTATGTTTCAAATTTCGCCCGGATATTGGAGATTTTCCTACGGAAATGATGATGTATTTGTCAATTTTGAAGTGAGATCTATACGGATGAACGATATTGGACGTTTTGATATTTTAAATACAAATAGGGTAGATGGTCTTTGAAAATATATATGCATTCGTATTACGTAAACAAAAAAAAATTCATCCATGTTATTTAATGCTAAACCGTTTTTGGCCAATAATACGTGACACACACAGGCACACAGGAAAATAAAAAAAAGATATAGGTATACACATAACGCAGCGGCTGAAAATACATTGTAGCGTTTACATAATAAATATTTTCCTCTGAATATAAATTTTTTTTGCATGTATTAATAGTTTGAAATTCTTTTAGTTGCTCTCTGGAAACACTGATACCTATACGATCATTGAGCAAAGTCTGGATCCACCGATTATTACATCCAAAGTCAGGATATTGCCTTACAGCGATCATGTCCGGACTGTTTGTTTAAGAATTGAACTTACAGGGTGTTCGTATGATGGTAAGAAGATTTTTTTCTGTAATTCAATAATAAGGATTAATTATCCTACCTTTTCTAAATGAAAATTGATTACTCCTGCCCCCAAAAAAAAAATCTAATATTTTTAAATATAAGGGATAATGCCTCCTAAGTGGTTAATTATGACGTGAGAAAGGTATTTAAATTTGGGAAGAACAAAGCAGACGAGACACAATTAAAAAGGAAATTTTAAAAGCCATTTGTTTCATTACAGCAAAAATTACCTTTTAAATTTTACTGTACCGAACCGATCCGTCCAGCAGTAACATAAATAACTCTCTATTTACGAATACGGATAACATTTAATATTATGGTAATAATTTCAGATAGGGAACGCCAGGAGGCGATAAAGTGGAGAGATTTATGGGGAACCACCAAAGGGCATAATATTATGTAAACGGTCTTTAAATCAATAATCTAAAATTAATTGGACAGGAGCCTATCACGGGTTAATTTGCGCCTATAATATGTTCACAATTTTAATGAAGATTAATAAACTTTTTTTTTCTAGATGGCCTTAGCAGCTATAGTATGCCACAAGGAGTGAAAAAAAATGACTTAGATCTAAGTGATCGGAGTTACGATGGATCAGAAGAAAATAGACAACTTATAAATGGATTGGGACAACTTACTGATGGAATAAGGGGCAAGGACAATTTTAGATTGGATATAAACGGACTAGGGAAAGGTACCTATGCATTATATCCAGACTAATGTAGGCTAAGACTTTTCAACACACCCGCCAAAACCATGTTCAACGATTAAAAATTTCTATTAACAGCAAGCTTTAATAAGAAAATCAGGAAGTTGTTAAAAAATTATCGACACTGCGCCAACTTAACGCCCCCTAGTTGAAAGTTGGCAACGAAACACAGGATAGGTGTACAGCGCGGAACTTGGACTGCAATTTCTTTCAAATTTGCATATATATTGGTTTTTGAAAAGTGCGGTGTTACGCTTCAGGAGCTTTGACCAAGACGACGAAAATAACGGAATAGAATTAGATTCAACAATTTTTCTTAACCAATAAATTTATACCCAAAAAAAAAATTCCCATCTGCCATGCTCGCACCTTATGTTTCGCTCGTGTCTGTGTACATAAATTTATATATTTTTTGAGTTAGTCTCGTAAAACTCAAGATGTTCCGTTATCTTTATGTACCCCATTTTATTATTTAGGCTAAACGGCCTGTGGAAATAAAGCTGCCTAGCTCGATATCAATAAATCACTGAATTTTATTGAAATATTAGTCTGGTTGGTGCGTGTATATTCCCTTGGGTTTTTTTTTATTGGTTTTTAGAGTCGATACACGAGGGGTTGAAAAATTAACGAAATTACCTTTTATTTGAAATAAAAATTCTTTTTCAGGATATGAATGGGTTGGTTGGAGAAACGATACTTCTGGATGGGCCGGATTGCCTTTGGAAATTCTATTTGAGTTTGACAAAGTACGAAATTTTTCTGCGGTCCATCTCTATACCAATAATTTGTTTACCAAAGATGTTCAGGTGAGTGAGAATTTTGTTTTTAAATATGTCAAAGTTCCCAAATTTCATAGTTAAAATTTATTTAATCTCACATGTAATAAGTTGCCGTTTTCTGTTTTGCTTGAGATAGTTGGTGAAAATGTTCACCCATCACTAATCTCAGTAGGTATTGATCAAGAAGCTTACAATAAGAACTAAAAATAATGGCTTGACGATTGACTATATTGAATAGATAATACTTAAATGTGGCTCAACTTTCTATCACAAAACCTAGACGAAGCGCAGCTGAGGACTGCATAGCACCAAATTCTGTAAAGATGGCGCCGAGTAAGAAGTACGTGTGTTTATCGTGTCGCAAAAATGTCAACAAAAACCAGTATAGTATAAGATGTGTCGGTTCGTGTGGAGGTTACTTCCATGAAGGATTCTGTGGGCTTTCAAAGAAACAATTTGCCGATTTGCTAAAACAAAGGGATCATAGGTGGAAATGCAAAGTCTATAAAACTAGCAGTCCCAAGGTGGAAAAAAACTTCGGGAACTATATAATAATTAGGTGCTTTTTAGGTGCTAATTAGGGCCTCTAATTAAAAATTAGGTGCTCCTCTAGTTTTTGAGAAAATAAAAAAAAACTAAGGGATTGCTAGGTTTATGAAAGCTAGTAGTCCCCTATAGTGATAAATATTTTTCCAAAAATTTCTTTTGTATCAGAATTAGGTGCTTTTTAGGTGCTCCTAAATAGTCGAAGAAAAAATAGAATTGATTAATTATTAACTGAGTTACAGATTTTTTTTTAATTATTAGGAGACTGCTGGCTTTACGTATAGTTGTTGGTGTGTTAGAATGGCAAAAAAACTTCGGGATCTATATAAAAATTAGGTGCTTTTTAGGTGCTAATTAGGGCCTCTAATTAAAAATTAGGTGCTCCATTAGTTTTTGAGAAAATCGAAAAAATAATAAGTGACTGCTAGGTTTATAAAAGCTAGCAGTCCTCTATAGTAAAAAATATTTTTTTCAAATTTCTTCTTTGTATCAGAATTAGGTGCTTTTTAGGTGCTCTTAAATAGTCCAAGAAAAAATAGAATTGATTAATTATTAACTGAGTTACAGATTTTTTTTTAATTATTAGGAGACTGCTGGCTTTACGTCTAGTTGTTGGTGTGTTAGAATGGCAAAAAAACTTCGGGATCTATATAAAAATTAGGTGCTTTTTAGGTGCTAATTAGGGCCTCTAATTAAAAATTAGGTGCTCCTCTAGTTTTTGAGAAAATCGAAAAAATAATAAGTGACTGCTAGGTTTATAAAAGCTAGCAGTCCTCTATAGTAAAAAATATTTTTTTCAAATTTCTTCTTTGTATCAGAATTAGGTGCTTTTTAGGTGCTCTTAAATAGTCCAAGAAAAAATAGAATTGTTTAATTATTAACTGAGTTACAGATTTTTTTTTAATCATTAGGGGACTGCTAGCTTTACGTTTAAATGTTGGTGTGTCAGAATGGCAAAAAAACTTCGAGATCTATATAATAATTAGGTGCTTTTTAGGTGCTAATTAGGGCCTCTAATTAAAAATTAGGTGCTCCTCTAGTTTTTGAGAAAATCAATCAGTCCATCTTGGGACTGCTAGGTTTATAGACCTGGAAATGCAAAAATTGTAAATTGCAGAAAAGTGTAGAGGTGGGTTGCGATTTCACGAACGGTGACATTGTCACTGCTACTCGTCTATCATAGTCACGGCCTGCTTCAGTCCCAGTCAAGTAGCAGTGACATTTTGTCACTGCCTGCTTCAAACTCCGACCGATGCAGCGCGGCCAAAACTCGAGCTAAGTGATGCAAACGAAATAATATAATATTATAATTCGCATCGCAGTCACGCCAAATAGAAGCTGCTACTGCAGAGGACAGGCTGGAAACTGGAACATCTTCTTGGCCGTGACTGGTGACTGTGATTATGCCATGTTGCGATGTAGCATTACCATAATATTAGCAGTACGGCCGCCAACCAAGGTAAAACTGCTCCAAAAAATCACTGCTATTTGTCACAGTGACATGACTAGAGCAGTCACGTCTTGTCACAGCTCCATTAAAATCGTAGATTGGCCCACCTCTAGAAAAGTGTGGTTAGTAGTGCCAGTGATCAAAACATTGGTAATGACTCCGATCGGAGGATTGTGGCTGCATCCTCTCAAGACGACGAAGATAACCCAACCTCAAAATGACGACAACAAAAACATAAACAAAATAAAAATAAGGAAATTGATGATTTATTGGAAAAAATAAATCCATCAAATAGGAATATAATAAAGTTCTTAGAGGGCAGGTTTAGAAATTTTGAAGACTCTCTCACATTCTACGGCGATTCTCTCGAAGAACTTAAGCAGTCAATTGCGAAACTTTCAAAAGGAAATCAACAACTAAGGGAAGATAAGAATGCAATGGAGCAGCGCATACAAAACCTAGAGGTAGAAGTGAGGAAATATAGCTTTTGAAGAGAGAGAGAGAAAAAAAAGAAAAATATAGTACTATTTGGTGTACCAACTACCAAAGAGAAATGTAAGGAGGATGTTCAGAAATTATTTACAGCACTTCAAGTGAACATTCCTCCTCAAGAGATTATGAAAACGAGGATTCTTCAGTCGAAAAACAACGAAACGCATGTTCTGGTTAGCTTTGAAAGTGAAAATACAAGAAATATATGGTAATAGAGGCAAGGAAAAAAAAAAGGGCACAATAACAGTGAAGGAATGCAATATTGGAGACTCTGAGAGGAAGATATTTGTGAATGAGGATTTGCCGAGGGATACAAGGCAGCTGTTCGACAACGCTCACAAACTAAAAGATAAAGGTTACCAATTTGTGTGGTGTAAAAATGCAAAAGTTTTTGCACGCAGAGAAAATGGCTCATACAGGGTGATTCAAAAGTAAGCGGCATCCTTTTGGGGGCGTATTCCTTGCATAAAAATAAGACAAAAAGTTCCTATTAACATGGGTCCGGAAATGCTTCCTAAGGGAGCTACGCCCCTTCGAATAGGACACCTGAAAGACGTGTTTTTCTGTATAACTTTGAAACCCTTCACAAATGGATTTTGAAAATTGGTGTATTTTATAAACATTTGATGGCAATTAAGATACTAAATTGAAATTTCAAAAATCTTAATCAGTGGCGTTACATACTGGGGAGGGTGAGGGTTAAAATTTCCCTATTTTTTTCTACTCGTCAGGTTTTTGCGATTCTGATCAAAAATTCAGAAAGTTTATAATTTTTTACATAGAAAAGCTACTCCCGGTTCAATTCAATACAGCGTACCGTTTGCGAGAAAATTGACTTTGAAAATTTTCTGATTTGCGTATGTTTCGCAAAAACCTGACGAGTAAAAAAAAATAGGGACGTTTTCACCCTCCCCAGTATGTGACACTGATTAAGATTTTTGAATTATCAATTTAGTATCTTAATTGCCATCAAATATTTATAAAATACACCAATTTTCAAAATCCATTTGTGAAGGGTTTCAAAGTTATACAGAAAAACACGTCTTTCAGGTGTCCTATTCGAAGGGGCGTAGCTCCCTTAGGAAGCATTTCCGGACCCATGTTAATAGGAAATTTTTGTCTTATTTCTACGCAAGGAATACGCCCCCGAAAGGATGCCGCTTACTTTTGAATCACCCTGTATATAAAAGATATTTCCCAAATTCAGAGGTTGGGGGGGGGGACCCAAACTATTGAGTAAAATATAATGCATATTCGAATGGATATTTCTGAATTTAACAATTTAGAAGCATACAATAATGCCCTTAGAATAGATACGTGCAATGATAATTTGAACATTCTTTATTCAAATGCTCTGAAAAACAGTGGCGGTCCATAGATGATTTTCTGGGGGGAGTAACGGATGACGGGAAAACCGAAAAGTGGCGAAAGGCTCCCCGCCGGAGGCTAAATTTTTTTTGGTGCCACCCCAAATTTGCACCCAAAATTCGTTTAAAACACGCCTCGGGCAAAAATGTATCCCGATGCCGTCAAAATAGTTATACAGGGTGTCCACTTAGTGCGATATCGGACTCGGACAATATATCCTTACATAGGGTGATGCAAGAAAAAAAAAATTAATTACAAAGTTGTTTGACTCTCTAAGGAACATTAGGTAGTTAAAAATTTTGTTGAGGTTTCGTCTCCTTGATACATAATTAGATTGATTCTTGGGTATGGTAACGTGGGTTAGGAATTAAAACAGTCTTTCTCCTGACTTGAAAAAGTAATAATTAAAGTTACGAAACGGTGTCAGGAGAAAAACTGTTTTAATTCCTAACCAAAGTTCCTATACCTAAGAATCAATCTAATTAGTTAAAAATATTTTTGAATATACAGGCCACAGGGTGCTCTGTAAAAATGAAGTATGCGACAAAACTTCGTTATTTTATATGAAAATCTGATAACATTCTTCTTCGCAATACTGTACACAAAACCAAACAACCATGACTCATCTTTTTCCAAATGGAATACCCTTTTTTCACTGTATAGTAGTAGGTAGGGTAAATCGAGGAGAGATGGACCAGTAGGAGAGACGGACCACCCGAAATTTCTCGCCCACTGTGGCAACAATGCTATCCGCGTTGATGTAAAAACATGCAACGGCTTTGGTTATTGATCGGGAGTACGATTATTTATAATTTTATGCGACATTTTCGAAGTTATCGGGCAAATTCGTTTTCCAACGTTAGTGAAATTTCAGAAGGTGTTTTTCTTTAAAGTGCAACTTGACTTGAGGTGACTTTTAGGTGAAAGTTTGTACATTTTATGAGCAGGTATGTATTCTGGCATGCACCTAACCTCAAAATCGTAGCGTTCATGTAATTTAGTTCTTGGAAATTTACTAGTTCATCTATCCTCCACTTTCAGAACAGACGGACCAGCAGTGTATAGTAGAGATGGACCAATGTCTTTTGTTACAGAATAATGCCTAATCAGTACACCCGCAAGCGGAATGTGCCTCAAAGAGGTTCTTGGTCCGCGGAAGATTTAGTTTCTGCCATAAATGCAGTAATATTCGGCGAAATGGGAGTGAACGAAGCACCAAAATCATTCGGCATTCCAACAACAACTTTTAAACGTAGACTAGCTGCTAGCAACTTCGAGAAAACCGATTGTTTGGGCCCTAACAGTGCACTTGGTAGAGAAGTATAGAGAGGAAGCTAGCTACTCATATCAAAAAATTACAGAACAGAGGCTTCGCGCCAACTAGACAGGAAGTTCGCATTATGGCCTACAATTTAGCTGAACGTCTTGGAATACAACATAAATTCAATCGAAAAAATGGTGAATATGAATTCTTTGTTGTCAAGTAATTTATTACAAATTATTTTCTGAATTTTCAGGTAAAGCTGGTAATGTATGGCTGCATCAATTTTTAAGACGAAATTCAGACATCACGATTAGGAAAGCTGAAAATATCTCAATAGCTAGAGCGTTGGGAATGTCCAAATCTGTTGTACCTAAACAAATATTTTGAACAACTCTGAGAATGATTTGTTCGACAAACCTGGAAATATTTACAATACAGATGAAACTGGTCTACAATTGAACACGCGAGCTGGGCAGGTGTTGGCTGAGAAAGGATCTAAAGTTGTAGCTTCAATTAGCTCAGGCGAAAAGGGAGAAACGATTACAGTGGTGGCCTGCTGTAATGCTGAAGGAGTTTATTTACCTCCTTACTGCGTGTTCAAGGGAAATAATGTTAAAGCGGAATGGTCTGATGGAATGCCACCCGGCTCACGTGTACGCATGTCAGAGAAGTCGGCGTATGTGACATCCGACATTTTTCTGGACTGGCTACATAGTCATTTCTATCCCAGAAAAGCACCTGAAAAGGTCTTGCTAATAGTACACTCAAAAAAATCTTGATCATAATATCAATGAACTGCTTTCATAAATTACATTTTCATTGATTCAGTGAAATTTTCATTAATCCCAAGTACAGAAAACTGTAAGTATTATGATTTCATGAACAGCTATCATTAAAATAAAGAATGAAGCTTCATTAAGTTATGAATAGTCATCTACATGAATCTATGTTGAATAGTGCATCGGTTACAAGAACTAAGTTCATTGATATTATGAAATTAAACCTTGATATTAAAGAAAATTTCTTTGATGGGAGCTTCCACGGAATATTCATAATATAAATGAATATTAACATGAATAATATGAATATGGTTCATATAACCTTACTAGAAACTTATCCTTTTAAGAACGAAATTCATTGATACAATGTACGGTTCATTTAATACAAGCAAGTATTCCTAGAAACAAAGCTGCAACCATTACATCAAGATAAATCATAAATACAATGAAACAGTTCATAGCATTAATGTAGACAGTTCCTAAGCACATGCGCAAAGGTAGCTGCAGTCGGGCAACGACATAGAAAAATATGTTGAAATAGGAATAATTACATTTCTATTTTCTGGGTGCATTGCTACGCACTTCGTTCAAGTCGGTCTTTTCGGTTTTGTGTTGTTCGAAGTGTTAAATAGAAAGTCGATTATACCTGTCGCCGGTTTTTTCTAAAGGTAAGTTGTATACCTCTATTACCTCTATAATATGTATACCTATTATGTAGGTAGGACTTTGATACCTTGCAGGGAGACGGTCTAGTCTCAAAATGGGAATGCGAAAGAAATGACCTACAGATTTAAATGTCATCCGGCGAGAACGTGAAAGACAAAAGCGTCAAGAGCTCCTCAGAATTTCTAAGGAATACTGAAGTCTCTAAAAGTGATGGATTCTTTGAAAGTGGAAGCACCAAATATAAGTTTGTGAATATCAATAAAAACACTACTACACTTTGAACAACGTTTTATTGATTAATATAAGAAAACTAAACTCAGCTTGACATTAAATTAGTTAAATAATTACAGCCACTTTACAGCCAAAACGTGGACTTACTTAAACAACAAAAACAAAAACGTTGGCTCACCTTACAACATAACCACACATTATATTATTAACACCTTAGACAAGGACAGGACCGAACTTAACTTGGAGTACTCTAGACTCTATAGAACATGTCTTTTGATTGCAAATCCAACACCCCTTCTCAATCAAAAGATATATATTTTATAAGTTTTTACAATACAGATATCAATCCTAATCCTATTTTATGTTTAGCAAACAAATCACCAGTTAAATTCTTGGTTAGAATGTCGGCGATTTGTTCACCAGTTGGTTTGTACTCTACAACTACAGTACTACTATTGACCAAATCTTTAATGAAATTGTATTTGATATCAATGTGCTTTAATTTTCTGTGATCAAACCTCCTTGTCAACTTGATACAGGATTGGTTGTCCTCAAATATGACAAAACTGGTTTTCTCAAAACCAAAGTCACAAAGTATATTTGACAACCAAATGCCTTCTTTAGCAGCCTCTGCAAGAGAGACATATTCTGCTTCTGTGGAAGAGGTTGCAACTGTACTTTGTTTTTGAGTTGCCCAAACTACTGTACAACCAAAAACCTGAAATAAGTACCCACTTGTCGATTTTCTGTCGGTTTGATCTCCACCAAAATCTGCGTCCGCATATCCAACAAGCTTGACATCAGAGTTTAACGAAAAACATAATTTTGTATCAACAGTTCCCTTAAGATACCTTAAAATTCTTTTAAGATTTTTCCATAATTCTTCATTTGGTTTACTCTGAAACCTACTGCACAAATTGACTGAAATACTTAAATCTGGACGTGTAGCCAGCATTAAGTACATTAAACATCCCACGAGTTCCCTAATAGGTTTGTTTTTAAATTCCTCAGTTTGAGATGTGTTATCCATTTTTAAATAATCTGCACTTAAGGGGGTGCTTATCGGATTACAATTACTCATGTTAAAGCGGTCTAGCAAGTTAATGATATATTGCTTTTGACTAAGATAAAGAAAATTGTTAGAATATGATATGTCGATACCCAAAAATGACTTTAATCTTCCAAAATCTTGCATTTCAAATTCTAATTTTAATTTAACTTTAAGTTTATTAGTTTCAGAATAGTCATTGCTAGACAGCAAAATGTCGTCAACATAGAGTAACATGTATATTGTACTATTTTCCAAGTGTTTTATATAAAAACATGGATCATTATTTGACCTGATAAAATTTTCCTTTTTGGCAAATTCGTTAAATCTTTTGTTCCAATAGTAGGGCGCTTGTTTAAGCCCATACAGCGCCTTATTCAACTTACATACCTTTCCGTTATCTTCAAAACCTTCAGGGATTGACATGTATATGTTTTCATTAATTGTACCATGCAAAAAGGCGGATTTGACATCCATTTGTTGTATTTCATAGTTTTTAGAATGCGCTACTGCCAAAAAAGTTCTAACTGTGCTCAGCCTTGCGACTGGAGCATAGGTTTCGTGAAAGTCGAATCCCTCCTTTTGCATAAATCCCTTAGCTACTAGCCTAGCCTTATATTTTAATGATTCACCCCTATCATTAGACTTTATTCGAAATACCCATTTACAACCAATAGTCCTAACATTGTCCGGTTTTTCAACGAGAGACCAAGTATTATTTTTTATTAAAGCTCTAATTTCTTCATCTACAGCATTTTTCCAAAATTTATATTCAGCAGATTCTTTAGCTTTTTCTAAGCTTTCTGGAACCCTATCTACAAAACTAGATGCGTTTAAAGCCATGTGCTCTAAATCACCTTCCATGACATAATCATTATAATAAGCCGGTGTTTTCTTTACTCTATTACTTTTCCTAACATCATTTTCAATATTTGACTCATTAAAATGATTGTTTTCAAGAATATTTATTTTTTCTTGCTCTATTTCATTGATATTAGTTCCTAACATTTTGTTTTCATTTAAATCACCTTGAAAATCATTCCTAACTTCAATATCTGAACCTTCAATATTAACAAGAGTACTACTAAGTTTTAGATTGCTTATATTCCTTGACTCATCAAACACTACATTTCGAACAACACACACTTTTTGCTTAAAAATATCCCAGACTCGATAACCATTACTTGAATATCCTATCATAATATTAATGTCTCCTTTTGAATCAAATTTTGACTTTAACTTTTCTTTTGGAACATGGCAATATGCTAAGCTGCCAAAAATTCGCAAGTTTTTCAAATCAGGTTTTGTTTTATAAATTAACTCAGCAGGTGTGACATTTTCTAAAGAAGCTGTAGGGGACCTATTGATCAGATAAACAGCACAAAGTACTGACTCTCCCCACATATTTTTAGGCAATCTCGAATGTAGCAACAAAGCCCTACCTTTTTCTAATATTGTCCTATTTAAACGTTCGGCAGAGCCATTCATTTCAGGGTTATAGGGTACTGAATAACGAAATCTTATACCTTTGGCCTTGCAAAAACCAGTAAAATCATTGGAGCAATATTCACTCCCATTATCACACTGGATTGACCCAATCCTGTATCCAGTTAAATTTGTCATAAATGCTTCATATTCTTTGAAACAATTATATGTGTCACTTTTATTTGCTATTAGATAAATGACAGTAAAATGTGTAAAATCATCAAGAAAGGTAACAAAATATTTTTTGTTGTCATGTGTACTAGGAGTTATTGGCCCACATATATCACTATGTATGATTTCTAGGGGTCGTTTCGTTACTTTTCTCGATGGTTTTTCAAATGGTAAACGAGTAATTTTTGATTGTGTGCAAATTGCACAAATTTCATTTTCTCTGTTTTCAAAATTTACATTTAAATTCTCTACCATGTTATTCTTAATAAGTTTCTCAAAATTTTTATTTCCGATGTGCCCTAACCTAGCATGCCATAGTTTAAAATTCTTTTCCTTTTCACATATATTAACTTCTCTATTAATTTCATATAGTACATCAAATTCAACAACATATAACCTATTTTCTTTTATTCCTTTAGCTATCAAATCAGAATTACTAAAAATGCAAACCGTATTATTTTCAAAAATTACTTTTAAACCTGAATTTTCTAGTTTTTGGACAGACAATAAATTCTGGCGCAAATTTTTTACATACAGCACATCTTTAATCTCACCTGAAGTTATTCTTTGCCCAACTAATTTTACATTAACTACTCCTACCTTGGTAGCACTCAGCGATTCATTATTCTTAGCAACAGCAATCTGAAGTTCCCCTTCTAAATCTTTTACCTTGCAAAAGTATCCATCCTGATTGATCATATGGTCTGTTGCTCCTGAGTCAACAACAAACTTGATTTTGTTATTTTGGAATGGCATATCTGGAACACAATTCAAGGCTATTCCTGCGGTTGCTATGAAGGCAATGTGCTCATCTTTTTGATTTTCGGTTGAGGCTTCATTTGCTTGCTTTCTGGCTTCACCTTGATTTAATAACCAACACTGTTTTCTAAAATGGCCTTTTTTTCCACAATGATGACAACTATACTTCTTTTTTTGTTCACCACTAGCATGTGGATTTTTCTGGTTATTAAATTTATTCCATTTTTTGTTGCTGTTATTAAACCCACTAAATGCTGCCACAGAAGATGGATCTTCTCTTTGTAGGTTATTTATACTTTTCTTTTTCATTTCTTGATCTAAAAGTTTGCCTTTGACAAATTCCAATGTTAGTTTATCTTGTTCCAAAGTTTCTAGGGCAGTGACAATATTATCATAGCTGGGGGGTAACGATAAAAGCAAATGGCACACTATATCTGTTTCTTCAAGTGTTGCTCCTACTGATTTTAACTCCCTCACAGTTTCCTCAAATTTTATAAAATGGTTTTCCAGTGTCTCACCTTTTTCTAACTTCATTGTTAGCAATTTTCTTCTTAAGTAGAGCTGGCTTGCAATGCCCTTCCGGTGAAACACTTTCTCAAGTGCCAGCCACATATCACGAGACGTTGGCTTATCTTTTATGTACTCCAAGTGCGAATTGGCGACGCACTGTACAATAATGTTTTTACATCTCTTGTCTAGCTTCACTTCATCTTGTGAGTTTTGATCTATGGCCCGTTCCACACACATTTTAACCCCATTGTGATCAAGCACAGTTTCTATTCGGAATTTCCAATGGTCATAGTCTTTACCATCAAACTGATGTATTCCAAACTTTTCAACGGCGTAATTATTTCCTGAGCTTGAGGCCATCTTCCACACAAAACAAAAGTTTAGTTACTTAATTCCAAACTTAGCACAATTTGGTTTCTGCAGCCCATAACCTGATGGATTCTTTGAAAGTGGAAGCACCAAATATAAGTTTGTGAATATCAATAAAAACACTACTACACTTTGAACAACGTTTTATTGATTAATATAAGAAAACTAAACTCAGCTTGACATTAAATTAGTTAAATAATTACAGCCACTTTACAGCCAAAACGTGGACTTACTTAAACAACAAAAACAAAAACGTTGGCTCACCTTACAACATAACCACACATTATATTATTAACACCTTAGACAAGGACAGGACCGAACTTAACTTGGAGTACTCTAGACTCTATAGAACATGTCTTTTGATTGCAAATCCAACAAAAAGTAAGTATACCCAATCTCAAATCAAGTTGTAATTTTTTTAATCGATATATTTTTGTTAAATGGTTTTGTTTCACTAGGTAGAAAAGCAGAAGATTCAATACCGCAGCTAGTGTTTCATAGCCGAGGCAAGGAAACCAGCCAAGGCATCAAATCTAATTTTCTGATGTGGCTTGTTTTAGAAACTTTGGATGTTGATAGTTCAAAAACAGCTGGAACAAATATAGATATATTATATATTTATGGAAACAGGATTTAAGCAGGATTTGAAAGATAATAGAATATACGGTTAGTGTCATTTAAAATAAAAATACATAAGTAGGTACTTAGATTTTTAAATTTTCAGATTTTGGGATGCCCATTGGTTTGTTTGACAATTCTGGAAGATGATACGAAGAAACCATGCAACTTTTGCATTAAAAGCTTTTTTCCTATTGCTCATATTCATCAGTACAGGGGACACGCAAATATAAAAAATGACCCTTTACCCCATTTAAAATCATAATTCATGAAATTATTTTAATGAAAATAAAGAATATGGTAAATATTATTGAAAACGTCATTAATAAATACAATGAATGAAATTCTTAGTATTCAAGACTGTGATTCATAAATACAATGAAAGGGTTTCATCAAATTATATCTGGGCTTCATTAATATTATGCCGTCTGTTCATCAGGACAATGAAAAAGTACATATAAACTAAGAACGATGTTTATTGTTACTATGAAAAGTTTCATTAATACAAAAACCTTGCTACATACCTTAATGTTCGCTGTTCATACACAAGATGAATCGAAATAGGAATTAAGAAATTGTTCATACTTCAATAACGTAGAGTTCATGTGATCAAAGAAGCCGTTCTTTGGACCGATTTTAATGAATTGTTCATTAAATCAAAGAACAACTTCTTTATATTTATGCTACTATTTGGTTGAGTGTAGATGGACACACTTCACACACTACTAATCTAGACACGTTACAATTCGCTGAAGAGAATGATATTATTTTATTTTGTTTGCCGAGTCACACGACGCATTACCTGCAACCGCTTGATCGTGCTTTTTTCAAGAGCCTCAAGGGGCATTATTATGAGTCGTGCAGGAGGATGATCAAATGCAACCCCAATAGGAAGCTGAGCCGATTGCAGTTTGGCAAACTTTTAGGAGAGGCCTGGGGAAAATCCGCTACAGTCAGCAATGCCGTATCCGCCTTCCGGTCAATAGGGATTTGGCCTTACAATCCAGATGAAATACCGAATCACGCTTTTCTGACGCAGCTTGAAAATGTGGCTGAAATACATCCAAGAGACCAAATTGAGTAACAAGCTGCCCCTACAGAAGCATCAACAGAAACGGAATTGCAAGAAATTGGCTCTCAAACCCCTCCTCCAGAACGTGATTCACCTCAACCAGGCCCTTCCGGAATGCAAGTGAAACGTATTGAAGAACCTACTGAAAAAGACACACCTGGAAAACTACTTCAGGAGCTTTCTCCTCTGTCGTTGATAACACCAGCAATGAAAAAAGCTCGAGCTAACCTAATGGGTAACTTGACATCACCAGAGCACATTACTCGCATTCGCCAGAAAAAATTGAGAAAAAAAACGACATGTCAGACAAAGACGCAGAAGAAAGAACCTCCGAAAAAACTAACACTCAAATCTACAGAAAAAATGTTGCAAAACAAATGCAGGCGTGAATCTACCTCTTCAGAATCTGAAAAAGACGTAATTTTGAATGATTCATCCAGTGGGAAGAACCTTTGGATGACTTAGAAAATCAGTGCGTCGGCTGTCTTGAAGACTATCGGACTACAAAGAAAAAAGAAGACTGGATTAGATGCGTCCTCTGTTCCAGATGGCTGCACGATGGTTGCACGTCCTATGTCAACACGTGCCAAAGCTGCGGTGCCGCCCCCATAATGAAAAGAGGAAAAAAAAAAATAAGTTAGTGCACGGTCCATCTCTCCTAAAATCGGTGGTTCATCTCTCCTATACCATCTAGGAGAGATGGACCAATTTTGATTTTTAATTTTTTATCTTTTTCTAATATTTTTTTATTTTATAAAAATGTTTAAACTATGTCAAATGGATAAACAAAGTTCATGTTTCCGGTGTACTTTTTTGCGAACCTCAATTAATATAAATATGGAACCTATCGAACGTTTTTCGAAAGGTGGTCCATCTCTCCTCGATTTACCCTACGTATGTCGATACTGGTAAGCCTTTCAATTTATACAATGCCTTTAAGGCTTTACTTTGTAGAACTTGTCTTTTGTTATAATTATTAAATGTATTTAAAAAATATTTTTCTGGGGGGGTAATTACCCCCTCTACCCCCCCTTTAAACCGCCCTTGCTGAAAAATAAACTTGAGGAAGTGGAAATTATTCTTAAAAAACTTCAGTGTAGAATACATATAATTGTTGTTACTGAGACCTGGCTAAAGCCAGGGGTGTGATTTTCGAAACCATTCGAGTATATTTCGTACACGAAATTTGACTGACAGCAATGTAAATTAAATGGAGAGCATTCGAAATCGTATCAAATTTCGTATACGAGAATATTCGAAAATACGACCCCTGGGGCCCAATTCTCGAATTACGATTTTCCAATGTCGCGTACGAGAATCGCATATCTCGATACCTTTTGGCATAACCCAATTCTCGAATGTCACCTTCGCCTTTTTCTGATCGACATAATTACGAGTGGGTAACACCACGCGGGATGAGATCACGAATCGTCAATTTTATTTATTTTTGTCATAAAAATGGCTGATTACGAAGAAATCAAGTTTTTAGCGGCTATTGAAAATCTTGCGATTCCAGTAGAAAATAATAGATTTCCTAGGAGATTCTATGAGTATAGAAACACGTTCAATTTTATGTATCAGTGCCTTTCTGTGAAAAACTGTCGATTAACTAAAGGATTAACATGGGGCTTAATTGAGTTGGTGCGACCCTATATAAAGGATAGTACTAGATCTTCTTTAATTTCTATTGAAGCCAATTGTTGTATTCCTTTCAAGAGTTTGGAACACCCAAGCTACTCGCTCCGTTGTTAGTTGGCCCCGATTTGGAAGGAACAGATGCGTGGTGCAACAAACACTTTTCGAAAGGAATAAGCGCGTAACGCCCTGGAGCTCTTTCGGAGCTCCTCCTAGGTGTGAAAGGAATAAAACTAATGTAAGCATGTTCACTTTTTAAAGACCTTCATAATATTATATTCTTCTATTTTCCACTACTTTACCACGAATCGTAATCTTTATCGTACAAAATAGGACCTACAACTTATATTTTTTCAAGAAAAAATCCACTTTTATTTTGAAAGATCTAAAAATATGACACTTTACAGTTGTCAAAAACGTGCCAAATACTATAAAATTAGATGTTGCCATGTTTAAACATTCGACAATTGTCGAATGCGTCATTTAAATTCGCATACCGACCGAGAATAGAGTTTAGGATTCGCGTTCGACATTCAGATGCGTGATTTGTCGATTGCGAGATTTTTAGTCGTAACTGGAGAATTGGGCCCCAGGCGAAGAAAAATATTTTAACATAACAAAATACCAAGCCACTTATGTGAGCAGAGACAGACAGGGAGGTGGTGTGGCTGTGTTTGTTGAGGACTCTATTCCTTTTACAACAACGAGTCTACATAACTCGGATTTGTCCATAGTGACTGTTAATATTGACAGATTCAAGATAAACCTAACTGCTGTATACAAACTACCAAACTTCGAAACAAATGTTTTCCTTCGGGAGTTGGAGCACCTTTTTGATAAGGTTTCTGCTTCGAAAAGCATTATAATTGGCGATGTCAATATCGATCTATTGACTGAGAGTAATGTAGTCAAAACATATAAATATATTAATGAATCCTTTGGATATGAAGCGTTGAATAGACTGAGATTCACAAGAAGATCGAATAATCCATCTCTCATCGATCATATGTTGACAAACTATAATAATGGGAAGTTTAAACTCTCACTGATTGACCATTGCATCAGTGACCACAGATTACAAGTGCTTTCTATTCCTGGAAGTTCATACTGCAGACGAAAACCTGAGATTAGGTACCAAGTGTTCAGAAGGATGGACATCCTAGCTGCAAAGGAGAGTCTCAGGCAGATAATGGGAAAACTGGACCATTATACGAATGCATGATGATATGGAGAGAGCTTTTATGGACAACAATCGAGTGATAGTCAAACAAAACAAAAAGATTGAAGGCAAAGAGTACATCACGAACAAGGTTCTATTACTGGTAAAAAAAGGGATTATTTCTATAAAAAATTAAAAATAATGTGGGCAATGAATATTATAAAGCTAAATATAAAATTTACAATGGGAAAGTAAAAAAACAAGTCAAGTGGGAGAAAAAACAAATAATCACCAGGCAATTTGAAAGGGACATGGGAGATGAAGGGAAAACATGGAATACAGTAAATAAAGTACTTTATAACAAGGATAGTATTTTAAATGCAGTTCCCAAGCTGAAGGAAAATGAAAAAACCTTGACAGACAATCGAGACATAGCCAATGTCTTCAATGAATACTTTGTTAATATCGGACCTAGACTATCGAGGAACATTCATTCATACTGCACCAATGTCGCAAGCAGAGGACCAACCGGCCCGCTCATTTTTCTTGACACCAGTGGTAGTAGCCGAAGTGGAAGGGATAATACAGGGGCTAAAAAAAATAAAGCTGCAGGGATTGATGGAATCACTGTCGACAGTGTGCTTAAGCTCAAGCACGAATCGGCAGTGATTCTGACGAAAATCATGGACCTGTCATTCGAAGCTGGTGAAGTGCCCAGCAAGTTGAAGATTGCCAGAGTCAGACCTTTGTTCAAGGATGGTGACAGAAGCGAAGTTTCGAATTATAGACCTGTCAGTTTTGCCTGTGTTATCCAAGATTGTGGGGATATGTGTCAATCAAAGGTTGCAGGTATTTATGAATAATAAAAAATTGTTGAGTGGAAGTCAATATGACTTTTGCAAGGACAGAGACACGAAGACAGCAGTTATAGATTTAATTTCAGTTATAATGTTAAAAATAGATAGTGGTCAAGTATGCGCATTAGTGTCTCTTGATTTACAAAAAGCCTTTGACACGGTAGAACAGTATGGTCTTAATTAAGTTAAAATGGAACAAGCTGGAGTAAGGGGTGTGCCCTTGCTTTGGTTTCGAAGCTATTTAGCGAATAGAAGGCAGATGGTAAGCATCAATGATGTTGAAAGCTCTTTGCAGGATATTGAATGTGGGGTGCCTCAGGACTCAGTGTTGGGGCCTACGTTGTTTTTGATATATGTGAACTCTATTTGTAAATTGAACTTAGGTGGCACAGTCAAATTGTATGCTGATGATACAACAATTGTGTATTGTGGGAAGGACACCAATTCTATTAAAGCGGGCATTGCTAGGGATCTGGCAGTGGTGAATGATTGGTTAATGTCGCATAAATTAACGCTCAATATTAAAAAGTCATCGTATATGATATTAAGTTAAAATAAATTTGAACAACAATCACGACATAATGTTTGGAACTCAATCACTAAAGAATGCGTGCACAGTAAAATATTTGGGACTCATTATAGACAGTATATTGTCATGGGCAAATCACAAAGAGCGAGTAAGGAAAAAAATTGCATCCTTCGTAGGAATCTTGTATAGAGTTGGATACCTCTTGAGGCTAGCTTTACGCAAGAAACTTTATTATGCTCACATATAAAGTCATTTACATTATTTAATTTCTGTCTGGGCAACTGCTGGAAATTCTCTATTAAAACCATTGCAGACCCTCCAGAATAAAGCCATCAAAAACATTTATCCACTGCCAAGGCGCTTCCCTACCCAACAGCTATACTCCTCAAAAAAATGCTTAATATGAAATATATATATATATATATATATATATATATATATATATATATATATATATATATATATATATATATATATATATATATATAGATTTAAGATACTATTGTCCGCACATTATATTATCATGAAAGACGAGAGGTCACAAATCAAATTTTCCAATGTAAATGAAATACATAACCATCAAACTCGTTAAAGGTACAATTTGTATCGTCTAAAAATTAAGTCGAATACTAGCCAAAAGTCAATATTTTGTGAGGGAATAAAATTGTACAACCACTTGCCTTTGGATTTGAAGTCAATCCGCAGTAAAACTCTATTTAAAAAAAGACTGAAACACTATATTATATTAACTTGTATTGTAGAACATTAAAATAACACAAAATACATAATATAATATGTATTTATATTTTCCTAATATATGTTTATATCTAGAACCTGTACAGTATATTATCTATATGTATAATGATAAGTCCTGTGATTTCTGAGTGTGATAAACAATGTACCAAACTATGTAATAATAATTTAAGTTGGAATATTTCAAGTTTTAATCTTTTGGTTTCTTTAGGGTAGATTTATATTATTATAAGATAAGGTAATTCCTAGCATAAAATCATCTTCTTTGTATTTTCTTGGAAATAATAAAGCTTTTTATAACTAAAAAAAGTTGATAAAGCACTCTCCCTCCCAAGGGCTCTAAAGCACATGCTATTTATTCTATGATATAAAATAATTAAAAACAATTTAAATATAAATTTTAAAAACGTTTTCCCGGAAATAGAAGTTTACGTTTCAATTATCTGAATTGTTGTTGCAGGTATTTTCGCACGCGAGAACATTTTTCAGTCTCAACGGTCGCAAGTTCAACTCCGAACCGGTCCATTTTTCCTACATGCCCGACCTCGTTATGGAGCACTCGCGAAACGTTACGATTAAACTCCATCAGAGGATCGGCAAGTTTTTGAAGTTGCAGCTCTATTTTGCCAGCCGGTGGATATTGTTGAGCGAAGTTTCGTTCGACTCGAGTAAGTTGATTTTAAATTTTATCTGTAAGTGCGAAATTGAACCCTTAACCGTGTGGCGATGTTGCAGCCGTAGTTAGCGGCAACTTTACACAGGAAACGGAAACGGAAATGGGAGCGACGTTGCCCGATTTTGGTGGACGCGAGTATCCCATACAACGGGACGAGGTCAAGGCTGCGTCTAAGGGGGCACTACCAAGGTTAGTGGTAAATTTTCAATTTTTCTGAGGGGCTTTTTTAGAATATTTTTGCTTCAAATATTACAATTTATTGTCTGTAGTTTGGAGGTCAAAAGTGATAATTTAAACATAAAATTTCGACATAAAAGATAACTACTTTATGATTTAAATTATGAAAAACTTTGAAAGATTTTTTCTATTATAGATAAAAAGTTGAAATTTTCAGCAATCCTTATTCCAGTATAGGAATACAATTCCTGAAAATTTTAGCTCATTTGGACTTATAGTTCCAGAAATTGATTTATCAATTTTTCAATTTTTCTGAGTGACTTTTTTCATAGATTCCGGCTCCAAATCTCAAAATAAGTTAATGTATGAAGTTTGGGGGGTTTCAAATGATCATTTAAACACAAAATCTCAACATTAAAAAATTTCATCGTTTTAGTACTGATGTAACTTTTTTTCGATTAGAGATAGAAAGTTGAAATTTTCAGCAATTCTTATCCTTGAAAATTTCAACTCTTTTGGTTCCAAAAATAAATATCGAAATTAACAAACCGATTATGGCTAAGAGTTTATGAACATTTCAGGAATGTGATTCACATAGAAGACACTACACTTCCCCATCAAAAAACGTCGCCCAATCAAGCCTCGGAACCCAAAAACTATATAGGCTTCGTTATTGGCATTCTGACTATCATCATATTGGCCCTGACATCTGCAATCGCTTTCATAGTTTTACGAAATCGTAGAATAAAAGACGCTCTTACACCGTTGCCCGTTGCAGAGGAAGAAATTATTGGACAAAACAAACAGGCAAGTTAAAGATTTCCACCGTCCATAAAACCCTAGTATTTCATCGCAAAAGTAGCCATTTATGACACCAGCCATCCACAAAATCCCGCGAAATGGTGCAATTAGACTGGCAAACCAAAACGCAAATTCTCGCGGTAAGGGCGTCTTAACACATTTAAAGATAAGATTACTAAAGCAATAGCTGATTTAACCTGGCCATTTTGCTATCTAAATAGTCCCTGGGACCTGTGACTACACTTCCGCAGCCGGAAATTAACACGTTCAACTCCGGAGGACGATAAGGTGCAAAATACGTGTATTGTTGTGTTTAAGAACAGCATATTTTAACCAAAGAATAGAGTTGAATACGCCCGACGACCTCTTTTCACCCCTGTCTCATTGCGGACTTTTGATAAAACAATACTGTCTGGCTGGGAATTGAGGTAATTTTGGATTTAAATTTTGTGCAGGCTAATTATTAATTTGAAAGACACAAGGTCTTATTTAATTCACTCATTTTTTAGTTGATATTCAAGCTCCGTGCCTATTTAGGGAACTTAAAAAATAAATACCCCTAAATCCCATCCTCAAACTGACTAAAAAAAAAACTCTTGTGTATAAGGGCAAAAGGAAAAATACGTAGGGACTACAAAAGGGATTATTATTTAAAGAGATTACGCTGGTGGTTTTGAAAAGTTTTGTTGCGGGGATTAAGACGAAATGGAAGAGGGCGCTTTTTTACGTAATATTTATTTCTTGTCCAGAAAAATTTTGCTTCCTATTCTACAACAAAAATGTTCTTGTTTATAATAAGAATAAGTATAAAACAGACACAACCCTTTTCCTCATTATAAACCTTCCTAATCTGTTTCATAGAATATATTTATTATTTCTAGGAAGCACTTAGCGAAGAAAATAAGGAGCCTTTATATGCAGATAGTGAATCTTCTTTTCACAGCCAGCATGTGATGTCCAATAATGGTTCAAATTATGCAGGTAAATGTATAATTTTGTACAAGAAATAATACCGATATAATCAACTATCAACTAACTAATCATGCACAACGAATAATATCGAGAATAATTATTAAACGAAGTTCTGCCAAACTGGGACTTTTTACTTACAAAATTGAAGTCGATAATTCTAATATAAGGCTTGGCGTGATACCGCCAAATTAAAACTAGTTTTGGGCAGAAAATTATGCAAATAAATTTAATTTTTGAGTCTCCGATACCTATCACTAAAGAATTAGGTCAATTTTTATTGTCTTCACTATACAAAAGAAGTCACAGAAAGATTATCCTTGGCGCAATATCCAAAGCCACACCATAATGCAAGCTTAAGCTTTACTGGCATTAAAACCAGTGCGCCCATAAGTTTAATCTTTAAATTAACTAACAGCTAAGTTAACCTAATGATATATACGCCCTAGGGGCAATTAATTTCTTGTTTGCGGCCACCCCTTCGTGGCGGAAACATTTTGGCTAGAGTAATTCTTTAATTTAGGGTAACAAATGAACTTGGGTTGTTTTTTTATTTAGATATTCCCGATCTTGTATATTCTCAAAATGAAGCGGATGTTTATCTACCAAAACCACCTCCAGTTCCACCACCACCAGAAAACTACTATACTAGAGAAGATATTCGCCAAATTTTGTCAATAGTGGATATATCTCAAAGTTTGGTTAATAATAATAGGTAAGGGATTTGAAAAATTAAACCAAAATGATCCATTAGAGACTAATTCTAATTTCTGTTTTAGGTGTTCCGGTCGTGACCACTTAATTCTACCCCTGAGTCCTCAAAAAATGTCCGATCAAAACGACTATCAGGAGACCGAACGAGAGGAAAACTATCCAATTAACCAAATCTCAAGTGAAAGATTAAGGGTGATCGAAAAAATCGGACGCGGACAATTCGGTGATGTGCATTTGTGCGAATTAATTGATAACAGTGAAAATGGTGATTTATTAAGTAGTATGTGCGTGGTTTATACGTTGGATAATGTGTCTGGACTGGATGAATTTAAAAGGTGAGTTTAAAAAGAAATTGCACCCTAGTCTAGCTTAATAAGGGCATTTGGATTCCGCATACTTGGTCCTTAAAGTTTATTAATATTATTTTGACTGCAGTCGTTCGAGAAGAACATTCAATTCTATATACCGCACTACTAATATTGTCATTATCCTAAAATATTATGACGTTATGATAAAATTTCAGTAACCTTCTCTATTTTTCAGGGCCTTGGATCATTGACTCTAAAGTAGAAATATCTAATATTGTAAAAAAATAGCTCCGATATTTTGGGCTATTTTTCTATAAAATTTTAGTATGCTGAAGTTGAAAACTTCTTTAATGAATAAAAAAAAACATTTGGTTTTCCTAGGTTTCTAGAAAAAAAATCAAAAAATTAGACCATTAGCTATAAGACAGAAATATCACTCAGTGTGTTCTATCGAATTGTGAAAATCATGGCTTCGTTATCTTGAGCTATTTTTCCATAAAATTGTAGTATGTTGAAGCTAAAAACTTCCCTAATAAATAAAAAAATATTTGGTTCCTCCAGGTTTCCCAGATTTCCAAAAAAAAATCAAAAATTAGACCATTGACTCTAAGGCAGAAATATCACTCAGTGTCTAGTATCGGATTTTAAAAATCATAGCTGCGTTATCTTGGGCTATTTTTCCATAAAATTTTAGAATGTTGAAGCTGAAAGCTTCTTTAATAAATAAAAAAATATCTGGTTCCTCCAGGTTTCCCAGATTTCCAAAAAAAAAATCAAAAATTAGACCATTGGCTCTAAGGCAGAAATATCACTCAGTGTATAGTATCGGATTATAAAAATCATAGCTCCGTTATCCTGAGCTATTTTTCCATAAGATCCTAGTATGTTGAAGCTAAAAACTTCCCTAATAAATAAAAAAATATCTGGTTCCTCCAGGTTTCCCAGATTTCCAGAAAAAAAATCAAAAATTAGACCATTGACTCTAAGGCAGAAATATCAGTGTCTAGTATCGGATTGTAAAAATCATAGCTCCGTTATCCTGAGCTATTTTTCCATAAAATTTTAGAGTGTTGAAGCTGCAAGCTTCTTTAGTGAATAAAAAAATATTTGGTTCTTCCAGGTTTTCCATATTGCCGGAGAAAAAATCAAAAATTAGACCATTGACTCTAAGGCAAAAATATCACTAAGTGTGTTCATCGGATTCTAGAAATCATAGCTCCGTTATTTTGGGCTATTTTTCTTTAAAATTTCAGTATGTTGAAGCTGAAAGCTTCTTTAATAAATAAAAAAAATATTTGATTCCTCCAGGTTTCCCTGATTTCCAGAAAAAAAATCAAAAATTAGACCATTGACTTTAAGGCAGAAATATCACTCAGTGTATTTATCGGATTGTAAAAATCCTAGCTCCGTTATTTTGGGCTATTTTTCCATAAAATTTCATTATGTTGAAGCTGGAAGCTTCCTTAATAAATAAAAAAATATCTGGTTCTTCCAGGTTTTCCAAATTTCCAAAAAAAATTAAAAATTATACCATTGACTCTAAGACAGAAATATCACTTACTGTGTTTTATCGGATTGTAAAAATCATAGCTCTGTTATTTGGGGCTATTTTTCCATAAAATTTTAGAATGTTAAAGCTGCAAGCTTCTTTAATGAATAATAAAAAAAAAATTTGGTTCTTCCAGATTTCCCAGATTTCCAGAAAAAAAATCAAAAATTAGATCATTGACTCTAAGGCGGAAATATCACTCAGTGTGTTTATCGGATTGCAAAAATCATAGCTCCGTTATTTTGGGCTATTTTTCTATAAAATTTCAGTATATTGAATCTGAAAGCTTCTTTAATAAATAAAAAAATATTTGATTCCTCCAGATTTCCCTGATTTCCAGAAAAAAAATCAAAAATTAGACCATTGACTTTAAGGCAGAAATATCACTCAGTGTCTAGTATCGGATTGTAAAAATCATAGCTCCGTTATCCTGGGCTATTTTTCCATAAAATTTTAGAATGTTGAAGCTGCAAGTTTCTTAAGTAAATAAAAAAATATTTGGTTTTTCCAGGTTTTCCATATTGCCGGAGAAAAAATCAAAAATTATACCATTGACTCTAAGGCAGAAATATCACTCAGTGTCTAGTATCGGTTTGTAAAAATCATAGCTGCGTTATCTTGGGCTATTTTTCCATAAAATTTTAGAATGTTGAAGCTGAAAGCTTCTTTAGTGAATAAAAAAATATTTGGTTCTTCCACGTTTCCCAGATTTCCAGAAGAAAATCAAAAATTAGACCATTGACTCTAAGGCAGAAATATCACTCAGTGTGTTTATCGGATTGTAAAAATCATAGCTCCGTTATTTTGGGCTTTTTTTCCATAAAATTTTAGTGTGTTGAAGCTGGAAGCTTCCCTAATAAATAAAAAAATATCTGGTTCCTCCAGGTTTCCCAGATTTCCAAAAAAAAAAAAAATCAAAAATTATACCATTGACTCTAAGGCAGAAATATCACTCAGTGTCTAGTATCGGATTGTAAAAATCATAGCTCCGTTATCCTGAGCTATTTTTCCATAAGATCCTAGTATGTTGAAGCTAAAAACTTCCCTACTAAATAAAAAAATATCTGGTTCCTCCAGGTTTCCCAGATTTTCAGAAAAAAATCAAAAATTAGACCATTGACTTTAAGACAGAAATATCACTCAGTGTCTAGTATCGGATTGTAAAAATCATAGCTCCGTTATCCTGAGCTATTTTTTCATAGGATTTTAGTGTGTTGAAGCTAAAAACTTCCCCTACTAAATAAAAAAATATTTGGTTCCTCCAGGTTTCCCAGATTTCCAAAAAAAAAAAATCAAAAATTAGACCATTGACTCTGAGGCAGAAATATGACTCACTGTCTAGTATCGAATTGTAAAAATCATAGCTCCGTTATCCTGAGCTATTTTTCCATAATATCCTAGTATGTTGAAGCTAAAAACTACCCTAATAAATAAAAAAATATCTGGTTCTTCCAAGTATCCCAGATTTCCAGAAAAAAATCAAAAATTAGACCATTGACTCTAAGGCACAAATATCACTCAGTGTCTAGTATCGGGGCTGCAAGCTTCTTTAGTGAATAAAAAAAAAATTTGGTTCTTCCAGGTTTTCCATATTGCCGGAGAAAAAATCAAAAATTAGACCATTGACTCTTAAGCAGAAATATCACTCAGTGTCTAGTATCGGATTGTAAAAATCATAGCTGCGTTATCTTGGGCTATTTTTCCGTAAAATTTTAGAATGTTGAAGTTGAAAGCTTCTTTAGTGAATGAAAAAATATTTGGTTCTTCCAGGTTTCCCAGATTTCCAGAAAAAAATCAAAAATTAGACTATTTACTCTAAGGCAGAAATATCACTCAGTGTTTAGTATCAGATTGTAAAAATCATAACTCCGTTATCCTGAGCCTTTTTTCCATAAAATTTTAGAACGTTGAAGCTGTAAGCTTCTTTAGTGAATAAAAAAATATTTGGTTCTTCCAGGTATTCCATATTGCCGGAGAAAAAATCAAAAATTAGACAATTGACTCTAAGGCAGAAATATCACTCAGTGTCTAGTATCGGATTGTAAAAATCATAGCTCCGTTATCCTGGGCTATTTTTCCATAAAATTTTAGAATGTTGAAGCTGAAAGCTTCTTTAGTGAATACAAAAATATTTGGTTCTTCTGGGTTTCCCAGATTTCCAGAAAAAAAATCAAAAATTAGTCCATTGACTCTAAGGCAGAAATATCACTCAGTGTCTAGTATCGGATTTTGAAAATCATAGCTGCGTTATCTTGGGCTATTTTTCCAAAAAATTTCAGAATGTTGAAGCTGAAAGATTCCTTAATAAATAAAAAAATATCTGATTCCTCCAGGTTTCCCAGATTTCCAAAAAAAAAATCAAAAATTAGACCATTGACTCTAAGACAGAAATATTACTTCCTGTGTTTTATCGGATTGTAAAAATCATAGCTCCGTTATTTGGGGCTATTTTTCCATAAAATTTTAGAATGTTGAAGCTGAAAGCTTCTTTAGTGAATAAAAAAATATTTGGTTCTTCCACGTTTCCCAGATTTCCAGAAGAAAATCAAAAATTAGACCATTGACTCTAAGGCAGAAATATCACTCAGTGTGTTTATCGGATTGTAAAAATCATAGCTTCGTTATTTTGGGCTATTTTTCCATAAAATTTCAGTATGTTGAAACTGAAAGCTTCCATAAAAAAATATCTGGCTCCTCCAGGTTTCCCAGATTTCCAAAAAAAAAAAAACCAAAAATTACACCAATGACTCTAAGGCAGAAATATCACTTAGTATGTTTTATTGGATTGTAGAAATCATAGCTACGTTATGTTGAGCTATTTTTCCATAAAATTTTAGTATATTGAAGCTAAAAACTTCCCAAAAAATAAAGAAATATTTGGTTCCTCCAGGTTTCCCAGATTTCCAGAAAAAAAATGAAAAATTAGACCATTGCAGTGGCGTTGCTAGGGAGAGGGAGCAGAGTGTCTGGGCCTCCCTCCAGGGCTTCCTAGAAAAATAATGAAGTAGACAAAATCTATAAACTGCTCATATTATAAAAAGCTTAAAGGATAGTGAGTCTGTGTATATTTCTATAATTTTTTCTCCATGGCCCCCCTCAAACAAAATGTCTGGCTGAGTCACTGCCTTAGAGGCACGTAAATACGACCATTTAATCCTAATCTACGAATTTTGAAAATTCTTATACGATTTGTATTTTTGAAAATTTTAAAAAATCATAGTAAACTGGTGTCACATGACGTCATAACTAATCGGCGCAGGAAAATGGTTTCAGAACGTGTAAGTATTGGATTGTATTTCGAATCGGTTTGAACTAATTTTGAGTGACGTCATGGATTCATCGCGAGAACATACTATTGCAAGTCTGTTTTGAATTAGTTTTTAAAAAGTGAACGCGAGAAAACAGCTCATATCTATCTCCAATTTTTTCATAGATAGAAAGCTGAAATTGCCAATGAATCTTATCCTAGTGGAGAACTATAATCCCTGAAAATTTCAAATCATTTCGACTCATAGTTCCAGAGATAAAATCGCGTTAAATATTGAAATAAGCATACCGATTATGGCTGAGAAATTTTTGAACATTTCAGGAATATACAAGACTCCCCCGTCAAGTAATATGGAGTGAATTTTCCATTTTTTCGATTTATGTGACGTTCTTTTTTTAAAGATTTTATCATTTTAGTACTTTTTATGCTTTTGTATTCACTTTGACTTTTTTTTTTCTTTCTAGGGAAGTAAATTCGCTATCCAAACTTAGAGATCGCAACGTGGCAGTGTTATTAGGAGCTTCCCTGGAAACTCCTCCATACTACACTGCCAGAGAATATGCACAATACGGAGATTTGTGCCAATTTTTGCAAGATCACGTAGCGGAATCAACGTCCGCAGTAGCTAGCAACGCTAGCATATTGAGGTAGGAGTTTGCAAATTCGATTACTTACTACGCTGAAAAAATAAACGAATTAATTCACTTTTCATTCCTACCTCATTCAACCTATTTACTGTTGCAGAAACAATTTCTATTACGAAATACCCGGGAGGACCGCAAGAAAATAAATTAAGCTGCCTATTTAAATAGCGCGCAAAGTTTATTTGACTTTTTGGGTTTGGGGGTTCTGCATGGGGACGATAGATTAAACTGCACCGAAACTGAGCTGAAATTGTCACTTGTATATTCTATTTAAAAGCGCAATCTCTATAGTCCTCTGTTTGTTTTCTTTAGTTAAGTTGTATAATAAAGAAAGCAAAAAATTAATAAATTAATATATTGATGTTTCATTAAGGCCTGGTTTATTCATCTTCAGATAATCTTGCTGCAAGATAAAGGTACAGTTCTATAATTCTATTGGTCGGCGGATAACTTGCTGATCAATGGGATAACAGATTGCGTTTTTATTCCTTAGATTGCATATCTGACAATTTATCAGAAGGTGAATAAACTGGCCCTAAAGGTAAGAAATTTTAGATTTTTTTTGGAAAAAATAAATAAAAAAAAGTTCCTGATGTGGGGATCGAACTCATGCTTCTTTCAAAAACCAAAAATATCGTCATTTAGTAATCATCAGGTCGTGGAAGAATGATGTGTATTAATTTTAAGTGATGCCGGGAATCGACTTCTCGAAAATAGATATCAAATATTGAAAATCCGAAACAAAAAATCAATAATTATTTCGAACAGCGTAGGTACGAAAAGTTAATACTTTTCATACTCTAAAATGATATGATAGGTAATTCTTTTTCCACATTTAGTTTATAGGTACTTTAGACTTTGAATATAGATAGGTACCTACTACAGGGTGGTCCAATTTGAACACGTATAGTGTGTGAAAAGCCCTTTTCAATACTTGTTGCGCAATTATATACTTACTATTTCTTCGTTTTAGTTATGGATGTCTCATTTACATGGCTACTCAAATAGCATCTGGAATGAAACACTTAGAATCCATGAAGTACGTGCACAAAGACCTAGCAGCCAGGTAATTATAAATTTAAACAGTTCCAGCACATTTCAATAGTAGGTATTTAGCATGTAGGTATATATAAGATAAAATTACCATGCAATCTATAATTCAGAATATAGTAGTGCGCTGCCTAATCTCCCTAATGTAGTTTATTCAATAATCCAAAGGTACAAGTGCAGTTAGAGTTTATCAAATAATTTATTAACTAACGCATGTTTAGGGTCGTGCAATATTCACTAATGTGATGGTTGTAACGTAAACACAATGGAAAATAATGATTTTGCTCCTGTGAATTTACTATAAGCATCAATGCCACAGGAACTATAGGTACGATTTGGTTGAATTGACTTTTTGTGCTATTGTTTCTTCTTTTCTTTTCATACCGGAAACTTCAAAATTCTTTCTTTATTAGTTTTCTAGAAAAATATCTGAATGTGAGAAGCTGTTTTTTTTTATTTGAGTTTTTGTAAGTTGATTTTCAAAAACCTTTTGTGCTGTTGTTTCTTCTTGGAATAATTTGAAGCATCAAGATAAGGAGTTCCTTACTGTCTTCTTTTCATACCAGAAATTTCAAAATTCTCTCCTTATTAGTTTTCTAGAAAAATATCAGAATGTGCAAAGCTGTTTTTTTCTTCTAATTGAGATTTTGTAAATTGATTTTCAAGAATTTTTTGTGTGGTTGTTTTCCACTGAAAAAATTTGAAATTTTGAAATCATAGAACTCCTAACTTTTCACATTTACCTGCTTTTTATGATATTTTTTAAATTAAAATCTTGTATGAGAATGTTACAGTAATAATTTCATACGTGACCTTTGGGCTAGGACTTCTAGGAGTGTCCTCTGAACGACGTCTGCCCGAGTACTCCGATCAGTTCGGTGTGATTTGTATTGAAACAATCGACCGCGGCGCTGCACTCAACCTAACTGGGACTTTATTCTCGAAACCGAGGAACATCATTCTCATAAGAACAATTGTTCTGTCATTGTCAATGTTATGGAAATATGAATACGAACGACGTAGACAGAACCTTCGTTCTCATGAGAACGCTGCTTCCCTGCTTCGAGAGTAAAGTCCTTGGGGAATCCCCGGCGTTCGTGCGTGTTTGTGTTGTGTCTTGTTGTCTTGTTTTTTTGCTTTTTGTCTTCCAGTTGCGTAAAGGCATGCGTTGTTGTTGATTAGTTAATTGGTCACATAGCGTTATGCTGTACAACTAAGTGCAGCCTGTTTTACCTGTTTTTATAAGACTAGACTACTGCATAGGTACTCCAATTTGAAAAAAGCTGAAAACATACAACATTTCACATTTCTGACATTCAATTTTTGTTTCTGACCATGGATTCTGAAAATTTAGCCAATACTGTACAACTTTTGTAATTACACATCTACTTATAGTGGCAATAGATATATGTGGCAACATCGGCTGGTTCTGTTTGTTTACAGAGTGGAGTGCAGTGTTTTTGTTGAATTTATATCAATATATTGTGAAATAAATAGTAAATATAGTGCACAACGGGCGTATTGTTGTTGGGCTCGCATTGTGAAGCAAATAAATTACTGGATATTACCAGGATTGTACAAAAATCTTGGATTGCAATTTTGGCGTGGCTAAGTGAGCGGCGTTGCCAAAATGACTGACACAATGGAAACATCGGAAACATGCGAAATTTGTATAGAGGATGTCAAAGACAATGAAGACGGGCTGCTCTGTGACAAATGTCAAACATGGAAACATCGAGAGTGCCTAGGCATGACGATAAAAGCTTATCAAAGGGTGTCAAGAAGTAAGGAAGTATGGTACTGCAATAATTGTGAAAATCATGGTACTAATAGGCGAACAAAAACTCTTCCCAAAAAAACAAAGATTACACCCTTGCTGATGTGATGGAAAAACTGCATCAAATGGATAAAAAGTATGAGAACCTGTTCCTAAAATATAAGGAGCAAGTAAAGGAAAATGAGAAGTTGCAGCGAGAAATAATTGATATAAATAGCAAACTGAACAAAATGGAGCAAAAGGGCTTGAATAATAACATGATCATACATGGTATTCCCTATAAGGCTGGTGAAAAAACTGAAGAAATTGTGAAAAAACTTGGTCAAGGCCTACAACTGTCAATTGATCAGCAGCACTGTAAATTTTGGGCTGTTCGTCTGAGCAAGCAAAGCAGCATTAATTCTCCCATCAAGGTAATATTTGAAAGTGCTGACGTAAAAAATATGTTTATAAAATCGCCAAAGAGATTTCACTTAGGTAGATGCAAAAAATCTAGGGTATCAGGCTTATCTCAGTATTTTTAAACCATGGCCTGACAAAAATGAACTTAGACCTACTCAAAAAGACCCCAGATATTCAAAAAAGAGAACAACTATAAGTATGCATGGTTTGGCAATGGCAATATACTCCTCCGAAAAGAAGAAAATAGCAAGGTTGTCATGATCGAGAGAGAGGAGAACTTGGCAAATTTAGGAATGAGAAGCTAAATGTGAATTATCTAAACATCCAAAGCTTGAGAAGCAAATATGAAGAGGTACAATGCTTTGTTATTAATATTCCATGTGATATTTTAGTTCTAGTTGAAACGTGGCTGTGTGATTCTGAAACTTGTTGGTATGACATAGATGGTTTTAGTGCTGTACACGCTTGTCGGCAAAAAAGGGGGGGTGGAGTAGCAATATATGTCAAAGAAGGTATTCCATTCAAAGAACTCAGTAAGTCATGTATTGATGATATTTGTAATTACTTGACTATTGCTGTTGGTGCTAATAAACTTAGTTTAACTGCGGTTTATAGACCACCTTCCTATGATATTGGCAAATTTTTGGATAGCTTTGAAAATATATTAGTGAAACACCCAAAAAATCATATAGCAATAGGGGATATCAACATAAATTTACTTGATAGTCAGGGTAACAATGTTAGAATGTACAAAGATTATCACTCCATAATTATCACGTAAAAAATAATATTAGAATTGAACATGCAACTCGTGTAACCCTAAATACAGCCAGCATAATCGATCATCCGGTAACTTGCCACCAGACACAAAATACTTGTTCAATCTTAGTGCAAAATAACTCAATTTCTGATCACAAACGGTTACATATTACAATTAAACAACCTATAAAGAAACACAGAAAGAAATGTTCGTACGAAAGCAAACATGTAGACCATAAAAGGTTTAAGATGTCACTTGAACAACAAATAAGAGGGCACAATGTTGCTTCCTTCCAGCAGCTTATAGATATTATATTCAACAATGTAAAGATGGTTGTACTTATAGTAGAATTGTTAAGTTACATGAAAATAATATGTGGATTAGTGATGAGGTGATAACAATGATAAGGGAACGAGATAGATTATATGATAAATTAGTAGCAAACAGGGATGATATTAA
The DNA here is from genome assembly GCA_917834065.1 of Ceutorhynchus assimilis. Lineage (NCBI taxonomy): Eukaryota > Metazoa > Arthropoda > Insecta > Coleoptera > Curculionidae > Ceutorhynchus > Ceutorhynchus assimilis. Next base: position 50,216,034 of record OU892282.1, read on the forward strand.
TATTAAAAATCAGTTTAAATATGCAAAAAATAGAGTCACAAATAAAATAAAATCAATAAAAAATAAATATTTCAAGGATAAGTGGGATCAAACAGGGGGTGATATCAAAAAACAATGGAGATTCATAAACGGCTTTATTAAAAATAAAAAGTCTGAAAATAAGTTACAATCTCTGAATGTTAATGGTATAATCATAAAAGATGAGTTGAGTATTGCAAATTGTATAAACGAATATTTCAGTAGCGTAGGTGAAAATATTGTAGGTGAGATAAACAAAATCAATAATCAAAACGTTAACAATGACATTATGTTCAGGGATATTTTTTGTGGTGCGAACTTGATATTAGATTTGACAAACGAGATAGAAGTAAATAATAGCTATTTATATAACAAGTATACATAAACTAAGGCTTTATTGTACGAATAATTTCATGGCCGAGCGAGCTTGCGAGCGAGGCTATTAAATATAATGAGTCAATAAAGCCTGTTTATGTAAGCGTTACATGATTTTATGTACGATTGCGACTGGTTTTTGTTAAAAATCGAAAAAATTCAATGAAAAAATTAAAATTCGCGTTTCACTTTGGCAGGTTGTCAGGGCCTGTTTCACTTGGGCGGTTATCAGGTAGTCCAGGTAGGCAATAAAGTAGCATTTTATTTTACTAGTAAAATAAAGTAGCATTTTATTTTACTAGTACAATAAAGTGCTACTTTATTGACGCAAAACTGTTCTATAAATAGCACTTTATTGGTCAATCAGACATAAAATTATTTTAGACCTAAAAAAGAACTTTGCACCTGACCATGATCAAATATCTGTATGTGATTTATTCAATCTTAGAAGCATACTTACTCCAGTATTAGTTGAATTGATAAATAATGTTCTAGAGACGGGTGTATTTCCGGATGAGCTAAAAATATGCAAAATTACCCCTATATTTAAAGCAGGTTCAAAGGAAAATATGAATAATTAACGCCCAATTTCAGTAATTTCATCTCTCTCAAAAGTGATTGAAACTATAGTGAAACACAGAATACTTTCATTTGTAAACGAGCATAATCTGCTTGATGACTATCAATATGGATTCATAAAAAATAGCAATACTTCATGTGCTATGTTTGATCTGGTAAATAAAATAGCCAAAGGTGTGGACGGAAAAAAGGTGCTGGTAGCAATTTTTATTGATTTAAAAAAAGCGTTCGATGTAGTAAGTATTGATATTTTGTTAGGAAAGCTACACCAATTGGGATTTAGGGGTGCAGTGTATAGGTTGATAAGCTCTTACCTAACTGACAGACATCAGTACGTGAAGTTGGGGCACAGTCAAAGTGATAGACAGTCAAGTAGATTTGGAGTTCCACAGGGCTCTGTCCTGGGACCACTTTTTTATATACTGTATGTTCTTAGTTTACAATTGGCAAATTTGAGGGGGCGATACTACACGTTTGCAGACGATACTGTACTTGCTTATGAGGAAGAAGATGGAGTAGACCTAGAAACTTTAATAAATGATGATCTTGGTGTTTATTTTAATTGGCTAACATTCAATAAATTGAAAATAAATGTGGATAAGACCAAGTTTATTATCTTTAAACAAAAAAATAGGGATATTCCATCACTAAATATTAAAATTGATAATATAAACCTAGAAAGGGTAAAATCAATTAAATATCTGGGATACATAGTGGATGACGGTTTGAATTCTAAGGAACAACTTGAACACATATCGCATAAAGTTACGCTATTTATCGTTGTAGAAATTATCTTACACATAAGAGTAAAATGAATGTATATAACGCATTCTTTTTGTCTCATTTCAGATACATGATCCCAATATGGGGCACTTGTGGTACTGTTGGGTTAAGATCTATGCAAACATTACAAAATAAAATATTAAAGATTCTTTTTTCATTTGAGTGATTGACTCCCACCGATTACCTTTACAGTGAGTGTGGGTGTCTGTCAGTTGAGTAAGCTACTGGAGTTAGAGCAAAGTAAGCATATTCATAAAATCATTAATAAGACAATTAAATGTAATACTAGCTTGTCTTTCGATAAGGATCTTTATTTGTATAATACTAGGGTGCAAGATAACATATATCAAGAAGTTGTTAGGAGTAATATTGGTCTGAATAACCCATTAAGTAGAGCTATAAGTCAATATAACCGTTTGCCGTTGGCTATTAGGAATATCACAAATTGTAATTCATTTTTAAGTAAGCTTAAACAATACCTACAAATATGTCCATAAACTACTTTGTACTAAAATTACTTTGTACTAAAATATTCATAACTAGCTAGTGAACAAGCACAAAATTTGTTAATGATTCCGATACCAGTGTTTAACACACTGCTTAGGAATGTTATTGTTATTGTAACTTATATATATATTTTATGAAATAAAAGTTTTCAAAAACAAAAACTTGTAAAGGTGCAAGCTATAGGTAGAGTGTTAATATAAAAATATAACATCCTGTACTTGAACAATAACTCATTATAGTATAAAGTCAGAATTTGTAAGATTATCCATTTTTTGTTAATTCGCTTCTCAACAGAAATTAGTAATGTTACTTTATCAAACTAGTAATATATTGTGACAAGTTATTTAAGTACAAATGAGTGAATTGTTGCGGAACTTATGGGTGGACCTCTGCGGGATGAGCGCAGCGAGTTCCGCAGTCCTCTATTCATTAATATATTGTTCAATTACGATACTAACCTGACTCACTCAAATGTGAGTTATTCTCATTAGTTTAAAAATTACACGTTTAAGGTGATTGTCTTATTTGAACACTTCAGCAGTATATTGGTGAGTAGATGGCTGCGGAACTCGCTGCGCTCGTCCCGCAGAGGTCCACCCATAAGTTCCGCAATAATCCACTTATTTGTACCTGAACAATAACTTATTATATAAAGTCAGAATTTGTAAGATTATCCACTTTTTGTCAATTCGCCTTTCAACAGGAATTAGTAATGTTACTTTACCAAACTAGTGACACAATGTGACAAGTTATTCAAGTACAAATGAGTGAATTATTGTGGAACTTATGGGTGGACCTCTGCGGGATTAGCGCAGCGAGTTCCGCAGTCCTCTATTCATTAATATATTGTTCATTTACGATATTAACCTGACTCACTCAAATGTGAGTTATTCTCATTAGTTTAAAAATTACACGTTTAAGGTAAATGTCTTATTTGAACACTTCAGCAGTATATTGATGAGTAGATGGCTGCGGAACTCGCTGCGCTCGTCCCGCAGAGGTCCACCAATAAAATCCGCAACAATCCACTTATTTGTACTTGAACAATAACTTAATTATATAAAGTCAGAATTTGTAAGATTATCCAGTTTTTATCAATTCGCCTTTCAACAGGAATTAGTAATGTTACTTTACCAAACTAGTGACATAATGTGACAAGTTATTCAAGTACAAATGAATGAATTGTTGCGGAACTTATGGGTGGACCTCTGCGGGACGAGCGCAGCGAGTTCCGCAGTCATCTATTCATTAATATATTGTTCAATTACGATATTAACCTGACTCACTCAAATGTGAGTTATTCTCATTAGTTTAAAAATTACACGTTTAAGGTGAATGTCTTATTTGAACACTTCAGCAGTATATTGGTGAGTAGATGGCCGCAGAGGTCCACCCATAAAATCCGCAACAATCCACTTCATTGTACTTGAACAATAACTTATTATATAAAGTCAGAATTTGTAAAGTTATCCAGTTTTTATCAATTCGCCTTTCAACAGGAATTAGTAATGTTACTTTACCAAACTAGTGACATAATGTGACAAGTTATTCAAGTACAAATGAATGAATTGTTGCGGAACTTATGGGTGGATCTCTGCGGGACGAGCGCAGCGAGTTCCGCAGTCATCTATTCATCAATATATTGTTCAATTACGATACTAACCTGACTCACTCAAATGCGAGTTATTTTCATTAGTTTAAAATGTACACGTTTCAGGTGATTTTGAACAGTTTAACCTTCCTTCTTTACCTTTAGAGGTAGAAAAAAGGTTGTAAAGCTTTGGCTGAATTTTTAGAGTTGGTCAGAAACAAAATTTGAATTTCAGAAATGTGAAATTTTGCATGCTTCTAGCTTTTTTCAAATGGGATGTCCTATATTTAATTCTTTTGTCTATATTTGATTGAACAGTCTCTCATATTTTCAGCTCCAAAAATTGTAAAAATACTATCTTACTACTGATTTTGTGTGAAAGCTGCAAATAGAATTTGAGGTACTTGGTTTCTCTGATAGTATTTTTAAAATTTTTAGAACTAAATGTGTTGGAGACGGCTCAACCAAATATAGGCAAATTATATAGTTTTGGAGTCGGGAAATTGTGCTCTTCAAGAATATAGAACCAAATGTAGGGCATCTCATAGATAGTGCATATTTAATAGGAATATCTCATGTGTTTTAATCTTAATAAACTATTCTTCATAAGTAGTATTGATGTTTGATTTTTTAATGCAAGTTTTCATAGTCTAACACACAGTCTAATGATTTAATGATTTGAAAAAACGTAGTTAAAATAATAAATTGAGTATATACCCTAATGATTTACCCCTTTAACAAGGTAATTTATCTGTTAACTGATTTCTACTGATATTTAGACTGGTAACCTACTGACAAAACAAAATATTAGAGGGTGTAGAGCTATGTGCACGTTGAGGAGTAATGAAGAATGAAAAAAGGTTTGTATTTCGTGCAAAATTCTTTAATAAATATCAGTGCAAAGCGCTTTCGGCCGTGACCATCATCAGTGCAACCTGAAAATAAGGAAAAACACTTTCTGAAGATACTGGAAACTTTGAAAGTTTGGAAATTTTGGAAAATTTGAATATTTTTGAAAATTTCCTGAAAATTTTGGAAAATTTAATCTAAATTGATTTAAAATATTCAAAAAGAAAGAAAATAATTACTAAAGAAAGTAGATTTACTCACTTCGTCAGGTTTGTACAAAGAGTCTTCTCGTTGAACATATAGGTGTAAACATAGAGAAATATAATAAACCAAGGTGTAAGAGTACCTGATTGATAACATGAAAGTTTGTATAGCGCTGACGTCACAGCGACGGTGGCGTCAATAGTGGCAGCCGGAACAAATACTGAAATGGCGGGTATTTTGAAATTTGACTTGAGTTGATTGCACAAAAAACTTACTTATGTTGTTCCACATCTTTTTTTCTCAAATCCGAATGAGAAAAATGATGTGGTACTCCATAAAGTTTTGTGCCATTTTTTGATGTAGATTTAAAAAAATGGCAAAATAAACACTAAATTGTATTAGAAAAAATATACTTATATTATAGCTAGATAGGTCAAATACCTAAAGAGTTTACAAACACAGTTATTACATCCCTTATACATGCTTTAATGTATGTACAAGCTAAGCTGTCCAAGGCCTAACATTCTTTGGCCTAACATCTACATTTTATCTCTTCTGACTGAGGTCTCCTAAAACAGTAAAAAAATATGCCGTATATTACAAAACTAACATGTATACTTACTGGTTCAGTTTATCCTAGTTGTACATAATATTATAGGTACGCGATACCGAGTGCCTTAATAAAAATGACAATTTCTTCTTTAGATTTTGTGAGTTTGAGTCTTCTTAGACGACCGCCCAATCGGTTAAAAATGACAAACACATGACAAATTTCAACGCGGAAATGTCGTTATTTTAAGGTTACTTATTTGTTTTCTCGGTCACAGTTTCTATAGTTATGGATTTGATAGGTTTCTACAAAACAGCTAGGAAAACTCTGTAACTCATACTGTGTCCTTGTCTTGTGAATTGGTATGACAGAGAAAGATGAAACAGAATCGAATGATCGGAATGATCTTTCGTAAGTGAAACGAAAACATCACATTACAAATTAAAAATTAACACTTTAAAATATCGGAAGATCTTTGGTTTTTACTGGTACTCTATGCAAAGGCTGCGTCTTTTAAAATTACCAATCACATCGAAAGATGTTTTTTAAAGTTTAAATTAAAATTTCTTTAAATTTTTGTGGAAGACCAACATGGTGATGTGCAACCATATTGTGTATGGTTACACGTTTTTAATTGTGGATTCCGCTTAGAGTGACACATGACAAGTAAGTCAATGTAGCTGACAAGAGCGGGAAGTTCGAAAAATTAAAATTTATAAAATCCAAAACCATTACCAACGTTTTTTAAAACAATATTTAGAGATTTAAGATATTTATAGTGAAAAACAACATAGCTAAGTGGTGTAGATGACGAGCTAGTCGTCCACAATGTGTAGACTACCCTTATATCATCATAGAGTGGAAATAGGATATTTGAGTTTAAGTTGAAAATTGATGAAAAGTTTTTAAAGTAAAATAATTGAATAAATTGATTTTATTAAGATCATCTATTGGTTTTTTGATTTAATTCAAAAGACGTCTGTGTAAGGGGATGTAAGATCTATTAAGCGCTTTGCACTGATATTTATTAAAGAATTTTGCACGAAATACAAACCTTTTTTCATTCTTTAAAACAAAATATGACCTGGCAACACTTCCCCATGCGTATGAAAAGTGCTATTTTCAACATTTGTTGCACAATATAGGTAATTATACTATTAGAGAGAGACTCCCAAAATAAAATTTTCCATTTATGAAGAGAATAAGGATGAAACACTACCTACACTGTAGAGCTAATCACGTGTTAACTATTGAGATATAAAACCCCATTTATTAAACTCTAATGAATTGCCCGATTTCAAATCAAAATTATAAGCGTATAGTCACAATTGGTTGTCTGTCATCAATTTAATTGAAGATTTTCAATATTAATTGGTTTTCAAGTGTCATGACACCAATTAAAATTTCAATTCACAGACTAAATAGGTAAATCCAATTAAAAAGAAAAAAACAACAATGCTGATTGCTGATTGACAATGACTTAAAGCTACATTGAAACTCTTCGCTACTACTTCATTAATAGATAAAGTTTAGTAGATAGATTGATGCGTCAATTAAATTCAGATGGGACAGGGTCGATTGCCCTTTGGAACTGGGCAACGGCAATCCGGATTTGACATTGATTAGATGCGGCATTGTTTAATAAAGCTACAATGCACCTCCTTGCAATATTAAACGAGTTTTGGTTTAGAATTTCCACCGACAGAGCTATTATTACAGAGATTTTGTAGCTAAATAGATTATACACACAATGACAATAGGTGACCGAAACAAAACCACAATTTTGGTACCTATTTTTTATGAAGTGAATTATTTGGAAATTCTACCCAAGAGTGAATTATGTCACAATGTTTTAAATGAACATCTTGGTTTTAGAGAAGCCCTATAGTATTTCATAGAGATCTTAGAAATAAACGAACATTATATACCTATACGTTCATGCCAAAAAATAAAAGATTCCATTTCCAATTATCCATGAAGCTGCTGATATTATAATATGATTCATAATTGAAAAAATAAATTGGATTTACAATTACCCCTATAGCTAATTTGCCCTGAAAAATCTCAGTACCTATACTAATTAAATCTGTGTTCGAGCGATAGAGCGGCTGCCCTTTGTGTATTAAATTGGTTTAGAGGCCAGGCAGTAATTAAAACCAATGCACTAGAATATTTTTCAATTTAATTTCAGAAATTGCCTGGTAGGTGAAAACTACCAAATCAAAATATCGGACTTGGGCTGCCAAAGAGACATTTACTCGCAGGATTATTGCCAAATAGCTAACGGTTTGATACCTTTAAGGTGGATGGCTTGGGAAAGTGCTCTATTGGTGAGTCTATTGAAATAAAATACAATTAAATTATAATAGCTTTTTTATTAGGGAACATATTCGAATAAAAGCGACGTATGGTCATTTGCAGTTCTCTTATGGGAGATTTTAACTTTTGCAAGAGAACAGCCATTTGATTATTTGGGTGATGATAAACTATTGGAAAATTTAGCTCATTTTTATCAGGACAATGGAAAGCAAGTAAGTAAAATTAAAACTTCTACTAAAAAATTCAACAATAATTATTGTATCTATAGATTTATCTGAATATTCCTCACAATTGCCCTAAAGAAATTTACGACCTGATGATGGAATGTTGGAACCGAAACGAGTCCGATCGACCTACGTTTAAGGAAATGCATTTGTTTTTACAGCGAAAAAATTTAGGTTATAAGCCAGAGATGCACTGACAAAAAGTTAAGGCAAAATTATTAAGTTGTTATGACAATAATTACAATAAAATTTGTTGAAAGATATATATAGGTAAGTAATTTATTAGTTTATTATAGGAAAAAAATATCTGCTTATAACATTATTATAATATAAGCCTTCCTTCTCTGCTTTGTGCCTTTTTATATAATGACTCTAAAATGTATATAAGTATAAATACAGTTTTTTTTGCTGTTGAATCATGATCTTTTCTAAATTTTTTTAAGGTCAATAGGAATTATTGTTGTACATAATATTTTAATGCGTAGGCCAATGTTGTTTCCTTGTGGCCTAACTATATTAACATTTTAGTGATAAAAATATAAATTTTATCAACACAGTAAGTATTCATTTTCCTTGCAAATAAAAAGGATTATTTAAAGTCAATACAATCATGTTCAACCTATTTTGAATTATTGATGGAATTATTGTAATGCATATTTAATGCTGTATGGTATAGAAAACGAGAAATTTTTAACCTAAATAATGGACAAAATTCGATTAAGAAAATTATAATCAGCTGTCATTATTGTAAGGAAAATTTTGTATGTAAATTATCGCGATAACATTTTCTTCTTTTTATTATAGAAATCTTGTATAAAATTATATTTAGTGTAAATATTTATTGTCATTATTAGTTGCAAATTTAGTGTTTTTTTATATAAATTAATTTTACCATAAAAACTACGATGTTATGCATTTTTACAATTGATATGAAATTGTTATGCTAGTCTAGCTAGTACCCAATTCGGACCAAGGATAATAAAAATTCGTAAATAATTAGTATTTGTGTTTTATTTTCTAATCACATTAGTTGCATTTTCATCTCTATTATAGATAGAAAGCTGAAATTTCTAGCGATTCTTATTCCAGTAGAGGACTACAATCCCTGAAAATTTCAGCTCATTTGGTCTTATAGTTCTGGAAATAAAATCGTGCTAAGCAATTTGGGGTGATTTATCAATTTTTCTGAGTGCCTTTTCTCACAGATTTCTGCTTCAAATCTCAGAATGTTTTATTGTATAGAGTTTGGGGGATCCTGAATGATTATTTAGACAAAATCTCTACATAAAAAAAATCATCATTTAAGTACTAAGGTAGGTAACTGGTACCTTATGATTTGTATTTTTGGAAAATTTTCAAAGTTCAACTTTTTTCAGCGATTCTTATCCCAGTAGAGGCATAGGCGCAACTAGGGGGGTTCTTGGTGGTGCTAAGCACCCCTAAAGCAAAAATTAGAACTCCCATTCGGCATCCCACCATAATACTACCTACAGTGGCACTACCTAACACTAATATAAAAAATTAGTGCAACCAAATTATTTATTTATTTTTGCACTTTTTATACTTAGTTACGTCATCGATGACGTCATAATTTAGGAAAAAGTATTTGGCGTTAATTAATTCATAGAACACTTTCGCAATTATTATTGATATGGAATAAAATTTTTCAACCGGAATCGGTATTACAATATTACCTTAAAATCAAGACTTACCCTAAAATATACGGTTTTTATGTTATATTTAGGATGACGTCATCGAACAAGGTCGGACAATGTTGTCAATAGAGAGTTATTGGAAGTGAAATAAGGTCCAGCAGTAATAATGCAAACGCTATAATGCGCAGATTTGTGCCGTTGAATAAGGCTTATTTTATTAACGTTTGTGCTAGACTTTATTACTGCACGAATAAAGTCACGCACTAATAATATAATTTGCCCTTATTTTGACGGATTTTTGAAATTTGTCAGCAAAGCAAAGCTGTCAGTAAGTGAAGTAAGGTTAGAAATAGAATTAAGGAACAGCCGTATCTTGACGTGTTCGTAATCGTGAACAATTGTTTTTTTCCAGCCGCTATTTAAATAAGGTAGTTGCCTTATTACTGCTAGCTTTATTTTGAAATCTCCAATAACTCTCTAATGTCTATGTTTGTTTATTCTATATCTTAGATGACATTGAAATACTGGCCTTTAAAAAATCATTGGCGTTCCAAATACACTGTGGGCCAAATTAAGTTGGAACATAATTTGATCATTAATAACTTTTTTGTCTGTTATTGGATTTTAATGATTTTTGGATATGATATTAGTCAATATGTTTTTGTTGTCACCTTAAAATTAATTAAACCAATTCTGATCAGGACCGGACTTACGACGATTTCATTAAATCGGTGCATTTAAATTGCAAAAACGAAATGCGCTACTTACAGACCAATTTTATTTTTTAGAAGTGCATTTTTGGGAAAACAAATCCTAAAAATATCGATATTTTAGAACCAAAACCTGAGAAACTATAATTTTTCCATCTAACAATTCAAATAGGAAATTTTAAAATACTTCAATCCAGATTGCTTTGGAATTAACCAATTGTCAAATTTTTGACATAGTAATCTGTTTTTTTATATAATTTAGTTTTAAAATAAGTTAACATGGTCCTATCGTTGGGAGATAAAATTTTAATTGAAGGGTTGGTGGAAAAGAATATGGGTGCACGGAAAATTCTAAAAATGTTTCCAGAAAAAAACTGCAGCTTGAGTACCGTAAGCTATTTTTCAAAATAATATCGCGAAAATGAAACAATTTAAATTAGGGTGGGTCGTGGTAGGAACAGAAGTGGACGTTGTCAAGAAAATATTTTAAGGATTCGGAAAATTGTCGAAAATATCAATCCAATCCACCAGATATGATGAGTTCCAAAAAAATTTCAAGAATAACAAGAATCAAGTGAAGAATTTTAAAAAGTGACCTCAACCTTAAGGTATACAAAAAAGTGTAGGTATTGCCAAAAATTGAGTGCAGAAAATAAAAGAAAAAGACTTTTAAGATGCCAACACCTTCTGAGAAGATTTCGTAGCAGGGAAGATACCTCAAAAATTTGGTTTTCCGACGAAAAAGTTTTTTTTTTACGCTAACCGAAAAATACCCAAAATAACAGGGTTTACTCAACAGCCGCAAAAAAGCGAGAGGTTCCATTGGATAAACTTTTAATTCCAAGATTTCCTAGGGCACATTTTGCAGAGTTGATTATGGTATCTTTGCCTGTTTCTAAATCAGGAAAAACAAGTGTTATATTTATTGCTAAAAATGTCAAGATAAATGCAGAATTCTACCAACAGCATGTGCTTGCAAATTTGCTATACGGAATTGAAAACATAACTGCTAATTACTGCTTTCAACAAGACCCACTCTCATATTTCTTGCAGCATAATAAGATTTTTACAAGAAAATTGTTCGGAAATTATTGAGCCAGATTTGTGGCCGCCTAACACCCCTGACTTAAACCCCGTTGATTACTGCATGGGGAATTCTAAAGTCTATGGTTTATGCGAATTACAATATTACAACAATCGAAGAAATAACAAATTGGATCATTTATTGCTGGGAGGGAGTTAGTCATAAAGTATTTTATTTTAAAGATTAATGAAAAATGTCTATTCACAAAACAATCTCCAATATTGATTGAGTATTTGTTAGTTAAAGCCGACAAGGGAGACAAGCACTGTCCGATAAAAAAAATCTCCATTTCTGTGGTTTTGGTTATAATATAAAATATTGTTGATTTCAGGACTGATTCTCCCATTAATGTCCTTCTTTGAAAAAATATTTGTTGGTTTGTAGGTAGCGCAGTTCGTTTTTGCGACGAGCTTAAATGCACTGATTTAATGAAATCGTGGTAAGTCCGGTCCTGACCAGAATTGGTCTAGTTAATTTTAAGGTAATAACAAAAACTTATTGACTAATATCATATCCAAAAATCATTGAAATCCATAAACAGACAAAAAAGTTAATAATGGTCAAATTATGTTCCAACTTAATTTGGCCCACAGTGTATATAAATTAATTAACTGCATATTATACAGGGTGTTTCTAAATATCATGTACAAACGGCAAAGGGTAATTAATGTTGCCTTATTACTGCTAGCTTTATTTTGAAATCTCCAATAACTCTCTAATGTCTATGTTTGTTTATTCTATATCTTAAGGTGACATTGAAATACTGGCCTTTAAAAAATCATTGGAGTTCCAAATATATAAATTAATTAACTGCATATTATACAGGGTGTTTCTAAATATTATGTACAGGGTATTTGATTATATTTGGCACCATACCTACAGCCTTTAATATTTGAGATAGAAAAGAATTGTAAATAGAAAACTTGACAGTTTTTTTCTATATTTTCTGATAACGTTATCAGAAAAAACAAAATCGCATCGGAAAATGGAGAAACGTAGACAACTTCGACTTTTTAAAATGGAACACCCTGTATATTTTGCGATAAAATGAAAGACCTTTTCTTCCTGATTACAAATATATATATATATATTGATAACATTTGCGTGAGAAATTTTTGACATATCTCAGGTTAAATAATAAAGAATTTGCAGAGAAGTTCCATAAGGACCTCTATCTTTATAAAATTTCTTTGCAATTTAGTTATAATTTAGGCTGAGCTATGATGTCAAAAATAGCTCACGCAAAGGTGATCAACATATATATATTTGTAAGGAAGAAAAGGTCTTTCATTTTATCGCAAAATATACAGGGTGTTCCACTTAAAAAAGTCGAAGTTGTCTACATTTCTCCATTTTCCGATGCGATTATGTTTTTTCTGATAACGTTGAAAGAAAATATAGAAAAAAACTGTCAAGTGACTGAAATCTCAAATATGTTCTAAAAAATTGACTTATTTAAGCTAAATTAGAAAAAAATCACCCTCTTACATTTTAATTTTTTTCTGAAAAACTTGCAAAGGGAAAATTTTGAAAATTTTCCAGAAATAAGAGGAAAATGAAGAGCCCATTTTACGAAAATGGAGTGAAAAATCACTCCAGGAAAAATTTTGAAAAACTAACTTTTTTAAGCAAAATTAAGGAGAATTCACCCTCTTACATTTTAATTCTTTTCTAGAAATCTGTAAAGAAAAAATTGTGAAATTTTTCCAGAAAAAAAAGAAAAGTTAGGAATTCATTATAGGAAAATTTCAAAATTTTCCAGTTGAAAATCACTCCAAGGAAAATTCTGGAAAATTGATTTTTTCAAGTAAAATTAAGGAAAATTCATCCTCTCACATTTTTTTCTGAAAAATTCGCAAAAGAGGAAAAAAAGGAAAGTCAGGAGCTCATTATAAGAACATTTCAAAATTTTCCAATGGGAAATCGCTCCAGGAAAAATTCTGAAAAAAATGACTTTTTCAAGTAAAATTAAAAAAAATTCATCCTCACATTTCAATTTATTTTTGGAAAACTAATAAAGCAAAACTTGTGAAATTTTTCCAGGAGAAAGAAGAAAATGAGGAGCTCATTATAGGAAAATTTCAAAATTTTCTAGTGAAAAATCACTCCAAGGAAAGTCGATAAGAAAGTTCTGGAAAATTGACTTTTTTAAGCAAAATTCATCCTTTCACATTTAAATTTTTTTCTGAAAAAATGGCGAAGCAAAAATTGTTGAATTTTTCCAGAAAAAAGGAGACATAGTGAAAGACTCAATATAAGAAAATTTCAAAATTTTCTAGTGAAAAATGACTCCAGAAAAAATTCTGGAAAATTGAGTTATTTAAGCAACATTAAGGAAAATTCACCTTTCACATTTAATTTTTTTTTTTGGGAAAACTGGCAAAGGGAAAATTTTGAACATTTTCTAGGAAAAAGAGAAAAGTGAGGAGCTCATTATAGGGAAATTTCGAAATTTTCCAGTAAATAATCACTTCAGAAAAAGTTCAAAGAAAATTGAATTATTTAGGCAAAATTAAGGAAAATTCATCCTCTTACATTTTAATTTTTGTCTGGAAAACTGGCAACGGGAAAATTTTGAAATTTTTACAGGAGAAAGAAAAAAGTGAGGAGCTCATTAGAGGAAAATTTCAACATTTTCTAGTGAAAAATCATTCCAGGAGAAATTTATTTATATATTTTCGGATAACTGAATAAACTCTATTCTAAGTTAAAAAATGTATTACAAAACAATAATTCCGAAGGTGCTCTATGAATTAATCTATGACTTAACTTTTTCTCTAAGTTATGACGTCATCGATGACGTAAGTAAAAACCTTCGTGCCGTGCAACGAACTATATGTTTTTTTGAAATTTCAGACATAAAAAAACTTATTTTTAAAAAAAAAAGGCAAATGATGACGTAAGTACAAACCCTCGTGAAACAAACTTTTTTTTACGCGTCTAATTTCCTTTTCATCAAACACCTCTCAAATTTGGAGCCCATAGTTGAGGTTATGAGTAGAGGACTACAATCCCTGGAAATTTCAGATCATTTGGACTTATGGACTTATGGTTCCAGACATAAAATCGCGTCAAGTAATGTGGGGTGAATTTTTTATTTTTCAATTTTCCTGTAGTCCTTTTTTAAAAAATTTCAGCTTCAAATCTTACAATAATACAGTGGAGGTTCCGAAGTGGTTATTTAGACACAAAATCTCAACAAAAAAAAAAAATTGAAATTACAAATATTACTCATGTCTTCTTCAATAGTTTTGAAATTCTATCCAGAATAAAAATTGTGTTTAATAATAATATTTCAATGTTCAATTTTCTAGGTTTCGTAAGCTGAATAGCAAATTCTCTATCGACACACGCCATAGTATCGGCTAGAATTGAATAAAATTGTCTAGTCTAACGTGGCCTACAAAAATGTTATTTGTGTTGAGGGTATGTTCTGCTAAAAACTGCAGAGTGTGCTGCAATTTGAATGAGACCAGGAGGAATCTTTTAAAAATCCCGTAGGAAATTTGGAATGAAAATGGTCACTTCTATGAGTTTACATGCACACAGGATTATTAGAGATTAAAAAAAAAAATTGAAGTAATGAATTTAGTTTCCTAAAATCTACATCAAAACGAGAAAATAAATTTAATTCGTTTAAAAAGTTGGCAGTAAAGAGCACGAATAGGGTGTAAAAACTTATAATTTATTCGCGTGCAACAATGTCCGGAGGGGATGAAAAAGCAATGTTAACTTTACGATTGCAATAATATGGCGGACGCACGGCGTGTTTGGTCGCAAAATAAAAATTAACTCGAGACCAATATCAAATTGAAGTTTGTATACTAGAGGGTGTGCGTGATTTTGCTTAGTTTAATAAAAATATATTAAGTAAGAAGTAAAAGGTTTATTGCATTCTTAAACATGAAATATGCGAATTTTAAATACGTTTATAAAAGTGTTTCCGTGTGGGAAATTTCTTGTAAAAACATTGTTTATGGAACGCGATTCAGGGACAGATTTCTACAACAAATAATTATTGCGACCTGGAAAAATTGGAAATAGTTTAACGAATCGGTAAATGTCTATACTAGGAAAATTAATCCATTAAAACGTTAAAACTCAAAGTTACTTTGAATTCGAAAGTAATACAAAATGCATTAAATCATTTGTCATAAGGTATTATTTCACTTTGGTCAGAAAATGTAGGTAATTCTTATGCAGGAAAATTTCGTATCGACAAAATCGACTGAATAAAAACCAGTGGCGGCTCGTGACTATTTCAAGTGAGAAGGCTAATTACAGTATAGGATTTCATGAAATTCCTCGGAATTCAATTCCAAAATTCCATATTTTTTTTTTTTAACTTTACTAAAATTCCTCAAAATTTTACCACTGAAATATCCTGGAATTCCACAAAATTTTCATTAAATTCTTTGGAATTTCATTGACATTTCATGTAGGTAATTTCTTAAAAATTTCTCGGAATTCACTAAAATTTTAGGAGAATATCCACGTTCATAACCGAAAATTTCTCGAAAATCCAATGAAACTTTAAGGAATTTTCAAAATTTTATTTATTTTCATAAGAATTTTTCGGAATTTCACTGAATTTTTTTTTTTAATAGCCAGGAATTTCTGGGAATATTAATGAAGTTTCATGTAATTTCTTGAAAACTCATCGTAATATATTAAAATTTCATGTTATTACATGGTAATTTTTCGGAATATCACCGAAATTCCATGTTTTTAGTTGGAAATTCCTCAGCATTACTAAAATTCAGTAAAAGCTGAAATTTCATGTTGGGAATTTCGGTGTAATTTCATGTAATTGTTTAAAATTCCTCCATGTAATTCATTTAGGATTTCGTGTAATTCGATCGGAATTTCACTGAAATTTCAAGTAATTCGAGAGGAATTAAAATTTCATGTGAATTCTATGGAAACTCCGCAAAAATTTCACATCTATTTCCTTTTTCAGAATAACATAATTATTCTACCGAAATTCCACTAAATTATGGAATTCTGAGATTTTAATAGATTTTCGGGGATTCCAAAGGATATTTGGGAATTTTAAAGGAAATATTTTTCAGAAATGTCAATGATTGGGTTTAAAATAACCTATATATAAATCGAGATTTGATAAAAACATGGCAACGCTGCTCATGATACAACAAACGTCAAAAAATTGAAATATCAAAGTAGGCCTTGGTTTTTTTTGACAGTCGATATAAAATGGCGTCTTTTTGTTTCAAAGATTACGATCCAAAGAGCCGAAGTATTAAAATCAGTTGACAATGAACGGGTTCGTATAATTCCGGCCCTTCGGGCTCGTATAACCTCGGACCTTCGGGCTCATGATTAAAATAACTCCGGCCTGTCGGGCTCGTATAACTCCGGCCATTCGGGTTCGCATGATTCCGGCCCTTCGGTCTCGTATAACCTCGGCCCTTTGAGCTCATAATTGAAATAACTTCAGCCTTCCATAATCGAGATTCGAAAAAAAAACATATGACAACACTGCTTATAATACAACAAACGACAAAAAATTGGCCCTGTTTGGCTACTTTTTACGTATTCGCCGAGGCTAAATCTATATACCCAGGTGGTTTTTTTTTTTTTTAATTTTGACAACTGTCAATGTCAAAAATTTTTAACTTTTCTTTTTTTCAAAAAACAAAAATGTCAGAAAACGATCCCCAGGCTCCGAAAACCCTAAAATAAGAAGTTTCATCGATATATGTCAAAAACCAACCGCCTGGCAACGCCGAACGTCTTTTTTGACATAGGTATGTTAAAAAAAAAAAAATTGTTACTTCCTACGTATTCGCCGGGGCTAAATCTATATGGCCATTTAAATTTTGACAGCTGTCAATCTCAAAAAAAAAGGTCGTTTTTTAGTGGGTTTTAGGCTGAGATTTATGTAACAACATGTAGCAACAGTTGGTACAAAAAATTCAATTTCCCGTCGGGTTTGGAATTCGAATTTTTGAATTTTCCCGGCTCCTGATTGGTTTGGGGATTCGAATTTTGTTTATTCCCGGCTCTTGATTGGCTTTAAAATAATCTATAATCTCGGCCCTTCGAGTTCGAGATTTGAAAGAAAAACATATGGCAACACTGCTCATGATACAACAAACGTCAAAAAATTGAAATTTCAAACCTTGGGTTTTTTTGACAATCGATACAAAATGACGTCTTTTTGTTTCAAAGATTACGGCCCGAAGGGCCGGAGTATGAAAAATCAGTTAACAATTAACGGGTTCGTTCGGATAAAACTTTTGTCGCACGATACTTTGGCAATATCGACAAATGTCACCTGTCAAATTTGACACATGTTCGACTTTTTCCCCGCTCTACTATAAAAGTTACGGAAATCAAGGCAGTTTCGCGACGCTAACTATCGATTTGTGTCAAAAAAAATTGACAGCTGTCAACGTCAAAAAAGTTTTTTTTTTATTTCGCGAATTTCGAGAAAAAAAGTGATAGAAAACGATCCCCGGACCCCAAAAACCTTAAATAAAAATTCCAAAAAAAAAAACAACGAAAATGACATTCCAAAACCTACTTGATAAAACTAAAGTTTTTCTCACTTACCCCGTTAAAACACTGGAAATTTTTGGTGGAAAATGAAGAAAACTCAAAGGCTCGTACTTTAAATCGGTTTTTCCCAATGACATCAAAACACAGATAGACGGATCATCCCATTCATAAACTGATATTTGTTGTGTTGACAAGACCACCCATGGGCCAGGGGTGGTGAGTTGCTCGCGGGGTCGGGGTGGGGAGACATCATTGCTCAAAATGGTGTAAAAAGCCCCGCCCACACGTGAATATATCTCAAAATTTAATTGGATGAATAAATAAAATAACAAATTGACAAATACACTGAAAATATTCGATACGAGCCCTTTATTCTAGGAGTTCCAATATCGTATTGGTCGTTTCTTGTTTAACGCTAATGAATAATCCCTGTTTGCGATAAAGATAGCCAGCTACTCCAACCAACACCTGCCTGCCATTCAACAAGCCGCTTCTGGGCGGTGTTTTGCTACAATCTACTGTTGCCAAATTGAGTTCAGAAATAAAATTGAAAACGTTAATTAGAAAAGGAGAAAAATATATTATTTAGGGAATCGAGACAAAATTTGGCATTCTCAGTGGTGGGGATAGCACAAAGACCCAAAAGAGACAGAGAGATGTTGTCATACGAAAATTTTGTTTATTGTTCGGCCTATCTGTGTTTTGATGTCATTGGTTTTTCTGACCAGAAAACCCCTGGAAAAGCGGACAAATTCAAAGAAAAACCTCTAAACATGACATTCTAAAGCCTACTTAATGAAATTTGAGTTTTTGTCACTTACCCCATTGAAAAACTGGGACTTTTTAGCACAAAATGTAGGAAATTCAAAGCCTCGTATTTCAAATCGGTTTTTTTGACTGAAAACGGCTTAGAAAAGCGGAAAATTCGAGGAAAAACTGGATAGAAATGTAAACACGTCGATTACAAATTGCCGACTGTCAAAACTGGCAAATGACATTTATTACAAAACCTAATGTCTGTTTTTTTTTTAAAGATAAAAGTCAAAATGACATTATGTTGGCAATACAATGTAAAATTGTCAATGCTTCCAATGTAGAAAAGGCTTGTGTTGCCAACATAGTTACTAAATTTTTGACTTGGGGAATTATCTTTAAAAAAAAAACAGACTTTATTTGAAGTTGGTACAAACAGTGTTGCCACATCAAAACTTCCAAAAAAACCATTGGACCACTGGACATTTTTGCTAGAAGATGAAGAAAACTCAAAACCTCGTATGTTAAATTCCTTTTTTCCATTGAAAAGCCCCGGAAAAGTGAAAAATTCGAGGAAAAACTGGCAAAAAGTTACAAGACGTCACTTCAAAATGGCCAACTAAAAGCAACGTTGCCACATCTCATTTCGGAAAACAAAAATAACATTTTAAAAGGGTTTTTTGTTTAAAATTTAATTTAATAATTAATTAATAATGATTATAATAATTAAAATTCCCCAAATAAATTATAGGAAACTTGTTTTTAGTTTAATTTCAATGAAAATGACATTACTTACAAGGTTTCCTTATTGATTATAGTGAGCAAGACAAAGACAATGATAAAGTAGTATATGTTTGCAAAAACCACCTTTTTCTGAAAAAAGTAAAAATCTTAAGAAAACCAACATTCCAAAGCCAATTTGATAAAACTAAAGTTTTTGAATATTCCCGACTCTTTGATCGGACGCTAAAAATCGCATTTTAAATACTCCCGGATTTTAATTAGCTCTAAATTATCCGCTGACCAAAAGAATTATAAACTAGGCCCTGTGATTAAAATAACTCCGGCCCTTCGGGCTCACGTATAACTCCGGCCCTTCGGGCCGGTATTACTGAGTATCCTAGATTCACAGATATTTGTCGTGGAGGCGCGGGATTGATTAAAATAATGTTGTCAGACTTTTCTAAATTACATTATAATATCGAAAATTGGAATTCTGTTATGTAATTTGTGAATTATTATTTCAATTAGAAATTAGGAATAAAAAATTGAGATTGAATTTTCAATTTTTTGGGGGAGGTTTAGCCTCCCCTGCCTCCTCTGACGAGCCGCCACTGATAAAAACAAATATGCAAATATTTTTCGAATTATTCCAACTAACAACTGATTGTAAAATAAAACAATGAAAATATACAACGAGGAAAATATAAAAATTCAATTATATAGTAATGAACTTCATCTTGGACTTGTCGACAAAACAAATTGGATAACTTTGTTTCGATGCGCAAACAAGCGGCTTTATAATAAATAGAGGGGAGAATTCGAGGTGTTAACGGTATTTTAAACAAAAAATTCAGCCATATGCATAAAATATATCAATACTGATATAATCAAGATTGCAAGCAAAAACCCAATAAAACACTAATAACCTTTCACATTCGTACCTTATTAAAGCATATTAGAAGGTACGAGAATAATGCATAATTTCTCCAAAATTAAATTTCAATCGGCGTTGCCGCACGCACCCTGTGCATGTCCCGAATCTCGTTCATAAATCGAAAATTCGACCGTTTGCATAATGTAACTTGTTTTCGATAGTTTTCGTAGAGTTTTAGCGGTCTAATTCTCCATGGAAAAAAAAATCATTTGCATTATTTAAATGGATTACAAAGTCCATGTATTGAATTGAATTTTGAATTATCATGGATGCCCATTAATTGAATCAGAATATATCAAAAATTTATTAGCCCGCTTGAAGAACCATTAGTGGACGATGGGTTGATACATGGTCATTATCCGTTAAATGATCGCCTTTCGTGACCAATAAAAAAAAAATTATATCTTCCCCGCATTTGCCGAAGACATTATTTATTTATATAATTATTGGTTATTACTGGCCATTTTATTTTTTTTCTTAATCGACAGAATTGTCTAATGACCGACGAGAGGATCAATAATATTAGGTTTAACTGTAAAACTCTTCATATACAATTTAAATTACGGGCTTCGCATTCCATTAAAGAAATCGCATATGAAAAATGGCAACCCTCGACCCTCGATTCATTTGTTTCTTCAGTGTTCGGTGGTCTTTTACAGTGTCTTGCGTAACGAGCTTTTCAATCTCCGAATGTCCGTTTCAGAAACGGTTTCATTTTATACCTTTTTCGTTTTTGGTGATATATTTCGGCTGGATTCTACTACTTGATAATGATATTTTGTACTATGAATAGTCGATGGTTAAATGATTGATCTCCTCCTCGTAAAGGAGGACAATTTGCTCAGTCGTTTAATGAAACAAACCATTAGCTAGATTTCTGAAAATCCATACATCACTTTTCCAAATTGATATAAATGGTTTTTTTCCAGTTCCACGCAATAATATGTTAAAATATAGAGAAACATTTTGCGATCCAATTATGTTGCAGCCTAAAAATCGTTGTGGGTCTTCATATATTTCGCCGGCTGTCACGATTGAGTGGAAAAGGTAGAGGAAATATTTTCAAGGCAAATACCGAATAGAGATTATGAAGAAATTAAATTTTTCTCAGTCAAAATTGAAACCATATTATTCAATAAGCTGATTAAGGTAAAAAGTTTCATAAAATTTTGTATTCAATATTCCAGAAACGGAAACGACTATGAGGTTTTAGTCAACTGAACAGAGTCTTGGATGCATATTAGAGAACTGTGTTTGAGAATTTGAAATATTGTGTTCGATGGACTTTTGTCGCCCATCAATACAATCGATTTTTACAAAAGCTAAGTCGTTCGTCACTATATTGTCACAACCACCAGTTTTACAGGAATGACATGGGGGTTTTAGCGTTGAGGTTGATAGAGAGAAACTCGCTCAAGTAGGTAGGTAGTATAAAAAGTTGATAAATACATATTTGTCTAATATGTCTCTTATATCTGTTACGGGTTCAAATTTCAATCCGATTATTGGCTTGATTTCAATATAGTAAATTAATTTGTGATCAATATTATGCAATGAATTATTCTAAGTTGTTGACAGGTCTCCGTTTACTAAAATATTATTATTATTGTGAACTAGGCTTAAGTGAATATGTACCATCGTCACCAAAAGTAACTGGGACACAAATAATGCATAATAATCTCCTGGACTAATTCTACTGCAATGCATTTAATGTATAGTTTGACAAATATCTGACAATCAAATTCATATAATAGGACAAGAGCTAATGTGATGCTGTCCCAGTTACTTTTGGTGACGATGGTACATTTAAAACCAATGTTTAAAACAGAGAACTCATCGGTTGCTCCATCTGTTGTCCCAAGCAAATAATTTTAAATATGTAGTAAATTTCAACAATAATATAGGATTCCTCCTTATAGACAAATGAAAGCGTATTTATGTGCAGTTTTCTACTTTTATGGTTTTTGTCTTTTACCAAAAATGTATTCACTGACTTCCTAAAAATTGTCGGTACCATCTGGTTCTGTTGAGCTGGTATTCTATAAAACAGGGTGGAAAAATAGTTTGGATGTTTGAATTAAATAGGAAAGTTTACATTACTATAGATTAAGTTCTACCATTGGTTCTATCAGTTCCATATTGACAAAGGGCCTATTCGGGTTTGGAAAAAGTACGGTTCTAGAACGGTCCAAAAGCATCGCACAGTTTATTATTGAAATTTGTGATAGCCGAGTCGTTGTCATTTTGTTGAATGATAAACTGTGCGATTGTTTTGAACCGTTCTAGAACCGTCCTTTTTCCAAACCCGAATAGGCCTAAAGATGTCAATGACGTCTTGGGTAATTCAACTTACGTCGTTAGAATTCTCTCAATTGACAAGATTCTGGATTCGTGCTGGAGGGGATTCGTAACCCCTTAATTTTATAAGAAGATTCCTGGTGGTTGATTTTTCTTCTTGGCTCTGCCGATTTAATAAGTAGCCTACTTTCACTTTAATTTTGAAATTAATTAATAAATAATAAATAAATAATAATAAAATAATAATATAATAAATAATAAAATAATAATATAATAAATAAATAATAATAAATAAAAAAATAAATAAAATAAATAATAAATATTACGCTGTGCAACCGTTCTGGCTTTATGCCGGTTTAACGTCATAATTAAAGTTAAAATTGACTGGTATGGTTACGATTTAACTTTCCACTCCAAGGCCATCCAACAACATGGGTGAGATTTCTCAATTTTCTTAGTTCCTTTATGCTCCTTTCCTAAAACTATCCTTACTCAGAAAATGTAGGCTATTAACATTAATTGTCCTAACTTACCCCTTGTATGATTTGTATCAGAAATCCTTTCTTATACTTGATTCTCTTTAGGCCTGCTCATACTGCTCATAGCTGCTCATTCTGCTCATACTGCTCATAGCTGCTCATACTGCTCATAACTGCTCACACGTGCTCATAACCGCTCAAATGTGCTCATAACTGCTTACATGTCCCTATAACTAATTACACGTGTTTCTATTGGCTTCCATCTACCTCTATCTGTTCTACCTACTTCTACAGGCTTATAACTGCTTCCATCTTCTTGTATATGACCATCTAGGTACCCAAACCCAGTCCTGGTTTCGAGGCCTAGCTATACCACCCATATTAGTGGCAAATTACAGGATAGACTTCTCCTATACTAGACAGGGTTGCCAGATCCATGAAATGAAAAAGCGCGGGGACTGATGTTATCCAGAGGTAAAGTTCGGGTGCCATGCCCAAAAGCATGAGGAGGGGAGGGGCAAGGTCCAATGTGTCCCCCTCTTATGGAGCCCCTTGAGCAAAGGCGCAACAAATTTTTTGGAGTCACGCCCAAATTTTGTTAGGAATTCAACCAAAACTCGACACTCCACCAAAAAAAAAAATCCCCTTTATTAGATAACAAAATAAACGCTTCACGACAAAACAACAGAAAACATCATTATTTATACCCTATAAATAAACGCTATACTTTTTCCATGACAATGGAGACTTTTTGCACCTCTTATTTCGCCTTTCCGCTGTGGTTATCGTTATACTGCGTATGCGCAGTAGTGTGGCAGTAGCTAAAAAAATTTCGTTGTACTTATCAACCATAACGATCGGCGTTATTTAGTAGAGATGGGCAAAACTACTATTTTTAAGTAGCAGTTGAAGCAGTTACCGCTTTTTTAAAGTAGCAGCTATCAAATAGCTGCTTAAAAGAAACAGTTTATTCGGAACGATGCTAGTGGTTATGGATACCGTTGGTCCTTGGTTGGTGGTGCGTGTGCGCATGTATACAAGCATATTTCATTTTTAAAACGGCTGTTCGGGTTCGAGCAGATTTTTTTTACACTGGTTGATCCAACGATGAGCAGTGTATCTTTGTCTAGTTTATGGAAAATCAAAATGATTCTCTCATATTGATGGATACTTCGAAGAAAAAAAAGTAAAACTACGAAGTAAGGTTATGTTGTTCGAAGCAGCTTTTTTCAAAATCGAGTAACAGTGATAGCTGCTTCAGCAAAATAACTGTTAAAATAAAGCAGCTTACTCGATAGCGACAACTCTCTATTACTTAGGGAGGAATAAGCACTGTAGAATAACCTAGCTTGTGCTTATAGTTATGCCTATGGTTATGGTAAAACTATGTGGATGCCACATTAAAGAAAATTTAATAGATCTATTTTGAAGGTAGTGGTAATCGTTATCGCCGATAAAGGTAACCATATCTGATCCAAAAACTGCTGTTATTTTAAGGGGTGCAAAAAGTCTCTAATAGAGAGTTATTGGAAGTTTAATAAGGTCCAGCAGTAATAATGCAAACGCTATATTGACATCTGCGCTTGCGCAGTTGCGCCATTGAATAAAGCTAGTTTTATTAATGTTTGTGCTAGACTTTATTATTATTACTGCACGAATAAAGTCACGCACTAATAATATAATTTGCCCTTATTTTGACGGATTCTTAAAATTTGTCAGCAAAGCAAAGCTGTCAGTAAGTAAAGTAAGGTTAGAAATATATTTAAAGAACAGCCGTATCTTGACGTGTATATGATCGTGAACAATAACTGTTTTTTTCCGAGCCGCGTTTAGATAAGGCGCTATTTAAATAAGGTAGTTGCTGCTAGCTTTATTTTGAAATCTCCAATAACTTTCTAATGTTATGGTTTTTGCTGTTAAACTAATGTAATGTTTTTCCACAAGGGATCCTACTTCGTTTAATAGATGGCGCTTGAAAACGTATATGAATCAAGACGCCATCTATAAAAAGTTCTCGTTTTTGATTAATTTTATTACTATTATTTTGCTTTTATTACATTATATCATTGTATTATAATTGGATTTGAAAGAATGTTTTTAACACGTAAAATCCTTAATCATTCACTTTCGTCACTAGACATTTTATCACTAGTGACGAAAGTGACGTTTTCGGCTAAGGTGAAATATGACGAAAGTTTATGTTTCAATGGCCAGGAAAAAAGTTTTTTTGCAGATGCTAGTTTGTGCAATAAAAGATTTGGATTTTGTTGGAATTTTTGACATTTTTATACCTACAACATAAAACATTTATTATTAAAACCCAAGAATCGTAAACTAACAGGATTGCTCATCCTGAGAAGAAGTACGTTCACAGGTTCTCGAATCCACAAGGTCTGCGAGTGACGTCACCATGTCAGCAGCTAATAGTGGTGACGTCACTCGCAGACCTCGATGAAATGCTTGCGATTGAGGCTCGTTATATGATTTTTGCATCGATTTTAAATGAAGAAATAGCTATTTATATAAAAAGTTGCAAAATGAGCGTGTTTTTTGCACTAAATGTGAAGATTGGGTGGAAAAAGCGGGAAAATCGGGACAATTCACGTGAAAAGCGGGACCTGAAATTAACTAAAAAAAAGGCGGGATCGATTAACAAAATGCGAGACTGTCCCTCCTGAGGTGGGACGTCTGGCAACCCTGA
Organism: Ceutorhynchus assimilis; assembly: GCA_917834065.1. Taxonomy (NCBI): domain Eukaryota; kingdom Metazoa; phylum Arthropoda; class Insecta; order Coleoptera; family Curculionidae; genus Ceutorhynchus; species Ceutorhynchus assimilis. The sequence goes on from OU892282.1 coordinate 50,241,892, forward strand.
TACTAGACCATCATGCGTTCTATCTTTTGGGTAATGCTCGAAGTACTGTTGTAAGTTTTGGCACTTTCAAGGAACAATTGTTGGGTAAGCCCAATTTTATTATCAACAGTGGGTTCTGAATTCTGATTCATGGGCAGCAATTTAAAGTATAGCTCAATTGGGTACTTGCATGGAAAATTAAATTGATTATTGTTTATTGCAAACTGTAGGAAATCGAAAAAAAATCGTTACTTTTTTTTAATTTCGCCCAAATATGATTATTCCGGAAGTTATACAAATATTAAATTTTGTATATGTATACCTATAGATATACTGAGCATGTGCAACGTCACTAATTTATATGATAAGTGACGTCATAGGCATATTTCATAGCGTTGTATCTCCGTCAATTTTTGACTAAGAAGAAAAAGAAAAAACTCGTGTTGACTTATTTTTTATGGACTAACGAAATCAGCAATAAAAAAAAATTGATGCAAGTACCCTAATGAATGTAAGACACTTAGAGGACACATTTTATATTGCGTTATGATAATCATAATACTTAAATAAAGAACTTTCATTTCATTGAATTTCTTAACCCAATTTCAGAGTGTCAACATCAGGGCTTCTTATTTCTACACCTTTTCCATATGTATTTCAGAGATCGTCAGTTTAATTTCAGAATGCGTCAATTGAAATTCAGATTAGTAAATTGTATTTCGGAAAGCGTCAATTGTATTTCAGAATAAATAATTTTATCTGGGAAAGAATCAATTGTATTTCAGATTAGTTTATTTTATTTCAGAAAGTGTCAATTGTATTTCAGAAATTGTCAGATGTAGTTCGGAAATTACATAGTAGGTATCTACGCAGATTTCCCCAAATCAACACAAGATAGGTGTATAGGTGACTCATTATAAATTTTATTTAATACACTACATTGATAATATCTGAAATACATTTGACGAATTCTGAAATACAATTTACAATTTCTGATCTACAAATAAATAATCTGAAACACAAATGACGATTTCTGAAATACAAGTGACCAAACTGAAATACAAATGACTTTTTCTGAAATACACCTGACGAATCTGGAACACAAATGATGTTTTCTGAACTACAACTGACAAAGTTGAAATACAAATAACACTTTCTGAAATTGAACTTACACAACTGAAATACAATTGACGCATTCTAAACTAGAATTGATGAATCTGAAATACAAGTGATACATTCTGAAATACTTATGGAAAAGGTGTAGTTAGATTTGGCTATGAGAGTACTTTCGCTGTTTCCTGTTTTGTATTTAAGAGCGGATACTTTCTTTCTGGAGGGCTAAAACAGGTGGCGTCCTATATTATGTATTATCCACGACCACTCTACTGAAGAGTTAGCTGGGCTAGGACTCTGTAACAAATAGGGATATTTTCTCTATCTCTACTGAGGTCTCCTCTCTATTGATTTAGACAAGAGAGAAGAAGACGGCAAATGCCATAGCAATAGGGATAACGATCTCTATCCGTTACAGAGTTCCAGCCCTGGCTGCCCTATAAGGAAGTACTCCAGTACAGTAATATTTCGTTGGCCACCTTCTGGGTTATAGTAGTTCTGGTCCTGGAATGACAATAGTCTAGACAAAAGAATGCTTGTGACCAATGTTAATAAATTATTTTCTTATGACATATCCTTAATCCTTACCCTATAGGATGCATGACCCTTCTAACGCTAGGCTCTAGGCTCCTTATAGATTTTTGAAAATATTTAAAAATCATAACTTTTTTCCTATTAGAGATAGAAAATTGTAATTTGCAAAAATTCTTATTTCAGTAGAGGACTACAATTCATGAAAATTTCAGCCCATTTGGATTTATAGTTTCAGAAATAAAATCGCATTAAGCAATTTGGGGTGAATTTATCATTTTTCAATTTTTCTCAGTGTCTTTTTTCATAGATTTTGGTTTCAAATCTCAGAATAATTTAGTGTATAGAGTTTGAGGGGTCTCGAATGATCATTTAGACACAAAATCTCAACATAAAAAAATTTGAAATTTCATCATTTTAATAGGTACCTACTAAGGTCTCTGCCAGTCTTTTGTCTTTTGCTTTTCCCGTGAGGGCTTTGAGACCCTTCGATAGGCGGAGTGACCTGGTTCAAGATTTCTACGATTACTGACCCTGCGGAAATAAGTAGGTAAGTTTGTGACAGTACCTCTACACTTTCTATATGGTCGTTACAGTGTTCTCCGTTTGGCTTTTTTAGCAGACCCATTCCGTTCGAGTGGTTTTTTTAAAGGACTTTTTGGAGACGTTGAGCTGATGGGGCTTGTAGGTACTTGTCTAAGGTTGTTCTGTAATCTACCCAGTTACTGTTAGTTTTTGCCTTGTATCAGATGTCTCAGCTGCCCGTTCCACCAAGGCACATCTCTGTGAGCTGCCTTCTGTTTTACGGATCAACATTTCTTATTGGAATCTTTTATTGCGTTTATTAGATTGTTAGATGATGCCTTTAGCTCTTCTATTGTGTTTATGTCAGAAGGGAGTTCCTTCCACATAGGAATTTTCCTCCACTGGGATGAAAAGCGCTGAAATTTTCAGCTTTCTATCTATACCTAATAGAAAAAAAGCTATGGGTCTTCAAAGTTTTTAAAAATCCGAATCATTTAAGGTATTATTAGTATGTAATTACTTTTTGAGGAAGGTAAAGTGAGGGAAAAACGAGCTTCCAAAAAAACCAGACAGAATTTTTCTGAAATCTAATGCTATATAATGTGGCTCTTCAAAGAGACATTAATCAACAACATGAGGCCGGAATCGTAAAAAGCAGACCGCGCGCGTTCGTATATAACGAAAGTGATTTTTTTGGGATCTTTCAAATTCGAATTACGTTCTAACAGAAAGAAAGCTGGCTTGTCCAACTCCTTAATAATTTTATTCTCAATGGTTAATTGCTATTTTGAAGTGCTTAAAACGTAGGTAGGTATACCCGTATACCTGAAGGAGTAATCACCGATTTTTTAGAACAGTGAATCTCCATTTTTGGAGATCTTGGAACATAGATCTCTATGGATATCCTTGGATCTTCAGGGTTATCTTGTGATCACCAGGCATATTCTTGGATTTTCAAGGAGATCATTTGGATTTCCATAAATTTCCCTGTATCTCCTCCAGACCTCTATATAATTTAGTCCATATACTATAATAGCCACGGTGCCAGTTAAAATGATGTGCGCGCGCAATTACGTTTTTCCGATTCTACGCGACTACAGACGAAGTTTTTGCACCTCAACGTATTTCCACCAGTTCTTCACCTATCTCGAATAGACCTACATGTATCTCCACAGATTTCCATGGATTTACTTACCTAATTCGGAACTTTTTTTTTCATATATCCAAATAAGCTTCACTTTTAGAAGTTTTTCCAATAATGTGTTTGAGATGTGAAATCGGCAAAAACTCAGGTTTTTCTTTCCTCCTTTGCTACAAGTAAATTAGCAATATTACCAAACAGTGGAAAACTATCTATTATTTAAGAAAAAGTACAATCACTGAATTGTCATTAATTTAATGGCGTTTCCGATTGGTAGATCTAGTGCGGAACTAGTGGAGTTTTTTATATTTCTGTCTTTTTCTTCTACAGGTCGATTAAAAGGATGCAAATACACTCAGTGCGCACTGAATCTACCAATCGGAAACGCCATAATTGATAAAATGACTTTGTAATGAAGTGTCAATTAAGAAATACAGAAATGCTATACTATTGAAATAATTGCTATAGTCATAGACAATTGAATTAAATGAAAAAAAATCTAAAATGTTATTGTAACTCAATAACCAACTGAGTAAAAAAAAAAATATATTTAAAGGTTGAAAATATAAAATAAAAGAAATAAAAAAAAACAATAAATAAAGAATTAATTGCCGGAACGGTTACCTTACACTGATGTTATCAGAACCACAAGTGAGTTGGCATAAATAACAATTGAATCAAGTTATGTCTAGCTAAATTAATAATTCATTTGCCACATTGGAACAAGCACTGAATTACTCCCTGAAATACCTTAGTGATCACTGTGGCGTACAAAATATGGAGAGAATGTAAATAAACAATAAAATATAGATAGGATAATTAAGCTAGTACGATACCAAAATGTTCCAGGTGGTAGCAGTAGATACAATCAACCAGATTAGTCCTGGCTACTGGTTGTGGTTAGATGGTTACACCAATCTTACGATTCAAATTTACAGTCCGGAAGGCTTGTATAACCGTCCAACTAAAAGGCTTTGGCGGCTGGAGTGTGATAGCCTTAGTTACAATCTCAGTTACAATTGTACGTGTGATGTTGTGTTACAATGTAACAGTTATTAAAAACCTCGGTGAAAAAACCCTAAGAGAAAAACTGTTATGTTAGCAGTAGCGAAGCACTTTATGGATAGACATAATTTGAAAATGAAACTAAAATACAACTTAATTAGTCTAAAATAACAAATTTACTTGATAAAAAAACTATAGCTCTCGAAAATTATTTTAATAGAAAAATTGAATAATAATTTTTTTATGTTAATAATTAATTAAATTAGATAAAATCATATAAAGCTTTAATAGTAAGTAGAGAAAATGTGCCTCGAGTTTGCAAAGAAAATTTGAGGTTATTACCTTTCGGAAATAGGGTTTTGTTTGTCTCGAAAATACTCTGGAAGTCTGGATCGAGGTCTGGATTCGATATCCTGGAGTGAGTGAGATGGTCTTTACTCTACTCTTTAGGGCAGCTTTTCACTAATGATTAAATGGAAAAAATCAGAATCTACTGTGGGAAAAAATGTGCACAGCAAAACTTACCGAAATGGTTGTTTTCAAATCTGATAACATCGGCGAAAATTATAGCACTTTACGAAAATTAAACACAACGTAAGAAAACTCAATGTTCTATAAATTCAATTGATGAGAGAATTAGGTCCAAAATCCCTTTCTAGGGCGAAGAAAAAAAATTAAATTCTTCAAGAGACCTTTTCTCTAAAGCAACCAAAACGTGAAAGAGATATTTCGATTTCCCACAAATCTTTAACTATCTGTCCTAGATTTGAAGGATGGATAAATAGCAGAATTATGACATACGTCAAAATAATCGATACTATCCATTCGATAGTATTCCCACGCACCAAAAATTGCACACAACATATTCAGAGAGAAATTACAACAGCCGAAGACTAGTGATAATAACAACAAGAAATTATTCAATAGAACAATTATAATTTGAAGAATAGGACATGAAGTAAAATAGGGAGCGAACGGAGCAATCCCGTGGTGTATGGAACCAATGATTGAACCGGATGCAGAACTAGAACTGACAATGAGAATAGCAGTCGAACAGAGTAGTTCGGTACATACACTTTGAAAATAGATTATATTATAATTTGGGAACATAACCCCAAAAGAAATAATTGACAAATGAATATTTGTTCACATGTTTCTTTTGTTTTTTAGAGTCACACCCCCTTTAAAGAGTTGGATAGTCCAAGAATCAGTCACCACGATGCCCCTATAGACATCTGCCATGTAATATTTCCAAAAAATTTTAGTATATGACAAATTTGATATTCGTTATAAATGGCGTCAGGATACTAACACAATTTTGCACTTTGGTTTAGTATCGCTCCTGATGTCCGAACGGGAATTTTTAGAGTCTGTGGGTCTTTGACAGATCGATGAATAATTCAACAACTCTATGAACTATTTCAACAGCTAGAAAACAAGAGAAAATAGAATAATATTGGGAATATTTCATTGAAACTCTTCAAAAAATAAAAAGCCAGAAAATAAATTGATGATCATATTAAAACTCATGAATATCGAATATAAGCGCAAGCAAAACTCAAATTGAAATCTTGTCTATTCCGACCAAACTACCTATAAATACATTTTCTGATATCTATTCGATTTTCGGGCCAGTCGGTGCTAAAATAATAAACCAGGGTTTTGCCTAAATAGGGCTGCTCATTTGAAACTGCGGAAAATGCATTCGCCTCAATTTTCTCGTTCGAACGAAAAGAAGTGAACGTCGGAGGCGCCGCGTTTGGTCATAATTTATTTACGGCGTAATTTTGTTTCTTATTTCCGGAAAAGGCGAAACTCGAATCGCCTCAGGTGCCATAAATACTCGTCTGATATCGTGTTGTTTTTATAAATTTTAAAAATACCGTTTTCTATCAAAATATCTCTATTCTACTCTCTCGCATAAATTCTAATCAATATTATTTCTGCCACCATTAGTTAGCTCCACTTATATATTTTAATTTTCTCCCCTTTCTGGGGGTGATAAATAGTCAAGCCATATTTTAATGTTTAATCCCAAAGGGTAAATTATTAATTTGTACCTCTTGGGATCTCGTGCGTCTATTAGGAATTAATACAGTTTGAACCTGGACCGTTTTACATGGAGGATAGCTGGTGATATAAAGGGGTAAATAAAGGCAATTAACAGAAACATAAAGCTAATAAATAAGTGTAGTAGAATATAATTATTAGAGTGAGTATTTTTGCCCTCGAATTTCGAAAATATCGTGTTCATCATTCTTTATAGTTTGTTAGGACTGAGAAATGGAAAATTTCTCTTTCGCGTGTATAATTGACAAGAAAACGAGACACGCATATCAATAAAATAAAGTTATATAATTTCTTATTAAATTGAGAAGCCAGCCTTAAATTCAAAACAAAACAACGACTCCTGCCTAAAAAGCTATCTCGCGTCTAAAGAACCGGGGAAAACTAAAACGAAGCCATTTCTCAACTCATTTCATTTCTTTTAGCGAAACAATGCTGCCTGCCATTTTACAATTACTTCATTTGTCTTTTTCCCATTATACAACGTTGCCATTGCGGCACCACCACACCACAAAGACACAGTTCTCCCTTGAATGGATACAAAATTTTTCTCTTTTCTCGCCCTAATTGCAAAAGACTATAGGTATTTATTTGTGAATTGTGTGTTTCTTTAAATCGATACAAAAATTCTTTTTGGTAATCGTGTCCTTGACCAATCTTCTTGATGCGGCTGAAAGCTGAAACCCCAGCCGTTTTATAAAGTTTCGAGCATCCAATTTACGGAGTGAAACTTTTAAAACTTGTTCCTAGATCCGTACGGTCGTTAAATTTTTAAGGACCTAGTCGCCTGGGCCCTTAAGTTCGTTTGCTTTTCATTAGTACGGAGAAATAGTAATTTTTGCATATTATTTTCAGAAGAAATTTTAGTTTTGTAAACCATTTAAAAATTTAATTAATCCATCAAAACCGTTTCGTTGTTGAGTCGATGTTTTATATTTTTACTTTTGCTTGAAAATTACGTATTCAGAGTGGGCTCCCCTGGAAAAATACTCCACAATACAGCCTCAAATACCTCATATTTTTTCTTTAACTTCCAAATTCGGAAAGTTCCAAAGCGTGTATGAAAATATTACCGTTGTTAAGCGATGAATTATGAGAAGAAGAATATTTGAATACGAATTTAACAATAAAATGTGAGAAACTTAACTGTGTATAAGCCACATTGATATTGTGAATATAACTTTTTTTGTTTCTATCTAGCTGTTGTCTAATTCCTGAATATTAATTTACCATTTTCCCAACGATGATATGATATGCCAATTCCCAACAGATACACCCTGATCATTCTCAAGCTTATACATACAATATCCGATCTTCTTACGAACCTTGAATGACAGCTAAATTTGCCCGTCAATTTAGATAATAATTTGGCCTATCAGATGAAGCATACTGCTTCTTCCACACTGAATCTCCCACATTATAAGCTACGTTCAAGTTCCTCATCAAACTAATTGTCAATCAACCGCTGGAAGATTACAGGGGCATTGTCTAAGCCAAAAGGCATACCAACAAATTGATAGAAATCTCTGGAGGGTTCTGTGAATGCTGTATATTTACGACAAGATATTTCCAGTTCAATTTGCCAATAATCTCCAGGTTTGATTAATTTACATTTACAGAGCATGTAGACTATTGAACAATCATTGACCAAATTTTTCCAAATGTCTTTGAGTTGGATACAACGAATGAAATACCTATATGAGCTCAATACATATTTCTATTTGAACTGATTCTAATGTAACATAAAATTTCAAGTTTTATGCTTTACAGTAATTGTGGAAAAAGAGACTTTTTTCCATAAGGAATGATTAGTTAAAAAGAGATAAGTAAAGTCCGTCGATTTTAGGCTAATATTCCAAAGGAATGTGAGCTAGTGGCTTCCTACGCTGTAATGGGGTCAAGTCAAAACGAGAAGACCTCTATCAAACCATCAACCATTACAGTCTCAAACTAGTATTCCTTAACGAAACTAAACTACAAGCAACCGACATTCTCAAATATAAGAACTATAAGATCATAAGACAGGACAGACCCAATAATAGGGGAGGGGGCGTTGCCTGCCTTATACACAAATCCGTCCAATACAAAAGGCACCCAAATCTAAAAACAAATATCGAACATGTTACACTTGAAATCGAAAACAATCTGTGGATCTCGGGGAGCTACGCCCCCTAGGAGCCATAAGATCTGTGAATGACATAAGGGTTTTTTTTCCAAGAAATAGGAGAGGCCTACTGATTGGAGACCTTAATGCCTTAATTTCTTGGCTAAATAATGATAACAATAGGGCAGGCAACGTCCTCAACAACTACCTGAACAATAACAACAACCTAAACACACTCCTACACCACCTCAACAACTACACTTACTTCCCCAGCTTAGGGCGACACCCATCGACACTGCATATCGCCCTGTCCAGGGGGCGCTTTTACTAAATATAAACTATTACAACACAAGACACGCTCCCAACTTCGTTATTGCAAAATATAATCGACCTCAGCGCGATTTTACTAAATATAAACTATTAGAGCACAAGAGATGCTAGCCCTTAACGTCATTGCAAAATATAATCGCCCTCAGCACATCCCTGCAAAATCTAATCGTTTGTACGATACGTGGCGGATCTAGCCTCAAATTTTACTTGTTGTTAGAAGCAGGGCTCACTTTTAGAAGTTAATTATTATTGTTAGTATTGTGTGTTTTCATTATGGATAATTTAATTCAACTTATTAATCCATTGAATCGAGTATGAAAATCAAAACAATTACATAGCAGTACTTCGCTTAAAGTTAAAAGGGAAATCTGACGAAGAGTGCAATTCCGACGACTTTAACTTATGTTGCAATGAGTGGGTGAATGAATTTTCAATAATAACAAAGACACAATAGATAGTGAAAAAACTTTGCCAAAACTGCATATTATTGTTTCGTGAACAATACGTGTGCCATTACAACAGTTTTAATAAAGTATCGGCAGATAAATAAAACTATCAAACTTTATATCATTGAAATCAGCAAAAACAGAGCTATCCAATGAGCTATTAATATATAGCGTGTTTTATTAAAAAATATTAGACTTTGGTCGATATCTCGAAATCGGAGCGAAAAAAACTGAGTCCGCCACTGGATTGTGCTCAAAAAAGTATCTCCAAAATGTTTTTACAGAAATAAAAAAAATTGATATTCAAAAAACTTATAGCTATTTGTCATAATAGGGGAAAATCGAAAATCGCCCTGTATCAATGGTACCATTGAAGATATCGTAATACGGTTTTTGACAACCGACGTTTCTCGAAAATCGATCCCATGACAGATTAATTTTTTTCTATCTGGTCTGGAAGTATGTTTTTCCTGGTTAAAACACTCCAAATTGCAGCACCTTGTACATTTTTAAAATTCGATAACTGTATTCTTTTTCAATTGATTTATTTATATGAATCAGCCGCACGTTGTGCTGTCAACGATTAGATTTTGCAGGATTGTGCTGAGCGCGATTATATTTTGCAATGACAAAGTTGGGGGCGTGTCTTGTGCTCTAATAGTTTATATTTAGTAAAATCGCGTCCAGGGGCCTCACAAACATTGACATCAAGACTAAAGAAATACTAGGTTCTGACCACCGACCGATCTTCTTGCACTGGAAAAACCACCTTCCGGCGCACGAACTTCGGAAGGTATTTTCTTATAAAAACTTCAACTGTCAACGCTACAAAGAAAGACTAAACAACCTCACTGTGATACCAACCGCCATCTCCACCATTCAAGAATGAGAAAAACAAGTCGCAACCCTTACTAACAATATCCAGACAATAAGAAACCAGCTTGCACCAAAAATAATAATAAAAGACAATATCGACAACATCCCAGCAACCATTGTAGAATTCATCAAAGAAAGGAACAGGGTAAAAAGAGCATTGCAAAGGCGCCCTTACTGACTAGACAAAGAAATACTCAAAACTATGAACAAGGAAATAGAGAGAGACATACGGATTCACAAAAACAGAACCTGGATGAAGTATGTCTCATCTCTAGAGACCCAGGACAACTCCTTGTGGAAGCTGGCCAAAAACCTGAGAAGACCGGCAGCACAACAAACCGAACTAGTTGCGAACGGCGTCAGCTACCACAAGGAAGATGACAAAGCCGAAATACTGGCACAGTATTCGACGAAACACTCAACACACAAATTCACATCACAAACACAACGGACATCTTTGTCATGCAGAAATACTCAATCCCGCCCAGCGTTCTGCAAAGGATCCTGATAACGCCCACCGAACTGACGAAAACAATTAAAAATCTAGAAAACAACAAAACACCAGGACCAGACACGATTGGCAACACGTTAATCAAAAACCTACCGAGGAAAACTATTATGCAGCTTCTGCACATAATTAATGCAATTAAAACCCTGTAACACTTTCCAAAACAGTGGAAACAAGCTGACATAATAGTTTTCCCCAAACCCAGAAAAGACCACACACTCAGCCGTATGAATAAAAATAGAGCATTTGCTTCTAAGCAAAAGGTAGAAGTATAAGCAAAAGCTTCAAGTAAAAGGTAGAAGTGGAAGCATTTACTCCATATCCTATGAATAATGAAGACCTTTTACTTGCGAGCATATGCTTCAAAGAAATTAAGTAAAAGATATTACCTGTTGTACCTGTTGCTTGAATCTGGCTCGAATGCCAAATTAAACCACCAGAACGATAATATCAATGGACTTTGACATTCCATAGGAAGTGGTAGTAAAAAAACGCCAATCATGGAAGAACACAAAGCCACCGCAAGCGGACAACACATCATTATGGCACCGTTGATTGATGGTACACAGTCACACAGAAATGGTTCGAAGGTAACGGAAGGAGTCGGTCTTGGAATAACTGAACCAAACTTTCCATCAGTTATTCCAAGACCGACAAGACCAAACAAGTTTAAACTCTCATTAGCAATGAGCAAAACGTCCACAAAATTTCAAACTGTGATTCTGGCCATAAGCATCTGTGCCAAAGATTGTCTTAAAAGAGTCCTTTTAGGAGAGCACATTTACATACTGTCCGACAGTCAAGCGGCTCTAAAGGTTCTAGAACCCAATCAAGTGCAATTTTCAGCTAGTTTGGGAGGGTAAAAATATCCTTAAACAACTGGCTGATAGGAATAAAGTGGAGAGGGCAACGAGGAGGCGGGCTGTCTCACGAAGCAAGGCGCTTTAACACCTTTTCAAGGCCCAGTGGCCTTCTGTGTACTAATGAGGAGCCACGTCTCCAAAGAAATCAACAGATGAAGAAGGTTCATATATCTGAGATCTTAACAGATTGTTGACAATAAACAGAAGAGACATTGGAAGAGTCGTTGGTCGACTGCTCACTGGGCATTTTCTGGTGAAATCACCTAAAAACAATAGGCAAATCAGTTTACGATTACTGCAGATATTGCGAACAAGCATTAAAGACTACAGAACACTTAGTCTGTGAATGCCCTGGTCACTTCTGCAAAAGGCTGAAATACCTTGCTCATACCCCAAGAGGTGAGTACTTTACCACCCAGGAAGCTGGCTTCCTTTAGAAGGAGCCTACAAATCTTGAACACTAGAGCAGCCGGAACAAGATATAACGACTGCTAATGCAATCTACAATCTACAAAAAAACGGGAAATAAGAATATTCGGAAATAATTCACCAAAATAGTAAACATACATCTGCTCTGGAGCAGATGCATTTTGCAAGGAGTAAATGCTCCCAATTTGAAGCAAATACTCTCTTTTATTCATAAGAAAAAGAGTATTTGCTTTTTCCTGGAGCATTTGCTTCCGACTTTTAAGTATAAGGTTTTGCTTGAACTTTTATTCATACTGGATGAAGCATTTGCTTCAGATTTTGCGAGAAAAAGCAAATGCTCTTTTTTTATTCATAGGGTAGACTGTCTCAATCATACCGACCAATCTCGCACTTGACTCGCTAGGCAAAGTCGCCGAAAGACTCATACTCCAACTAACAACCAACAAACTACACTGCCTACCACCAGAACAATTTAGATTCCGACGCAACCACAACATCACCCTAAGTGGCGAAAGTTGCACAAGACGCTTCAATAGCCTTCAACAACCATGAAAGCACCTTTCTGCTACTGCTAGACATCGAAAAGGCATTCGACAAGGTATAGCATAAGGGACTAATCTACAAGCTACTAGCAACACACACTTTTCCACTACACTACACAGCACTGATTGCGTCATACCTAAGCGACAGAAACTTTAGAATCAAGACAGAACACGCACTATCCAGACCAAGACCCATAAAAGCCGGTGTCCCACAGGGCACCGTACTTTCAGCGACTCTCTTCAACTTGTACATAGCAAACATACCAAAGACTAGAAACACCAGCATAATGATGTATGCAGGCGACACTGCACTCTACATCAGCGCCTTCTTTGCAGAATATGCAAGGAAAGCGCTGGTTGACCACTTGGACCTAATTACACCCTACTTAAAGACTTGGAAAATAACACTCAACGCGGCAAAGACTGAACTACTGACAATAACCAGGAAACGGACTAACAACATCATGGAACCTCCACTCACATTAAATAACGTCGACATCACACCGAAAATAACAATTGAATACCTGGGGGTGGTCCTTAACAAAATCCTCAGGGGCCTCCCTTAGGTGAAAAACACGATACTGAAGGCGAATGGGGCCGGGCGACTACTCGCCCCCATAATGAAATCGAATTCCTTCCTCAGTCCACAAAACAGACCACACATTTACAAGACAATCATCAGACCCTCCTTGCTGTACGCCGCACCAGCATGGAGCAACATCAGCAACACACATAAACAAATACTGCAACGCTACCAAAACAAAATACTTAAAACCGCCCTTTCTCTGCCCAAGGACACCCGGACAGTGGAAGTGCACAGACTAGCAAACATTGACACAATTCTGGAGCTGAAGTTTTTCAGACATGGACCAACTTTCACCAGAAACCTCACAACCCTTAAACACGACCCACACCACCCCATAACGCACCGACCACAGACTACCCATCTACTATGAACCGCCCTGATCAGTGTAGCAGAACAAATCACGGATAAAAACAGCATAAAGCTAAAAGCAGAAACTGGATAACCATCCTGACATCCGTGACTCATTCTGCTAACCTGATAAGGGCTTTACGCCAACTGACTAAACACCAAAGAAACGAGAAGAAGGGTTTTTAGCGACTTTTCCCTTCACAACGCACGGCAAATACGGAATGACACACAGCACAATGACTAGACTAGACCAATATTGGGAGTTGAAACTGAAAAATTACCTAACAGCTTCAGCAAAGTGTCACAATCGCCTGGACGTCGCTACCACTCCACTCCGTATTACTCTAATAATTAAGATAAGATAGCTATAAGAAATAATGTAGATATGGTAAATAAACGTTCTGATTCTGATTCTGATAACTCGAGAACGGCTGGACTAGACGCTAGAACGCCAATGGTCACCTCACGTCACACCTGGTTTTACCATATGCTGCACCTCCTCGCTCTTCATATGGAAAGTGTCAGATTAAAAATGATGGACAATATGTACATCCAAATATTTTTCTCAATCAGAAAAATAGTACATTAAAATACAAGTTTCATAAGACGTCATTTTATCGCACGAGCCCTATATTAGAAAACGAGCCGGAGGCGAGTTTTCTAAAGGGCGAGTGTGATAAAATGTCTTATGAAACGAATATTTTATACTATTTTTTCTATTTTGGTATTGATAAATTAAAAAAAACAAATTTTTCTTGGAAATTTTATTTTCATATTTCCTAATTTCATATGTTTAGGTTGGTAACACTACATGCCAAATAAAGAAATCTTCTATTTTAAAATCGCGAATGACAGTTCGATGGCCATCAGTCAGCCAGTGTTACCAACCTCCGATAAGTAAAAAAGGAGTGTCACAAAGAGCTTCTTTTCGAAACTACTTTTAGTGTGGAAAAGACTTCGATATGACACCAAAATAGAAAAAAATCTTTTCTTAATCAACTTGTAAGACGAAGAAAGGTTTGCGCTGACAAATAATGCCCAATTGACCTTGTTGCGTGTCTCAACGTAATGATGACCACAATATAGACTAATGACGCCATAAGATACCTACTCTCAATTTCTTAATAACATGCTATAGGGGGTAGCGAAATGTTTACCTACATCGATATAAATAGAGAAGTTTCATTTTTCTTGAAGCCTAATTTATCATAATCACGTCTGAAAATGTTCAAGAAAAAGGCCAACATTCCGTTCCTTTAATTTCCTCAACATTAAACAATACATTTTTTAATTAAATCCCCAAACTCGTCCACTATCTAGTTGTTGAACGAAATGGACTATTTAATTTATACCGCAAATGAAATTTCCTGTTGAATTTGCGGGTACAATGCGCCTTTAGATCCTATCTGACGTTGAACTTAAGGCTGGTATTTCACAAAACGCAAAGTTCGATTTTAATTTGACAAACAACCTGCAACTCAAGTGGTGTTGTTTTTTCAGAAGTTTACCCGCTGATTATTTAATATTTTAATTAAATTCATAACATGCAAAAGCAACATTTATTAAATCCTTGACATCGTTTAACTGCTGTAAGAACTTTGTGTTCTTTTGCCGCAAGGAAAAAGACCATTTTTCAATATAACGCATTTAACTCGCCTTGCATGATATTTTTGTTAGCTTTGCAGAAACTGTTTGTTATTCAAATTATATGTATAGGCTTTTTGTTAACAAATTTCCAACCAGAAAAATTTCCTTTATATAATATGGCATGGTACATAAAAAAATACACAATAAGAACATAGTCATTATAAAATGTAACATTTGCGGGACAAAGGAAAATTTCTCGACAAAACAATAAACCGAAAACACAATAAAAGTGTCCTTATCTTGGAATTTATTTTCAAATACAAATAATAGAAAGGCCAGGGCGAGACTGTGAATACATCAATAGCGTTTATTTGTGTCAAGTTAACGAAGGGACAGATATTTTGGACGAGGAAATTAAAACTAAAAGAATTGTTAGTGTTTAAGTGACAAAGCAATTACAACAATAGTGGATTAATAAGTAAAATATGACCCAATTTGTTGATTTTAATTCGCTAATAATTGAAATTTGCAAATGCCAAATAATGTTAATTTAATTTCTTTGTAGTACCTATATTCATTATGATTGACTGCTTTTTGAAATTGAACTTTGCCACATACACACACACCCTAGGATGAGAATTAATCATTACCAAGTTATTATGGAAACAACACGAAAGCCATTTAATTAAGTTCAATGATGATTTCAGCAGAAATTTTGCACTTAATTTGACCCACATCAAATGAGAAAAAAAAAAAACGGACAAAGAATAACACTCTCCTCCCGAAAACGGATTTTTCCTAGGAGAGAGAGGGTTTCGATATTTGTCATTTGTACATTGGCGCGCACGGACTGAATACCTAAACAGCCCTTCGGCTTTTTATTTTATTTCTATCCATGTCGATTTCACAAAAAAATGAGGATTTTTTTTTTATTTTTCGCAAAATATGGGTCTTTCAATGTCGACAGGAATTTTTATGGGTCTGAGAATGATTTGTGTGATGAATTGTATGACATGGCAAAAAGTCACCATTCATTGACTTATTCGTTACGAATTTACTTGAAACACAACCAATTTTCTTGCATCACGACAGTGTTTCATTTCCTCGTTACGTCTCTTATCCTACCTCCAGAAAACCAGACCCCCGGACCCCTGTAATAAAGAAAGTATTGTTTGATTTATCGGGGATTTGTACCCCGCGGCGCTATCGGATTTTCAGCCAGCGTAGGCAACAAGTTGAATTTTGTTTGAATGCTACCTATTTATTCAGCTCAAAAAGTATTTTGTTTCCGAGATAATAATGCAATAACTGGCTTTCCATTTATTAAAGTTTCCATTATTATGCATAATTCCCTGAGGCAATATTCCTGTCTAAAACATAATAATTTGTCTGCAGCAGAAACCAGAGGATTACGGCCCTCGCTTATGATAAAAACAAAAACAATTTGGCTTGTGTGTGTGAAAACTGGCCCCCTCACAGCAAGGAAATCCCCAGGTTTGGCTTTGGGGGGGTATGTACGTGGTCGTGACGAAAATTCCCCAGCGTGTCGTAGAGTGTGCAAGTCACCCGTATGATAAATATCTGTAATGGAAAAATAATAAGTGAATGTATGGGGAAGCGCACGGTAATTTCTTAGCAAAATAGATCTTGTCCCTAACTTTCGCTATGAGCTGATCAATCTTTTGATCTTTTCTTACCTAAGACGACGTGATACGACAGTATGGAAATTGGAGAATCATCAGTTAAATTCATGAAAAGACTAGGTATGCACCAGGCACCTACATAAAATTAAATTGAATAGGGTGTTCCAAATGGTTTTACTGCCATAGATAACTAAAAGCTTATTGGGCGAAATGGAGCTGAGGTGGAACGTGTAACGAGCCAAAATTGCCCAACTATTTCATGCTTGTTTTTCAGTTTTCTATACAAGATTCCTTTAATTTTGTTCACCTTATTCTCTATAAAATTTCAACAATAATTACAGCAGTTGCAGATCCTGTAAATTTTCTATTTTTCAATATTTAAATTCTATTTTCATTGATTTTAATCCATATTTCATAATAATAAACAAATAAATATTTATTTGTCAAAAATATTTGTTTTGGGGTTATGTTCCCAAATCATATTAATCCGTTTTCAAAGTGTATGTACCGAACTACTCTGTTCGGCTATTAAACTCAGTACCAGTTTTAGTTGAACCAGGTTCAATCATTGGTTCCATAATCTTTGATATGTGTTCTGCGCTATCCTTGCGTTCTATTTTATAATGACACTTGACGCTTAAGTCATGTCATTCTTGATTTGCATTTCAGCTGACTTTTGAAGTGTCATTAATTTTTGTCAACTGGCTCTCGATTAGTAATGTTTTTGGGATCATCGATTTCTGTTAAACCCTTTAGTTTGTTACGATAAATTTATTATTTACGTAACATGTGCAAATATCTTACCGGTACTGCCATCTAGTGCCCGATGATCTATATTTCAAAGTATGATTTTTAAATTCGCATTTGACAGTCATTTGTATTTTCATTGAAAGAAATTATATTTATCTTACTTTTAGCAAATAGATTTATATTTCTGTCCTTTTCTAACTTCTGATTCTGAAATAATCATTTTTTGGCTTAATGATCTAATTAATTAACAGTTTTTTATTTTTGACATAACCTTAATTTAAATAATTATAATTTGTAAACAATTGAAATCATTTTAGTGGATTTTTATCCATTCTCTTTTATTCCATGCGATCTTTCATTGTGTTTTCATTTTGAAGTGAATATGGTCTTTTGGGTTTACTCGTCTGATTGGTTCAAGCTGGTTGGAATGCAGTAAGTATAAAAAACACGGGATCTGGTTGTGGTTTCTAAAACGCTCTCTTTCCTTGAAAAATAGTCTAGCAGGCAAGTCCACTTTATTTTTAAAATAATTTTGTGCTTTGAATTTCTGGATCCCCCCTTATAATTATTTCAATATTCAAATTATCATATCTTTATTAAGTTTTCACCTGTTAAATCTTATCTTATCTGTTTTTGAAACATAAATATTATAGTTTAAGCTTTTTTTTTACAATTGTTGGCTTCCATTTTGTGTGAATTGCTTATTGGTTGGTGCCACGTTTTGTTATAAGAGGTAAGTCAAAAGATTTTTGGATTTTAAATAGGTACTGCTGCTCTGGTTTTCAGAATAAATTTTTAGTGTGGGAATATTGGATCATTTGCTCTAAATAGAGTCGGTGAGAACCAAATTTGTGAGTCCATCCCCATTAACTCTATTGAATCCAGGCAGAGGCTTGAACAACCATTATCTGTTTGACTTTCTAAATTATTATCTCAACTGAAGGGTGTAACTTTTTAATAGAAATCCAGACAGGTCAAAAATTCTTTTAAAACGTTTCAATTAAAACATCTCAAGAATTTTACACATTCTGGATTTGATTAATTTCAACCCTAGATTTATCTAGTATCTGTGGTGTGGTAGCTAGCTTGATTCGAGAGGAGAATTTTGTCTATTTAGGGGAGAATCCAGAGATTTCATTTCTTATTTTTTTTTTTACCTACCTTATTTATGCTCGTATTTTTGCCTGCCAGAACTGTTATCAAGAAAGCAGCATTCTGCTCAATTATAACGAGCATTTTAATAATTTTGTTATCATTCTAATTAATTATTTGATTTTTTTTTTTATATTAAAATATATATTTTTTTCAACTTGCAATAACTGTTCATACCTGATTCTGTTGGAAGGGAGTGTCTGTACAACAATCATTTTATATTAAATTTCAATTTAAATTTTCTTTGGAAGACGCTCACTCTTTCGACAGAATTCAGGGATTTAATATTCCAAATATTGGTGAACCTGATACTGCCTTATTCTTTTTTGGGTACCTACTCTACCTAAAGATCACTGTTTGGAGTCTGGATCAGCTGGAGTGACGTCACCCCAGCAATCTATCCTCTTCCTGAATACAGGAAACCACACGAAGAGCTCCAGTTCACGAAAGTGAGACCCCAACATTCATTGAAGAGCTCCGGATTGCAAAGCAGGTACTTGGTATCAGATTCACCAAGAAAAACCAAGCTATTAACACTGAAATTGACTACATAATATTGTACACTAAATAAAATTATTGTTTTTTGGATTTTGAGTGGTTTCATTTGCACACAAAGGGGCTACACGTTATCTTAATTTTTCTTTGAATTCACGACCCTAGGTTATCTTTTCTGAAAGTATAAAAATTCAACAATTAATTTGTAACAAGTTCTGCACCACGGATCGCTTACTCCATGTCCTATTTTTCAAATTATGATTGTTCTATTGGATAATCACTTGTTGTTATTATCATTATTCGTCAGCTATTGCAATTTTTTTCTGATTATAATGTTGTGTGCAATTTTTGGTAAGTAAGGATTCTATCGATTAATTTTCGACATTTGTCGTTATTCTGAATCATCTCTGAATCCCTACCTATAGGTCAGCTAATTAATTTTATGCGTAGCACATTTCTTTTCATATCTGGACGTTGGAGAAATAAGGTTTTTTTTTCGAAGATTGTCTTTGCCCTTGTGGGATTTCGACCTTATATTCTCAATTATTGAATTTATAACACATTTTGTTGCCTTACGTTTTCGTGTTATACCTAATTTTCGCCGATTAATTCGGATTTATACAGCATCCATGTGGTAAAGCTTACCACACTGTGCACGTTTTCTCCCACAGTAGATTCTGACTTTTTCCATTTAATCATTGGTGAAAAGCTGCCCTAAAGAGAAGAGTAATATCTAGGCACATACATTTTTTTAACTTACTATATATGATTTCATCTAATTTAATTAATTATTATTATTATTATAACAATGTATTTATTGTTATTCAATTTTTCTATTAAAATAATTTTCAAAAGCTATAGTTTTTTTTATCAAGTAAATTTATTATTTGAGACTAATTAAGTTGCATTTTAGTTTCATTTTCTAATTCTATCTATCCATAAAGTGCTTCGCTAAAGCTATGATTCAATTACAAATACAGTGTGTTATAACAGTTTTTCTCTTAGGGTTTTTTTTTCACCGAGGTTTTTAACCGAGATAGGCTGTTGCTACCAGAGCCTACGCATTTTATTTGGACGGTTATACAAGCCTTTCGGACCGTAAATTTGAACCGTAAAATTGGTTTGACCATCTAACTTCAACCAGTAGCCAGGACTAATTAATTGTATCTGCTACTACCACTTGGAACATTTTGGTATCGTACTAGCTTTAATTACTCTATCTATATTTTATTGTTTATTTACATTCTCTCCATATTTTGTACGCCACAGTGATCACTAAGGTATTTCAGGGAGTTAATTCAGTGCTTGTCCCAATGTGACAAATGAATATTTATTTGTTTATTATTATGAAAATCAGATTGGAAATGGAATTTAAATATTGAGAATTAGAAAATTTACAGGATCTGCAACTGTTGTAATTATTGTTGAAATTTTATAGACAAAATTAAAGGAATCTTGTACGGGAAAAAGGACTTTTTTGTTATATGAGAAAACACAAACAAGCAACTTACAGTTGCTTCTGTGCTAAACGTTTTTATTTGTCAAAATAAGTAAATCATACTTTATTGTATCTATATTTTGTGATAAATAAAAGCTATTTTGATTGATTGATTGATTGATTGTATAGAAAACTGAAAAACAATCATGAAATAGTTATGCAATTTTGGCAGTAGTAACTGCTCAACATTTGGCATCCACGTTGTGGAGGTGGAAGACTCTTTAAGGTATTTCAGCCTTATGCAAAATAGAGCAGGGCATTCACAGTTTTGTAGTTTCTGTAGCTTGTTCGCTAGATTTGCAGTGGTCGTTGTCTAGACATTTCAAACTTAGCACTTTTTTTAGCTCTTATACTCTCAAACATCAATAATGCTGACAAAAAGTAAAGTTAGTTTCAATTCTAACGCAATAAAGTCAGATGTTCAACAAAATGCTAAATTTGCAACAGAAATAAAATACCGCTCTACACCAACAAATAAATCTTTTTGAAACCCCATCTGTAGTTTCTCGAGAGGAAGAATGTTTCCTTGGCGACGAAAACATATCCATTTCCGAAATAAATAATTTTATTGCGAAGACGCCTTAAAATTTTATTGCATTTGGTTTCCCTCCAGAGCGAGCCGAAGCATACCTGCTTGCAACTTAATATAAACTCGAAGTATCATGTTGTCCACTGGCTGCGGCTATATCACTTTAATAAAAGTCCGTATATGGAAATTTTAGAGGTATAGACTTTTGCTGTTGGGAATTGGGAGTTTTTGCTGATACACAAGCGTAACAAAAAAATATTCAAATATTTTTTCAAACACAGCTATAGTATGAAATATCTAATTTTCTTCTTCTCATTGTGCATAAATTTTCAAAATCTATTTTCTTTGCCTAAGTGTTCTGCTTATGAAATAAGCTTATTGCGGATTTATATTCCAACTACCTATCCTGTTCCGCTTCTGGTCATCGGGGTTAGAAAAAATGTTATTGCATCGTCTGTTCAACCAAAAAATCAGTCGCTTTTATATTGCTTGTTCGATTGAAATAACATGTGTTTTAAATAGCTTCCTTTATATAAGAGAAACTCCACCGATTCTATCCCTAAGGAGGTGAGTCTGCTTGCTTATAAAAGGAAAACACAATAGCTACGAGGGACATTTTTATGGTTTATCAAAGTATATGGCTCTTTAAGATTTTTGTTGGTACATTCTTGTTAATTCATTATCTGTTTGTTCGATGCTCCAAACTTTGATCAAGTTTTCAAAATTTTTCAACGCACAATTTATAATAATATCAACTGAGTTTATCTATGAATACTTTTTGAATCACCCTGGGTAGATTATGGAAACTGTACGTACACATTCTGATTGCATGAAAGTAGAGTCAATATAGAGCAGCCATATACCTGAAATTGGAAAACCGGAACTATCGAATTGATTGTCCGGAAACGATATTTTCTTTTCTGTGTTATGACAATATTGCGGAATGCTTTTTTTTTTTTTTTCTTTTCGTGGTGCTTTCGAATTATATGAGATTTTGACGTTGTTTTTCTTATCCTAACAAAAATTCCTCATCATCTCGAGTCGATCGGTCTAATGAGGAAAATTCCCCGTTATGAAACGCCAACAAGCATAAAATTTGAGAGGCAATAAGCGACGACGGCGTGGGCCAAGAATTAAATTTCGCGCCGCTTTGTTAGATTTGACCTCGGTGATAATTTATCAGAGGGAGAGAGTGTACGCTGAACCCCTGCAGACCCTACGTTAGCACTTTATAAATTGCCACAAAACTGAATTAAAAAAAGTCTTCTTGTAAACAGGAGAGGGGTAACGAAACGACTTTTATTTACAATCATACATGTAATGTTGACTTAACTGACTTTTAAAAATATCACTTGTTTGACTTTTACTTTCGGCCCACGAATTGAAAGTTTACTTTCGACCCGTGGGCCGAAAGTAGATGAAATTTTTAGAATTTGTTGTTGTTTAGGAAACTCTTAAAAGGGCTTTTTGCCTATTTTAGTTTGTGTAGAGCAATCTACAAAGTTTGATTGTGCATATATTTTTTATTAGCGACTTTTTTCGTTTATCATATGCGCACACGTCACTTGCTGGAAGCAGCTTCATTTTATGCTGATGCCTGTTGGAAATGAAAGTTCGAAATATTTGTTCTGATCAGTCCTTATTGTTTATACCTATGTGTCATTAATATGTCAGGTGACAATTCCATTGTTAATTATTGCTAGTATTGTTATTAGCAATTCTATGATTAGTTGGCGTCATGTTGCCTAGCTGCCTGTTTATTGTACTTCAGTTGTTAATTAAAAATTTATGAATATTGTTGAGACCATAGTTTTTACTTCACAAGAAACACTCCACATTCCAATAGGTTATGAGGCCCAGTTACGTCCAGTGAAGTAAAATAGCTGTGTGGCGTGGTCTTGGAATGTGTGTTGAGCAGAATTTCCAGAAATCCAGAAAATGGCAGTGTCAAATTTTATTGCGAATATTCCAAAACTGAAAGGTCGGGATAACTACGGAGGATGGGCATTTGCTGCAGAGAATTTTTTGATATTGGAAGGGCTCCAGAATCATATTGAAAATGAAGTGACCGCAGCAGCCAATGACACAGATAATAAGGATGGTAAAGCTAGAGCAAAATTGATATTAACGATAGACTTGTCGATTTTCGTTCATATCAAAGACACACGATCAACCAAACAATTATGGGACAAGCTAAAATCCCTTTATTATGATTCGGGTTTTGCTCGAAAGATTGGTTTGTTACGAACCCTAATTAGTGCCAGGCTAGAAAATTGTGAATCCATGCAATCCTATGTGAATATCATTGTTGAAACGGGCCAGAAGCTACGAGGGACAAGTTTCAGCATAGATGATGTCTGGATTGGCTCATTATTATTGGCAGGGCTTCCTGAAAAGTATGCCCCAATGATAATGGCCATAGAACACTCTGGTATAGCCCTTACAGCTGATGCCGTTAAAACGAAATTGCTTGATATGGAAGTTGACAAGGCTGTCAAAACTGCTTCCGCTTTTGCAGGTAAACAATGGTATACCAAACATAATAAATCGCGTCAAAATTTTCAGAACAAACGCAGAAATGGCATCACTTATGAGGGAAACAACACTATCAACAATTCCGACAAGAAAAATATTAAGTGCTACTCCTGTGGCCAGTTTGGGCATTATAAAAACCAATGTCCTGGTAATGGGAACTCATCATCAGTGGATCAGAGTAGGTCAAACCTGAATGGGTCAAATAAACCTAGGCAGAATGCTTTTAGAGCCGCATTTCTGAGTGGTGAATTCTCCAAGGACGAGTGGTACATTGATTCGAGTGCTAGTGTGCACTTATCAGTAAATATGGATTGGATTGTGAATAAGGCAGAAAGTTCTCATATAAAAGAAATTGTGGTTGCTAATAAGGATAAACTAAAAGTGTCATGTGCTGGAGAGGTAAATATTCAAACTTTGGTTAATAATAAGACCTATGATGTAACTGTAAAGAATGTTTTGTGTGCGCCAGAACTTACTACCAATTTACTGTCTGTAAGCCAACTATTAACAAATGGCAATCATGTTAGTTTTAAGAAAAACTATTGTAAAATTTTTAATAATCAGAATGAACTTGTTGCGATTGCTTACTTGAATAATGGTGTATATAAGTTAGAAACAAGAAAGGTTAATGAATGTTTTCTGACTGTAAATGGTATAACATGGCATAGGAGATTCGGGCACATGAATTCCAGTGATCTCAATAAGATGAAAAATGATTTAATTGTTGATGGTTTTCTTTATCCAGGTGAGCTGAAAACCACAAAACAAAATTGTGTAGTTTGTTGTGAGGCAAAGCAAACTAGACTACCTTTTCCCCAAAGGGGCAGCAGAGCTTCTTCTATTCTTGAGTTGGTTCACGCGGATTTATGCGGACCAATGGAGGTAGCTTCTATTGGAGGTTCTCGATATTTTTTGATTTTGGAGGATAATTTTTCTCGCATGGCGTTCATTTATTTTTTAAAAAATAAAAGCGAATCCTTCGAAAAATTCAAAGAATTCAAACTGCTAATGGAAAACCAAA
This sequence comes from Ceutorhynchus assimilis, assembly GCA_917834065.1. Lineage (NCBI taxonomy): Eukaryota > Metazoa > Arthropoda > Insecta > Coleoptera > Curculionidae > Ceutorhynchus > Ceutorhynchus assimilis. Next base: position 50,266,495 of record OU892282.1, read on the forward strand.
CCAATTTAAGAATTAAAAAATTTAGAACCAATAACGGAGGTGAATTATGTAGTAGAGATTTTGAATATTTTTTGAAAAACTACGGAATTATTCACCAGAAAACAAATGCCTACACTCCGGAACAAAATGGTTCTGCGGAGAGATTGAACCGGTCAGTTATAGAGAAAGCTAAGTGTTTGTTATTTGATGCAGGACTAGAAACTAAATTTTGGGCTGAGGCTTGTAATACAGCTGTGTATTTAAAAAATCGGTCTCTTACAACTGGCCTAGATAAAACTCCCTTCGAGGTATGGACTGGTTCAAAGCCGAACGTCAGCTCTTTACACATTTTTGGCAGTTCTGTGATGGTTCACATTCCCAAAGCCAAGAGGTTGAAGTGGTATAAGAAATCAGAAAAAATGATTTTTGTGGGATACAGTGACAACATAAAAGGATATAGGGTATATAATCCCAGAACGAATTGTATTTCCACAAGTAGGGATGTTTTTATAATGGAAGAAACTGAATATGAAGAAAGAAAAAATGGTAAAAAGGATACAGTGGATGTTATAATAACAAATGAAACAGAAAATATAGATTCAGTGGGGGATCAACTCTCAGAATCTTCAGATAGTGAGGATTTTGCCGAAGATGAAGAGCTTTTAGACGCAGAAGTCAGGAATTCCCAGAGAATTCATAAACCTAACAATCAGTTTAGGGATTATGAACTCTACTTGTGCGCAGGTGATACTGGAAGTTCTAGAGATGCGTATGATAAGCACGAGGATGAACCAACAACCTATTCAGAGGCACTATCAAGGCCTGATAATCAGCGCTGGATCCAGGCTATTTCCGAAGAGCTCCAATCGTTTATTCAAAACGATGCTTGGGAATTGGTAGATGCTCCTGCAGGGTCAACTATTGTGCCATTTAAGTGAGTCTTTAAGATCAAACGTGATGGTGAAAACTTGGTGCGATATCGTGCAAGGTTGGTTGCAAAAGGATTTGCACAAAAACCAGGTATAGATTTTTTCTCCTGTTGTCAAACATAGTACTTTAAGGATCTTATTATCATATGCTGTAAATTTTAACCTAGACATCACACATGTCGGCGTAAAGACTGCTTTTCTAAATGGCTATTTACATGAAAATGTCTATATGACAAAACCAGAAGGGTTTCATGTAACAAATAATAATAAAAACAAAGTGTTAAAACTCAAAAAAGCCATTTATGGATTAAAGCAGGCTTCACGAACGTGGTATCAGCGGGTTGAAGATGTTTTGAATAATTTGAACTATAAAAAATCTGATTTTGAACCTTGCTTGTTTATTGAAAATAAATCTAGTAAAGATATCACTATAGTCGCTCTGTATGTTGATGATCTCTTTTTGTTTAGCAATGATATCAGAGAATTTATTAAAAAAGAGTTAAATTCAAAATTTGATATTAAAGATTTAGGTCAGGCTAAACAATTTCTAGGTATGAGAATGAGCTATGATAAGAATAAAGGTGAAATTAGGCTCGATCAAGAGCAGTATATTGATCAACTTTTGAGAAAATTTAATCTGTCAGATAGTAAAACTGTTAGTACTCCTATGGAGGTCAATTTAAAATTGGAAAGAGCTGATAAAAATTGTTTAAATTCAAAAATTCCTTATCAAAAATTAATAGGAAGTTTGATGTATTTATGTGTGTTAACAAGACCTGATATTTCATTTGCAGTAAGCTTTATGAGTCAATATAATAATTGTTTTAGTGATGAACATTGGAACTATGCTAGGAGAATTCTCAAATATTTGAAAGGAACCAAAAATTACTGTATGACATTTAATAGATGTAGTAATTTTGATTTGATAGGTTTTGTAGATGCCGATTGGGCAAATAATGTGTTGGATAGAAAATCTTACACAGGGTTTTGTTTCAAGCTCGGAAATTGTTTAATCTCATGGGAGAGCAGGAAACAAAACACTGTGGCTCTTTCTAGCACAGAGGCTGAGTATATGGCTCTCTCTGAAGCCTCAAAGGAAGCCATGTACATCAGAAATTTAATTTGTGAATTGACAGGCAATTTAAAGTGTATAACTATATTTAACGACAATCAGAGTGCAATCAAGTTGTCTGCAAATCCAGTTTTCAACAAAAGGTCAAAACACATTGACGTAAGACATCATTTTGTGAGAGAGGCTGTTGCTGATGGTTTTGTGTCAATAAAATATTTGCGAACAACTGAGATGCCTGCTGATATTTTAACTAAAAGTTTATGCTCTGCGAAGCATTCAAAATTTCTTCATGATTTATGTATTAGATCTGGAAATGATATTTCGACCTAGTGGGGGTGTTGGAAATAAAAGTTCGAAATATTTGTTCTGATCAGTCCTTATTGTTTATACCTATGTGTCATTAATATGTCAGGTGACAATTTCATTGTTAATTATTGCTAGTATTGTTATTAGCAATTCTATGATTAGTTGGCGTCGTGTTGCCTAGCTGCCTGTTTATTGTACTTCAGTTGTTAATTAAAAATTTATGAATATTGTTGAGACCATAGTTTTTACTTCACAAGAAACACTCCACATTCCAATACTGCCTTGTCCGAGATTTTAAAAATAATATATTTTCGGCCGCAGAGTAGGCAACACACTCTCGCTACGCGACCCGTACAAATTCGTGTCGTATCGGACGGTTCGGTCACTACAACGAAACTGCCCCTATTTTACTGCCCTAAGAAGAGTACTCTGCTACAGTCAACACGCTTCAGTTTGGACCAGTACCCAGAGAACCAACAGAAACCTTTTCAAAGGTAAGTGATCTGTGCGTACAGGGTTTAAACATTTATTTCCATTTTTTTCGAATCATACAGTCCACTAAACAATTTTCATATTTTCCGCCACAATTATTGTATTTTTTGACTTTTACTTTCGGCCCACGGGTCGAAAGTTTACTTTCCTCCCGTGGGCCGAAAGTAAATGAAATTGATGATAATTGTATTTTTTTAGTTTTATTTCAAATAAAAATTTCAAAATTCAAATGATTGTAAATAAAATAGTATACATACCTTGGTGAAAAGTTTCATTACTGTCTCAAGATTTTAGCTAGACCTCGGCTGCGCCTCGGTCTAACTGAAATCTCTCGACAGTAATGATTAATGAAACACTTTGCACCTCGGTATACAATATATTATTATTTACAATCATACATGTAATGTTAACTTCACTGACTTAAAAAAAGTTCGATAATGTCACCTTTTTGACATTTACTTTCGGCCCATGAGTCGAAAGTTTACTTTCGACCCGTGGGCCGAAAGTAAATGAAATTTTTAAAATTTATTATATTTTTTGACTTTTACTTTCGGCCCACGGGTCTAAAATCTCTCGACAGTAATGAAACACTTTCCACCTCGGTATGTAATATACAGGGTGTTCCGAAACTATTGTGCCAAAAATTAAGGGATGATAGATCGCGCCAAAATAAACGTTTTTTACCTATAAACACATAGGCGCATGCGCTTTGGTTATGTGATAATAGAACATTACAAGTCGCGCTGTGGTAGCCACCTTACACACGGAGAAACGTGTTCGAAGCAGAAACTGTGTTATTAAATGATGCAAGACCCAAGCAATGGTTGCAGTATTTACTAAAAACAATGATTCACAGCAAAAGATGCTCAAAGCTACGACCACCCACCTCCATACGTGCGTGACAGCGTCTTAGCATAGCCTCCTGAACACGTTGAAAAATTCATGGTGTTTCGAGAATTTCAGCAGCTGCTGCAACAATCCTTCCTACTAACTTCCTCTAGCTGTTTCAACTGGAGTGCCGTGAACAAGAGCTTTTATATTTCCCCATAAAAAAGTCGCATTCCGTCAGGTCTGGTGAACGTAGAGTCCATGCCCCCTTAACAATCACTCTTTCCAGATGTTTCGTTGAGATGTTCCCTTAAGGCTAACAAGTAATGTGGTGGTGGTCTGTCGTGTTGGTACCCTATGTTTTGTCTGGCATATAGGGAAACAGTTTCGGAAAGGGTTTCCTGCAGAAATCTACTCGATATTTCTGCTAAAACGCTGTTACACATGCATTGAGGCGGGTGGTCGTAGTTTTGAGCATCTTTTGATGTGAATCATTATTTTAAATAAATACTGCAAGCATTCTTTGGGTTCTGTATTATTTAATAACACAGGTTCTGTTTATTCAAACACGTTTTCCCGTGTGCAAGGTGGCTACCACAGTGCGGACTGTAATGTGCTATTATCACCCAACCAAAGCGCATGCGCATGGGTTTATACGTAAAAAACGTTTATTTTGGCGAGATCTATCATTCCTCAATTTTTGGCACAATAGTTTCGGAACACCCTGTATATTACACCGTGCTAGTGTTACCACCGCCACCTGGTTGCGACGGTTGAGGAGTTGTTTTAGCACTGGTAGAGGCCTTTTTGTACTGCAATAGCGTGCCACCAGGGACTTTGTTTGAAGTCCCACTGAAAATCTAGGTAACTTTGAACGGATACTTTTTAGTCATCTAATTAGATTGCCTCTTCCAGTGCGGGTTCTTGCTACCTGCGCTGTACGCAGTTAGTTGGAATGCTAGCTCGGGGTTTTCCAAAGGAAATAAAAGAATCAGTTTTTTTTACTAAACTCTAACAATGGTTTATTGAACAATTAGTAAATCTTAGTAAGGAAATGAAAGAAAAGCAAAGAATATACAGTAGGTTATTAACAATGTTTACTGAAATGAAATGAAAGAAAATATATATGGAGGTTTGGAATGATAGGGAGTGGAATCAATGAGTGTCCTGTATAGGGCGTTCCTTGATGGTACAAGTTACATGAGAAATTAAAGATTAAAAGAAACAGAAAATAAAAAATAGGTTATAATTCTTACGACAAAACGGCCTTGTTATTCAGGGTAAGATACATGTTGGAAAAGAGATTTGAGTTGTGAAGCTAACCCAATGGTTTTGTTCTTTACACAGGGGAGAAAATAAATAATAGACAGAAAACAACAATCATGATGAATAAATTAAAATACTTGAAATTGAAACATTACCTAAGGTCTCGGAAAGAGAGTAAGCAGAAAGATGTCAACACTAAACACCGGAACTTCGTTACAGACTGAATGAATCTAGGAGAATCACAGACTTATTTATATTGGCAGCTTGATGACGCTTTTGGGATTCTCACCGGTAAAAAAACATGCGGTTTGTTCATGGAACCAGGAGTCGAGAGTCGTATTTTAAGACACAATCAGGACACTGTTTCGGGATCCGACTGATAACCCTTGGCTCTTGACACGGTTTCGTCAGAAATTTAGTGACTTAATCTCGCTGAGAAAAAAACAAATTAACTGTATTATGAAGCGAAAAAAAGGACTTTTAGGCTGTTTTGTCACACTAGATTCAATTGAACATTTTTTGAACTCAAATTCATTCAGCATTCAGATCTTTCTCCCAAAAAATTTATCATTAGAATAAAGTAAGTATTTTACTCAAATTCCAATAAACATTCTAAAACATAACCGCACACATTCAGGCTAAGCTATATTATGTAAAATGGAAATTCTGCTAAAAGATCCATTTTGCATAGAATAATAATATTTTGTTTCCAACCGCTTAACCATCTCCCATAATTCCGTTATACACGACGACGACGACGACGACGTTCACTTTTCCAAGAAAGAAAAACACACAAAGTAATTTGCCACAAAAGAGCTTCATGCAGCGTCGCGACGCTACACACGGACGACGACGACGAAAAGACATTAGCTGTATCGACATGATGGATTCCGTGGGCATATTTTGGCGTGAGACGATATGCTAAAAGGAAATTAAAGATCTGACGATAAAGTGTGTAGCTGTAGCGCCCCAAGTGCTGCAACTTAAGATATCGGGCACGTAGTACGAGATTAATAAGGGGAACTTTTTCTCTTCTCCCCCAGAGATCGACTTTTTTTTCGTTCTATTTTAGAGAAGCGCTGATAGAGTTTAAAATATGACGAAAAATAATTTATAAAAATGACGAAAACTGATCCCTGAAAGCGTAAGTTTCGCACTACAATTTTAAAACATCCAACAATGTAGTAGTCCAATAATAAGAGGGATATTCCCGGTAAACCCGCCTGGATTTAGACGTCGAAGTAAATTCTCTTAAATTTAAAATATGAATACGAGCCGGATTTGCTGAACATAATGATATAATCCCGGACGGTAAGCAGCCTTAATACCTTAGAATTAGGACCGAATATAAAACATTTCTCTCGCATTTCCTGGATTACCGTTTCGCTACTATGCCCCGAAACTTTGAAATGTTCACTTTCTATTTAAAATTAAACAAAGTTTGTATTGTCGTTCTCTATGCTGAATGAAAATGAATATTTATATTTGGTTTTCGTGAATCTCAATTAGAAGTGATTTATTTGTTGAACTTTCAACTACAATAATAGTAGAACCACAATACCATAGATTTCCGTGCAAAAAAAAAAAGTCAGCGAAAACCAGATTTTATGAGCAGTTTTTCAATTAGGTGTATAAAGTACTCCTGCTGCATCCAAAGCTAGATTTCGGTCGGTGAATTTAACAATGACCTGAACTGATTGGAATCACAATCCCTCGATCTGCTGAAATGGTCCGTTTTCCCCGTGTTTTTAGCGAACATTTAATCACCCAATTTTATTCGATCTGTTTAGAATTTTAAAGCCAGTAGTGGGATTAAATAGATTAACCAGAAAAAAAACACTGTTTTTACATAATCAGTTTTCAAATAATTTAATTCCAAATAGATATTTTTGAATGGAAACATCTCTCGCTAGTCTTGTATTATCAGTCCTCAGATTAGGACAATGTCTCATTAGAAATGTTGCCTTTAACCCATACATGCATTCCCTGTTGTTTCAACTATTATGGTAATAGCAGGTACAAAGAGAATTTCAGGATTATCGGTAATTAGAATCTGGTAACTGAATAGCGTAATCCAATCGGTTTTATAACGTACATACCTAAATTTTAATACAATAACAGGAAAATGTGCTTCAATAGTTACATAATTTAGTTTGTAAAGATATACATTCATTTATAAAAATTCAAACTTCAGTAAACATCATGTATTTTAATTAACGAAATACGTCCAATGAATTCATATAGTATAAACTATTCGGGCTAGCTGCAGTTAAAGTTTCGACTCTCTGCAAATATACATGCTAATATATTGCATAACTTTGATATATTCTTTGTGACATGCAAAATTGCACCCCCGAAATACATTTGATATTTATGCCAGTCAAAGTTACATCTCTCCGGATCTTTGGAGTGTTTCAACATTTAAGGATTCTTTGTAGTTAATAATTTACGAAGCTTTTGAATAGTACTTGTTTTCGATTGCTTGTAAAAATGCAAAAGGGTATGCATTAATTATTGCGCTGATTTCCCAATTGGTGTTTAGCAATTTTTGTTTGAAAACTTGGTCCCGGCATTCAAAGTTGCGGGGATTTTAAACGGAATAAATGTCATTAAGTTGTTCGCTGGTAGCAAATTCTACTGGGAATTTTCCTTGGTTAAATGTAGCGGCATCTCCTTAGGCGTACGCCCTGGCTCTGGATAATTAATCTTCGATTTTATTTTTGGATCCTTGAGGAGTTGTCGCAATTTAAATTTTGTATACTCATTGTCTGTTTATATTTCGATCCAGGCATCTTTGCCAAGAGCCAATAAATAATAACTACGGATATTGCCTTTGTAATTTTCACCCCTATTTACTATTCAAATCGACCCGACTCTACAAAATATAGATAAGCTGCAGCCAATACATAATTTGCGAGTAGCTAGGTAATTCAAGATCGTGACTAATACTATCTTATATGTTTTAGAATAAATTCGAAAAGTTGAGTTTTGCACATGATAAAAAGGAAATCACTCTCACTCAACAAAATACCTATTGAAATTGTTTTCTTCAGTCAAACACTTTGGTGGCATTTTCGAGCAACCATCGGAATTTTCAGCCGCCACGTCCACGCTAGTTATTTTCCCTTCAGAACGGATAATTTTATCTCGCCGAGGAATTTTATTTATGCCTGCGACGCTCGAGAAATTATTTTGTTAAAATTATGTAGTGTGTAAGTTGTCGGAGAATGTAATTTTGGCATTTTTGAGATTGTTCGAATAACAATACTGCATTTAGATTCCTTTAGATTATAGAATCAGGCAAGTAATTTTGGAATATTATTCACCATTGACAAGTGACAAGACTCTGACAACCACAAAATCCACTAAGCATGTAACGATACATATTTCAATTATTCGTGTAATAATAGTCAAATTATAATTATTTTCTCATTATCCCAGTTTAGGTTTAGTGTGAAATTACCTCAACAAATGACTACCTAGGCTTGCAAAAATGTATAATTCCTTTTGAGTTTGAGTACGATATTTCTTAAAACCTAATGTCCTCAGAAAAATCAGCACACACAAAACAATTTAGTGCATCTAAAACTCGTAAGGCTTCCTACTCCGTTCGTTGTCGTTGCAAAATTTCAAATTCCTCGGGTCTATCGGGTCCTGAGATCTTTTGTGTGCTATCCTGACCGATTTACCGGATCATTAACTATCGGGTCCCTTTTGGCGATTTCCAGCCATGCCAGACTCGCTAATAATATTTCAGGATCGATAGCGCCGTACTGCTGGCCAAGCCAAGGCATCAGTAGGTCCATTATGAGCCAACTGACCGGCAAAGTGGTCGGTGCATATTATAACTCAGAGCGAGTAGTGCGATTTTGGTCCATTATATGAAAACGATGATAGACACTATTATTTAGGCTAGCGAGCATGTGCTATTATGCCGCTGAATTCCCTCGAAACATACAATGTAGACACACTGCTTGAGCTAAAATTTTGGATCCAGATCGCAACAAGTCAACACACAAGATTCGTGATTGAAATTTTAAACACTAAAGACTGATATCCTAAGTCAAATTACACACTCTTCTAGCCTATGACATACAATATGCCATAGAAATGAGAAAAAACTCTTTTCATTATTGACAATATTGCTTCCTTGATAACATTAATCCTCATAAATGTAAACGTATCGAGTTTTCTATGCTCCGAATGACGTCGTTGAGTCACTGACTGATACCGTCTGTCAAGCCATGAATCTCGAAATACAGATCTCACGAATTCAGACAAAAGAACATCGCATGATTATTAGCATTATTGGAGCCCATTCGTAACGGAATAACCTGTCTAAGCCCCTTCTGACACTTGATCGATCAACATCCAGTTATAAATTTATTTCTGATGTGTCATAACGATGTTTCTTTTTTTCTGTTTAAAATATGCATTTTCCTATAAATTATTCTAATTGTTTAATAGTTGGAATGATAATTCTGCAAAAGCAAATAATACTAGAACGGATCCACCACTAAACCGAGTTAGTAAACTAAGCCACTCGAAACAACACAACAAAGGGCGCCTCTATGACCTTAATGCGAAATTAATTTCGATATGGAGGTGCCGTCACGTGAAACTTTACTACTACGAACTGTTACCTACTACGAAAATTTAATCAAGACTGCACTTTGGAAACAAACTAATTAATTACCTTCTATGGCGCGGGCGGCCGCTATTTATCCGAGGCGAATTTTGTTTTTGACGTTTTAGAAATAAGCGGCAACTAAATCGGGAAAGGTTATTATTTAAAAGGGCAATTGTTCACTTAATAAAGACGCATATGCTTCTGTTAATCGAGGGCATAATGGTTCGTAATAGTGGCGAAATAATTAAATTTGGCTACCTCTGCACAGCAATGCATTTTGTAAATTTTGCAGGGTCTATTAAGCTGATCCGATCCGGCCTGCTCATCAGAAGTGCAGGTTTTAATTGAGTAATAATTAGTACACATAGATATTTAGTGAAAAACGGCAAATTGTGTTAAAAGCATGAATTTTGGTATACTTGGTATTTGAACGATAACAATTGATTTGGCCCGTAGCACTACCCCACAACTTTCATTTGTTTATGTTTGTTTAAACAATTCACTCGATCTGTTAAAAAAGCACAAAATAGGCTCACCATATGCCAATGCCAAATAAAATTTACATTGGAAGTTGATAAAAAGGACGGAAAGTCATCCATCCAAAAGCCCATCCTGACCCAAGTCGCCATTTTGATTTTTTGTTTATACATATTGTTTACTAATTTAGTTAATGCAAAATTATTGATTTTTCGAATATTGCATGTGGGGAATTGATTTCGACTAATTAGGGGTCAAGAAGTTCGACTATTATTTATTAACATAAAAAATCGTTTCCGCGCATTTTTAATACTTTCATGATACAAATTATTGAATTATTTTTTTTTTTAAATTATGCCATGCGCCGCTCTTATGTGAAATAACGACGATTCCAGTGCCAGAGTAAAGGAGAGCGAGAACGTTTTTTGATAAGATTCCACATTCCCCAAGCAGCACTCCCATGTTGGGCCAATATTGGGACAATAACTACGATTTATTGGCCCAAGTCAGATTCTCTATGTTGGCCCAATAAAAGATGTGGACATTCTGCAATATTTGTCCAAGAACGTATGTCAATATGTACCCAAAAACAAATACCAACGTTGGTACAATAACGTAACCAAATGTTGGCCCAAAAAGAAATAATCAATATCATATCAAGAACTTTATGCAATATAGAGCCAATTGAAATTACCAATATTGGCCCGAAGACGGATGTAAATCTTGGCTTTATATTAGATTTAAATAAGGTAACGGACCAATTATAAGGACCGACTGAGAAGTGTTTTCTCTCTGCCGGACCATCCGTGGACCCGTTTCGCTGTATCACAACTCATCAGCACGGTTAAGTCACGCCAGGGTCCCGCAGAGAGAAAACAACCAATTTTTGGCTTCATTCCGGAAACAAGTTTAAGACAGGTAAAGTGAAGATAGAGTCTCCATCTATTAGTTGGTCGGCACACCAAGTGCGCACATTGTATACCCTATATTGGACCAACATTTTCAATTCAGAAAATCTAACCTTGGTAAAAATTAGTATGTAAATATTGGCCCTTCATTGGGCTTTTCAAAAAGTATCAATATTGTGAAAAAATTGAAAATAAATATTGGGTGTACAAAGTTTTTGAAGTGAATTTAAATATCAATAAAAAATTGAATGCCAATATTGAATTAATATTATATTACAATATTGTTTCGATAATATAAAATGTAATATTTGGCCAATATTTCATAAATCAATATTGTAGTGAGAAGTCTTGGGCCAATATTCAAATTATTGAAAAGTTAATTAATCAATGAAAACAATATTGGTACAAGATTATTTTTAAATATTGTTTCCACATAGGTAAAACTAACGTTGCCCCAATATTGGTACTGTGTTGATTTAGCAACAAAAATGAATAAATATTGGCCCAACTGAAAAACGATGTTTACCCAATATTATGTGCTACTTGGGTCATCCCTTGACAGGTGAATAATACTTTCTTTATCAACATTGTGTTTATTTTTTTCCAAAATCGATACGGTTTTAGGGCACTTATGACCTTTATGGAATGAAAATATGAAAAAATTTGCTTCAAATTGAGTTTTTATTTTTTTCTAATGATTTTCGATGGGGTTCCACATACATCTTTTGACAGGTGATTAATACTTTAATAGCATTTTGTCCATTTTTTTTTCGGAATCGCTACGGTTTAAGGGCACTTATGCGGCCCTTGTGGAATGAAAATATGAAAAAATTTGCGTAAATTGAGTTTTTTTTTTCTGATGATTTTCGATAAAGTTTCACATCCATCTTTTAACAGGTGATTAATTGAGGAAAGTCGCCTAATATTGGATACTTTTTTTTAAATTGTAAAATTATATCAAAAAAACATCCCTACATTTGGGCCAGTTTAATGGAGTTATAGCATAACTATATATTATCAGTTAATATGGTAGGCAAAAGAATAACAAAATATTTAAGGAAGTAATTAAATATTTTTAAAAAATTACTGATTTTTTCAATTTAGAAAATAGTAGCCTAATATTGGATAGGGTATCCAATATTAGGAAACCATTTTTTTATTCAAAGGCTATTGATAATTTCAAAATTGTATAGCACTAGTCATATTTGCTTTATGCCATTACTGTCTTCTCTAAGTAGCCATTTATGTAAACAATATATTATTGCAGGTGATCTCAAAGCATTGCCTAATATCGGATATCCAATATTGGGAACCTATAGCTATCAATTAGCTATCCAATATTAGGCATGTCATACATTTTTTAGGTTATAATTATTTTGGACAGAAAAAAAAGATTTTATTAATGAAAACTCTACAAAAATTTATTTTATAACATGCACTAGCCATCCCATTTAAAAATATTTAAAATTTTCATCTTTCAACTGATAATTCAGCACCTAAAATAGGGAGCAAATAATTTTCAAACACACACATTTCATTTAAATGTCGTTTATGTCAACATAGTCTATCATAGAATTCTGCAAACTTATTAGTGGGGTTTTAAGGTGTAACACAGCTTCTGGTTACTAAAAAGAAGCACATATACAGTTACGTTATTAAAATAAGTGGGTATCAGGGTTGGATGAACCCACCGGGATACCGGGAAATCCCCGGTGGGCCGATCGGAGTGTGGGCCGATTTTTAGAACAACAGAACCTTTATCGAGATACCTTCAAACGGACGGCCTCAATAAGGACTACTGTTCTCAGAGAAATCACAAACCGGTCAGAGCATTTTTGATTGGTGCAATTCGCCAACAAACAATTTTCTGACTACATATTTTCAACGAATTAGATTGGCTCCGACTAATTTGTAATTTCTGTCAGAACAGACCGGAAGTACAAAGAATAATCGATTCAACTTATGACGCACTGAAGAAGGAACAACGCAAAATGGAAAAAGTGTTAGAAAATGCTAGAAAAGAAATGTTTGTCAATTGGGGACTGGAAGCAAATCAAAGTGATGTTATAATTGAAGACTCATCACCCGCAATTCGTCCTCCTGAAAAAAAGATGCCAGGGGAAGGAGCAGAGATGATACTTCTCCAGTTATTGCTATTTTTAATTTTGAGTTAGAATACTACACGATGTGGCCATGGATCGCATCATAACAAAAATAGAGGCATGTTATTCGAGGCATAAGGTCTGTTCGTACAGAAATCACAAACCAGTCAGAGTGAATTCCATTGGTTGAAACTAGCTTTCTGCCTGTTTCTGACTGTTTTCAACTAATGAAAATCGCTCTGACTGGTTTGGGATTTCTATACGAACAGACCTATAGACATATTTGTGCCTATTTTTCATGTTTGGATCCCAATAATTTTTCCGAACTGATGCCAGTTGATGCTTTGAATAAAATTAGGTAGGTGACTTGGAAAGGACGGAGCTATATGATCTTCCTAAATTGAACGATGAAGATGGAGATGATACAGGGAATTAATTAGAACTTTCTAAAAAAAAAAATTCTCCACATTCACGCTGCAAGCAATGTTGCTTTTTTATAAGTCAATACAGATTTTACATCCGTGCTCAGTCATCTTTAAGGCCTAACAGTATGTCCTCACTTTAGCGTGCACACATAAGGACATAGTACTTTAATACATAAAAAATCGATCAAGGAATCAACTTACAACGGAAAATTTGGATGCGTTAGTGATAATGAACTTAAATATTATTAGATCACATCTAGGAGTAATGGTGTGCCCTATGAATCGATCAATGTATGGGCCGCTGGACTGAAATTTCCCGGCCCACTTCCAAAAGTTCGTCCAACCCTAGTGGGTATCCCAATATTAGACGCCTTTCCTCTACTTTCTTTATCAGCACTGAGTGTTCAATCTTCACATTTAGTGCAAAAAAACACGCTCATTTTACAACTTGTTACATAAATAGCTATTATTTAATGGTTTTATTAATTCATTTATCCTCAGTCATTTATCCACTGTCACTTGAGCGTCAAATTTTGTTCAATATTTTCTTTTATAATACAGAAGAACAATTAAAAAAGCCTTGCAAACGAGTTCTAATGTTATTATTCGAGATTTTTGACCCCTAATTAGTCGAAATCGATTCCCCACATGCAATATCCGAAAAATCAATAATTTTGCATAAACAAAAGTGAATAATATGTTTAAACAATTAATCAAAGTGGCGGCTTGGGTCAGGATTGCCTTCGCATGGGTCAGCATGACTTTCCGTCCTTTTTATCAACTTCCAATCTAAATTTTATTTGGCATTGGCATCTGGTGAGCCTGTTTTGTGCTTTTTTAACAGATCGAGTGAATTATTTAAACAAATATAAACAAATGACAGTGTGGGGTAGTGCTACGGGTCAAATCAATTGTTATGGTTCAAAGACCAAGTGTACCAAAATTCATGCTTTTAACACAATTTGCCGTTTTTTTTCATGTACCGCTAGGACTAAATCATTTTAGGCATGCAAACAGTCATGACGATCAAAACTCGGTTTATTTAGAATCGTTTTCTAATAGCGATTAGAAGGAGCTTATTGGGGAAATTTGATTTCTACGACTATATATTCATTTATTGTATTTATTTTTCAAATATTACGTCTGGGGTTTTCTACGTTTTTTATAATTTTGTAGCTTTTCCAACTTTTCCTTGCTTTTTCCCAACTTTTCTAACTCTTCTTTCCTTTTTATGCTTTTTTCTCAGGCTTTTTCCCATCTCTTTTCTACCTGCTTTTGTAGCTGTTCACCTGGAACTTTGCTCTAGGAACAATGAAGAACCAATAATAGTCAAAATTACCGGTTCTCAATTCATTGGAAAATTGCTCTAGAGTAGCAATCAAGAGTAGGTAATAATCCAAATTATGATTTCCTCTGGATCTTGATTCACTAGGAAAATGTTTGAACTATTTTCTCTGGTTTCCGATTCGCTGGAAAATTGCTCTAGTAGCAATCAAGAGCCGGTAATCGGCCAGTGCGTATACTTCCAGTTGGAAAAGTTGGGTGCCTTTTTCCATAGATTTTGGCTTCAAATCTCAGAAAAATTTAGTATATAGAGTTTGGGGAATCCCGAATGATCATGCACACAAAATCTCAATATAAAATTTGAAACTTCTTCATTTTAGTACTAGGTACAGAGTGTTTTTTTATGTATTGACACCCCACCTACAGCCTTTACCTTTACAGGTAGATGAAAGGTGTAAATACAAAAGTTGTACAGTATTGGCTAAATTTTTAGAATCCATGGTCAACAAAAATTGAATGTCAGAAATGTGAAATATTTCATGATTTCAGTTTTTTATTTTTTTATTTGGTTCTATATTCTTGAAGAGCACAATTTCCCAATTCCAAAACTATATAGTTTGTCTACATTTAGTTGAGCCGTATTTGGTTCTAAAAATTTCAAAAATACTATTAGAGAAACCAAATACCTCAAATTTTACCTGTACAAGTAGAATGGTTCACATCAGTAGTAGGATAGTATTTTCACAATTTTTGGAGGCGAATATATGAGAGATTGCTCAATCAAATATAGATCGGAGCATTCTGCTCTTCAAGAATATAGAATGAAATATAGGGCATCCCATTTGAAACAAGCTCAAAACATGCAAAATTTCACAATTCTGACATTGAAATTTTGTTTCTGACCATGGTTTCTAAAAATTCAGCCAAAACTGTACAACTTTTGTATTTACACCTTTCTTCTACCTATAAGGATAAAGACTGTAGGTGGGGTGTTAATATATAAAAAAAACACCCTGTACAAATAAGTGGATTATTGTAGAACTTATGGGTGGATTTCTGCGGGACGAGCGCAGCGAGTTCCGCAGCCATCTACTCACCAATATTATATACTGCTTAAGTGTTCAAATAAGACACTGACCTGACACGTGTAGTTTTTAAACTAATGTGAATCAAGTTAGTATCGTAATTAAACAACATATTGATGAATAGATGGCTGCGGAACTCGCTGCGCTCGTCCCGCAGAGGTCCACCCATAAGTTCCGCCACAATCCACTTATTTGTACTTGAAAAATAAGTTATTACATAAATTCAGAGTTTATAAGATTAAGTATCCACTTTTTGTCAATTCGCCTTTCAACAGGAATTAGTAATGTTACTTTACCAAACTAGTACAAATGAGTGAATTGTTGCGGAACCTATGGGTGGACCTCTGCGGGACGAGCGCAGCGAGTTCCGCAGCCATCTACTCACCAATATACTGTTAAACTTTTCAAATAAGACACTGACCTGAAACATGTAGTTTTTAAAGTAATGAGAATAACTGACATTTAACTGAATCAAGTTAATATCGTAATTAAACAACATATTGATGAATATATGGCTGGTCCACCTATAAGTTCCGCAACAATTCACTCATTTGTACTTGAATAACTTGTCACATTATGATACTAGTTTCCATGGTCAGAAATAAAAATTGAATGTCAGAAATGTGAAATATTGCACGCTTTCAACTTTTTTCATATATTCCCTATATTTGGTTCTATATTTTTGAAGAGAACAATTCACCGATTCCAAAACTATATAGTTTGTCTATATTTGGTTGAAGCGGCTCCAACATATTTGATTCTAAAAATTTTAAAAATACTATCACAGAAACCAAGTATCTACGTCAAATTTTACCTGCAGCTTTCACCTTTACAGGTAGAATGGTTCACAAAATCGGTAGTAGTCCGACAAATACCATTTTATAGTCATGTGATATTGGTGGCAAAAAACGTATGTTCATTGATCATGTCGTTGATATCACCTACAAAAAGCTACTGGTGGTTAATTACTATTGAATTTCCAGATATGTTCCCACTAGCGTCTTACAAATGCGTTTCTGAAGTAGTATTGACCAATCAGATGAGAATTTTAATACTTGCAATTGTTGCGAGACTCACTTTTGTCGCTTCTGCTGTCCCTTGTAATACATTCTGAACTTGAATTGGGTACCCGTTTTCTATGTGCTTCTTTTCGAGTTGGAAAAAGGTTAATATAATCAAAATTATTAGCTGTGTTTGTTCGTTGTATCATTTTCGAAAATAACTTTGACAAACTAATTGATGACAGTGACGGATTCTATTTCAGGTAAGAATTTTATGAACAAAAATAAGACACCAATTTTTTTGTCAATTTTACTATCACCGTTGTTTGAGATGTATTCAACAAGGATAGAGAAAAATCACGTGACTTTAAAATGGTATTTGTTGGACATTATTTTTACAATCTTGGAGCCGAATATACATATAAGAGACTGTTCAATCAAATATAGACAAACTATATATTTTTGGAATCGGGGTATTGTGCTCTTTAAGAATATAGAATAAAATATAGGGCATCTTATTTGAAAAAAGCTAGAAGCATGTAAAATTTCACATTCTTGACGCTCAAATTTTGTTTCCGACCATGGTTTCTAAAAGTTCAGCGAAAACTGTACAACTTTGGTATTTACACCTTTCTTCTACCTGTAAAGGTAAAGACTGTAGGTGGGGTGTCAATATATAAAAAAACACCCTGTACTTATCATTTGGATTTTTAAAAACTTTGAAGACCCATAACTTTTTTTCTATTGCAGATGGAAAGCTGAAATTTTCCGCGATTCTTATCCCAGTAGGGGACTACAATCCCTGAAAATTTCAGCTAATTTAGACTTATGGCCGTTTCCACCAACATATTTAGGGAAGCCCTAACGATAAGTATTCCCTAAACTGACATTTCTCCATGTAAAAATGTCATTTTAAGGAATACTTATCGTTAGGGTTCCCCTAAAATAGTTAGTTGAAACGGCCATTATAGTTCCAAAAATACAATCGCGTTAAGCAATTTGGAGTAAATTATCAATTTTTCAATTTTCTGTGTGCCTTTTTCCATAGATTTCGGCTTCACATCTCAGAAAAATTTAGTATATGTAGTTTGGGGGGTCCCCAATGATCATTTAGATACAAAATCTCAACATAATTTTTTCATCATTTTAGTACATAATACATTTTGTGGGTAAAATCAATAAATGACTTATGCTAATAGACTCCCCTGTTTTGAATTCATTAATTTATCAAGTCGGGAATTTTGCGTGTTGATATGCGAAAAATGATTCGGGTTTTTTTATTTGCCGAAAATAATTGTTTATTTTGTCAACGGAAACGTGAATGATTGATTTGGAGTTCCGGTATTCCGACAGAAAAAAAATTGTACCTGCATTTTCCATGTAATTTAGGTTTGCTCCAACACAGCAGGAAACCGTACAATTTACCATCAGAATTTTGGGCAAAACATAAAAATTATGTGTAGAATCAGAAATTCGTATACAGAGTGGTTTCATTGAACGATTTTTGATGCGTTGAAACAGACCAGGAAATTCTGAAATTTTAAAACGGCATTTTGTTAAGTACCTACCTATCAAAACGCGCAGCTTTATTAGCAAAGTAAAATTATGGAATTTGACCGACCCCGTATCTCTTACGGTTTCCGAGATCCCAATAATGAGGCTCGAATTTCAGCCACCCTGTACACCCGTGTGTGGTCGAATCAAGGGTCAAAAAAGAAGAAAATAAAAGTACTTAAGACAAGTCTATCGGGTCTACGAATTAGCCAAGAAAGGTATTAAGCGGCACTTTTCTAAATTACATTGAATTTTCATGTTGTCTGACTAGAGAAGTCGCATCTAAAATTTATAAAATTAACCCGAGGGACATTAGTGGTGGGCTCTTTATTAGGTTTGAAAAGACGAAGAGATCTGGGAAAAAATTTTCACTATAGGACTTACTCAGGAGGCATTAACATTAACATGTCTTTAATAGAATTGATAGTTATGAATAAATTTTTATGCATAAAACAAATTTGAAGGCGACAACCGTGCCCAAAAGAATTACTGTACCCGATTCCGTTATTTACCGTAATTGAGTTTATAGACGCCGGTCACGTAATTGATTTAGCTTTTCTCTGCCTGGGAGACAATTAAGTCTCCAGATTTTTAAAAGGATATACCTTTAGCCAGTAGCTTTTACTCGTCTAAAGAGTTGAAAAATATTTTGTTGTACCAAAGCGTATATCCCTTTAGAAAACTGTCTATTCTATCCAGCTTTCGGTTTTACTTAAATAAATGGCTATTCGAGAAAACAATTTTTATTAGTTTTGAAAGAGAACTAAAGATATTAGTTGAACAATATCCGGCCCTGTCACTTGGGACCTAAAACCGGAACTTATAGTAGTTGGCAGAGGAGAAAAGTCCTGGACATTTTTTTTCTGCGATAGAAAAATAAGGCTTGCCTTTCCGGCCCCTTTATGTAAAGTTTTAAAAATACATTTTGTAAAAACAAAATCAAGCTTTCGTCCTTTCTTCTTGAGTGCTATTTTAAAAAACAAAACACCCCTAAAGGTTTGTTTTAGTCATTTTGTTTCCAACCGTTCGTAGACCTTCTGTTTTTCTTTGTCATGATTCTTATGCAACATTTGTGTAGCATTTTGAATCTTTTTTTTTTTTATAAAGAACATTTTTTTGACATGGAAATTTGCCTTTTCAGTGTCAATATTTATTAATAATTTATATCAACGTGTTTCCTAACAAAAGTATAGTGTCATTTTTGCATGTAACGTTCTTTAACATTTCCGGAAACCTTTTGCTGCTAGTTGTTTTTTTCCTGTTCGTTCCGGTGGCCGCGCGTATATTTCGGTTTTCTCTAGCGTTCCATAGGTGCTACATGTGTTTCAATTTTGTTTTTGCTGTCCTATTTTTGATTTATTACTGGTGGCTAAAATTTTTATGACTCCAGCGGGACACGAGGCTGCATATTAAGATGAAAAATGCTGGCAGATGAATGTATGGTTTAGCAATAATCTCGATTGACAGGAATATTTAGGTAGATATTTTAAATTAATGACTCGAAATATCTCGGTCGAAGCAAGAACACGTCCGCCTAACCCAGTAAAGAAACCGCCATGCCGCTGTTAGAAAAATATATAAATTGTCCAGTGTCAAGACCAGACATGCTGACTTGCCAGCTACTATGTGTAACAGTTTTCTAAATGGCTTTTTTTTTGCCGCAAGGTTTTTGTAACGTTTTCTTTTTTGCATTTTGTTAAGGATGGTTATTGGCATTTTTATGACCCAAAAAATAAATAACAATGGAAAATAAAAGAGAAGCACGTACACAAAAGAATTGCAAAGAAAATATCTGAGTATATATTTAGGAGCGGTTTATTCACCCTCTGATAAACTGTCAGGTAATGGTATCTGATAGATAAAACGTAATTTGTGATCTTATTAGTCGGTCAGCTATTCGTCGACCAATAGGATTAGAAATAAGTAAATTTATTTTGCAGATAGTTACCAGCCAGCTTATTAGAGAATTACTACGGGCCGGTTTATTCTTCTGACTAATTGTTAGTAGAGCTGTCAATATTTAAAGTAATACACTTGAAATTCTACTTCAAGTATGTACTTGAACAATAACTTATTATATTAAAGTCAGAATTTGTAAGATTAACCACTTTTTGTCAATTTTCTTTTCAACAAAAATTAGTAATGTTACTTTACCAAACTAGTAACATAATGTGACAAGTTATTCAAGTACAAATGAGTGGATTGTTGCGGAATTTAAGGGTGGACCTCTGCGGGACGAGCGCAGCGAGTTTCGCAGTTATCTATTCATTAATGCGATGTTCAAGTACGATACTAACCTGACTCACTCAAATGTCAGTTTTTCTCATTAGTTCAAAAACTACAAGTTTCATGTGAGTGTCTTATTTGAATAGTTCAACAGTATATTGGTAAGTAGATGGCTGTGGAACTCGCTGCGCTCGTCCCACTGAGGTCCACTCATAAATTCCGCATTAATCCACTTATTTGTAAGATTATGATTATTGACTTTTTGTCATTTTGCCTTTTAACAGTAATTAGTAATGTTACTTTATGAAACTAGTAACATAATGTGACAAGTTATTCAAGTACAATCGAGTGGATTGTTGCAGAACCTATGGGGGGACCTCTGCGGGACGAGCGCAGCGAGTTCCGCAGCCATCTATTCATCAATATGTTGTGTAATTACGATACTAACCTGACTCACTCAAATGTGAGTTATTCTTATTAGTTTAAAATGTACACGTTTCAGGTGAGTATCTTATTTGAACAGTTCAACAGTATATTGGTGAGTAGATGGCCACTCATAAGTTCCACAATAATCTACTTATTTGTACAGGGTATTTTTTTATATATTGACAGCCCACCTATAGCCTTTACCTTCATAGGTAGAAAAAAGGTGTAAATACAAGAGTTGAACAGTTTTGACTGAGTTTTTAGAAATCATAGTCAGAAACAAAATTTGAATGTCAGAAACGTGAAATTTTGCATGCTTCCAGCTTTTTCCAAATGGGAGGCCCTATATTTCATTCTATATTTTTGAAGAGCACAATGCCCCGATCTATATTTGATTGAGCAATCTTTCATAAATTTGGCTCCAAAAATTGTACAAATACTATTCTACTACTGACTGTGAACCATTTTGCCTGTACAGCTGAAGGTAAAATTTGAGGTACTTGGTTTCTCTAATACTATTTTTAAAATTTTTAGAACCAAATATGTTGGAGACAGCTCAACCAAATATAGACAAACTATATAGTTTTGGAATCGGGAAATTATGTTTTTCAAGAATATAGAACCAAATATAGTGCATCCCATTTGAAAAAAGCTGAAAGCATGCAACATTGCACATTTCTGACATTCAATTTTTGTTTTTGACCACGGATTTTAAAAATTTAGCCAAATACTGTACAACTTTTGTATTTACACCTTTCATCCACTTGTAAAGGTAAAGGCTGTAGGTGGGGTGTCAATACATAAACAAACACCCTGTACATAGGTACTTTAAGTATTTTACTTGAATTCCTTTTTTTTGTTATATAGATATAGTCTAATAAAAGATTTTTTAAGTAAATTTTAATACTTATATATTTCCACAATTTTTTGTTAAACTTTTAACATGTTTCGCTAAACTTTAGCTTCATCAGAAAGATTTTAGAAAAATAAAATGTAGACATAAAAGTGAAATTGACAAATATAAAAAAAAAAAAAGGTAAAAGCTGGTCTAATTTTATGTTAATTTAAATAGGTGTATTACATAGTAAATAAATTTAAAAGTGGTGAATTGTTTAAATCTAATTGGTCGTTCAATAAACAGTCTAAATTTTTAAGTTTGTTTATTTCTAAAGATTCTAGAAGATTTAATTTTATCCCTTTGTTTTCATTATGTAGTATTTGAAATTCATTATTAAAATTATGATTTGATTCTATCAGGTGATTAGCATAATTTGAATCTGTTTTCTTTTTATTGAAACTATTGTAATGTTCTTTAATTCTTTAATTTTATTAGATAATGGATTTCCACCAAGTAAAAGCCGATTCAATCAAAATATAGATATAGTATTTTTGATGACTGCAATAAAACTACCCACTGTATTCCCATTGTGTTCATGGCCGAGCTTTTCCAAAACGTTCTATGGGCCCGTATTCGTAACCGGGGAACAGCGTTCTCTTAAGAAAACGATTGCTCTGTCTTTGTTAGGATTATGGAAATAACAATGTGGGTGACTAAGACAGAGCAATCGTTCTCTGGGATTGTCAGCGTAATCGAATAGTAAACGAGAATTAAAAAGACGAAAAATTTGTTCTTTCGGGGAACTCTATGCCTGGGTCCTTATTCTTAAAACAGGGTAGCAGCGTTCCAAGGAAAACGAGTATTCCGTCTTTGTTACTTATATTATCATTTGCATATCATCGTAGGCTATTAAAATATCGTCAACATATCGTTGTTTTTTTTTTTTGCTTAAAATGCCTTATTTATTTGCTCTGTATAGAATTGCATAAAAGTGGTATTAGTTCTCGCAAGAATTTGTTCGCTCGGGGTGCACGCGATTTTTATATGTTTTAGTGCATAATTGAGTCGCTCGCAAATTACGTGTCTCTAGAGGTTTTCTTGACGGTACTATTCTCAACGTGATAGAAATTGAACTTTGAACCCCGTGGTTTACTTGGAACTACCATCGTACAATTACGCGTTGTTGCCGGTTGGTAGTGCTCATACGTGGATTGCAATAATGGTTTTGACCTCGAAACTTTGCAACTTTTGTAAAACAAATATTGGTAAAAAGTTCAAATTGCAGTGCGGAGTTTGTAAAAGTTATTTCCATCTCCAATGCGGTAATGTTACAGAAGTGGACGCCAGGATCATGCAAGCGGAAAAGACACCGTGGTCATGCAAAAATTGCAGTCCAACTCAGACCGGCAGTTCTTCGCGCCGATCCCTCGGGTTTTCTCAGAATGCCCCGCCCGCTGAAGATCCAGAGCTAAAGTCGCTTATCAAAGAGCTTCAGTTGGAGCTAAGGGAGATTCGTAAGTCCATGGATTTTCTTAATGAAATGTACGAGGAAGAAAAAAAGCGCTCCAATGTCCTGGTGGATATGGTAAATGAAATTTCTAAGGAAAACAATGTACTGAAACAAGAAGTCAATCAACTGAAAACCATACTCGATGTCAGGGAACAAGATAACATCAAAAACAATATTTGCGTTTCTGGCTTAATTGCAAGTGAGGACGAAAAGGACTCTACCGCTACTCATCTGTCAAAGCTGTTCAACGCCCTGAACGCCCCAGTCAGTGAGGCAGTTCTGAGTAACCTGAATTATTTAAATACTAAAAACAGTGGCATCAAAGTCATCGTCACTCTCCCGACTACTGAACTAAAAAAACTTATACTGGCTCGCGCAAAGAAGGGAAAATTAACTTTGAGGAACTGTGGCCTCGGTGAAGCATCGACTCCGATTTTCATCAGCGAAGATCTCACCAAACAAACCTACGCTTTATTCAAAAGAGCCAAACTGCTCAAGGAGCATGGGTATAAATACATATGGTACAGAAATGGAAATGTTCTAGCTCGCAAGGATGATGGACAGCCTGTTGTTGCCATAAAGAATGAAGCGGTTTTGGACGGTCTTTTAGGTTAGCATTTTTTTTTTTTTTTTGTTTCTCACAATCTTCTTTTAGGTACATACTTACATACTTACATTTGTACTTTTTTTTATAATTTTTTTCTCATGGCTAATCATAATTATAATAATCTCCGAGTGGGGCATTTAAACGTTAGGTCTCTTGTTCCTAGTATGGTGGCGGTGAGGCGTTTTATTATTGATCTAAAACTCGATATTCTAGCGATCTCAGAGAGCTGGCTCTCGGAGGACATACCTGACACGGACATTCTTGTGCCAGGTTTTATATTCCTGGACAGAGACGGAAGAGGAGGCGGCGTGGGTGTTTACTTCCGAAGCGATTTTAACTTCACTGAGATAGATATTGAGGAAAAAAATGAAGTTATTGAACAACTTTGGTTTACTATAAAACTTAAAAGTATGGTACTTGGTTTTGGTATTTTTTATAGACCTCCTAAATTTAATGCCCTGCACGCTCCTAATATTCTGGAAAATTCCGTAAGTAATATCGTGCCTCTTTGTGATGAACTGGTTCTTCTTGGTGACATAAACATTAACCTTTTAGAACATACTAACATTAATGATAATTTTGAAAATCTTCTTGATTCTTTCAACTTCCAGCAGATCGTTGTATCAAATTCAAAAAAACCCGAAGATTGGGATGCATATAAATAAATGCGCAACATGTTTACACAAGCAACACGTAACGAAAAAAAAGCATATCTCAATTTTGTAAGTAGAAAAAAAAAATAGTAAATTATTGTGGCAAACAATGAATGATATGAATGTTTATAATAAAAAATCAAATAATTTTTAATACCTTCTCATTTAAAATATCCGCAAAAGATAAACAATTTTTTTGTCGAATCTGTTAGGAATATTTGTCCCATCGTTAAACCTGAATTTTATTTACAAAATTTTGCCAGTGATTGTCGATTTGAGGGTTTTCATGTGCAGGACGATGATGTATGTTGGGCGATTTCTCAGCTGAAGTCTAACGCTGCGGGACCGGATGGTTTAACCTTGCAAATGATCAGACTCTGTTGTCCCACAGTTGTTCCGTTTCTCGTGCATATTTTTCAGAAATCTCTCCAAGAGGGTAGGTTTCCATCACAATAGAAGTCTGCAGCGATTACTCCGATTCCCAAATCGAGCAATCCGTCGAACTTTTCAGACCTGCGCCCCATAAGTTTGTTGAGTGTTTTATCAAAGGTGTTCGAAAAGATTCTAAACCGGCAGGCTGTGCAATATTTGCAGGAAAGCGATCTATTTTTCAGGTATCAATCCGGTTTTCGAAGAGGATACAGTACCTCATCTGCGCTGGGTAATATTTTGGATGACATTCTCAGGGCCTCTGATAACGGAAAAATGTCAGCGCTGGTACTACTAGACTACAGCAGGGCATTTGATACCCTGGACCCCCACCTGTTAGCAGCTAAGCTTCATTATTATGGGTTTAGCAATAATTCGGTCACTTTTCTTAAAGACTATCTCCATAATAGATCACAATTTGACGTTGTAAATAAAATTAGGTCTAGGAGCTTGCCACTGGACAGGGGGGTTCCACAGGGGTCAATTCTAGGCCCTTTGTTGTTCATTATTTTCACAGCGGATATGTTTAATCATTGTCCGGAATGCAGCATGCATCAATATGCGGACGACAGCCAAATTTTAACTAGTTTCCGTCGATCAGATTGCGAAGAGGCAGAATTAAGAATCAATCGCTGTTTGAACTCAATATATACTTATTCGGAAAATAATGGGCTAAAAATAAACCCTAATAAATCAGCAGTAATCTACTTTGGTAATGGTGGTGAATGGGCAAGGGATAATCTGAAAATAAGTATGGCGAATGTTCCAATTCCTGCAGTTGCTGAAGTTAAAAATTTAGGTATAATTTTTGATAACAAGTTAAGATTCCGGTCACAGGTATCCAAGGTCGTTCAAAGGGCATATGGTTTCTTACGTAACTTGTATAAGAGCAGTCATTTTCTGGACAGAACTCTGAAAAAACAACTTTGTGAGTCCCTTGTCCTGTCCAACTGTAATTATTGTGACTTTGTTTACGGTCCTTGTCTAGAGGTAATTCAAGGTATAGGCTGCAAAAAATACAAAATTCATGTGTCAGGTTTATTTATGGGCTGAGAGTGAGGGATCATGTCAGTTGTAAGTTGAGTGAACTGAGGTGGCTTAATGTTGAGGATCGGCAGCGTTTGCATCTGGCATGTTTTTTTGCATAGGTTGTTTAAGGGGGAATCGCCTGAATATCTGTTGGAGAAGCTTACCCGCAGTAACGCCTTGCATGGCCGCAATACTAGGAATAGGGATTTGTTTCAGATACCAAGGCATTCTACTAGTTTATTTAAAGGTTCTTTTAGTTATCTTGCTAGTAAAACTCTAAATGACTTGCCACCAACATTACTAAATTTTTTAAATTTTTCGACTATATATTTCAAAATTAAATATAAAAATTTTCTTCTATGCCAGTATTAATTTCTACCCAATACATGGATTGTTTTTATGAATGGTTGGGTTCCTTACATTTTGTTAATAATTAGGTACCTAGTTTATATTTAGTTAAATATTGATTTATCTTTTGAATTATTATTATTATTATTATTATTATAATTATTATTTTTTTGATGTATACCTACTTTTCATTCTAGCTTAGCAACTATATACTTTGATCCTAGTCATTATACTACAATGTAATATTCTTTTGAATGCTCGGTTAACAACAGCTTTGCTGAATTTCGCCGAGTCGAAAATAAAGGCTTTATTTATTTATTTCATTTATTTATTTAAAGACGGAACAGTCGTTTTCCTGGGAAGGCTGCTTTCTTGTTTCAAGAATAAGGATCCTTGAGACGAGAATCGGGCCCCAGGTAGTAAAAAGGAGTCAACCATGTATTATGAAAAATACTTCACTTGTACTTCCAATATCTATTCTAAGGTGTGTTCTTTCCCAAGATGGATTTTGACATTGACTAACTTGGCCCTGATTGGACGCAAAATGAGGTGTCCCTGTAGGTTGGAATCAGTATTACAATGTATGTCGTGCAAATGGCATCTTGAGACGGTTAAGACCAATAAGCGGCATTTGTTTATGTTTCAAAGTTGCCAATGTGAAAATCTATCTTCGGAAAAAATAATTGGTAGAATACTTGAATTTTTACTGATTATGTGAAATATTTTGCTGGAAGTATTTTGAGTAGGTGCCGTAGTTGGTCCTGGTTGTTTTCTACTAATTTGGACCCGCTCTATCAGTTGGCAAAGTCAAAATTGAGTAAAACTGGAAAATGAAAAACCCTTTGAGTTCTAATTGAAAAATCTTCAAACCTTGATTTCTCGGTAATCGTTGAGCAAATTGCATTGAAATTTTCAGCATTCGTAGCTCTCATTAGGCTTTGAGTGGCCTGTAATTTACAATATTCCCAGATTTATAATTTTTGGAGCGAATTGAGTTTGAAATTTTTGACAAAATTTGGATTAAAAATCAACTTTGAGGTTCAATTCCTCAGAAACTATTTGAATTATCATACTTAATTTTGCACGGATTTATAGAGAATTTAATGCTCTTTCCAATGGTGCATAATTTATTTTAATTTGCTTGAAATTGACAAAGACATGGGCAATTGTTCATGACCATGTCAAGATTTTGAAAATTTTCTAGAGTCAAAAATAGGATTTTCTTTTTATTTTTGTTTCTGCTTAAAATGGCCATTTGGAAATAATGTCAGATATATTTTCCATTAATTTGCACCCGCTCTATCGATTGGTAAAGTTAAAATCGAGCAAAACTGAAGAATAAAAAAGATTTTTTTCATGAGGGTACCCCCTTTGAATTTTAATTCCAAAATCTTCAAACCTCAATTTCTCAGTAACCGTTGTTATGCGCCGATTAATAGAAATATTTAACGTTAAATTGATATTGCAGATAGTTACCAGCAAGTTTATCTGAAGATGACTAAACCCGTTCTAAATTAGACAAAATATTTAAAGTTTTTGAAGATTGTTTGCCTTCGCACATACCCACGTATCAACTACTAAAGGTCTAATAAACTTAGACACATTGGTACTATACTTGTTTTTTTGTTTAACTCCCTCTCGTATACCCCCATATCGTTTTCCCAAAGTCCATTTGTCAGCACGCCAATACACAAAACCGCTTAACAAGGGCCTAAACATTACCCGTCCGTTTTAAAGCGGGCGCATTTAGAAAGGGCTCCAAATGGATGGCCCAAAATTTAACGGCGATATGTTAGCAACCGCGGACAAATGTGCTGATTATCCGTTTTTTCGATTGAAAATTTGCCGGGAGTTTCCCTGTTCTACATCAGAGTTTCAGGTAAACGGACATTGTTTAAAATTTAACAGATCGATGATGAAGTGATGCGAAAAGTTTATTTTCTTTTCATTCTTTAGTATTTTGAAAAAAAATATACAACACTTGAAAATATATCCAGATTCGTGACTTGTATAAGTAAAGTCTCTAGAGGCACAATACTAAAGATTATTCTGAGTACCGTCAAGACTCAGTTTGAAGAAAAAGAAAAAATCTATGAATGAATTATTGAATTCAAAACTCTCATCGAAACCAATCAATTTTCCACGCAATCAATTAGTCATACGCAGGTACACTCGACCGAAAAACATTCCTTTTATAGATGAAGGCACTCATAATAAATCATACTTTTTTTTTAAAGCAAAAAATCATCCCAAGCAACAGTGTGTACAGGGCGCAAGACACAAGTTCAAAATTTGCCGCTCTCGAATCAATGGAGACGGTGGCTGCTCGGAACTCGAAACGCTCAGTCTGATTTCCGACGCTCGCGACGTCTCGACGCTCGCAACGACTAAACACGCGTCGGATAAATTGCAACTTTGCGCGACGAAACTTTTACCGAGTTTAACTTTTAAGTTTACGAGTGTTAGGTGGACTCTGTTTTACTTATTTTTACCAGTAAGTTGTAAATGAATTTGCTATTGTATGTTTTTCAGTATTATAAAATGTCACCCCCTTAGTCTTAATGCTATAGTTTTTCTTTTTTTATAACATGAGACCTTATAGAAGGGGTTTTCACTTTTTTCTTGTAGGTAAAACCAGGTTAAAGGGGGCTAACAAATAAGCTTACAATAGTTATGGTGTTCCATTTTAAAAAAAATATTGGTTTGCTACATTTTTTGACGCACCCTGTATGTTTGAAAATTAAAAACTTTCAATAATTCTTGTTTGGTGATATTTATACCAAATCACCTATTATTACATTATACATTTTTCACAGTCAAAAAATACCAATTATTTCAATGGCCTTTGATCAATCCTTTTAAAACTTCGGTGCTTGTTTGTTTGAAAATAGGATAAATTGAAATTTTCGCATGTGATTTTTAGATTTTTTTAACAAAATAAAACGATAAATTTTAAAAAGCTTTTCAAAAGCTATTTTTTCAATTTGAAACAATTTATTGTCGCAATGTTTTTCCAAAAATATTGTTCCAGTTATTTTCCAGATAAATCCTCAATTTTTTTTTTTTTATCGAGGAGATTAATTGGGAATTTTGAAATATTTGCTGTAGTGGATTATGTTACGATTTAAGTAGATTGTGATTGTCAACATTTGATTCCACACTCTAAATCTTTGTACGAATTTTACAAACTCATTACTTACCTATTTTATTACGAGAAATAAAACTCAATTTCTTCGTTCTCTGCAACAAAAGAGAAAGCAATTTTTGGACGTTTCTCGAAAAGCAACAAGCATCCGGCATTTATGTGGTCTGAAATGGCAACATTCGGCATTTTAAGGACAGATACTAAACATTTTACTGTCAGACAATGGAAACCGCGAACTTCAAAATCCCCTCGTTTAAACTTAATAAAATCGGAGATTTGTTATAATATGACGCTAGAGCGACAAGACGCTATTTTCCAAGTGGAAGAGCAAGAATTGAGAAGATAATTGCGTTACAGTTTATTAAATGTATATCACACTCAGGCGTATTGTGTATTTTTGTACAAAAGTATTTTTTTAGCTAATTAAAACTGAAAGATAAATAACGGTTGGAAAGTTGAAAGTTTACTTTTAGTATTTTCCAGGCGCGGAGAAAATACGAAAATGTTTACCTGATCTGGAATTTGCAAACAAAAACAACTGTTTTGTAAACAGAACAAAAAAAAGGGGCTTATTTAATAAAGATATTTTGTTATATAACTCCTGAAAAAGGCATCAACAGTATCTCAAAAGTTAAGGACTCAATTCAATTTTCTTGCCTCACACATGTTGGTCCTCGAATCCAATAAATTAATTTCGAATATTAAATTCGTTTCGAGTCGCTGGCTGGTCTTTCAATAAACTAAATAACGGAGACTGCAGCGCAATTAACACATACCAGATACTCAATTAAATTAGAAATGATATTGGGCGTTTGTCAAATTGTGCATAACTGTTATAATGAATGGTTATTAGGTCGTTTCCCGTGGACAACAACGTGGTTGTTGAAATTATAACATGGTTTTTTGGCAGATTTGTTATTCAAAAAAAAACTGCATTTAGAGATTGAGAAAATCGAAGGTAAAATAATAAGAAATAGAAAGTTGATTATGCTTGCTTGTTTCAAGATGCAGTGACTCTTATCCTAGTCGAGAACTACAATTCCTGAAAATTTCAACTCATTTGGATTTATAGTTCCTGAGATAAAATTGGGTTAAGCAATTTGGGGTGCCCTTTTTCATAGATTTCGACAAATCTGAGAATAATTTAATGTATGGAGTTTGTGGGATCCCAAATGACCATTAGGACACAAAATCTCAAAAAAAAGAAAATTGAAATTTCATTCATTTAGTAAGTATCTTATGATTTAGATTTTGGAGAACTTTCAGTGTTGCCAGAGGTGGTACAATTGTACCAGGTTTGGTACCATTCGTTTTAAATAAGTACCTACGCTGGTACGACGTTAGCATATATTTGGTAATATTTTCAAGTTTGTTAGCCTACTGTCTACTTAGTTCATTGTCAATGTTCTAATTAACTTGTATTTCTGTATCCAAATTCGATATAACAATAATTTTTGATTCGTAAATAGATGACGTCACCAATGTAACACTCGTTTTGTGGTTTTTGGTAGACGTAGTTTGTGTTTAGTTTAGGTTTTCGGCAGAAAATAAACAAAACTCAAAGCCTCGTACTTTAAATCGGTTTTCCTGATCGGAAAAGCGGAAAATCCAGAGAAAAACCATTGAAAAATGACATTCCAAAGCCTACTTGATGAAACTTAAGTTTTTGTCACTTACCCCGTTGAAAAACTCGAAATTTTTGATACAAAATGAAGGAAACTCAAAGCCTCGTACTTTAAATCGATTTTCCTGATCAAAAACAGCCCGGAAAAGTGGAAGATTCGAAGAAACACTGGATTAAAATGTAAACACGTCAAATGAAAGTGGCCGACTGTCAAAAATGACAAATGATATTTATTACAAGGCCTTCCTGACTGAAGTTAGCGACAAGCGGTGTTGCCACATCAAAAACATTTTAAATGGGATTTTGCCAATTATGGCATTTAAAAGTGGAAATTTTTGCTAGAAAATGAAGAAAACTCAAAGCCTCGTATGTTAAATCGCTTTTTTCCATTAAAAATTTCCGGAAAAGTCGAAAATTCGAGGAAAAAAATCACAAGACGTCACTTCAAAATGGCCGACTAAAAGCAACATTGCCACATTACATCTCGGAAAACAAAATGAGTTTTTTGTTTAAAATTCAATTAAAAATTGTCAAATAATAATAAATAATGATTATAATAATTAAAATTCCCTAGATAAAGCATCCGAAACTTGTTTTTAGTTTAATTTCAATAAAAATAATATTACAAGGTTTACTTGTTGATTATAGTGAGTAAGACAAAGACAACGATAAAGTAGTATATGTTTGCAAAAACCACCGTTTTCTGAAAAAAGTAAAAATCTTAAGAAAACCCAATAGAAAACCAACATTCCAAAGTCAACTTGACAAAATTAAAGTTTTTGAATATTCCCGGCTCTTTGATTGGGCGCTAAAAATCGCATTTTGAATATTCCCGGTTTTTGATTGGCTCCAAATTATCCGCTGACCAATAGAATTATAAACTGGGTCCCGTGATTGAAATAACTCCGGCCCTTCGGGCTCTCGTATAACTCCGGCTTTTCGGTCTCGCATATAATTAACAGTTTTCCCGATCGAAACCTGCCTGGAAAAGTGAAAAATTCGAGGCGAAACTGGATAAAAACACTTGAAAATGGCCGACTATCTAAAATGCCAAATGACATTACATTACAAAACCTACTTAATCAAAAGCGACGTTGCCATAATTACAATCTCAAACATAATGATTTTCCAGATTTTAGTGAGTAAAACAAAGAAGTTCATTTTCAGGACCCACCTACGATTGTTATGACTTTTTTTGTCAATTGACAGCCTTGTGATTCAGATTGAGGCCTACAATAGCAACGTTGCCACATTTTAACGGTAATTTTGGAGCATTTGTGATTGTAAATGTAAAACGTTGACAAGTGGCAATTGACATCAAGAAACGATTGTTATTATGTTGTAGGCTGATTGAAATTTTGAACTTTTGGCAACACTGTAACGCTAGAGGATAGAAATGACGTTTTTTTTTTAATCATGAGCCTGAAGGGCGAATGTGTTTTCAATCTTGAGCCCACAGGGCAACAAAGAAATGCCATTTTGTATCGAGTTTTAAATAAAACAAGGTCTACTTTGAAACGTCAATTTTTTAACGTTTGTTGTATCATGAGCAGTATTGCCATATGTTTTTTTCAAATCTCCAGGCTGAATGGCCGGTGTTGTTTTATTTAAGTTACGTCTGAAGGGCCGAGGTTATACGAGCCCCAAAGTCCGGAGTTATATGAGTCCGTTCATTGTCAACTGATTTTAATACCTATTATGAATATTACAGGTCTGTGATACCCTTATATGTTCTGAGCCGCACGCGCTCTACACTGAAAGAATCAGCGTGTCCTCCCTGGCTAGGGATGGCAATTTTTGGAAAAACATCGATGTATCGACATCGATAGATATCGGAAAGCAACGCATCGATTTATAAGATACATCGAGTTCAAAACATCGATGTGTTCGATGTTTTTAAACGTGCGATACTTTATTTATTATTTCTTTTTAGATATTGAAAATAAAATTATAATCGAGTCAATTAGATAAGTTGAATTAAAAAATAAGACAGGCATATCAACATAATATAAGCAAAAGCCCGCGGAATCATAACCTGTGGTGCAAACAGCCTACGTCAAGGCGAGAAACGACATGCTGCCTACGTCAGAACTGGTGATTTGGCGTGGTGGGGTGGAAGCTTCAGATTTGTTCCACACAGGCCTTATAGGATAGGCTATCCTGTAGTAGTAGTGTGTATTATCTTTGGATCAGATGATCGTTTCCGTTAGGGCATTTTGTCAACAGCGTTAAGTCAATTGTCAATTTTTCATCAAAACTGTCAAGAATAGCGATTTGATTTCTATTTTGTAGAACCTAGTGCCGACTGCCGAGTAACAAAAAATGTATTGAAAAAAAATCATACATTTTAAAGGTTAAACATCGATAGTATCGATGTCGATGTATCGATATATCGACTTATGTTGTATCGATGTAAAAGTATCGATGTTTATTGTTCGATATATCGATGTTTTGAAAAAATCGATGTATCGTTGCCATCCCTATCCCTGGCCGAGTGGCCGGATAACACGCTCTGGTACAAGTTTTCTTTATTCTTGGTACAAAAAATTTTTGTTCTCTGGCAACACTGAGAACTTTGGAAGAACATAACTTTTTTTCTATCAAAGATATAATGCTGAAATTTTCAGCGATTCTTATTCCAGTAGAGAGTCATTTGGATTTATTGTTCCAGAAATAAAATCGTGTTGAGCAATTTGGGATGAGTTATCAATTTTTCAATTTTTCTGAGTGCCTTTTTTTTATAGAATCTGGCTGCAAATCTCAGAATAATTTAGTGTATGGAGTTTGGGGGGCCCTCAATGATCCATTTAAGCGATTCTTATCCCAGTAGAGGACTACTTTTACTGATAAAATCGCATTAAGCTTCTAGTATTTTCTTCGCAGATCAGTCACATTTAATTAACCACCTAGAATAAGAGCAGTAGAAAATCCAGAAGAATATACCACCTTTAAAGAACTGGAGGCTTTGAAATGGGGATCTATTGACCTATGCTGAATGTGCCATGTTAAAAAAAATAAAGGACAATTGAAAACCTATGGGCCAGAAGAAGCCCTAGGTAAGACATTTACAAAAACTGAAAGTCAATCCAATCCCTTCTAACGCTAAAAATGACCGGTGTATCCAATCAAAAACCATCATACTGAGGGGTAACTTTCAGTTAGAGAAAACATTGCTTCCTTTTGGACGCCCTTAACTCCTCAGGGGGGTGAATAAAATAACATTACTGCTACATTGCAGGGGTTAAAATGATTTTGGTTGAGTGCTGGCCGGTAGTAAATTCAATACTGGGGAGCTATGTAATTTGTATAGAGGGGGTGTTGAAATAAATAGTCTAGCGCAATTTGAATAATGCCTGAAAAAAAAAACCGGTTCGCAATACTATACTATCAAGATTCTAATTAAAAAATATTTCATTTCGTCTGACTTGACTCTTTATGAACGTACCGAGGGATTTAGCCAAACAAATTAGAGAAAATTATTCTCTATATTAAAAGAACCGTAATATATAAAGTAAAACGGGGGCCCAAAAATACGTCCCTTCAACCAGGGCTGAATAGGGTCGCAGGCAGGTTAGTGGATGTCGGCTTTATTAATATATACACCCGTTGGTCTTTTATTTTTGCCTCTCTCGCGCTATTCTATTAACAGGAAGTTTTTCAATAATAACCGTGTTTTTATTATAAGGTTGGGATAATTTTGTTCTTGATTTGTTGAATAATGCCTCATAAGGCATCATAGCTGCTATTAAATAGATAGAAGACACTTTACCTATATTACCAAAGAAGTCTTGAACCAGGGATCCGAAGAAATACCTGAAATAATAAAACAAGAAATTGGAATGGCAATGAAAGACATGCATCTGCCAAGGATGGAGTGGCAAATACATTATTAAATTTCTTACTCAAGATATTTTTGTAAAATTTTTTCTAATGCAACCCCTGTTTTGCCGATCCTTGCAAGCACATAAATGTCCCTGTATGATACGAGGGGTTCGAGAAACACCGAGTTCAGGTGATAAATAAATTGTTTCTTCGCACGCTCCGCAGGAAAACAACTCACGGGCCATGTATTTACCGTAGGGTAGAAAATGACAAGTGATTGGGGGAAGCATTAAAATTGCGAAGGGTGTCATGGATATGGGCAGTTTCAATGTTGGGTTCGTGATCGTATTTTTTTGGCACGCATGAAGCTATTTGTCTGGGGAGAAAAATTAAATTTAATAATCAGAGCTTAAACTTCCCAAGGCAGACAAAAATTCATTCACTTTTCGAAAACTGTATTTATATAAGACAATAGCTTTATTTTAGTTTTACTGAGAACTAGTACAGAATCATTCTGCACATGCGCATGTTATAAAAAGCGTTTTTGTTTTCCATTGAACTAAACAAACACTCTGGAACGGGCGCACTGCTTTACGCTAGTGTGCCGAATTTTGATATATGCAACCAAACAATACAGAGGGATTGTTGTCTCGCTCGCACTCATTGCGATTAACGTAAAAGAAAAAAGAGGTTCTTCATCTTCGTAACGTTAATGATTCAAACAGCTGTTCTCAATAGCCGTCATAGTGCAGAGAGAGATGTAAATCCCTCTTGTTTGTTGTTCTTCCTGGCACAAACCCTTGCGTTTCATTGTTGTTTTCCCAGAATCGCAATAAAACCGTGTTGACAGCGTTTTGGATTATTTAGAACTATGTAAGAATAATTCTGGGATTGTTCTAGAACGGTTCTGTCAGTTCTTACTCTGAAAGAGGAACTTTTTTGTTTGTTCTTGTTTTGATTTTTTTGGTTCCGAATCGGTTCAGAACTAGTATTAGAACAGTCCTCCATTCTTCTTTGTGCGCAAGCAGTTCTGGGCAATCCCACAACCGTTCCAAACTTCGACCAAAGGCGATTTTCAGCCTGGAATGATTATTATTTGGGTATAACCAATGCATTTTTAAACCAAAGTAGGGGAATTTGTGACGTCACATATCAGCTGATTTGCTTTTGGTATTTACCACTTATAACCGATTATAACCTAGACTTGGGTTAATCTTTTGGTTACAGCTTTTTGATGTTATCGTTATTATTTTTGGAATTATTTGTATTGGTGTTTTGTAATTTTGCAGTTGCGTTGTAGCCTGGCACAATAAAAGAAGTATACTTACTCACTCACTGCAATTCACCATGTTTAGATCGAGGTTTAGATCATCCCCAAAGAAAATCTGTTCGATAAACGAGACTAACGAGAGATTCAGCTCCATTTTTTGTACCTAAACAGAAAACTATTGTTGTTGGTCAGTTCCTTGGGTTATGATTCTTGAATGGTGGGGGGCTATGACGTCACACTTGGCAGTCAAAGTTGTCAACCAAAAGAATAACCACGGTATTTACCGATAAATAATCATTCCAGGCTGAAAATCGCCTCAAAACAAAGCTATTAAGGCGGTTACACACGGACGTGGATGGCTTAGGCGGTTACACACGGACTTGCATGTTTAGTTTAGTTTAGTTTAGTTTAGTTTATTCATTTTATGTTCTTCACAATATTTTGTATACCATTTTTGGTGTAGAACTCGTCAATATAATATAATACAATACAATATAATAAAATATAATTGAACCCTATGCTGGAACAACGTTTCAAACGCCAAATTTTGTTTTGTTAGAAATTCGAAAAAAACAAAAAATTATCGATTGCTTTATCAAATATAGTGGATTTGTGCCTGATATAGATATAACTTAACTAAAAAGAACTTAGCATCTTATAGCTATTAAAGACCACATGAAGAATTGTGATTTACGAGCATATTTTTCTCATTTCATTCAGACAACGTTGTATATCCATGTCGGTTACAACGTTATTTCATGGAATTAAGGCGGTTACAACGTTGTTTTAAGACTGAAAACAAACTAGGGCGAGGTTGCACTTAAAATGTTGTTCCGCAAAAAGGACAAACTGGACCAATTAAAATGGCATCCCCGTTTTTACATATATTGTCGTTTCTAACGTTGTTCCAGCATAGGGTTCAATTAATTCATTTTATAGTATAAATATAAATTAACATTGATACAAGACGTTTAAATAGTTACTCTCTAGTAAAAGTTATCGTTCATTAGATTTTCCATTAAAATTAAAATATTGCACGTCAGACATTTAAAAACAGACTTTCACAATAATACTCATACAACAATTATAATTAAAATAATTTTTTTGTCATAAGCTCCCAAAAATAGCCATTTTACGGACTCATTAGAGTCCGTAAAATGCCCATTTTTCGGCCTAGTCCCTAAAAGTTGTCATGGCAACCTTTACGGACTATTCCAAAATTTGTTAGGTCTAAATTCGAAAAAATAAAACCGTTACCAATATTTGATTGTTTTATCTATACTAACAATATCAAAAGCTTACAAATCTAATAATAATTGTTCGGATGGAAAGTTATTTAGATAAATGAAAATGGAATAAACAATTTTTTGCATGTTGAAAGCTGGTATCAGTAAACGAAATGACTCCTTTTCCATTGTCAGGTAAATCTACTTTCTCATGAGGAGGAGCAAATGCGAAAGATGTACTTGGAGATACATCCGTGGAAGTAGTCACGATTTCCTTTTCCCCCATAAGCATTTTGCAAACTTTTTTTTTTCAGTTTTTAAGTAGTTTTTTGGTCTGGTTTCATAAGAATGAATATTTTTGTGTTTTTCAAATATATCAGTGTTCTTTGAGACAAAGTTTATACTCTCTAAAATGAACAGATTGTATACTGTATGTATTTTTAAGTTTATGAAATGTTGTTTACAGCTGTCATTGTTTTTTAATTTTTTTATAATTCTTATACATTTTTTCTGTATTTTTAGGATGGTTGGAGTTTCTACTGAGTTTCCCCAGAATATGATACCGTATCTAATTTTTGATTGAATGTAGGCCGAGACTGAAGCTTCTAAATCTACCTCATCTCTCAGCCTCATTACATCCTGCCATGAAATATCTCCTATTGCTACCCTAAGCTGTTTTAATTTTCCCTTTGTGAAACTTCTTCCTGTAAAGGTTTTTTGAGAATCATTTGATTTTATCTGTGATTTAATTGAAGATATTTTTTGTCCATGGTGATCACTTAGTGCTGTGATCACCACTTGGTTATTGGTAAAGTTCTCAGTGTTCACAAAAAAGTTGTCGATGCATGATAATTCAACTTTATTGGGCCTAGTTATTTCAAATATTGTCTGTTTAAAATTGTAGCTGTTAAAAATGTTTAAAACTTTGTCTCTTTGTTCACTTTTTTTTCTACTTAATGCCCCTTCCTCCAAAATAAAATTGACATTAAAATCTCCACCCCATATTACAGTATAATCTTTAAATTTTTGATATATTTGTCTATTCAATATTTCTAGTATATCATGAAAAATGTTAAAAGCACCTAGACACGATCTATATAGACAAAGTACCAACAGTTTCTGTGATTTGTTTACTACTGCACACATCTCAAAGTTTCCGTCTATGTTCCAGTCGTCATAGATTTTCAATTCTTCAAATTCTGATTTTTCTTCGGTAAAGATACATACCCCTCCTCTGTTCATATGTTCGCGAGAATAACAAGTTCTCAGGTTGTATCCCATTAATTTTACAAATTGTTCTTCCCCTGGCTTCATCCAGTGTTCTGATAAACATACTGTCACGATATCGTCCGCCAGACTGTCAAGAATCGACGGTGAAAATACTCGAATCTAGCGAATTATTCTACTATAATCGAGAAATAAAATTATCGTGTGTGTTCTAGATTTTACAGGAATAGATTTAGGGATATATATAAGGACGGGTTTTAGCTTGCAAGTTAAGTTAAAGTTTGACTGTGATACGAGTTAAATAGTGATTATTGAGTTGTAAAGTTTAATTGTTGAGTTAGTTATTAAAGTAATTAGTGTCAGAGTGTATTGTTAAGTGGAATAAATTATTGCTGTGTTAATTGGACTTTGATTTTTGGAATAAACGAAACGAACGACGAACCCAGGATTTCTGTCAGCAGGCAACACAAAGCCGCGACAATACTATTTGGTATTTAGTGTCTGATGTCTCCAATAGAATTTCAAAATTCTGCAATGATGTTGTTAGTCCTTGTATATTTTGGTGAAATATATTAATCCCTTTCATTTTGATGTTTTTGTTGAGGTTTCTGTGGTTGTTTTGTAGATTTTTTATTTGTTATCTCCAGTGCCTTATCTGCCTTGCCTTCCAAAAATTTTTATTTGGAGTCGATGTTGTTATTTGTTTCATTGTTTGAGGTATATTTTTTTCTGTGTATGTTGATGTTATTGTTATATTTTGTAGTATGTTTATGTCTCTTTTAGTTTGTGGTGCTTTTTTCGTTAGCGCTTGAAGCCTTCTTTCCACTTCTTTGTTAAAATCGTGATGTTTTGTGTTTATACATTTATTGCACACTTTCACCATGAGATTAAATTTCCAATCAAATCTTCCTGTATAATTGCAATCCTGTATGTTATTTGGATCTTCAAAATCTATATTTAAGTTTGAACAGTGGAGTTTTGTTTGATCGTTTTGGTTTTGTATCATTTTATTTAGTGCAATTTTTTCTTTTCTAGCAAACAATGTTCCTACTACTAATATGTTTGTGTGCTCGGCTGCCAATATTAATTCTTGGAGTAGCTTTTGAGTCAGAGTTTTCCCTCTAATTATGTCTTTTTGTGTTAAAAATATGATTATATGGTCTTTCAGGGATAAATTTTGTGAAAGTGCTCTACTTTTAGTAATTATTTCTTCATTTGAGATGTGATTATATTGACAGTTTGTGTCATATCTCTCATTTTTCAATCTTCTGAGAATCTGCATACTTCCCTTTATTGTATAGTCACCCAGAATGACGATTTGTGGGACTTTTTCTACCGCTTTCTCTGTTGTGTTTATTCCTTTTGTGCTGTACCCAGTTTTTTGTCAGTCCGCTGTTTGTGTTTCTTTGTCGATTTGTATTCGTAATAGTTGAGCTGTTAATAGTTCAGTATATAAACTGTCTTTCTCTGGTTTTACTTCACAATCTATTTCATTTGTAGTTTCCTCGATCGGAGCTCTCGTGGTTTGACAGGCGGTTTCCTGCTCTTGCTCTGTTTGTCCTACTTGTGTGTTTATTACTGTTTCAGTTTCATTCGTCGTTTGACTTGCTGATGTCACCATTTTTGCTGACTCCGTTTGGATATATGAGTCGGTTTTATTTATTGTAGTTTGTGTCGAACAGTTGGCTTTTGGTTTTTGCATCAACACTATTGTTCTCTGTAATTCATTTTTTTGGCTTTCCAACAGGTTCATTTGACTTTTTTTTTCTTACAGTCTTGTAAATAATTCTTCCATCTCTATGGCATCCGTATTTTTCTGTTCCAATGCCTGCAGCAGCTCTTCATTTTCTTTCTTTAATAACTGGGCATTTTCCAGAAGGTTTTCATTTATTTCTGCATTTTCTTGGCAGGCTCTTGAGCAGTACATCTTATGGTCATTTATGTGTATCCAATTTTTGAGTCTTTCTTGGCATGATTTGTGCGCCACTGAGTAGCATGTTACACATATAAGAAAATGGATGTCCTGGCTTCTGTGGCATTTGAATTTCATTTTTACCGTTTTCCTTTGTTTACTTAAAAAGTATGGTTATTTGATTTGTTTACCATTAAGTAGTACGAGATAGACGATCAAGCATCTGGTACTGCGTCAGCAAAATCTGTCGGACATCAGCTGATTTCTGTTTATTTCTATTGTAGACTACTTTTCCTTAGTTAGAAGATTTGGGTTATGTTTCACTTTCCTAATTTTGCATCGTAATATTGCCGTTTTTTTTTTGCTCGTAGAATTAATTTTTCGCGATTTTCTGTATTTGTCCTTTCCTGCAGGTTTAGTTTTTATTGTCCGATGAATTTATTCTTTTTACTTTGTGCATTTGGTTACTTTTTCCCGTTTTTTCCGAGGAGAATCGACGACTCAGATTATAAGCGCGACGTTGCCACAATATCATGGCTTGATACATACACGTGCATACATCAATGTGCAAACAACAACGTGCATGTTACCTTTGTACAGACGCTCGCGCAAAACTGTCAGTCTTGCTACTCTTGCTACAGTATTCTGAGTGTGCATACAAAATTTCTAGCGATTCCAGAATTCACC
Source organism: Ceutorhynchus assimilis (assembly GCA_917834065.1). NCBI lineage: Eukaryota > Metazoa > Arthropoda > Insecta > Coleoptera > Curculionidae > Ceutorhynchus > Ceutorhynchus assimilis. The sequence goes on from OU892282.1 coordinate 50,307,812, forward strand.
ACAAATTCACATGAGCGTCATTCTACCGCTTGCACATTCAAAAACGCGACGGTATTTTGCATACACTTTAAGGCGGTTACTCACGGACGGAATCGCCAGAAATTTTGTATGCACACTTGGAATACTGTAGCAAGAGTAGCAAGACTGACAGTTTTGTGCGAGCGTCTGTACAAAGGTGACATGCACGTTGTTGTTTACACGTTGATGTATGCACGTATATGTATCAAGCCATCCACGTCCGTGTGTAACCGCCTTTAGGATGTCTGAAAACATACATGAATGCGCAAACAAAAACATCAATGTGTATGCAAAATACCGTCGCGTTTTTGAATGTGCAAGCGGTAGAATGACGCTCAAGTGAATTCTGGAATCGCCAGAAATTTTGTATGCATACTTGGAATACTGTAGCAAGAGTAGCAAGACTGACAGTTTTGCGTGAACGTCTGGACAAAGGTGACATGCACGTTGTGGTTTGCACGTTGATGTATGCACGTATAGGCGGTTACACACGGGCGTGGATGTCTGAAAACATGTACGCACATACATGAACGCACAAACAAAAACATCAATATGTATGCAAGAAGGCGGTTACACACGGACGTGGATATCTAAAAACATGTACGCACATACATGAACGTGCAAACAAAAACATCAAAGGCGGTTACACACGGACGTGGATGTCCTGATACATATAGGTACGTGCATACATCAACATGCAAACAACAACGTGCATGTCGCGTTTGTACAGACGATCGCACAAAACTGCAGTCTTGCTATTTTTGCTCCGGTAATCCGAGTGTACATGTTTTCAGACATCCACGTCCGTGTGTAACCGCCTTAAAGCGCCATGCACGTTGTTGTTTGCACGTTGATGTATGCACGTATATGTATTAAGTCATCCACGTCCGTGTGTAACCGCCCTTAGGCGGTTATACACGTGCAAACAACAACGTGCATGTCGTGTTTGTACAGATGCTCGCACAAAACTGCAGTCTTGCTATTCTTGCTACAGTAATCCGAGTGTGCATACAAAATTTCTAGCAATTCCACATTCAAAAACGCGACGGTATCTTGCATACACATTGATGTTTTTGGTTGCGCGTTCATGTATTTGCGTACATGATGCTTTAAGACATCCACGCCCGTGTGTAACCGCCTAATGTGTATGCAAAATACCGTCGCGTTTTTGAATGTGCAATTTTGTATGCACACTCGGAACACAAGCAAGAATCTGAGTTTTGTACGAGCGTCTGTACAAAAGCGCCATGCACGTTCTTGGTTGCACGTTGATGTATGCACGTATATGTATAAATAAAGACATCCACGTCCGTGTGTAACCGCCCTTTAGGTATGTGTAATTTTTTTCTACTTTGGCAAAAAATAAATGAAAATACCAAATTAAACTTATAGCATTGGTGGTAAAAAAAAAAACTAATTGCCAAGTAACATATTTCAATTTCAGGTGATAATTTAAAAAACGCCACTTTTTCATACTAATTAAAATTTAATAATAATTGTGTGTTTTTCCGTACTCCCTAATGGGTAACGCTTCAATTTTCGACCAATTAACCAGTTTCCAGGTGCCAATTAAAATGTCGCGGGCTTTCTGACGGGTTTCTATAGCGACACGTGAAATAATTTCAACTATGTGCTATACGGCGACATATCAGTTTTGGACTTATTACCCGGGATTACGCCTCAGCACTTAACTAATGCTAATTTAAATTAAACAGCTTGACGTTTAACAATAAATTTCAATTTGCATTTTTTTTTTTCACGCCCACATATACCTACATGTTTAATGTTTCATCGTGGCACAATTTTCCACCCAACTCGCCATCCTATTAGGGTTTACTTAGGACGGTTACCTTTGTTCGACGAACTTTCCTATGCAAACAAGGCAAGGTCCGATCTTTCAACATACATGGATGTGTATGAACTTGTAGGCTTTGCTGCAAAATGTAAGTTAAAATCCAAACCAAAATAAATTGAAAAAAGCCAATTCCAAAATTCAATAAAGCAAATGAAGTTCGACCAAAAAAAAAAAACAAAGTTTAATCCATCAAACAACCGAGCGACCGACCAACGACAACAACCAAATTACTGGACGCTTGCATGACGTCACACGGCGATTGTCCGAAATAATTGAGTGTCGCCGACAATCATGGCGGACTACGGTAATGAACACACCTGAGATACGGAATTAATTAACAAATGCGCCCGACTGGAAGTTTGTTTATCGGCGTTTAGGGACGGTTTAATTGTGCTCCTGGTCACGGTGGCCAGGAATGGGGGCTTCAGTTTTTCCGAAGCAGGAGCAGTCTCTAGTCTTGACATCCCATAGGGGGCATAAAGTTTTTGTTTACAATTACTTTTATAACCAATTTTAAACCCACATACAATTATTTTCCTATCCAAAAAGACGTAAACAACGCCTCTCTCCAATTTGACCGACGCGCAAAACTGCAATAATGAACCACACTATTCGTGTGTAAATTGTAATTAAAACAAAACCAAAACAATACGTCGATTTCCCGTGACGCCATATTGTCCGCTACTCGTTTAATCGTGTCTTTAAATTGCTCGCAAAGTCATCAAAATGAAACAAAAGCTCTAACTACCCAGTAAACCTGCATTTGCTTGTCCGTTTAATAATGGCCAGTAGATATGAAAATCGGGATCGAGAATATTGATTAAAGTCGATTGAAACCTCTGAGATTGAAACGGTATTTGCTATTTATTGAATAAGAATTTTAGTTTTCGAAAAATGAAACGCTCTAGTTAACCTTCTATTTAAAAAACTAGGTCATGAGCGCGCTTCGCGCGCTTTTTTTTTAAATCAAGTCCATCAAAATAATTATAAAATGGAAAATATTTATTAGGTAGGTGTTGTACAAAAAACAGCATAATTTTTGATTTAAATGTACATTATACATTAAATGTAACAGTGAGATAAGTTGTATAGATGTTATTCTAGTGAAGAAATTTCAAATGCGATGGATGGAGTTGGTGACTAATTATTTTTGTATGGTATATCATAATGATTTTAAATCGATCACATTTCTTGAATGTACGGTGTGCGTATGTCTACTTATCTCATTCTGTTTTATGGAACTCGTAGGTGTAGGTATACATTATTCGAAGTGGTTTATTTAAAACAGAATAATCATAACCATAATCAAGGTGTTATTATAAACCGAGTTAGTAACTATTTATGTGCTGTGGTATAATACGAGATATCGAGTCTTAATTTTTTTTTTACATTTTCATGAAGTTCCTTTTTTTTTATTAGGCCAGTTATTGAAGTCTACTCGATCAACATTTTACTGCAAACAATCGAAAAAAAAAATTTTTTAAAAGATTTTAAATTCAATTGCTCAATTATTCAACTTACATTTTTTGTTTGTACCTACGTGGTAGACATAAATTTTAAATGTGATCAAAGTAGTTGGTGAATTATTACTTTTGCGGTACATCGTAATGACTTTAAATCAATCTTATTTTTTGAATATACGGTGTGCATATGTCCAGTGGAACTTATTCTATTTTATGGAACTCGTAAGAATCCAAAGTTTAAAGAGTGCTAAGTCTTCATGTCGTTCTTCGTTATTTTCAATCATTTATGTTTATCCTGTTCAGGTTTTTGTCTTGTGATCTTCAAATATCTTGTAAATAAGTTGTAAAGATCTTCTGAAATCACCTATGACTGCGAAATTTCAAAATTAAATTATCAAAAAAACAATTCTTTAAAAACATGGTTTTTGACAACACTATTGCCTCTTTGTTTCCCTGAATAAAGTTTGAATGAGTCCCACGAACGAACTCTGAAAAGCGCCACATAAAGTTGTCCGTGACTAATACATCCTTTCTGGAGATCAATTACTATCCTATCAAATGTTTGTCCTTGAGATTTGTTAATCGTAACTCATTGCAAAGGCTAATTTTATTTTAAAATTGTCTTTGTTTGAACGTAAAGGGGTAGACGTTTTCGCAGTAGAGTGTTATTCGATTTATGAACACTATTTCTCCCTGTTTATCTACAGTCAATATCTCACAGCGTAACAGATTATCCCCAAGTTCCAGAACTAAAGGCCTTGTGCCATTGCAAAGGCCTGCACTGATGCTTAGATTTCTAATAAGCATACAATAGAATTCGTTTTCAATCGTAAATCATGGAGCGGGAATTCGGCGGATTAAGCGAATTTAAATATTTTGGAAGAATAGCATCATTTAGATCACTATTATCACAGTTCTTGACACTATCTATACTGGTGTAGAGTTTTTCGGTCTTGACGTCCAACAGTTCGACAACTTATTCGTTTATTTCTTCGACATCAACATTTCTTGCAGAAAGTATTGCAGATTTGGTCAAGTCCCTGAATCTTCCTTCTTTTAGTATTGTTCGTCGACTTTTCGTATGAGGAGCGAGGGGGTGAAGCGAAAACCAGGGGTGACCTTAGGTGACCATTGGCGTTCAAATGTAGGGTGCCACCAGCTCACATTCCTTTCGAGTATTAGATTAAAATCGACGGACTTTACTTCTCATAGATGTTTTCAATAATATCCGAATTATCAATACATTTCTCCGACAATTTTAGATTGTCGTTAGAATCATTTAGTGTTCGTTATCGCATAAAAATGGCTCAATTTCAGCAATAAGTGCTTAATATTGGCCTTTAAGGCGGCAACCGTTCGAGATTTGTCAACATAGACTTTGGATTTTAGAATGCCCAGAGAAAAAAATCCAGTGACGTTAGGTCGGCCAATTGTGGATTCTGAAGGACGATCGTTGACATCATAAATTGCACGGAGTGCACGAAACGTTTTCCGAATAGAACATTGGTTTTGATAATGATAATAATTTTTAACAATTCCGACGCGTTGCTCAATCGTGTAGCGCTCCATAATAAAATGCAGAGACTAATTGAATACGGCTGCCAAAGATAGCACCTGTGTGACTATCGAGTTTTTCATGGGCTATTGTCAAACATCGAGCGTTACTATTGGAAAACCCTATACATACCTAGATTCTTCTATTGGACCTAGAAAAAATATTAAACCACTTCCTTGCTTTGAAAAACAACCATCTACAGAGCAATATCTAATAGCACAGCTAATAGGCATATTGTCAGAGAATTGTCACATAAGTAACAAATTCACAGTCCTTCACAAAGATGCAACCGAGGAGAACATTGAAAATGCCGAAGCAAACTTCAACGCTAATGCTTGTGATTATTGTGAGCTTTGAGATCCGCTAAAATTCAACCCTTTCCAGATTTTCCAGAATTTTTCCGACCCAATCCAGAAATTTCCATGCGTTTTCCAGACGTTTCCAGAAATTTCCAGACTTTATCCAGATTTTTCCAGACTTAGCTAGACTTTATGCAGACTTGTCAAAATTTCTCCAGACCTTATCAAGCCTTTTCCAGAGGTTTCCAGACATTTCCAGACTTTCCCAGACTTTATCCAGACTTTTCTAGACTTGGCTGGATTTTTCCAGACTTTATCCAGACTTGTCTAGATTTCTCCAGACCTAATAGAGCCTTTTCCAGACGTTTCCAGAAATTTTCTGGCTTTTCCAGACTGTATCCAAACTTATCCAGACTTTTCCAGATTTAGCTAGACTTTATCCAGACTTGTCTAGATTTCTCCAGACCTTATCCAGCCCTTTTCTGACCTCTCCGGACTTCTCCCAAACACTTTCCCGACTTCAAATACACTTTTCCAGACTTTATCCAGACTTGTCTGAATTTCTCCAGACCTTATCAAGCCTTTTCCAGACGATACCAGAAATTTCCAGGCTTTTCCAGACTTTATCCAGACTTTTCTAGACTTGGCTAGATTTTTCCAGACTTTATCCAGACTTGTCTAGATTTCTCCAGACCTAATAGAGCCTTTTCCAGACGTTTCCAGAAATTTTCTGGCTCTTTTCCAGACTTTATCCAAACTTGTCTGAATGTCTCTAGACCTTATTAAGCCTTTTCCAGACGTTTCCAGAAATTTCCAGGCTTTTCCAGACTGTATCCAGATTTTTCTAGGCTTAGCTAGATTTTTCCAGACTTTATCCAGACTTGTCTAGATTTCTTCAGACCTAATAGAGCCTTTTCCAGACGTTTCTAGAAATTTTCTGGCTCTTTCCCAGACTTTATCCAAACTTATCCAGACTTTTCCAGACTTAGCAAGACTTTATCCAGACTTATCTAGATTTCTCCAGACCTTATCCAGCCCTTTGACCTCTCCGGACTTCTCCCAAACACTTTCCCGACTTCAAATACACTTTTCCAGAACTTATCCAGACTTGTCTGAATTTCTCCAGACCTTATCCAGCCTTTTTCCGACGTTTCCAGAAATTTCCAGGCTTTTCCAGACTTTATCCAGACTTGGGTAGATTTTTCCAGACTTTATCCAGACTTGTCTAGATTTCTCCAGACCTAATAGAGCCTTTTCCAGACGTTTCCAGAAATTTTCTGGCTTTTCCAGACTTTATCCAAACTTATCCAAACTTTTCCAGACTTAGCTAAACTTTTTCCAGCCTTATCCAGACTTTATCCAGACTTGTCTAGATTTCTCCCGACCTTATCCAGCCCTTTCCTGACCTCTCCGGACTTCTTCCAAACACTTACCCGACTTCTATTATGTATAAGTAATTGCCTATCTATGAGTTGGCACTTAATGTATGCAAAAGCGGTAACAACCTTGAACTAACATAAACATATCGATTTTATATTCCGATTGCCTTATTTGCATAATTAAAGCGGTGACAACCTTGAACTAACATCTCGATTTTATAGTCAGATTATTTGATACCTGCATTACATTATATTATTAGTCATAGCCCCCTGAACTTGAATCTGTTAATCTAAACATGTAGCATAAACATTGAGATAAAAGGTATTGAATTTACCTACTAGTTTTTTTTTCTTCTTTATATAAACAAAATGTTCATTTTTAGAATGAAATAAGTAAATGTTAATGTATGACTAATTTTTATGGAAATTAGTGATGTTTTTTCTGAATATCGCATGAGAGTGCCCAACAGAGGATTTGTTTAAGAAAAAATGAAATCGGTCCAATTTGAAAACTACACTATATCACCTCCTAAAATATATACATCGACCTACCAAACACCCTGTATAATATACAGTGTGAAGGAAATTATGTTAATCTATACTGAGAGTGTTATGTAACCATACATATTAGAGAGTTAATGGGAATAATAATGACGACCGTGAAATGAAATAAACTTTGCTTCAAGTGGGGCAAAATAATATTTTACAGGATTGACTAGAGTTTTACACAACCAATAAGTGAGTATACCATATCGATAATCGCCCATTCCTACCTCACCTCTCATTATCGGTTCCATGTATAGTATAAACCAGATGCTTGCCTGCAAGTAAATTACATGTCAATAGTATTTACATTGTAAATCCGTTCCAGACTGAGCCGCTCTCGATTTTGGATAATCTTTGGAAAAATTATAACTGACCTTAAAAACCGCTAGTCGGCATAAAATCTTCAAACAAACCTAATTAGGTAAGTAATGAAGAAAGTGTGGAACGACAATTAGCAAACTCAAATAAAACAACGAACAAGCGCCGATGCGGCACCGCAACGTTGTTTGGCAGTTGCGGAAAAGTTGTGAAAAGGTCGTATTTTACGTATTTCAGGTAAACAATTATAAAATTTATGGTTTTGAAAGCCAGTTTGGAAACTGCTAACCAAGGATTTTTCATTAATTTATTGTCAGTGGCAAGTAAAATATATATATTATTTAAAACTTAGATCATGCCTAAAAAAAGTTGTTTTGTGCCTATTTCCTTATAAATATTTATCAATTTGATAAAGCTCCTCTCGTTAATGGTTCTTTGGGTTAGTTGTAGATTGTGGGGGAGTCCTTTCGGCTTTCCAGCCGCTCAGCACTGCTACCTTTGCAGATATTTGTACGTGACTCTACATCTTAAATTGTCTCCAAGAAGCGTAGACTTCTGCCGAAGGAAGATATTTTTTTGGGTGTCAGTGATCCGCCAAAAGGAATTTGAGCCTCTTGCAGAATTGGGCTGGACATTCGTAGAACAGGTGATTTGGCCGCTCTGGGGTCTTTATTACGTCTGAGCAGAATCTGCAGAGATCTTCTTCTGCTCTGCCCATTAACCTTAAGTGGTTAATGGGTAACCAATTTACGTTATGACCAGATGACTGATATAGATCTAGAACATGTTTTTCTAACTGTTTGTTCCAAGTGAGTGTTTGGTCCAGGGTGACCCTCAAGTATTTCGCTTCGTTGATGGAAAATTTTTAGTTGTGTACCCTCAAGGGTAGGGGCTTTCAAATTTAGCTTCCTTCTTCTTGTTATTACGTCTTTATGTTTGCCCAGTGACGGACTGGCCCGGCGGGCTGGCGGGCGGAGCCCTTAAGATTTAGCGCCCCATCGGCATCGTTCAGTTATAAAATTTAAATAATATCGAAATAAGGTTTAAAAATATTTTTCAATAAATTCGGAATATCGATTATTTATTAATGTAGTGCTCTCATATAGATAAAAATTCAGAATTTCTATTAAAGTTTTATATTAAATTCTGAGACTTTTACCACGCCCGATAGAGAGCGTCTCTGTAAATTAGGTTAGGTTTGTATTCCAACCGTCACGCTATTCTTGTGCCGAGAGCCTTCCGCCCGACAACCACCATTTTGCTTGAGCCTTGAGCTTTTCTCGTGTATTCCTTCCAGTGAAGATTAGAATAGATTACTAGTGCAACAGTTTGCAAGTCTCGCAAAAGCTGTATTTATTGCAGTTACAGGCTAACAATCAAATTCATTCTTAGAACCAGTTTGACACAGTCAAAGTGCACTTAGATGAGTACTTGGATCAAGTTGGAAACAAGCTTACTTACTTGGATGAACAGTTGGTACCATCCAAGTATCGTCAAAGTGAGGCGCGCGCAGCGTCCAAGGGTACTTGATCCACGTACACTTTGACCGTGTCAACCTTCACGCATATGCTTATCTAATACTTTCGAAAGCTTACAAATATTTGTCGACTATCAGTTGCGCAAATTAGTTGTAATTGAAGCTCAAGAAGCTGAAGTATATTTAAATAAATTACGAAGTAACCTAAATCGCAACAACCTAGAAGTGGTTTAAAAAATTTACTCATGTCATTAGACAATAATGAAATTATCAATAATGTAGCTAAAACTAGCGTAAACCTCAATAAAATATTGATTTTTTTCTTGGGAAACAAATAACGGTGTAGTAATTCATTCTTGTCGATAACGTAATTAGCCTAACTTTCAATTAGCGGGTAAAGGGTCACTTGAGCCTGGGAACTTTTTTCGATAGATGAGAAAATCGGCGGATTTTGATGGTTTTTTGCTGGTTTTCACTGGTTTTAGACTGGCTTAGCTGTTTTATTCACTGTTTGCTGTTATAGCCGGTTTTGTGCTGAGTTTCACAAAACCAGCTAAACCAACATAAAACCAGTGGAAAGCAATGAAAATCAGCTCAAAACCAGTGAAAACTAGCACACAACCAGCTAAACCAGCATAAAACCAGTACAAAACCACCAAAATCCGCCAATTTTCCCACGCTATCGAAAAAGTTCCCAGGTTCAAGTGAGCCTATATCTACTTCAACTTTTTCTTGGTGATGGCGCCCCTTGTAAGAAATCGCCCGCCGTAAGTTCAGAGCCCAGTCCATCCCTGTGTTTGCCCTTCACTATAAAGGTCAGGTCATCTGCATAGCCTATCCAGTAATACTCAGTCTCGTTGGGATTTGGTCCATCACTAGTGTCCATAGTAGTGGAGAAAGAACACCCTCTTGAAGACACCCTCTGACCCCCAAACTCCAAACACTAAATTATTCTGAGATTCCGGCTCCAAATCTCATTGCGCATTTTTCCTAACTACTGACTCCACTTCTATTTCATTTTTTTTTTTTTTTCGAGATTTTGTATCCTAATGGTCAATTAACATCCCCAAACTCCATACACTAAATTATTCTCAGATTTAAAGCTGAAATCTATGAAAAAAGGCACTCAGAAAAATTGAAAAATTGATAAATCACTCCAAATTGCTTAACACGATTTTATCTCAGGCACTATAAGTGCAAATGAGCTGAAATTTTCAGGGATTGTAGTTCCTTTATTGAGATAAGATTCAGTGAAAATTTCAGCTTTCTATCTATAATAGAAAAAAAGTTATAACCTTTCAAAATTTTCCAAAATCTAAATCATAAGGTACCTTCTTACTAAAACGATGAAATTTCAAATTTTTTTTTGTTGAGATTTTGTATCCTAATGGTCAATTAACATCCTCCAAACTCCATACACTAAATTATTCTCAGATTTAAAGCCGAAATCTATGAAAAAAGGCACTCAGAAAAATTGAAAAATTGATAAATCACTCCAAATTGCTTAAACACGATTTTATCTCAGGCACTATAAGTGCAAATGAGTTGAAATTTGCAGGGATTGTAGTCCCTTTATTGAGATAAGATTCAGTGAAAATTTCAGCTTTCTATCTATAATAGAAAAAAAGTTATGACCTTTCAAAATTTTTCAAAATCTAAATCCTAACCTTCTTAGAAAGAATTTGCTTTATTGTCAGAAAATTTTACAATTTTGTGGACAAAGCTGAAAAAATAAAAAACAAAACATACAAATGCAAAAGCACAGACAAAACCAAACACTTGAACAATTAGTTCATGGTCAAAATTTGATTAAAACTAACAAACAAACATCTAGGTCTAACTGCTTATACTGTGCGAGTAAGCATATTATAGGTACTAAAAAAACAAACAAACAATAACTTATAATAACCTATCATGATACAGGAACAAAAACAAAACCTGTGAGTAAGCTGCTCAAAATTTAGAATTAGGAAACCATAAACAACTCGCTTACTGTGTACAAGGCTCTCCTCAGTAAATACACCCTCAACGCCCTGCGAAATTCGAGAAAAGATGCAATGGACCTGATGTTAGGCGGTAGATGATTATGCATCTTTTTAGCATTATAAAGTATTGAACTTTTAACTAACTCTGAGCGCGGGATTGGCAGATAAAGATCCAACTCTGCGTTCCTCAGTGGATAATTGTGAGATGGCCTCTCTGAGATAGCTGATATTAAGTGCTTACGAATTAAGCAGACGGATTCGAAAATAAATAAAGATGGAAGAGTCAATATACTAGACTTGATAAAAAATTCCCGGCAGTGAGTTCTACTACCAAGTCCCAAAGAATAACGAAGAGCTCTCTTCTGCAGTCTAAAAATGCGTTCAAATTGAGACGCACAACACGTGCCCCAGAATGGAAGGGCGTAACGCAAATGCGACTCAAAAAGAGCATAATATACCATCCTGCAAGTTGCCGAGTTAAGCTCCCTGGAAACAGATCTCAGTGCAAAACAGGCCGAACTTAATTTCTTTGCTAAGGCGTCGATATGCAGGTCCCACTTTAGAGATTTATCAACAACAAGCCCCAGGAATTTCACGGAATCAACGGCCTCCATGGTATTGTTATCCAGTACTACAGATTGGAGCGAAGCTCTGTAAGATAAAATTTTGGTTTTAGAGAGGTTGAGGCACAGGAGATTTGAGTCACACCATGATTTGATGGTGATTAAGTCACTAGATACGGTTCTATGGAGTTCCGTAATATCTGGGTTGCTCCAAGTGAAACTAGTATCGTCTGCGAAGAGACAAACTTTGCCGCTAATATCCAGACTAGCAATGTCGTTAATAAATAGCAGGAACAAAATAGGGCCAAGAACTGAACCCTGAGGCACACCACATTCAATTGGTTTACAAGAGGACATGGTCGAGTCCACCCTCACAAGCTGACTTCTGTTACCAAGATAAGACTTAAACCATTCGAGAGCCATTCCTCTGAAACCGTAGAACTGTAATTTGTTAATTAAGATATTATGATTAATACAGTCGAAAGCTTTGGAGAAATCACAGAAAATTGAGGCTGTAGAGTGGTGGCAGTTCAGGCTGGAGTATACATTATTGAAAAGGGAAAACATTGCATCATTAGTACATTTGTTACTTAGGAAACCGAATTGACTGGTAGTTAGAATATTATATTTAGAGAGAAATGATAGAAGCCTCTTTTTAACCAATCTTTCTATGATCTTTGATAGCGTAGGAAGGAGTGCAATGGGGCGATAGTTTGAAGGTAGCTCCTTATCACCTCCCTTATGCAGTGGGATAATTATCGCCATCTTAAGACAGTTTGGAGAAGCTCCATTTAGAAACGACTTGTTGATCAGAGTAGTAAGATGTTTTAATGTGCGACCAGGAAGATTAGAGAACATTTTGAGGGTGAGTCCATCAGTCCCAGATGAAGATTTGTTTTTAATATCTTTGATTGTACTGCGAAGCTCTGGAACTACTACAGGCGTGAAGAAGAAACTGTGTAAGTTCACCTTAGCATTCGGGAGATATGAAAGTGGATCCTGGGAAGGAGTTAAGGTATTCACTAAATTCTTAGCCACATCAACAAAGTAATCGTTAAGGATCTCAGGTGAAGTAGGAATTTTGCTAGATGAAGAAGCCTTATTCCTCAAGTCATTAACAATTGACCATGTTTCTTTTGCAACATTTTTGGAGTTTGCCAGCCTCCTATTATAATAAATGTCTTTGGCGGCTTTTATGGTTTTCTGATAGACTTTTCGGTATAATTTTACGTAATCATTGAAGAAGACGCTATCCGAGAATTTTTTTAGATGAGACAAGGATCGCATATTTTTTCCAGAAGTACGCAAGCCACTAGTGGACCATGGTTTATGCCGTTTGACTTTGATGGGTCTGAGAGGAAAGGATTTGGTCGCCAGGTCAGATAGGGTATTTATGAATCTAGAGAACACGGAGTCAACATCATCTGAGTGGACGACCCAGTCAACTGATAAGCAAAGTTGACTGAAATTTAAAAAATTTCCATCCGAAAATATTCTGCCCAATTTGCGGGAAGCACCCTTACGTAAGGAATTCAATGAGAAATTCGTTAATACTGCTTCGTGGTCAGAAAACCCTGCACTAAAAATAGAGCAGTTGACCAATTCTGAATCAAAAGATGAAGCGACATAGTCAATGGTAGTAGAACTAGTTTTGGTTATTCTGGTTGGAGAGTTTACATGCATCACAATCCCAAAGGAGTCGAAAATGGACTGGAGAGATTCTTGAGCAGCGCACACACAGGAAAAATTGATATTATAGTCACCACATAAAATTATTTTGCAATTCAAGGGCAAGGAGTCAAGCAAGCTCAGCAAATTCCGACAAAACATGTGCGCGTCTATGTCCGGTGATCGATATAAACAAACAATATAAAGGTCAAAACCACTATGATAGACGATGGAAAATTCAAATATTTTTTCCGATAATAAATTATCAAACTTGGTTATTGCAGTAAAGTCATTATTAGTGGACATTATCATAGTGCCTCCGTGAGATAAATTACTTCGATTAAATCTAGCTATTGAGGTGTAATTTTTGACAAACACAGGTTCATCCATATTTAACCAGTGTTCAGTAATGGCGATGATTTCTGGAAAATTAAGCTCTTCTAATAAAAGAAATAATTCATCTGTTTTGTGTCTTAAGGACTGAATATTAATAAGAAATACACTAAGCTTGCCATCGTCCAACCTTACAGAGGGTGCTTGATCCTCTGGTCGCGTCACCTTATCTAAAAAATTTTATTATTACGTGGAGAGCCACTAGAGAAATATTTGCTCTGACTTTCCCTAATATTCTGTAACCGGAGAAGTTTCTCGGACGAGAAGTAAGACCTGAAGGCGGAGAGATCAGCGTCAACTTCAGCCAGACCAATGCCATACGCGTTGTGGAAACGGAAATATAACTTCCGCAATGAGTCCAAGTCACTAGGAAGTCCCTCCGAAGCTAACATTAATTTGATGCTGGTGTTAGTGTGCCCATCAAAACACACGGTGGATGGTTGGTCATGGAGATAAGCCAGGAATAGCCTAAGAGCTTTAAGAATGGCAGGGTCTCTTAGTCTAGCCAATAAATATCGACCATCAGCTGTATCAGAAGCTCGCGATAATCGCACAATGGGTGGAGTCATCGGGTCCATGATTGATTCATCTTTTTTTCTACTTGTATCCATAACAATTTTTGTGCTGTCTAGTGCCAGGGACTTAGAAACAGCTATAGCCTCCCTGTCAGAACCAATCCTGATAGTTTTATCATCCTTAGTCGGGTTAATCGGGGTTGAGTCAGAGTTTAGTGGTCTACTTCGGCCCTCCGCAGTGTTGGGTTTGAAATGGTGATGAGACTGATGCTGTGGATCTACTGTAATTGCTGCCGACGGTGGCGATGCCTTTAAAAGTGTTGCAGATGAATTAGCAGTCTCTATACCCGTACCTGGAGGCCACATGCTTCTGTCCAAAAGCTGCTTTAGGTGATTTTTGTTTTGAACGCCAACTTTGAAATCAGTGTGAGAGCAGTCTTTATTTTGGAGTATTGGAAAGCATCTGATAAACTCCGTGGTTCCAAGTTTTTCCTTTACAAAATGAGCAAGCTGTTTTGCTGTAAAAGGATGGGGGATTTTTGACACTACCACATAATGCCAGTTTTCTTTTAGGGCGGAATTCTAAGGTGGGGGACAGACTCGGGAATCAATGACCACTTGCGTAACAGGGGATGTCTCTTCACTATCGGTCTGGGTTGAAATCGACGCTGTAATTGACTTTTTTACAGGTGGCGGGCTGCTCCTAGTAGACGGTTTCTCCTTGCCTGCTAATTTTTCCAACGTGAGCGCCATTTGGTTGACATATTTCCTCAAATCTGCCATTTCCCTTGTTAACTCTTCTTTTGAAGAGTCATGTACGAAAACGATGAAATTTCAAATTTTTTGTTGTTGAGATTTTGTATCCTAATGGTCAATTAACATCTCCCAAACTCCATACACTAAATTATTCTCAGATTTAAAGCCGAAATCTATGAAAATAGGCACTCAGAAAAATTGAAAAATTGATAAAGCAAAATTGCTTAAGAGTATCGTCGAATCGTCGAGAATAATAAAAACCATTGACAAAAACTTTTTCTTGTTCCTAAGGTTTCGCCTATTGCAGCAGTAGGCATTAACAAAGGCAATAAGGAACGCTGCTGGTGTAATTGGTGGAAAATGATTGATAATACTGATAGTCATCAATGCATTATTAAAATAAGCGAACCAACAACACGATCCAACTAAACAAAAGAGAGTAAATTAAGGACTCGCGCTCGGTTTGGTCCACAAAGTTTGTCGAACTTGCAAAGCGATTTATTTTCCGAAAAGTCTACTTACAATACTCCCTCATGTCTGGCGTGGTTATTACGGCACAAGTAATGAGAAAATCGTTTTGTTTATTCAAGGAAAAAAGGCGGAGTCGTATAAAGTTTTTGAATACGGAACGGCGGGCGTTGAATTTAATGTTGTGAACAGACTTTTATACTTTTGAAATCATAATCTAATATGTTGATTTTCTATGACCCAACATCAGAAATCGCAATTTGTCATTAGAACTTTGTAATTGAGTCAGTCAATATTTTTAACATTATTTATGTGCTCTCTAGTCCTGAGCCAAAACAAGCAATTAAAGGAAAATACAAAAGTTCAAAATTCATTAAATTGAAACCAGTTTTATGCTAAAAAAATTAAATTGCTTTTGAAGTTCACTCATATTTATTAAAGTCCATCGATTCCATTTATTAATCGTTTTGGTATTTCGAAAAGTAATTCTAAATTGCAGTCTATAGAATTTTATGCACATCGATTCGAGCTGTCTTGTATAGCGATAGGTTGATCCGTTTCATTCCGGCAGCTTTTCAAGCTAAAATTTAATTTTGAAAGATGTAAAATTTTAAATTCAATCAAGCAAACTAAGCCTTTTGTCGGTTAGTATTTTTTTTAATTATAAATAAGGGATAAGAAGGATAGAATTACCATAGTAATTACTCTCAATCTGTCAAGTTTCGCGTATATTTTAACAGATAATTTGGATAAGTATTTCATGCAAACCGTCAGCCGCTGGTCTTTCAAAAATTAAATTCCGAAAAAATGCAAATTTAAATTCAATCGAGTTGGTGTTTAGTTTGAATAGTCGGGAATCTGAGGTGCTGAATTCGACCACCTCTATACAAGTCGCGAACTATCCACCTAAAAAACATGAAATCCTATGAAAAATGACCTGCCGGATTCGAATTTCTTGTTCGCTCTTCGATCCGGAATTGCGAAATGTGTCAAAACATGATATTTTTGAAAAAACTGAAAATTTCCAGTAGAAATATAACTAGTGCATAAAATATTTCCGGAAATCTTTGAAAATTTTGTCTGAAGCCAATTTTTTAACAAAATCATGAGTGCATAGCGTCTGAAAAAATCCCGAACCCGAAGGGTGAGGGATTTTTTCTTTGGCGCTATGCACGAATGGTTTTGTTTAAAAAAATTGGCTGAAGACGAAATTTTAAAAAATTTCCTTCAGGAAATATTTTATGCACGTGTTATATTTTGATAGGAAATTTCCCGAGTTTGAAGTTTATTCATTATACGTTGTGTCGAATATTTTAATTATGATGATGTGTTCTGTGATGGTGATTGTTATTGATCTTTCCCATTTAAATTGCGTTTGTCAAAAAATATACACTTTGACAGATTTCTGACAATCAATGCGTTTTAAATGGAAAAGTTGGTCTCAATGCCAAAAATGACAAACTAAAGGTGGGTTTCCGACGGACGCCGCGCGGCATTGTCGCATTGGAAATTGCATCTGGAAATATCCCTCTCACCAGGGATATTTCCACTTATCAATTTTTGAAAATTATGAGGTAAATTTCCAGTTAAATTTGCACAAGGGAAATTTCCATTGAAATTTATTTTTTTTGAAATTTTGGATATGATATTTTTCAGTACTTCCCTGACATAGTTTCATAACAACAATAAAAAACATAGAACGTCACATAAAAGCTACGTAATTTTTTTTTCGCCAGATGACACAAAATATCGTCATTTTGCAGCGTCAAATGGTGAGTCGAGAAAACTTTTTTATCTTTAGAGATAGATACCTAGTATAAGCGAGAAAAATGTTGCCAATGGAGTAAAGAAACTTTTTTACTAAAACTTTTTTTTCCATACAACGTTTAGTTTGGGCTGTATTCTTTTTTAAAAACCGAAGAAAATTGAATTGCCGCGTCTCAACTCTCGGCATTGCCGGTGAGCGCGATCTTAGGACGCGGTGCAGCATATCAGTGTGTTAGAGAGAGTTAACACCACAGCTTTCTTCATACGTGCAACAAAGACACACATTACGATATTGTTATAATATTGTAGGGAATATAGGGGAATGGGGGATTTATGGGTTTGGTTGGGTTGGGAAACAATATGAATAGGAAAAATATTAATAATATTTTTTTTTACAAGTATAAAAACAATATTATCATTACCCAATCAAAATATTTATTTCACAATGCATTTTCTCTCAAGGGCCCCATACACTACGGTGAAACACGACGGTTTTCACAAGATTTCTTTTTTAAAACAAAGCATCAGGCTCAATTCAAAATTTTATAGTAAACGGCTAACTGCACATGTTTTGGTGTTTCCATTCCAATTGATACAAATAAAAAATCTTGTCAAATATCCAAAACCTTTTCTTCAAGCTTCTCTTCCAACAGAACTTTTCAATCTTTGTCAAAATTTACTTCTTTTTCACTAGTTTCTCAGTAAGTATCCACGAAAAAGGTTGTATAATGACTTTGGTATGATATTAGGATGCACATTCTTCAAAGTGTCTTGCTGCACAAAATTTGCAATAATCCGCCCATAAATACCTATTAAAAATTTGATTGTAGTTTATAAGGAGAATGGCCTTCATTGAAAAATGTGACGTCAGCGTCAGAATTTGAAGAAATTGAATTCTTTACAGCGTCTTATTTATTGATAATAATTACTTTAGTAGAGCAAAGATAACTTTTTCTATATAAGATTGAATTTTAATAAAAATAGTTCCAAACGAAAGTACTTCAGATTCTTGTAGGAAATTTACTTCTGATTTTAATTTTTGGAATAGTTTCAAGAAACACAGACTATGATACGATTGATATGCACATTCGTGAGCAATCATGTAAATACAATTATTACCAAATCCTTGAATTCAATGCAAAAGTTAATGGTTGTTTTTGCCATGTTCCATATTTCATTTTGCTTATCAAATGTCAGCATGGGCGTCGTTTGCCCCCCCCCTCCCCCCTAGAAATAGTGGAATGGTGGAAACTGAAAAAGAAGAGATAATTTCTTCGGTTCTAGAAGTTTTTGGTTCCGAAAGACGAAATTTTTCTTCGATTTTTAAAAAAGAATACACTTCAAACTAAACGTCGCGTCGTATGGAAAAAAAGTTTCAGTAAAAAAGTTTCTTTACTCTATTGGCAACATTTTTCTCGCTTATACTAAAGTCAGTTGCATGATTCTTGAGCTGCGCAGTCTGAAGAGGCAGTAGAGGGGAAAATTCCACATAAAAACTCGGCTAACTTTTGATATCATAGGCGTGCGTAATGTTATTTTTTCTATTATAAGATTAAAATTTATTTTCACATTTGCAAATTGCGTTTGATGTTGAGTGTACCGTAAAACGAGGTTACTTTGTGACAAATTTTATGGTTTCGGTTGATTTTTCTGAATCTAAAAAGAAAAAATTAATTTCTGGTAGGTCAATGATAAACTCACATCATTTGGCTTCTAAAATGCAATGAGATATTTTGAAAATTTTTGGAAGTAGAGCCGTGGTTTACAAAAATAATTGTCACAATCTCATCACCCCTATCAATGGGGGGACTTTGTGACAACTAAAAATTTGCACCCAAGTCCAAAGTCGTCCTTTAGCAGGCCGAGAATATGACACAAATTAGATAAAAATGGAACTAATTTTATTAGATTTGTTTTAAATTCACCCCTCTAGTCGTGAGCACGTCTAACTGATGTGTCACAAAGTGCCCCCAAAAACAAATTTCATTGAAGTTAAATGGTTTATTTGTCTAATAGGAACATATAAAAGTAAAAAAACATAATACCTAACTTGGAACTAAGGTAACTCAAAAAATAAACTAAAAAAAAGTTACTCGAAAAAAATTGAAAAAAATAAAATGGTACTAACCTTGTTAGTACCACCTAAATGGTGTCACAATTTCACCACGAAATTTGTTGAAATTTTATTAAATATGGCGTCACATGCTTGTTGATTAGAATTATGGAAATGTTAATTCATCAGTGAATAGCCTAAACTACAAAGAACACTACCTAAACTCAAATCCTGGCTACATGAGATAGTCTCAGTTGGGCAAGGTAAAGTTTACAGCAGAAGTAAGATATTGAAATTATCTGTTGTTGATATTTTCCGCATGCACAGCTAGACGCCGTCCTTCACAACAATAATTGATATACTGATTTGTTGACGCGCTTTTTGGCATGCCTTAAGCACAATCGCGAGGCTGTTGGTTGAGAAATGCGCGAAATGTTGAAGATTTGATGAGCCCGCTACCATGTGTCACAAAGTCACCTGGCCGTTCTAAAGTAACCCCGTTTTACGGTATATGTTTCATGAAAAAAACCTGGATGTTCAAAATTTTGAAATTCACCCAATATAAGGGTGGTTCAATTCAACAGGGTGATTCGTATTCGTTCCTTCTTCATCGCAAACTCTATATATATTGGCTATTACCTCCCTTGTTTGGCTATGAAGATTTTTTTTTGCGTAAAATTGTCCATCTTTTAAAACACCTTTTGGCTACGCCACTGAATAAAACTTTGATTGAACAGAGACGCCATTGAAACGATTCGAAACGTTCCACATAAGTGATCTCAGTGATGCCGGATTTCGGAAAAAAAAAAATGGATTTTCAATGATGTATGATTTATTAAATGGATAAAATGAATGTTTAAAAAATATTAATTATGGTATCATTATATTTTTATGTTATTTTTCGAATATTATTCGATTTGAAGAATAGTATTCTCCATATTTCGAAGACGAAGGAGATTTTATTGCAATTTTCATGTATTATTATTATTGATATGACAACGCCGCAATGACGAATTTTCCCCTCTGCCTCTTCAGACTGCGCAGTTCAAGAACCATGCAACTGACTTTAGGTATCTATCTCTAAAGATAAAAAAGTTTTCTCGACTCATCATTTAACGCTGCAAAATGACGATATTTTGTGTCATCTGGCAAAAAAAAAATTACGTAGCTTTTATGTGACGTTCTATGTTTTTAATTGTTATGAAACTATGTCAGGGAAGTACTGAAAAATATCATATCCAAAATTCATAACAATCGGACATCAATTAACAAAGTTATGCACTAGTTTTCAAAAAAAATTATTTCAATGGAAATTTTCAGTTTTTTCAAAAATGTCATGTTTTGACACATTTCGCAATTCCGGATCAAAAGACGAACAAGACATTCGAATCCGGCAGGTCATTTTACATAGGATTTCATGTTTTTTAGGTGGATTTCGCGACTTGTATAGAGCATCTTTAAAAGGCTTCCTGAGGCGTTAGATTCCCAACTAAAAAGGCCAATTCGTATTTTAATGAAAATCGAATATCATTAGTAAGTGCGACAAGTGAGTGAACCTTGGTAACGTATGAAGTAGCAGAGAGGAAGACGAAAACCTATACTATACGACGCGACGGGTCCCCGACGTGGTGCATTGCGAAAATTGCGTTTACCCTGACACGACGACCCGCGTATATAGATATTTAATCTCGGGCCAATCAGGAGGGTTATGCCCGCATTCCTTTCACACAGGTTCACTCACTTGTCGCAGTTTAGGTATTTGCTTGAAAAAAAAAAAAAGAACAACCTATTAGTTATTTCTTTTTTATAATATTAGTGGATATGATAGGTCTGTTCTAGTAAGATGTTGGGAAAAAGACTAAGAATTCTTGAAATTAGTTTTAGTCTTGCGTTTTTCTCGAGCTCAATCTATCGACAATTTTGGATACCTGTTTTTTTTTTTAATAAAAATAAATAAAAAGTTTGATCATATCCGCATTATATGCAGTTTAAACATTGGTTGTGGCATACTCAAATCCAGCAAGGATATTTGGCGATCAACCAATTAAAAGTTGGCGCAAAACTCGTGTGTTTAATCATCTCTCGTCTCGCTTTTTAATTACCGAAATCATCGACACAAATGAAGTGGGTGTTTTTTTTCTTTCTGCAGGTAGGTATATTTTATCTACATAAATTTTCGTGTGAACGATTCCGCTGAAAAAACCTCGTGCCAAATAAATTAAAATTGCTAATTAAAACTTCTAATTATTCATTAGATATTTTTTATAATTTTTCGCGTAATTATTCCATTTTAAACTGAAACTACAAACAACTTTTAACAAGCAGCAAAAAGACGAAAAGAAACCTTTTCAGAACACCAGGCACAACAAACAATCGTGAAAAAAGTGTTAGAAAAACCTGGCAATTTGTTTTTAATTGATGCAGCGGAAACTCCCGCCAGCTGATATGCCTATCAATTAAAATTTATTTTTTAGATGAATGCTTATAAGTACATCAAATCAATAGTCTTTATCGACTTAAATTATGCTGAGTAACGAAAAGCATATTAAAACCCTTCGCAGTCAAAGAACCCAGGGTCTGAGAGAAGTCGACATTCCCTAAAATATTCCGGGAATTCGACCACCTGGATTGGAAGACAGCCACCATGAATTATATAATCCCACACCTTTAGTGTCACCTCGTTCCGCTTTTATCCATTTTTACTTTCACGTTTCGGATAAAAGCCAAGTTGCGAGTCTGGGAAGTGCATAAGGCGGGGGTTACTTTTCATCTTTTTATACCATCGCAGCTATATACATTAAAACGAATCGGAAGCGATTCGGGGAGAGCGTTTTTGTTGAAGACTTTTCCATTGAAGTGAAAGCTGGGGATAATCAAATATAATGTGTGTGATTTTATATAAGCAAAATGTAGGTTTATTTACCTTGAAAAACATTAATAAAAATAAATCAGTAAGAATAAAAAACTCTTCACACAATTTTGCAAATCGTTGAAAACAACATAATTTCGCAAACAAATTCAATCGTTTCCCGGTAATATTGATTGTTCAATCGCGAGAATGCTTTTTGGTCTCGCGTGGCAAAACGCGAGCTACTCTGATGAAACTAGAACGACCCTCGGCCCATTTGTAACGCTAATTAGTTCATTTGCAACCGGTTTTCGGTACTGAATTTATTTAGACGTTCCTTCACTTTTCAAGCTAATGAACTGCGAGGGAACGCAAGATATTACAATCTTATCGGTTTTTTATTGCTGACTTTGGTTCAATCAAAAAATATCTGAATTACCAAGATAAGTCTTTAAACGAGCTTTTGAATAAAAACCTTAGCTAAGTAATTCACGCTCCGAAGCGATAATTTAAATAAATAGCCTTGCTAGGGGCATTACGGAATATTCGCTAAGTAAAGCCAAAGTCACAAAACACCCCTCATAATTCCATTTGAAACGCAAAGGCAATTTTCGCCCGATCTTAACGAGGCGAGAGGGCCGGTCTGACAGCTCGGGCGGTATGTGGTCCGTTTCGACTCCGGGGGGCCACCGAAACGCTATTTTGGTCTCTAAGTCCCACTTTGGGACTCTCTGACCGAAAAAGCTGTAATCAAAGACAAAATGTCTCAACGTCGGCGTCGCGACGACTGCAGAGACTGCTTACTCGCTTTTGCGATAAAGGTGTGTGCCACCAGAAACTTTTACGGTCCAAAAGGAATTAGTGAAGGCACGTTGCAGCGTTAAGGAAATTGAGGCGACGAGGAAGTTGAGATTAAAAGCTTTTAGTGAAATTTCAAACTAAGACTTTTTATGTTGATTATTTTATAATGCAATGTCCAATAACAAGCACGATACCAAAATGCAAATTTATAAAGCGACGCTGGATATAGACACAAAACAAAAATTCCACCTTTTATCTTATATCATATTCGTGAAAATATGGAAAAGTAACGTTACAATACTTTGGACATATTGTTCTAGGATATTCATAGGCATTTTTAATAAGAACAATGACATGCTTTAGCAGTGTACCTACACAGAAACTTTTCTGGCATACAATAGCAAAGAAATATGTGTGCAATGCTTGTTAACTTTGACTAACATTTTCAAAAACGTGTTGTACATCAATGCTTCCCTAGTAGCACAAAATATTCAGAAAATGTTCCAGCAAAGTCCTGCGAAAGTTTGAATGTCCTAGACATTAGACATTGAAGGAATGTTCCTGAAATATCTTTTTAGGTATGTTCACAGAATATTTTATCAGTATATTCTGTGAATGTTCTAGGAAAGTCAATATTTTTTAGACATAAAATGAATGTTCAAGGAATATTTTTGCAGGACATTCAGTCTTATGCACGGAGTTTGTAAAAAAAAAATTGAATAGATGTGTATTTTTGAAATTTTAATGATAAAAATAGCGCAAATTAAACTCAATACATTTTTGGTCCAATTTTATCAATTACATAATTAGTAAAATCTACATTAGGAGTTATTCATAATTATTCATTTTGTACTCCTACCTATATTTTATATTCGAAAACACATAAAAACCGATAAAAACCATAGAAACGTCAACTAGCAAGTTTCTATTTCCTTTTTTAAATATAGCGCCTTTTTGGCGTATGAATATCGATCGTGTCACGTGATTTTTATATTTATAAATCTATCTGATCCACCATCACGAGACAGCCATTAGCCATTCCGGTTTTCTATGAACTAGACAAAGATAGACTGGTCATCCATGGATCAATCGGGGAATAAAAGAAAGCGCCCCCTGTTCTTGTCGACTGTCGTTCAGTCGTTGTTGACTTGATACGCAGCCACGCCATATTGTTTTTCTGCTGGAGCAACGCTTTGGATACAGAGACATGAGTATAAAATGGACTAGGCGTACGGCAAGAACAGTGATGTAAACATGGTAGGCAACCCTAACTGCACATTAGGGGCAAAAATCCGCGCGCACTTGTTATACGTTAGTGTTAGATACGCGATTTGTTGTAATTTTTTGTTTTCTGATGAGTCGTCATCACTTTTACTCAATAGAAAAGATCTTGGGGGATTATGTAAGGCATCAGAAGATGTAATAAAACTGTGCAGTTTAGCCGAAAAAAATTTTCGTACTCATTACATTCCAAACACTACACTCAAAAAAATTATAATATGGACCATGAGTGACATGAACATTTACAATTATTTTAAGAAGCTTGGTGATCATATATTGGACCAAGATCCTATTAATAATCATTTACTTCAGCTGATCAACGCAATTTTTCGTGTTTATTTTCTTGTTAGAATCCATTATCAGAATAAGGAAGCAAGTAGAATCACTGATAAAGTTAGGCAAATGTATACAAAACTTGTAATTTTTAAGAACCAGTAGAATTAAAATCCAGTTTTGCATCTAAATCCTAAATTCAAGTTTACATATAAGTATTTGTACCTTACAATATAGTATTTTGTGTCTTTGAATTTGCCCAAGAATTGTTTAGGAATAACAAGTTTTTTATCTAACGTTTAAGTGTTGTTTTATTTTTTTTGCCTCACAGGTCGGCAAGTGGATTATCTCCAGAGCCAACTGGAAACTATGCAAAAAAAGTTTGCCGATCTAGAGACAAAAGTTAACCAAAAAAAAGAGTCCAACATGGACTACCAAACCGACGAAGACGAGTTAGCAAAAGAAACTGAGTGGATCAGACAAAAGGAAAAAAGCTGGAAAAAACGTCGAATGGATACTTCGCTATCACCACCATAAAAGAACGCTGGCTCGGACACTACTGGAGAATCCTCCAAGGCTAAAAAGGTGCCATTACCCCCACCGATTATGGTTAATGGCGTTAATAACTTTAACGATATTTACGATAAGTTAAATATCATACAAGGAGTCCAAATAAAAGTTTTGAATAACGAAAATATCAAAATAAACGTTCAGGATGCAGACAGCTACAGGCTGGTCACCAAAATGCTAAATGAAATAAAGCTTCAATGGCATTCATATGAAAACAAACAAGAAAGGCCAATTAGAGTAATTGCTAACAGGTTACACTTTTCCTGTGATCCAGAAAAAATTGTAGCTGACCTTAAAAATAAAGGGTTCAAGGCCCTAGAAGCCTCCAACAAACTTAAGTGGAGAACAAAACAACCACTAAACATGTTTATGATAACATTTAGCCATGATGAAGACATCAACAAAATTTTCGAAATTCCCAAAATACTTGGAACTCAAGTGGAAATGAAAGCACTAAAAACTTCCAAATTAGTCCCTCAATGCAAAAAATGTCACTTATGGACATACTCAAAAATATTGCGCTAAAGAACCACGATGTGTGAGATGTACAGGAAAACATCTCACTGTAGACTGTTCGAAACCAAAAGATTCTGAGCCAAAATGCGTCCACTGCGGCGACAAACACCCAGCTAACTATAGGGGGTGCATTGTAGCTAAAGAAATACAAAAATTAAGGAATAACCCGTAAAGGCCAACTCCCACACCACAAGCAAGCACAAATGGTCACAGCCAACAACCAAGAAACGCAGCTACGCAAAACTCTGCGACAAGGACTTACAGCCAAGCAGTAGCATCAGCTCCTGCCACTGTTAGTGGCAACTCTATTAACCAAAGCACTATGGAACAAACATTGCAATTGATTTTGGAAAAATTAAACAAACTTGATGAGCGATTAACTAAACTGGAAAATAGCAATAATGGCGCTATCATCAATCGTCAAAATGGTCAGTAACCTTAGAATTTTAGCTTGGAATGCCAATGGGCTCTTGCAGCATCAGCAAGAGTTGCAAGTTATACTAGATATACAAAAGATTGACATTTGCCTCATATCAGAAACGCATTTCACAAATAAATCCTATATTAAATTTAAAGGATATAAAGTGTATCACACAATTCATCCTAGCAATACAGCACATGGAGGAAGCGCTGTCATAATTAAAGAAAACATATCTCACATTGAAGAGACGGAATACAAAACAATTGAAATTCAAGCTACAGCAGTAAGTGTAAAAACCAAAACATATACACTAACCATATCTGCTGCCTATATACCACCAAGGCATTTATTGAAGAAAAATCAATATCTCAATTTTCTTAGAAAGTTGGGAAATCGATTCATAGTTGGGGGTGACTTTAATGCAAAAAATACCTACTGGGGTTCCAGACTAACCAATTCCAAGGGGAAGGAACTTCTGCAAGCTATTAATGAATATTAATGCCAGCCCCTATTTAAGGGAAAAAACTACCCAAAAGAAATTAGAGATCTTATTATAGAAAAAAGGAAACTAAGAAGAAAATGGCAGCAAAGTCGAGATCCCCATGACAAAACAATTATCAACAATATGACGCAGCGCATAAGGCGAGAAATTCAAGAAATCAAAAATGACTCTATTAACAATTACCTAAGTGAACTCACCGGCGACAAAAGCACTGATTATTCTCTTTGGAAAGCAACTAAACGCCTTAAAAGACCAGTTACCCAAATTCCACCAATAAGAAAGTCATATCAGCAATGGGCAAGGAGTAACGAAGAAAAAGTAGAACTTTTTGCAAGTCATTTAGAAAAGACATTCCAGCCTAACGAAGCACAGGATGAAAATCTTCCCTGGAACGAACCTTATCAAGAAGAAGGCAACATTAAGCCTACTTCACTAAGAGAAATATTAACAGAGATCAAACAAAATATCAGTCCGAAAAAAGCTCCAGGATATGACCTAATTACTGGGGAAGTAATAAAACAACTCCCCAGGAAAGCTACTGTGAAATTATGCAACCTTTTCAATGCGTCCTTTAGGCTTAAATACGTACCTAAACTTTGGAAAGTTGCAGAAGTAATCATGATACCAAAACCCGGAAAACCACCTCATGATGTGTCATCCTATAGGCCAATATCATTATTGCCCGTTTTATCTAAGCTTTATGAAAAGATACTGCTAAAAAGAATAAAACCGATCATAGAAAGACAGGAAATCATTCCAACTCATCAATTTGGATTCCGCGACAAGCACTCTACGATCGACCAAGTACACAGAATAACGAATTTAATAGAAAAATCGCTGGAAGAGGGAAAAGTCTGTTCCGCAGTTTTCCTCGATGTGCAAAGTATGGCATGAAGGCTTAAACTATAAACTAAAGCTGTTTCTGCCAAAACAATATTCTGATATTTTGGAATCATATATGTGTGATAGACATTTCAGAGTCAAACAGGAAGATTTTGAGTCAAATTTACGAAAAATAAAAGCAGGTGTACCTCAGGGTAGCGTGCTAGGTCCCTACTTATATTTATTATTTACATGCGACATCCCAAAACCAGAAAATTGTCATTTAGCAACATTCGCCGACGATACTGGTTTAATTACAGTGGAAAAAAGTATTGAACAATCAACAGAAAAACTGCAGAACGCTGTCAGTGAAGTTCAAAATTGGACCAAAAAATGGCGAATAAAATTGAATGAAACCAAATCAATTCACGTTGATTTTACAAACAAAAACGTAAATCACATACAAATCACAATTAATGACACCCCTATACCATATTCAAATCAAGCTAAATATCTTGGTATGACGCTTGATGCGAAATTGCGCTGGAAAGCACATGTTAAGAAAAAAAGGCAAGAGCTTGAATTTAAGTATAGAAAAATGTACTGTGTAACGGTTTTAGTTTTCCGGGACTCAAACTTTAGTCAGAGCGGACAGATAGTTTTTTTTCTGACTGGGAAATCAATTTTCTGATTAAAAATACATACTGCATCAGGGCATAGAAAAATTAATTAATTAATTCATTAACTAATTAACTAAATTTGTCTAATAGAAAAGAAAATATATATGAGCCTACTCTGATTGGAATAGAGGAGATAATTAAAGCTCAAATAAGGAAAATAGATAGGTACTCAATTATTCATGTAATCGTATAAAATAGGTACCAAGGCCGAACGAAATAAATTACTATAGTACTAAAATAGTTGTTGAACGCAAATATTTCAAGCACCAATTTTTTTTTTGAGGAAACCCGAATTTTTAATTCCTCAGTTCGAGTATCGCTTTCTGCAGTGCTGCATCTGAAGTGTTCTCGAGGCATTTTTCTTTTTTGCCGATCTATTTTGTGGAATTGTGCCCTAATTGGTTTTGGGTGGCTAACGCCTTTCGTATAGCATCCTGAGCAAAAAAAAATTGCTGATTTTGACCAAGCTTTTTGGGCATAAAGCCAAAAGGATTCCTCAAATTCCTCGATAGGAAATTATCACAAAATGGCCGCCTGATATCTCTGGTAAGTGTCATTGTTCTTTATCAGGTGGAATGATCCACATCCACAATTCCATTTCAGGCCATTTTATTCTTCCCATTCTTTGTCTCTACCCCCAACCCCCATTGTTGTTCAACTCTCTTCGGTTGGCTACCTCAATCTATTTCCTGAAGACCGGAAAAAGAAAGAAAAGAAAGAAAACACGAAACTGCACGGATTCGCTGGCTTGGAGTTTGTTCCAAGTATTCACCATTGGCTCAATCGTGACTTACGCCCAGAACTTACAACTGGACATTTAGGTGAGTTCGTTCCATTTGTTCCAGTTGAGGTTCCAGTTTATTTCCGAGTCACGATATACCTAAGGGAAAAATACCCCATGAAAACAAAAATTTAGGAGTTAACGGACACTTATTTGTTTTAATTAATTTGTACTGTTTGGTATACTTAATCAAAATTTCCATATTGTTTACTTTTCATCTTTATAAAACCTATTTGGTACATAACTACCCGATACGTGTAAGCTGGCGCATCGATGCTAAGGTATCTCTAAATCGTTGTTCTATTAATCATCATATTAAGATTTTCTTTCGAATCTACATAATTTCAATTATAAATATTTTTATGTCTATACAATTTTAAGCTACGGAAAATACGTGAAAACTATAGGCTAAAGTGATGCCTTACCCTGTACATACAAAGTGTACCTGAAAGAATTAAATAAACCATATTTTTAATGCTCATAATTCAAAGGCTTCCGTGTTTTAATTTAGCTTGGCATTTGGATAAATTCGCTGTAGGTTTCCCGCTTCAAAGATCTATTAGCTGATCTGCATCTACCTTACTGAAGGGCATTAAAGCGGGTGGCGCTTTGTAAAATTATATTTTGTTTTCCCCACGACCACTCCCGACTAGAGATAGTTAGCTGGCATTTTCAGCCCAAAAAGGTAGATGTTCCTTGTGTTTCTTTTTCTTATACCAAGTGTTAGATTTCCACCCGGACTTTTGCCACACAGTCTAGTAATTTTGAAATCGAATTAATTAACCCCAATTCGACGGTGGCAACTGGTTAATTGGAAGGACGTCCAATTTAACCATACATAACAAGTTACTACTTTATAGGCAAATACTGAAACCAGTATGGGCATATGGAATTCAACTTTGGGGTTGCACTAAAGATAGTAACATACAAGTTATTCAAAGATTCCAAAATAAAGTACTAAGAAACATTGTTAATGCACCTTGGTACGTTCGAAACAGTGATCTACATCGGGAACTAGGAATTGATACTGTAACAGAGACTATAAGAAAGTACGCAAAAAGCCATGAAGATAGACTACATCGGCATGTGAATGTGGAAGTGATTGAGCTCCTAGACAATACTGAGCTAGTTAGAAGACTGAGAAGGGTGAAGCCGTTCGAGCTAGTGAACTGAAATTGAAAAACACAACAAAACAGTGCTATAAACACATCAAAATTGTGATTTACAGTTTAAGCGAAGTGGGGAAAACTGTTGAGTGAACCTCAAGAATTGTAAACTTTATAGTAAATTAGGTTAAAACAAAATTGCTAATTAGTCTTACTGACTAGATTGTAATGTAATAAACACAATGTGTTTGACAAATAAAAAAAAAAAAAAAAAAACAGGTCGGCACAAAATACATACATTTAAGCACGTCTGGTATTTAGTTTTTAATGATACACTATGGATAACTAATTATATGTCACCTTTAAATGAAATTATGTGTTATTTCTCGTTGTGGGTAATGCGCTTGTGTAGCTTCTTGCCCACAATGCGAAAGACTGGTTGCCTAACCAACTTTCCATCACGGCAACTATACTGAACACGCAGTCCAGTTCATACTCATGTCTCTGTTTGGAAATGGAATATTTTTATTAAGTTTGTGTGATGAATTCGTGCCGTGATTGTATCTGGCGATCATTAACAACTAACAACCAATTATTGTGTTGCGTTCGACGACAAATTTAAGGTGCTTTTTCTCGGTTAAATTGGTTAAACCAGGTTGAACCTAAAGCGGCGTTTCCACATGCATAGTTTATTGGCGCTAGTCGACTGGCGTAACTTTTCTGGCACGTGGAAACGCAGAAAATTAACTGGCACCAGTTAACTGTCGCCACTTTTTCATGCGCCAGTAAAGTAGAATGGAGGTCTACTTTTTGGCGCCAGTTTGCCATGTGTGACAGTTTGTCAAAAAAAAAAAATACAAACGTTTTCACTAGTGGTTCCCAAAAAATTGAACATATTAAGTTTATGGAAGAGCATCCCTGTTTGTGGAATCACAAACTTTCGTGCTACAAAGACAGGAAAAACCGCATGATGCTATAAGGATAAGTGTTGACGTATTGTGCGGGTTCTCGCGTTCTTAAGTGGCTTTGATATCACTGCTGCTAAAAGCAAAATAAGGAAATTCTTCATGGTCTTCATCCGCTAGCTCAGACAGTAAATTATTTGATGCTCCTAGAGCTTTTCTGCGTGAAATCCATCTTGTGTTTATGTCTCTTCTTCTTGTTTTTTCGGGTCTTCTGAAATAATTCTAGAAACAAAATATCCACAGCAACATTAATACCTGCTGGAACCATTTAAGTTGACGCCATTTTCAATTTTTCTACTGCGCCAGTTAAAAGTTTTTGATATCAAGTGGAAACAGATACTGGCGCCACTATTATTACGCCAACAAACTGGCACGTGCACTAGCGCCAATAAACTATGCGTGTGGAAACGCCGCTTAATTCAAAACATTAAATTTTCCCGTTGAACTAATGACGTCATAACAAAACTGTTTGAAAATATTTTGAAACGAGATTTCGCATCGGTTCAAAAACAAACGCATGCGCAGTAGTTTAGGAAAGTTGACAGTTTGTTATTTATATTTATATTTGTGTTGTGTCTTTTGTAGGGGGTTATAGAATCATAAACAGAACAGTCTTACATTTTTTGAAAAATAGAAAATAGGCGACTAATAACCACTAGAGTCTAGCCGTCACAGCCGGAGCAAACCCGATAATAACCGAACAGCGAACTCTGATGCATAGAAAATCGAGAACAAGAATTTAATTGTTATTTCTATCGTTTTTTTAACCATTCTTATTTTTTTCAAAACAAAATTAGAAGTCCATTTTACAAGATAATAATTATTTGTAAACATATTACATTTTTTGTAGTTTGGCTTTAGGATAGTAATATAATATTCGGATGATCCAGAAAAATTCTGCAAAAGAAATTAGATTCAATCTTAATGAACGTTAATAATGTGGAAAGTTATAGAGTGGTAGAACAGGCATTATTGCCTTTAAACCCAGTATTGACCACTTTGAAACGAAAACAAAATGAACTACCTACTCCCCTTACTTACAAATGAGCAGAAAAAGTTACGAATTACTCCACAGAGCAAATGTATTTCAACAACAAAAAAATGCAAAAATCCGCATCTAATCTTCAACGTCCTGAAAGAAAAGAAAAAAACGCATCAATTTTGCAGACAATATTAGACTCTAATGATTATACAACTCACTGTACATTATTCCCATATGACACGAGAGGATTAAAAAGTGATAATCCTTCCCATATGACACGAGAGGCTTAATAAGTGATAATCCTTTTGCACGGTAACTGGTGTTTTGACATTTTTTGACAAAAAATTTAAATTTTTGATTCATGAAATTATTAATTGAAAAAGAATTAAAGTTTAGTTCGTTGTATAACCTTTTGAATACCACTCGATGTTTCAGGCTTACCTAATACTTTTACCTGACACTCAACGCGTTACCAGCAACACCACTCCTCCTTCGGAGTCGTGGTGTTGCTGCGTAACGCGTTTCGTGATAGGTGAAAGTATTATCCGGTAATCCTGAAACCTCTTGTGGTATTACATTCGATAATTCCACGGACTCGAACACGGATAAGTAATACCTATAGAATATTTAATTTTAAGGCATTTTCATATTACAATATTTTTTGATAATGTTCTATCAGTTTTCTTTTATTTATAATTATTATTTATTTTAAGTTTATTTTTGTTGTTTTTGCTGCAACCGAATATACACCTTCCTTCAAATGCAATGCGGTCAGCTCGGTTTTCGGCTACAATCCTAGTTGCTCCACATGCGATGGCTAGACTCTAGTCTAATAACCAGAAAAAATAAACAAACAAAAATTCTAGGTTATGTACGGTAAAATTCTCTCATAAGTAATAACGGTATTTTTAAACGGGTTCAAAACAGATTTCAAAATTATTTCGATCTGCTGGGCTCGAGAAAACACATTTTTAATGTTCTAGAATAATATTAACTCTTGATGTACCTAGGTATTTGAGGTTATTGTTTACTTATCGCATATTTTTGTGTTGTGTTTCGGTAAATTTTGTGTTTAGCTGGCCCCGGCTCAGAGCGGTAGTGCTTTAATAGTTGGAAAATTTTGTGTTCAGTTAGCCGGAGTGCTTGTGCTTTATAGTAACATAGTACTCTAGAAATAATAAGCAATAATTTTTATTAATTTTTTTCTGTAACAATTTCATAGTAGGTAACTTCTTTTTTGTAAAGAATTAATCTTTTGTTTCTTGTATTTCTTTGGATATGTATAATAATGTATATATTTTTTATATAATAATGTATATATAATATATATATATATATATATATATATATCATATAATACCTGTGTATGATTTTGAATGTACCCAACCAAACATTCCTGGTATATCCTAAGTAAATCCAAAAAATATTCTCTGAATATATGTAGAACATACGAA
Organism: Ceutorhynchus assimilis; assembly: GCA_917834065.1. Lineage (NCBI taxonomy): Eukaryota > Metazoa > Arthropoda > Insecta > Coleoptera > Curculionidae > Ceutorhynchus > Ceutorhynchus assimilis. The sequence goes on from OU892282.1 coordinate 50,340,892, forward strand.
GATATTCGGTGAATGTTCAATAAAATGTTCACGGAAAATTCAAAATGCTGACAAAGGCTTTTCCCTGAATGTTCCTGGAATGTCTTAGAACATTGGGAGACATTCATGGAATGTTCCTTATGTCCATATCACATAACAGTTGTTATAAAGCACAAACACTCCGGCTAACTGAATACAAAATTTATCAACTAATAAAGCAGTAACACTCTGGGCCGGTGCCAACTTAACAGAAAATTTACACTATTTTTATCATTATAATTTCAAAAATACAGATCTATAGTTCGCCTTACAAGTTTGGCACTACGACGTCTGAAGGGCAAGGGGGAATAACGCCATTAATTTCGAGCTTTGTGCTGCCTGTCATAGGCTTGCGCTCTGCGTTTTTAAATATTACTTTTTCCTTATAAATGTAGGTGTGTAACATAGATAAATATTAAGGTATTTTCTATTGGAAGTCAAATAGGCAATAGTGCAATTTTTTTATCCGCATTCTTTCCATAGTGCTAGACTCGTAAGGCGAACTTTATCCAATTTTTTTTTCACAAACTCCGTGCATAAAACTGAACCTCCTGCAGAAATATTCCTTGAACATTCATTTTATGTCTAAAAAATCTTGACTTTCATAGAACATTCATAGAATATACTGATAAAATATTCTGTGAACATACCTGAAAAGATATTCCAGGAACATTCCTTCAAAGTCTAGGACATTCAAACTTTCGCAGGACTTTGCTGGAACATTCTCTGAATATTTTGTGCTATTAGGGTAGGGTTTCTGTTATAAATTTGATTGATAGATTTATGCAATGGCGGCGCTTGGATGCACATTCGAAATTTTGATTATTCTCGGCTCTTGAGCTTTGAATGCCCTCAAAAAAATGATCTAGCGAATACGGAGTTGATGAAAGTTGAAATTTTAATTATATCTATGGCTCCTTCATACATTGGATAATTTTTTTGGAGTAACTAAATACCGAATATCCATATTGGATACTGTGCTATGTCTGATAGACAAAGTGGAAACACTAGGCAGTCTTTGTGTAATTTACTAAATGACCTTTCAGCAGTGGCTACTGGAAGGAATGTACCAGAAAAGTATATCGATCGATATCGGTCCCTTTATTGAGATAAGATTCAGTGAAAATTTCAGCTTTTTATCTATAATGGAAAAAAAGTTCCAAAGTTTTCAAAAATCTAAATCATCACCTTCTTACTGAAACGATGAAATTTCAAACTTTTTTTTGTTGAGATTTTGTATCCTAATGGTCAATTAACATCCCCCAAACTCCATACACTAAATTATTCTCGGATTTGAAGCCGAAATCTATGAAAAAAGGCACTCAGAAAAATTGAAAAATTGATAAATCACCCCAATTTGCTTAACAAGATTTTATCTCAGGAACTATAAGTGCAAATGAGCTGAAATTTTCAGAGATTGTGGTTTCTTTATTGAGATAAGATTCAGTCAAAATTTCAGCTTTGTATCCATAGTAGAAAAAAAATTATGACCTTTCAAAGTTTTTCAAAATCTAAATCATAAGGTAACCTTCTTACTAAAACGATGAAATTTCAATTTTTTTTTGTTGAGATTTTGTATCCTAATAGTCAATAAACATTCCCCAAACTCCATACACTAAATAATTCCCAAATTTGAAGCCAAAATCTATGAAAAAAGGAACTCAGAAAAATTGAAAAACTGATAAATTATCCCAAATTGCCTAATACGATTTTATCTCAGGAACTATAAGTGCAAATGAGCTGAAATTTTCAGGGATTGTAGTGCCTTGATTGGGATAAAATTCAGTGAAAGTTTCAGCTTTCTATCTATAATAGAAAAAAAGTTATGTCCTTCCAAAGTTTTCGAAAATCTAAATCATAAGGTACCTTCTTACTAAAACGATGAATTCAATTTTTTTTTTGTTGAGATTTTGTATCCAAATGGTCAATTAACATCTCCTAAACTCCATACACTAAATTATTCTCAAATTTGAAGCCGAAATCTATAAAAAAAGGCACTCAGAAGAATTGAAAATTTGATAAATCACCCCAATTTGCTTAACACGTTTTTATCTCAGGAACTATAAATGCAAATAAGCTGAAATTTTCAGGGATTGTAGTGCCTTGATTGGGATAAAATTCAGTAAAAGTTTCAGCTTTCTTCTATAATAGAAAAAAAGTTATGACCTTTCAAAGTTTTTCAAAATCTAAATCATTTAAAAATTTTTTTTGTCGAGATTTTGTATCTTAATAGTCAATAAACATCCCCCAAACTCCATACACTAAATTATTCTCAGATTTGAAGCCGAAATCTATGAAAAAAGGCACTCAGAAAAATTGAAAAATTGATAAATCACCCCAAATTGCTTAATACGATTTTATCTCAGGAACTATAAGTGCAAATGAGCTGAAATTTTCAGGGATTGTAGCCCCTTTATTGAGACACCACTTTGTTGGACACGACTGCAGGTTCGGAAATCAAAGAAACGGAATTATGTATGTCATACTATTTTGAATCTTTGACAAGGGTTGCGCATCATTTAATAATGAGATTAGCACTTATTGCTTACCTATATTCTCCCCGATGATCAGACACAAACTATTAATTTTTCACTAATATATTATTTGAGATGAAGTTCTTTGAGTAATATGATTCTTTTAAAAGTCAGAAATGTTCATATTACATATCTTGCTCATGAAAATATTGATGCATATGAAAACTTCGCCATATTGTTTACCTAGATCCCTAAAACGAGTTTTTTATTGACTTCCATTGAAGTCTCAGAAAAAATTTCTCGGCACGTCGAGAGGGCCCACCGGAGATAAGGAAGAAAAAATCGAGTTGCCGACTAAAATTTTCTATTTCACCCCTAGGACGTAGTTTACATATTGGTAAAAAGGATTTCGGGTCGAATTGCGCGAAAAAAGGCTCGGCTTTTCATAATCGGAACTAGGCATCTTTACACCCCGAGAGAGCTCGAGAAAGGGCAACAAGGGATTTGGACTGATAAGCCTCTGGATCTTTTTTTTTTTGGAAAAATATGTATGAATATATGTTTTTTAATACTTCAGCTAAAAAGAGTCAACGTTTCTTTGATAACATCTTATGGAAGATTTCCAGTCATTTTCAAGACGATTATTGCCATGCCAAACGACAAAGTTCAACCAATCGTTTATTTTCTTAATAGCATGAGTAAATGGCTAAAATTCAGTCATAAATCCACTCTGTGTCTCTAAAAGTGGAAAATTCTCCGAGTCGAGCATCTAATAAAGTTTTGATGAGCCTTTCTCCGAGCAACTAGGTAGTAATTATTATAAATTTACTTTGTTGAAAAGTTTGCAGCCGATTTGAAGAAAAGATTTCCAATCTGCGTATCGAATTTAATTAAAAATTCGTACAGATTTTTTGAAACAAAATAATAGTCACATAAAAACACAAATAGTATGTGTTTTTCTATGCAAAATTTTGATTTTACCATTTCCATCAAAAACAAAATTGAAATTTATTCAGATTCAAAAAGACAAGTTCGCCTTCTATGTGACTTTCATATTTTAGGCAATTTTAAGAAAATCCATTTAAGGCAGCCTATACGCCCGTACAAGTTTTAACGAGACTAGCTTTATTTAATTGAAGGAAATAGGCACCGGACAATGTACGTAACTTGTTACAAATAATTTAGATTATTTGTATGCTTTAAGGAAAAGATAACCTAGGGTTGTGAATTCAAAGAAAAATTAAGATAACGTGTAGTCTCTTTACGTGCAAATGAAACCACTCAAAAATCCAACAAACAATAATTTTATTTAGTGTACATACAATGTTATTTAAAATGTCACTGCTAACAGCTTGATTGTTCTGGTGAATCTGATACCAAGTACCTGCTTTCCAATCCGGAGCTCTTCAATGGATGTTGGGGTTTCACTTCCGTGAACTGGAGGTCTTCGTGTCGTTTCCTGTATCCAGGAAGAGGATAGATTGCTAGGGTGACGTCACTCCAGCTGATCCAAACTCCAAACAGTGATCTTTAGGTAGAGTAGGTACCCAGAAAAGAATAAGGCAGTATCAGGTTCACCAATATTTGGAACATTAAATTCCTGAATTCTGTTAAAAAGTGAGTGTCTTGCACAGGAAATTGAAATTGAAATTTAGTACAAAATGATTGTTATACAGACACTCCCTTCCAACAGAATCAGGTATGAACAATTATTGCAAGTTAAAAAAAAAATATATTTTATTATAAAAAAAAATTAGGTACTTGAATAATTAAAACCAATGATAAGATAATAGGAAAAAAAAATAAGGTAATTAACAAGAATAAATTAGAATGCTCGTTACAATAATTGAGCAAAATGCTGCTTCCTTGAAAACAGCTCTGGCCGGCAAAAATATGAGCAAAAATAAGGTAAGTAAAAAAAATTAAGATATCAAATGTCTGGATTCCTCCCCAAATAGACAAAATTCTCCCTTCGAATTAAGTTAGCTACTACAGATACTAGATAAACCTAGGGATGATATTAATCAAATCCAGAATGTGTCAAAATTCTTGAGATGTCTTAATTAAAACTTTTAAACTGAACTTTTGACCTGTCTGGATTTCTATTAAAAAAAAAAAACACCCTTTAGTTAAGATATTTAAAATAAGATAAGATAAGATAATTTAGGGAGTCAAGCAGAAAATGGTTGTTCAGGCCTCTGCCTGGATTCAATAAAGGATTAATGGGGTGGACTCACAAATTTGGTTTTCACCGACTCTATTTAGAGCAAATGGTCCAGTTTTCCCACACTAAAAATTGATTCTGAAAGCCAGAGCAGCAGTACCTATTTAAAACCAAAAAAAAACTATCTTGACTTACTAATTATAACAAAACGTGGCACTAACCAATAAGCAAAGTAATTCACACAAAATGGAAGCCAACAATTAGATAAAAAATATTTAAAATATAATATTTATATAATAAAAGATTTTTTAAGTAAATTTTAATACTTATATATTTCCACAATTTTTTGTTAAACTTTTAAAATGTTTCGCTAAACTTTAGCTTCATCAGAAAGATTTTAGAAAAATAAAATGTAGACATAAAAGTGAAATTGACAAATATAAAAAAGGTAAAAGCTGGTCTAATTTTATGTTAATTTAAATAGGTATTACACAGTAAATAAATTTAAAAGTGGTGAATTAATTATTATACTATATAATTATTATTATATATAATTATTTACTGTGTAATACCTATTTAAATTAACATAAAATTAGACCAGCTTTTACCTTTTTTATATTTGTCAATTTCACTTTTATGTCTACATTTTATTTTTCTAAAATCTTTCTGATGAAGCTGAAGTTTAGCGAAACATGTTAAAAGTTTAACAAAAAATTGTGGAAATATATAAGTATTAAAATTTACTTAAAAAATCTTTTATTAGATAATGGATTTCCACCAAGTAAAAGCCGATTCAATCAAAATAATATTTATATTTCAAAAAACAGATAAGATAAGGTTTATCAGTAAAAACTCAATAAAGATAGGATAATCTGAATATTGAAAAATCCATAAAGGAAAAATTCACAGCTCAAAAATTATTTAAAAAAAAAAAGAGTACTTGCCTGGCCAGAGTGTTGTTCAAGAAGAGAACGTTTTAGAGAACCAAGCTAGCAGGAAAACGAACCTGTGTTTTTTATATTTACTGCATTCCAGCCAGTTTGAACCAATCAAACGAGTACACTCGAAAAGACCATATTCACTTCAAAATGAAAACACAATGAAAACCGCATGGAATAAACGAAAATAGTTAAAAAATCCACTAAAACTATTTTAATTGTTTACAAATTATAATAATTTAAATTAAGGTTATGTCAAAGATAAAAGATTGTTAATTAATTGGATCATTAAGCCAAAAATGAATATTTAAGAATCAAAAGTTAAAAAAGGACAGAAATATATCCATTTGCTAAAAGTGAGACGAATATAATTTCTTTCAATTAAAATACAAATAACTGCCAAATGCGAATTTTAAAAATCATCAATGAAATATAGATCATCGGGCACTAGATGGCAGCACTAAAAAATCAATTCTCGATACTTGCATTTTACCGAGAATTTTACGCAAATGTGGATAGATGGCAGCACTTGTATTACTTGAATTTAATGGATATTTTTAGAATATTGGAAATTATTTTGAATTCTGAAATAAAAAAAAAAAATACAACTTTATAATGGAAATAAGAAGAGATGGAACATGTTACGTAAATGATAAATTTATCGGAACAAACTACTTTACCTAATTATATAATTTATAATTTTCTTTTCAAGTCAAAATAAGGTAAAATTTAACTTAAATATAACGCATAATGTAACAAATAACACATGTTAATGTTTTGTCTTATTTCTTTTATTAAGTTCATGCCATACAAATATCTCGGTTGAAAATTGTATGGCGCTATTAATTGAATTATGAATATTCCCTGTTTTAAAATGCGTGATTGCTTAGTTAAGAGTAGAATGAAACTGTATAAAATTCCCATTAACAAATATCAATATGTCTAATTTTCCTAGTTTTTGCATCAAATCCCATTCTGGTGAAAGCTGCAACTTCTGAGCTGTGTTGAAAATGTTTTAGGCGCGGCCGACCATACTTCGTAATGAATAAATAAAATGTACCTACCTTTTGCGAAAAAGAGAGAAAAGTTTCAATTATCTACAAGGAAATGCTTTTTAAACGCGTTCTGCAAAGAATATCAGACTCTCAAATTTTCAACTTTACTTTTACAGTAGAATTATTAGTTATTTAACATTATGAAAATTTGTTTCATTTCAACTTGTGAACATAAATATTGAGTTACCTAACTTGTTATGCCCTTGATGCTGTAATTTATGATTTTTTTCAGGTCAATGAGTGTAACATGTGGATTTTTGGACTTCATCTGATAGCAGCGTTTTTCAGTTGTATTTTACGGATTGAGCAAGCGGAGGCCTTTGACATAAGTAAGTTTTTTAGCTTTATATTAGAACAACATATACCTCACCACAAACTAATGCCGTGCAAAAAACCTTTATCTCCAACAAAAAGGAATATTCTTCTCCAAAACGTGAAGGCCCCTTCAGGTATGCATAATGCATAATACGCCCTAAACTACATATGCTTCTATTCATAACACACACAATCTCCCGTCTAAAGTGGAAAATATTTATTACTTTGCTTTAGTACACTTCGCGCGCACCGCACCGCGGGGAAAGCAAGCCAGGCAGCTTAGAGATAAATTCAGGAAATATTACGGAAGAATGGGTCCATTAGCGAATGGCTAATAATGGTTCACTTTATGGACGGTAAAAGTCGTTTAAAGTGGCTGTTTGTTAAACATTAACGCTAACGAATTGTTTATTGAAAGCAACTAAATTCAAAAGTATTTTCAATTAACAAACCACTTTTGCCATTCACGCGGATACTAATTATTCTTTGGATGTCGGAAGCTGAAACAAATTCCACGTTGCCCTATCCGTCTTCTAAGTGTGACACACAATTTACCTTGGAGAGAGAAGAGTTTCGGTACAGAATTTAGTTTATTGTGTTGACTTTAGTGAACTTGGCACCTGGCCGGATAATAAATAGACAGAATAGTAAAGTTTCAGTTTGGTACATCGAGAGGAAAAGTTTTAGAGCAGGATATATAGGGTTTTTGTCCATAAATCCTAAGAGGAAAAATTCCTATTTTATTTGACATTGTTTACTTTAATCTGTTATCCAATTTTCTAAATCCTTACCTGCACACAGTTGGCGTCTCGTCGACTTCACAGACAAACTAGTATCTCTATGAGCATTTCTGGGTATAGCCCCCGGGGCGTCTGCATATAAAATTTGATTTACCCGAACCTTTGAAAACTCAATTTAACCTCGAGAACTTTGAATCGATTCTTTTTTTTTTTTAGTCAATTTTCCTGCGGCCGAATCAAAACTTGCTTGGTTTTATACGTAAGCGAACTAGTTTTTGTTTAGTAGGTATAAGCCTATTAATTCCCCATTGTGGTATGGTATACCCAGGGTTGCCAGATCCATGAAATGAAAAAGCGCGGGGACTGATGTTATCCAGAGGTATAAATTTCGGGTGCCATGCCCAAAAGCATAAGGAGGGGAAGGGCAAGGTCCAATGTGTCCCCCTCTTATGGAGCCCCTTGAGCAAAGGCGCAACAAATTTTTTGGAGCCACGCCCAAATTTTGTTAGGAATTCAACCAAAACTCGACACTCCACCAAAAAAAAAATTCCCCTTTATTAGATAACAAAATAAACGCTTCACGACAAAACAACAGAAAACATCATTATTTATACCCTATAAATAAACGCTATACTTTTTCCATGACAATAGAGACTTTTTGCACCTCTTATTTCGCCTTTCCGCTGTGGTTATGGTTATACTGCGTATGCGCAGTAGTGTGGCAGTAGCTAAAAAAATTTCGTTGTACTTATCAACCATAACGATCGGCGTTATTTAGTAGAGATGGGCAAAACTGCTATTTTTAAGTAGCAGTTGAAGCAGTTACCGCTTTTTTAAAGTAGCAGCTATCAAATAGCTGCTTAAAAGAAATAGTTTATCCGGAACGATGCTAGTGGTTATGGATACCGTTGGTCCTTGGTTGGTGTTGCGTGTGCACATGTATACAAGCATATTTCATTTTTAAATCGGCTTTTCGGGTTCGAGCAGATTTTTTTTACACTGGTTGATCCAACGATGAGCAGTGTATCTTTGTCTAGTTTATGGAAAATCAAAATGATTCTCTCATATTGATGGATACTTCGAAGAAAATAAAGTAAAACTGCGAAGTAAGGTTATGTTGTTCGAAGCAGCTTTTTTCAAAATCGAGTAACAGTGATAGCTGCTTCAGCAAAATAACTGTTAAAATAAAGCAGCTTACGCGATAGCGACAAATCTCTATTACTTAGGGAGGAATAAGCACTGTAGAATAACCTAGCTTGTGGTTATAGTTATGCCTATGGTTATGGTAAAACTATGTGGATGCCACATTGAAGAAAATTTAATAGATTTATTTTGAAGGTAGTAGTAATCGTTATGGCCGATAAAGGTAACCATATCTGATCCAAAAACTGCTGTTATTTTAAGGAGTGCAAAAAGTCTCTAATAAAGAGTTATTGGAAGTGAAATAAGGTTCAGCAGTAATAATGCAAACGCTATATTGACATCTGCGCTTGCGCAGTTGCGCCATTGAATAAGGCTAGTTTTATTAATGTTTGTGCTAGACTTTATTACTGCACGAATAAAGTCACGCACTAATAATATAATTTGTCCTTATTTTGACAAATTTTTAAAATTTGTCAGCAAAGCAAAACTGTCAGTAAGTAAAGTTAGGTTAGAAATATATTTAAAGAACAGCCGTATCTCGACGTGTTCGTGATCGTGAACTATAACTGTTTTTTCCGAGCGTTTAGGTAAAGCGCTATTTAAATAAGGTAGTTGCTGCTAGCTTTATTTTGAAATCTCCAATAACTTTCTAATGTTATGGTTTTTGCTGTTAAACTAATGTAATGTTTTTTCACAAGGGATCCTACTTCGTTTAATAGATGGCGCTTGAAAACGTGTATGAATCAAGACGCCATCTATAAAAAGTTCTCGTTTTTGATTAATTTTATTACTATTATTTTGCTTTTATTACATTATATCATTTTATATTATAATTGGATTTGAAAGAATGTTTTTAACACGTAAAATCCTTAATCATTCATTTTCGTCACTAGATATTTTATCACTAGTGACGAAAGTGACGTTTTCGGCTAAGGTGAAATATAACGAAAGTTTATGTTTTTTTGCAGATGCTAGTCTGTGCAATAAAAGATTTGGATTTTGTTGGAATTTTTGACATTTTTATACCTACAACATACAACATTTATTATTAAAACCCAAGAATCGTAAACTAACAAGATTGCTCATCCTGAGAAGACGTACGTTCGCAGGTTCTCGAATTCACAAGGTCTGCGAGTGACGTCACCACGTCAGCAGCTAATAGTGGTGACGTCACTCGCAGACCTCGATGAAATGCTTGCGATTGAGGCTCGTTATAAGATTTTTGCATCGATTTTAAATGAAGAAATAGCTATTTATATGAAAAGTTGTAAAATGAGCGTGTTTTTTGCACTAAAAGTGAAGATTGGGTGGAAAAAAGCGGGAAAATCGGGACAATTCACGTGAAAAGCGGGACCTGAAATTAATTAAAAAAAAGGCGGGACCGATTAACAAAATGCGAGACTGTCCCTCCTGAGGTGGGACGTCTGGCAACCCTGGGTATACCTCACATGTTAATTTTATTATATGACCACTAAATAGGTACAACGATTACAATTTCAAAACTGGATATGAGCTTATAGCTTTGCGGTTTAAGTTCATTGTGGCCAACAAATTTTTCCACTCGTATACATTTTTTAGAGGGCAAAATTGGAGGGTTTTTTAAGTTTTTATGTGAGATAAACAAAAATGAAGAATTGTTTACTTATCAGTGGCGGATACAGTGGGGGGCAAGTGCCCCCCCCTTTTTCAAAAAAAAAAAAGAAAACAAAACCAAGAATGTTTAAAAAGCTGGAAACCTATAAAAAAATTACATTTTTGTCTTTGTCCCAAGAACTTTAACCTCAAACAGTATATCATTAGTGATTGAGTTGATGTATTGTTTTTTTTATTTCCCGATTCCAAAACTATATAGTTTGTCTATATTTGGTTGAGCCGTCTCTAACATATTTGGTTCTAAAAATTTTAAAAATACCATCAGAGAAACCAAGTACTTCAAATTTTACCTGCAGCTTTGACCTGTACAGGCAGAATGGTTCACAAAATCAGTAGTATTTTTATAATTTTTAGAGCCAAATATATGAGAGATTGCTCAATAAAATATAGATCGGGGCATTGTGCTCTTCAAGAATATAGAATGAAATATAGGGCATCCCATTTGAAAAAAGCTGGAAGCATGCAAAATTTCATATTTTTGATATTCAAATTTAGTTTCTGACCATAGTTTCTAAAAATTCAGCCAAAACTGTACAACTTTTGTATTTACACCTTTCTTCTACCTGTGAAGGTAAAGGCTGTAAGTGGGGTGTCAATATATAAAAAAAACACTCTGTACAAAAGTGGATATTGCGGAATTTATGGGTGGACCTCTGCTCACCAATATACTGTTGAACTGTTCAAATAAGACACTCACCTGACACGTGTAGTTTTTGAACTAATGAAAAAAATTCACAACTAAGTGAATCAGGCTATTACTTATTGTATTTGAATAACATATTGGTGAGTAGATGGCTGGGTCCACTCATAAATTTCGCAACAATCCACTCGTTTGTACTTAAATAACTTGCCACAATATATTACTAGTTTGGTAAAGTAACATTACTAATTCCTGTTAAAAGGCAAATTGACAAAAAGTAGATAATCTTACAAATTTTGACTTTATATAATAAGTTACTGTTCAAGTACAAATAAGTGGATTGTTACGGCACTCAAAGGTGGACCTCTGCGGGACGAGCGCAGCGAGTTCCGCAGCCATCTAATCATCAATATACTGTTGAACTGTTCAAGTAAGACATTCACCTGAAACTTGAAGTTTTTGAATTAATGAGAATAACTGACATTTGAGTGAGTGAGGTTAGTATCATACTTGAACAACGTATTAATGAAAAGATAACTCCGGAACTCGCTGCGCTCGTCCCGCAGAGGTCTACCCATAAATTCCGCAACAATACACTCGTTTGTACTTGAATAACTTGTCACATTGGGTAGTGTAAATAAAAATTTGGTAAAAGCTTTATCTTGCATTTCCTAAGCCAAAAATGGCTGCGTTTATGAATATGAGGTTTGCGAAATTTTATGCCGAAAGAAAAGAAATTCATGCCAAAGAATATCACAGTCTGTCAATTCAAGGTTGGCTGAAGATTTCCTCCTACTCGAACAAACCACTTATAGGTTTGTCTGAATCACTATTCATTATCACCTTAAAGCGCTGGCGTTCGATACCGCTACTTGTTTAAAATGGGTAAGTACCTACGTTTACCAGCACTCAACTGTTGCCAACAACTGAGTATTGGGGGAGAGGGAAAACAATCGCGTTCAGCGGCGCTCAGCAAAAGCCGCTTTTTGTCAGCTGCTGCCGATTTTTCTAAGCGGTAAAAGTTTAGGCTTACCAACTCAACTTATGCTATAGACATGCGCAGAAGTGTCGGGCGTTCAGGAAATTTACTTCCGCTGTATCTCAACTATCCTCAATTGCTTTACGCTGCAAGTTAGCTGCTGAGTACTAGTGAACGTACCCAATTATTGACTCTTTCTAGTGTTTTCACGCCGCCGGTCATAGCTTTGTTCCAAGATATCAAGAAACCGCCAATGTACCATCATGATTCTGCCCAAAGCCAAAAATGCGTAGAACCCGAAATTCGTATACAAAGTGTTTTCTAGACGGTTCATGGGACGGTTTTTGACGTGTTGGAATAAACCTCATACCATACCGGTACACATAGGCGTATCCAGGGGGGCCTGCCGGGCTGCAGCCCCCCCTCCCAAGGCATATCTAAACAATTTTTTTCAAGGAAATATTTTATATATTATAACCATTATTCAATTTCCTCTTCATAATAAATATTCTGCATACCGCACTTTCCATTATTATTCGAAAATATTCTCAATACCTATTCTTTATGGTGGAGTTTATGTACGTACTTTGTTGAATTTTCCTTTATAAAAATAAAGTTGATTTCACAATATCCTAATAAGGTTTTTCTATGACTGCAGTGGCGGCTGCAGCAAGGGGGTCAAACTTCCGCCATACTTTTTTCCTCAGGAGAGGAAGGAAAAAAAAAGCGAATAAGTTCAAGTAAACATATCAAACTCGCGGCCCGATGCAAATAATTATCTTTATGTCATACCAATACATTATTGTGTTTTTATACCTTAGATACCATCTATATAATTCATTACTTTATGCCCGTGCGGGCATAAAGTACACATTATGACCCGCGCGGGCATAAAGTACACATTATGGCCCGCGCGGGCATAAAGACGCAAAAAAAAGTTTTCAATTAACTTATTCTTTATTAACAAAATATAAATTTACGCTTATAAACATATTATTTTTGTCAAAAAATGTTGATTTTGAACACTGATGACAATTTGCAAAGTGACACTTTTTTCCCAGGTATTTATTATTCACAACCAACTGGTATGACATAAAAATTTGTATGCACCACGGGTACTAATAGATATATATACCCTCGGGCGACTTACGAACCCTCGGGCCAGAGGCCCTCGGTTTGTAAGACTCTCGCCCTCAGGGTATAATCATCTACTTAGTACCCTTGATACATAAATAACTATTATGTACGAACGGGCGTAAAAGTGCACTTTTACGCCCGCATTTTAAAGCGTGAAGTAGTACTTTTATGCCCTAGGGCGCCTTTTATGCCCGCGGGCCTGAAACTTCTAATATTTCAAAAATAAACAAAAATTCAACGTATTTTTTTTTTAAACTGTTTGCATTTCTATTGCTTAGTCCAAAAAATACCAACTTTGTTCAGCAAAACAAGCTTTATTTCAATTAAAAAGAATAATAATGAAATAAGCAATAATAATAAAATTCAATCTACTTTAAAATTGAAAATAAATTTTTTACAGTTTTCAAGTTTTATAATCGACGTTTTTCCACAGAAAAACACAAAAGAACTGTTGTCTTCAACATTGTGTAACAACTCCATAGGATGGATGGCTTATTTTTTTGCATTTTTCATCAATGTAGAGAGTTTCGTCTACAAAGTACTGTTACTCATTAACACCATGTGGGGCACACCAGGAAATAAAGTCCTTATATGTTTTTTTCATAGAGTCTTTTGGACTTTGAAGGTAATACTGTGGTAATGAATCTTCCTTGGCCTCTTCAACTGCCTCAAGAATAAACTTGGGGAGGCTATTTTGTCCTATTTTCAGACGTTGGACTACACATTATCATAAAAATACAATAAACTACACAGAGTAAAATAATTATTTGTTTGTATTGTTCTGGGTTGCTATAATAGTTACGTGACACTTTTGTCAACAACTGCTTTCTTGATCTGAATTTGACAAAAACTTACGACCTATTACAGTAAAGATAAAAATTTATATTTTGAAATATTTTTGATTGATGTCATTACAAAATTAAAAATATATAATTTTTTAAATATCGAAATGAAAACATGCTCTAAAATCTTGTATGCACCTCGGTCAAAAAGAGCTTTAACGCCCTCAGCGTGTAAACAGCCCTCGGCTGACGCCTCGGGCTGTTACACAAAGCTGTACTTTTTGACCTAGGTGCATAAATAACTATTATCTACTACAGGGTCGCATAGGACCTATTTCCGCCCTGATTTGAGGGCGAAATTTGATACTTTTCGGCCTGCAGGGCCACAAAATGCCACTTATTTGATGGCTGGTCGCACAAAAAATTACTATTTTAGCCCAAAAAAAAGAATAGTCGCGTAACGTTTGGGTATATTACAGGTAAATTCCTTACAAAAATAATTTTTTTTTCGCCTGCGGCGCTTTTTTTCTATCAGCGCTTTTTATTAGCACAGCCCCCCCTAAACCAAAATCCTGGATACGCCCATGCCGGTACATAAAAATATAAATATCGGCGTTATCACTATAAAAACTCAGACTTTTTGAGAATGCTATAGATACTTCTCGAAATCTCCGTATTTTCAGTAAACGCTTGAAATATCTAGCTTTTGCTAGTAAGTAAAAGGAAAAGGTTATTCACTTCAATTTCAGCAATTTCAGCAAATGCTATTAGCAAAAGCTACATCTACCTAGTAAAAGCTAAAGCTATCACTTAATACTAAAAGTGAAAGCTTAGCTTTTATTCACACTGCCCATTATGTTACTAGTTTGGTAAAGTAACATTACTAATTCCTGTTGAAAGGCAAAGCATAATCTTATAAATTCTGACTTTATATAATAAGTTCTTGTTCAAGTACAGGGTATTTTTTTATAATTGAGACCCCACCTACAGCCTTCCCCTTTACAAGTAGATGAAAGGTGTAAATACAAAAGTTGTACAGTTTTGGCTGAATTTTTAGAATCCATGGTCAGAAATAAAAATTGAATGTCAGAAATGTGAAATGTCACATGTTTTCAACTTTTTTCAAATGGGATGCCTTATATTTGGTTCTATATATTCTTGAAGAGCACAATTTCCCGATTTCAAAACTATATAGTTTGTCTATATTTGGTTGAGCCGTCTCCAATATATTTGGTTTTAAAAATTTTAGAAATACTATCAGAGAAATCAAGTACCTCAAATTTCACCTGCAGCTTTCACCTGATTTATTTGTCTATTAATTTTACTAACCATTATAAATTTCTATATATGTATATATAACACAAAATCATATAACCTGTATAGATAGAAAAAAGCTGGAAGCATGCAAAATTCCACATTTTTGACATTCAAATTTTATTTCTAATCATGGTTTTTAAAAATTTAGTACAACTTTTGTATTTACACCTCTCTTCTACCTGTAAAGGTAAATGCTCTAGGTGGCGTATCAATATATAAAAAAACACCCTGTATAATCTATTCACAATCCGAAGTTCAAACGTAGAGGTAGATTTATCACCTTTTAGTTGGTAGTTGATACATTTTATTTTTATTACCTGCATAAGCTCGTACATTTTTATGTCTTTGGCAGGTTATGCATGTGACATATTCTGACAGTGAATTTTGATGACAAACTGAAAAATAGCAGAGCAGGACTGAAACATATTTTTACATTTTGAATGGGTAATATGCTGTTGAAACCAAATCCAAAAGCCAAAACTAAAGGTAAGACTTAATGCATATTCCGTAAGCGATAACATGATATTATAAAAGTAAGATTTGTGTTGCAACGGTATTAAAAGTATCTTATTTATTCAAAGTATAAAAATATGCTTCAGTCATTCAGTCCTACTCTGCTATTTTTCAGTTTGTCATCACAACCTCCCAAAGACATATAAAAATGTTCATCAACATATGCAGGTGATAAAAATAAAATCCCTATCAACTACCAACTGAAAGGTAATAAATCTTACCTTTAGTTCGGACTTCGGATTGTGAATAGATTATAGATACCTATACCTATTTAAAATCACCTTATTCTCCTAAATAGTTTCCCCATTCCCATATTTTTATGGGCCATTCCTTCGAAAAACCGTATCTTGCACAATGCGTTGCCAAAACTAACCCAAACTAACCCAATCTGGCTTACTTTAACTATCAAAAGGCCTGTATCCGCCTCTGTTATTTATGAAAAAGTTTTGCTTTTGACGTGTATCTAGGTTCCTTAAGTTAACTCGCTCAGCTTTCCATGTTGTTTTCGATATAATTTAGCAATTTGGGATGACATCAATTTTTCTGAGTGAAAGACCATTAGGACACAAAATCTCAACAAAAAAAAAATGAAATTTCATCGTTTCAGTACTGAGATAGCCACCTCATGATTTAGATTTTGGAAAACTTTGAGAGGTCATAACTTTTTTCCTATTGTAGATAGAAAGCTGAAATTTTCAGCGATTCTTAGCCTAGTAACTACAATCCTCATTTGGACACTATAGTTCCAAACAATAAAATCGTGTTGAATATTTCGAGTATCGATAGGTTTCTAGTTTATTTAAAATTCAAGCATTCACACTTATTCAAATATGGTAAAGCATGGCATATATGTTATTACATGCCAATTTATTACGTGGCAAAACGTAACGGAGAAGTTAATGATAAGATTTGAGGAAGGGAGGAAAGTTAATGGGTAGCTAAAAAGAGAAAGAATAGAAAGAAAGTAGAAAGGGTTGGTTGGTGGCTGAAATCTAGAAACGTGATTTCGTGTATAGGGTTGCCGACTAGCTTCCAATACGGAGAGTGGTGTGGGTTAATTAATTAACTAAATATAGAGCGCCACCTACTTTTTCCCTGCAGTACACGAAATCAACCGATATAACGAAAGCAGGAAACTTCTACGGAACTATAGCAGCACAACCTGAAATATAAACGTAAACAAGAAGAAAGGACAAAAAGTGAAACGCTTTGCTAAATACAATAAGGTACGGGTTTTAATTAGAACCAGAACAGGTTGACTCTAGAACAGGTTCAAAGAAGTAAAGAAATCGCTTAGACTAGGAGTACCTAACCTATATACTCTAAAAATAGTAAATACAAAAAAAAAAATTAAATCGAGTCCCTTAAAGTAAAGAGTACCGTACAACAGCAATAATACCTGAAATATAAATGTTCAATATACAAGCTCACTAAATGCAGTACCTTCGTAAATGGCCATTTAACCCCAGTGTACAAGTATTTACCTGTATTCAGTGCAGCAATAATCAAAGTAGAAGTAACAATACGTAACCTGAAGGGCTTTAATATTATGTAACAATATAGGTAGTATAGATACCTAATAAAATTGAAGTACCTAACCATGCATAACCTGGAAGGCAAGTTTCATTAAAAAAAAAGGTGATATAGTTATACTTAATTAAAAATTGAAATAGCAACACATAATCTGAAGGATAATTGTTAAGGTGGTAAATCTGCGTTGTTGTGGTGTTTTACTCCAACAAGGGGTTGGCAAGGTTTGATACTAGGACAATACAACACACTTGTCAAACCTGAGTAGTCCCTAATCTCTTGGGGAGAACCTGACAGGTGAGATCAATATCTTCCAGTGTTTCCAATGGTCTGGGACTGGATCAAGGCCGCAACAAGAAGCAACTGGCCCTGGGCACTAAGGCTTCCAATTGTCTAAAGGAGGCTGAAGATTGTAGGCCCCACTCGAAGTACACAGTAAGCTCAACGTATAACGTATAACTCTTTACTGAAAGCTAGGGACTGAAGCGTGACGAACAAAAGGGGACATCCAAGGGTAAAGATTAACAACTGAAACAAATGGACGTTATGAGACAGGGCGTGGAGCAATAGGTAGGTATGTCCGATATTCGGAATTTGACCGTATAATTAACAGAAAACTATGCTTTTACATAGGAAATAGAGAAACAGAGAAGATTAATAAGAAAAACGACTCACCAAAATACTTTGACCTTTAGGAACAAACAATTGGTCACGTTGCTTTTTCTCGACTCACAAATAAAATCCGCACAAGGCGATTGGGTGCTAAAATAACGATTAGCCACCCTAGATCTATGAGCGAAAACTAGACAACTTAGAAAATCGGCAAAATGTGCCTGAGGAATTTTCCTGAACACTTAATCGTGAAAAGTCCTCGACCTGAATGACCTCTGAATGTCCCTGCAATGTCCTTTAAAAAGTGTCTGTCAAAACTCCAAGGTGGAAGGGACTGGGGATTTTGATGGTAGTTGGGGCATGGTACTTATTCAAATTAAGTTAGTATCGGTCATGGACCCTATTTGGAGCGCTGTCAATCTAGACAATCTACTCCGATCAGACATCAGCTGTTCTAGTGTAAATATTGTAATTTTGTTTGTTAATAAATTAGTTGACTATTTATTTTAACCCTACTAACAGGAAATCAATTCCATTAATAAACCTCCAACTCAATAATTTTGGGAAGAATGAAAAGTTCGATGGAAAGTGTGGCTACAACTATTGGATAGAAAACAGTGGCTTGAGGAAGGTATGCTATTCAGAGAGGTGAATAAGCTTATTTCCTTTTATTTTAGTGCGGGAAAAATCATCCCGTAACAATGTAAGTTTGAGTCGGAAACCTAGAACATAAGTTACTTTGAATCTTTTAGCTTTGCAAGCACAATAAATCACTTGAAAGAATAAATATGGCTGAGTAAATTGGCAATTATTATCCTTTAGAAATAAACAATTCGCATTTCCTTGACACGATCGCTTTTCGCGAAACAAAAATATTGCTGCTAATCTCCGCCGCTTAGAAACTCCCCCGAAACTAAAATAAGATCCGCGTAATCACTTTAAGTTTTGCAGTTTCACTTAAAAGATTAGACGTTTACGTAACGTATTTACACTTTATAAAGTTTGCCATCAGAAAGCGAAGGAGGGTGCTATTTTAGCGTGACTTGGAGTGTCACGTAGGTATGTACTTTATCACTTTGGACCAGTGGCGGACGTTTTAGAGCATGTACGGACAAGTTATGTAAATGTCTAGGTACGACACAGTCAATAAATTTGCTAATTTTTTATCGAAATTATTTACTTAATGGGGGGGGTCCCAAATTGAAATTAACTTTAAAACTTCACCACTTCAGCTCTGATTTGTTCCATGAAGAAATTGTTGTTAATTTTCAATAATTAATTAACTATTATTTGTCCAGACTAGCCGCTTAAACTAATTTTCAAAAAAAAAAACGAAAAGCATGCAAAAAGTCAGGCCCTCACCGCGGCTTTTGTAGTTTGGTGGCGTGCACTTCGACCATTAATATCCGTCGAAGGTTTTTATTATATCAAAAAAAAAATAATCGATATAAGTCGCTTTGGCTATATAGGGTGACCAAATTAAACATAATACTGAATCAAACTGAAAACTGTAGGCAAATAAGCGTGTATAGCGCCGCTCGCAACCGATTAGACAATAAGCATTTCTCATTAAGAACTGATTAGGTGGAAAGCCTCGTTCAATGGACAGTTAATTAACGAAAGCCAAATGGGCCGCCTTTAACCGTCAATTGTCGATTTGTCGGCTGGTTCAATATTAAGGGTGACCGTAGACACATGTATATTACGGCCACGGTTCCGGTGAAAGGTCCTATTCTATACGTGGCATTTCTCTTGTTTTAACTTCGACATAATGTCGATAGTCAATTAAAATGAATATTGCATTAGACATTATACCGAAGAAACTCTAGTTAAATTAAGTAAATGGTTTCATCAAACAAACAAACTTATATTTTATGAAACTTTTTTTAAATTACCCCATTTTTCATTAAACGCAACCTCGATTTAATGCTTCACATATGTACCTATATTTATCGGAGATATTAAAAATGTCTATCGTTTCCTTCGGTCTGGGTGCCGGGTGTTAATGATAGGTCATTGTCGCTGCTATCGTGATGTACCCGACGCCATTTTGGCAGCCGTTTCGGTCGTTTCGAGGCATGCAATGTGACCGAGTCCTAAAATTAAATATCTCTATATAAACACCGAGATCGATTATTGATAGGGACTTTTCCAGCGGGTGTTCGAATAGGCTATATTATTTAGAAACTGATGTAATAAATATCCAGTTTATCTTGATTTGTGGTTATGGAACGGAAGATCCGTGTCACCCAAAGTCAGAGGCGGGAAGGGATATTTCAATTATTAAACAAGAAAATTGGTCACACAAAAATATTCAAATTGGGTCATCATTATTCGAGGTTTTAAAAGGCAACTTGGGTTAAAACAAATTCCACGGTGGCCTATTCGTCTTGCGAAAGTGACACGTAATTTACCCCCGACTTGCCTTAGTGGATTTACTCCCCTAACGGTTTTTTGGACGCATGTGTCGAGTTTTTTCGAAAAAAAAATGTCTGGTCTGGGCATTATAAGGCGAGAGATTTCCAGGTTTTCAATTTACTTTACGAGTTATTTTCTCGTTGCATAATTTTTAATAAAAATAATTGTGATACAGCAAACCTTCACGTATATTTTTTTCCCAGGCACCAAACCTGATACCGAATCTGAATTTGCTCTTTCTGCTATTAAAAAAATAAGACTACTACAGGGTGTATCAGGTTTGACTACAAAAATTATAACACGTGAAAAAATATGGCCCATTTTGAACAAAATAGGTTTATACATTATGGGGTCCAAACTCAACCATTTTTGAGAAAAAGGCCTTTGAAGTTTTGACATTTATTAATGAATATTTTAAAGGTAAAGAAAATTTTAATCATTATGAGATGTAGAAAAATTTAGTTTATCCAATTATTAAGTAATTATGCATTTTTAGTCAACAGCTATAACAAAAAAATGAAATAACAACTTACAAATTTCACTTGTAAAAGGGTATCTAAACATCTGGCAACACAGTACAATAAGGAATAGGTGGTTGAAGGTTGAACTTTGGTGGAGCTGAATAAATTGATTCTTGATTTGGTCTAGTTAGGAAACGCGCGTAATTCAAATTCATTTTTTTTTTTTTAAATAAAATGTTTAGAAACATCGAATATGCAGATACTTGTTTAGGCAGAAACGTTGCAAAATGCTCATTACGCCGCCAGAATTTACAAGGAAACTAGGGAAAGATTTCCCAAAAGAAAAGCACCCACCTGATGTAAGAACTTGTGCCTGTTTTACCAAAATTGCGTGATACAGGAAGTGTGAGTGTGTAAAATCTGCGTGTTGATTTTAGTGTTTTAAGAACCTTTTAACAACAATTAATATTTTCATAATAAGGATTTGACAAGTAGCTGAGTAAGTATTATTTGATTTTTCTCTTGAATGTTCAGTGCAAAAATGTCACTGAGTGCAATTCACAACTTAATAAAAAGGCGCATTTTTTATTTTTACTAGAAAAGTGATAAAAATGCAAGTTATTATTTACATTATTTGCAAGTCAATAACAAACCAAAACGTAAACAGATGGAGATAAATAAACTCCGTTCAAAAAAAAAACTTTTTAAATTTATCAGTTTTATTTACATTTATATCCAGGCAGCAATTTTTTTTAATTTAAATTTTGCGATAACTCCGAAAATACTAACAATTGACCCATGGTTAATAGGACAGCTTTAGCTTGAAATGGGCAATATTATCTCATGTTGAAATATTTTTACTTATACCTGATACACCCTGTATAAATGAAGGTTTCAAACATTTTTGTCTCAAACCATTCAAAGGCCGTTTGTTGTCGGTGCTCAGCGATTAAACGACCACTCCAGCAACTGTTTTAATGACCCTTGTTATGAAAAAACTGCAATATTTTCCCACCAGACTTGGCCTCGCTCTAATTTAACTTCGGGCTTAAATTGAGTTTTTACTGGTAGATTTACTTTTGGGGGCCCCAGGAATAATATTCGCTTGAAATTATTACTCAGTAATATTTTCTAGATGTAAATACTTGTAGTTGAAATCCCATTTATAATGTATTTTCCATTTTCATTATATCCAGGATATTCCAAATAATCCAGAAAATCGAACAATTTTAATTTTCTCACTAGGCGACTGGGTCAATAGGATAAGGGGGGCAATGCTAGAGCAGAAAAATTGCCAATTTCCATTTTTTTTTTCTTTTCTGCCGTTTTTTCGAAAATAATCTCGGATTAGTTCCGGCAAGATGAGTTTTTAATTACGTACAAAAATGCAATTATAAAACATGCTTTTTTCGTTTTTGACAAGTATGAGTTGGGAGAGACCGATGCAATTTTTAATTTCCGTGAGATACGTTTATCCTCGAGGGGCACCATAGAAAATAATAATTAAGGGATTGTTATTAAAAAATGGAAATTGTTTTATTTTATGTTGAAGCAAAGTTTATATAAATATTTAACTTTGAATATGGCGAGCAATACCTCTATTTTCATACTTATACTATACAGGGTGTCCCACCAGGAACCAAATCAATCTATACAGGGTGTCCCGTGTCCCAGGGAAAACAGTCCACCCCGATTTTTTCGATTTGAAATGAAAATCGCTCGAACACGCCCAAATCAAAAAATCGACGTGTCCGAGCGTTTTTTCAGATTTTTATCCCAAATCCAATAAATCTGGGTGGTGTATGAAAAACTGTATGCAGAAAATTTTTGAAAATGACATTACAATACTAATGTCAATGGAGGCAAGCCGGCAGAAATATTTCCAAGATGGTGGCTCTTTCTTCCGGTTATATCGGAAGTAGACATCAACTTGCTTATTTTAAATAAGACACCCTGTATGTGATTGCATTAACTTTTTTTGAAACTTTGACAGGCTATAAAACCTAAGCGGTTAATTTTAGAGAAAAACCGATTTCACATTCTGATTTTCATAAACTATCAATTGACACCAACTTTGAATTTAACCGGAATTTCTGATCATGGAAGAAATTCAAAGTTGGTGTCAAATAATAGTTTATAAAAATCTAAGACAAGAATGTAAGATTGGTTTTCCTCTATAATTAACCATTCAGGTTTTGCAGTCTGTCAAAATTGCAAAAA
Source organism: Ceutorhynchus assimilis (assembly GCA_917834065.1). Lineage (NCBI taxonomy): Eukaryota > Metazoa > Arthropoda > Insecta > Coleoptera > Curculionidae > Ceutorhynchus > Ceutorhynchus assimilis. The sequence continues at coordinate 50,364,001 of OU892282.1, forward strand.
AGTCAATTTTCAACTATCAATATTTCCAAAACAGTTGAAGTTAGATATAGGGTATAAGTATCACATGAAATCTGTTCAGAATTTTACGTAGAATCCAAATATGCACATCACATACAGGGCGTCTCATTTAAAATAAGCAAGTTGACGTCTACTTCGGTATAACCGGAAGACCCACCATCTTGAAAATATTTTAGCCGGATTGCCGGATTTTTTGCAGACCGTTTTTCATAATATATAGATCGATTGGGTTCGCGGTGGGACACCCTGTATAGTAGTGTTGCTATAGATGTACATACACTGGTTTCATCCCTTTTGGCATTTGGGAAATGTTACAGGATAACAGGTACATTATAATAGTTATGTTATGTATCAAAGGAATTATGAGTGTGTTAATACCCCAGAGGCCGAATTCCCGTCCAATTGAGTAGAGCTCCCCGGATAGAACGAATGTTTTGTCCTTGTCAACGTAATCGGAAAGTAAATGAGGATGATAAAGACGAAAAACTTGTTCCTTTGGGGAGCTCTACTTCCTGGCCCGAGAATCGGCCCCTAGGGCCCCTATTCTTGTAACCGGGGAACAGCGTTCTCAAGAGAACGATTGCTTATGTCCTAGTCGCTTATACTGTTATTTCCATAGAACTGACAAAAACAGAGCAATCGTTCCCTCGAGAGCGCTGTTTCCCGGTTACGAGAATACGGACCCTGGGCAAAGTTTGTGTCCCAAAGATATTTAGCCCTAGGGACACCAATTGCTTGTGAGTATACCTGATAATTCCCGTAGTACATAAATAATTACTTCCCCTGTTTATGATTATCATAACCAAGGTATTATATGGTTATAATAGTTCAATAGAATATAAGTACATGTATACAGGGTGTTTCAGCAATAGTGTTACAAACTTTAAGGGTGGCTATAACTCACTAAAATAAGAAAAAAAGTTCCCATGAATATTGGTTCGGAAACGAGGCATTGGTGTCAGAAATTTAAAAAAAAAAGAAAAAATGTTTGCATAATATTTTTATTTTTTCAAGATAAATAGCTAAGATTTCCTCGGAAGTTTCGTACACAGCGTATATCTTTTGTTCTTTTTCAGAAACAACCATAATCTTCACGATTAATGAAGGGATGTTTTGTCTTTTTTGGAAAACACTGCCAAAACTACTTGAGATACGAAAAAATTGCAAGAAACCAAAAACCTTTGCAATGAAACGGAGAAGCTAGAGGCTCAATAAAAATTAGTTGAAAATGTGTTGTGTCACTCCCCAAAAAAGACCGACCCCTTGATTTATCGTGACGATTGTGACAATTTTTGAAAAAGAACAAAAGATGTAAGCTCTGTACGAAATTTGAGCTATTTATCTAGGAAATTGAGAAATATAATACAAAAAAACGTTTTATTTTCTTGAATTTCTAGCTCCAATACCTAGGAAACGAAACGTTTCCGGAACCATATTCATACAGTGACCGTCAAAAAATTTGCAACAAATGGGAAAATATTTTATTATTAAGATATCAAAAAAAATTTTACGTGGGATCGATTCAGCATACTCATCAACAAAAAAAATCACTGTCACAGATGTCAGGGGCGGATGGGCCGGCAGGGATTTTGGGAAGTTTCCCGAAGGGACGCTTATTTCCGGGCCGGTCCAAGCATATACCGGGTGACAACGAAATCGTTATACAAGGCGTCATTCAGTTGTCTTTCAATTTAAAAATTTGAAAATCGGGTGGAACGAGTAAGTCATTGAGACGCACACTTTTCATAAAAAAACAATTGAATATCACTTCCGGTTACTTTGGAAATGGACCCAAGTCAAGATTTTTTTATGGAGCCCTGTATATTTTTTTACACAGTTGGATAGAGCTTAAAATTCCCTTTTCAATGACATATGATAAGTGGAATTTGTTTTTAAGATGGAAGCGTAGAAGGCACTTTCTTAAATTCAATATGGCGGCATTCTGACCTAACCTTTGAATATCTAACCGAAAAATGAATATGCATTTTGGTAGACATTTTTCGGTAGGCCATTGGACACACTTTAATTCTAGAGTTTAATAAGTACCTCATCCTATTCAAAATTTTTAGAAAATTTGAAACTAAAATTTTCATTTCAAAGAAATTTTGAAATGCCCTTGTTTTTGAGCAGAATCATTTTTTTTTTTTTCAAATTCGATCTAAAATCATTTCAAATCTAAAAATTATGGATTGTTAAAAGTGTTTGTTTGACAGAAACATTATCGGTTACGTCAGAATGCCGCCATATTGAATTTAAGAAAAATACCTTCTTACGCCGCCATCTTGGAAACAAATACAAGTTGTGATATGTCATTGGAAAGGGAATTTTAAGCTCTATCCAACTGTGTAAAAAAGTATACAGGGTTCCCTAAAAATTTCTTGACTTGGGTCCATTTCCGGAGTAAGCGGATGTGATATTCAACTGTTTTTTTTACGAAAAATGTGCGTCTCAATGACTTCCACCCAATTTTCAAATTTTTAACTTTAAAGACAACTGAATGACGCCTTGTATAACGATTTCGTTGTCACCCGTACTACCTATATGGAAAAATAAAATCCTTCATCTTTAAAAACTATTTTTTTATCAAGAAATTCTCTTTTACTGGGAAATAAAATAATATTAAGGCATTTTTCTGCTAGCGCCTAGTGATGACTCAAGGTAAGCGCGCATTTGTACGTATTGGTCGCAACGAACGCATTTATCCTCTGCTGCTTCTAGGCCCGGCCTTAATGGTAATCTAGGTGGCGCTCAGCGCCGGTTATACAACTAGGTATCCGCCTAGGGTCCGGACGCTCAATGGAGCCCGAAATTCGAAATTCACTCTGAAATCAAATCTTTTTTGGCAACCTCGCACGCAAATTATGCACACTGTTCCGTACGTAGTGGGATTTCCAACTCAGGTAGAGTCCATACCCAACTTAAGGTCATGTTACTGATGAACATCCGTTAAAAGAGTAATAGATAATAGATACGGCACACAAAGTCTTAAAGACGTCTTTTTTAGGTCTACATTACGTCTTAACGTCTGAAGACCAAAAATAGACATCTAGAAGAAGTTGTTTTGAAGATGTTTATAAGATGTCGTAAATTCATATCTTAATGACAACTATTTGGTACAACCAAGCCTAAAAGTGAATAATGGTTTATGTATTGAAAACAGAATTCAAGACGTCTTTAAGACATCTCGTTGAAGAAATCTTTAGAATGTCTTAGTCCTTAAGACGTCTCCAGGCGGATCTCTGAAAGACGCTGCGTTTTGTGACATTACGACGTCTTCAAAATGTCTTTGAGACACCTTAAAGACGTAAGCAAGATGTCTTCAATGTCGTTTGTGGACATCTTCAAGATGTCTAAAAAAATTTCCCACAGAATTCGTTTCTCGTTCAATTTAGAAGTTACTAGAAACCATTTAAAATGCTACAGAACACTTTAGAACTTTAAAAGGTCTTTCGGACAGTTCAACAGACTTAAAATTCAATTCAGAATTTCTAAAAGCATTCTGTAGCGCTTCAGAAAATTTTGGAAATTTCTGAACTATTTTAGAATGTCCCAAAACATTCATTTTACAATTTCCAGTAGCATTTTAGAACAACTCAGAGGTTTTCAGGTTAAAAGTTACAAAACGCCTTTCAGAAGGCTTTCAAGAGCAAATTTAGATTGTCGTAAAACTTTAGACCTCTAATAAGCTTTTGAAACAGTTCAAATTTAAATCAGATTTTTCAGGAGCATTTTGGAACAATTGAGAACCTTCATAGTTATTTTAGAACAATTTCAAAGTTTTAAATTGTATGAACCGATTTAGAACACTTTAGAGCTAGAGCTTCAATAGGGCTCTAGAATACTTAAAAATCTGTCAGAACAATTTAGAAATTACTGCAAAACTTCTAGGATGCTCCAGAATTCTTCAAGCCAACTAAGAGCACATTGGAACTTCAATAAAAAATTTAGAATGTAGAACGTTCCAAAACACTTTCCAGCAGCATTTTTTTCAATTTGGACAAAAAAAGTAAGAAGATACTTGTTTGAGATATTTTTTCTTAATAATTTCAATGTTAGTCGTGAGTAGGTAGGTACTTATTCATATTATGTATCTCACCTGGTATCTCACCTCATCATTTACCACCTACTTTCTACTTGAAAAACTTAGTTTTAGGAAAATACATAAAACGGTTTTAAAGTACTGATCTGGCAGGCCAGTCCGGTGTCAACGGTTTCCCGGGCCGGTTTCATGCTTCCCATCCGCCCCTGACAGATGTCATGTGATCACAGTCATGGCGGCAAATTCGAAAATATGTAAAAAGTGGGGTAAGATGACCAGAAATCGAAAAATTGTAGAGAGAAAAGTGGTTCAGGATTCGATTTTACGTCTATGTGTCAACTTTTAAAAAGGTACAAGAATTTTTAAAAAATATCAATTTTTTGGCCTGTTTTCTGGTAATTTGAAAAATATCGAAAACTTTTCGCCTGGTTCACATAATTCAAAGTGAAACTAACAAAAAAAAAATCCAGCGCGATAATTCTGCTTAATTGTCCCGCGACAAATTGTAAAAAACCAAAAATTCATTTCAATGATCTTGTTGCAATGACCTCCAGAAAACAAAAATTTGGAATAACAAATTTAGAATTATCATAAAACCTTTCTAAATGATCCAATAACTCTTTTCTAAATTTAATCAAGGCAATATATTTGTGAAATGTTTTCGATATTTTTCAAATTACCAGAAAACAGGCCAAAAAATTGATATTTATTAAAAATCTTTGTAACTTTTTAAAAATTGACACATGGACGTAAAATCGGATCCTGAACCACTTTTCTCTCTACAATTTTTCGATTTCTGGTCGTCTAATCTCACTTTTCACATATTTAAGGCGAACTTTTTAAAATTGCCGCCATGACTGTGGTCACATGACATCTGTCACAGTGATTTTTTTTGTTGATGGATATGCTGAATTGATCCCACGTAACATTTTTTTTGATATCCTAATCACAAAATATTTTCCCATTTGTTGCAAACTTTTTGGCGGTCACTGTATAATCAGCGACGATTTATGTTTTGACAAGTACAGATTGATTATAATACCATCGAATATTGATAAGAAAAGCAAAGGCTATGATTCCTTCAAATATTGCCGACTGGTCTATTTGGTAAAACGGAAAAGTAACTTTACAAATTCCTTCTCTTTGTAGGGCCTAATCTGATTGATGTTTTGCCTGGATTTTCTTTCGCGATTGCGTTTGATGTAAACTGATTTTGGCCCACATAAAATTATATTCTACGAAAGGTGGAGCATGCAATAAATAAGTATAAGCTACGCTCCGCGACCACAAATTTCCATTAGCGATGGCCGCACTTTCGAGCGCAACGCGGTGCTTAAACGTGCAACGGCGGCAACCTCGACGGCGAATTTTTCATTCAGCACGTCTGATTAATGTCGCAAACCTGGAAATTTTGTCTAGACGGAACTTGCGAGAGCGGTAGGCAAAACGACGGACCCAGGTGCCGGACGATTAAACCATATCAGGCTCGAACAATAATGATTATATGGGATTACAGAACGCCGATCTAGCCAGATGCTCTTCCTGGAGTTTAGTCAGTGGCGTGGTGGAAAAGCGACGAACAGACATTTGATTTTATTTTTTTCATAAGTTCAATGATTTATTATTTAAATTCATGAAATATAGAGCCAAGTTGACACAGTCCAAGTGCTTCGTTGTTGGTTAAGTACACTTGTATGAGAACTTTGAGCAAATAAGTTGGCAGCCAGCCTACTAAAGTCGTTGTTGTTGTTGTCGTCATGTCCTGGGTTATTTCAAAGATTCATGGTGTCTATTGTATGCCGATGACCTTAAGCTTTTTGCTAGTGTGGACTCAAATTCCAACCTCCTCCAACTCAACTTGGATAAACTTGCTAATTGGTGTAACAGTAACCTGTTAAAACTTAATTCCAAGCACATAAATTTCTACAAAACAACGAATCCATTCCTGCAAACATAATTTGTTTAAAATGAAAAATTGGAGACTGTTGGATACAATTAAAGACTTGGGAGTCATATTCCAAAAAGATCTGTCTTTCAGCATATCGATAATATTGTGCTTAAGAGTTTTAGCTTGCTCGGCTTTGTCAAGAGGAACACCAGAGATATATATGATGTCAAAGCAATAACTACACTTTACTACAGTCTGATAAGGTCTATATTGGAATACTGTAGTATAATTTTGACACCTAACTATAACTATCACATCCAGAGGATCGAAAGAGTTGAGAATAGATTTATAAAATACTTGTTATACAAACTAAGATTTCCTTATCAGGATGTGGACTACAACATTCGTTTGCTGTTGTGTGACTTAACTAGTCTGGAAAATAGACGTCAGAATGCACAATTGTTTTTTTTTTTTGTATAAGCTGATATGTGGTATTACTTGTTCACCAAAACTTTTACAAGAAATCCATTTTCTCGTCCCTGACAGAAAAACTAAACAAAAGCAACTTTTGAACTTCGTTGACCAGTCAGAAACAACTACTCCGAGGGCAAATACCCCTACCGGCGTTGAACTACACTGATTGGTCTAAGCTTTCGTTGGCAATGAAAATTGTTAGAAAGATTTTTTTTTTGCCCTCGGAGTAGTTGTTTCTGACTGGTCAACGAAGTTCAATTTTGCTTGGACAGGGAGCTTCAGCCTATGTCCTTCTGATGAGTCCTAACAAGGACGAAACGCGTCAAGGATTGGCACGGGAATTCTGGATCTACTGCTCAGTGGGTCGATTCCCAAACAAGGACTGTTGTGTTCCTTATTCACGTTGGTCATTACCTGAAAAAAAATCTTTCTAACAAAAGCAACTTTTTTTCCAAGAAGTCCACAAAATAAATTATGGGCAAAACTGTCTGACTGATGACTATGATGACTAGACTACTCACAAATTATTATATTCATTTCTTTCATTTGGACCTTTTTAAAAAAAATCTGAATTCAGTTAAAAAAGCTATAGCTTACTGACTTTTTCTTGCCATTATTTTTAGTTTTAAGTTCTGCAAATGTATACCATTTAGATATTATTTGTGCTCTGTAGTGTACACTCAAATTAAATAAATAAATAAAATAAAGCCAGGTTGACACGGTCCATGTGTATGTACTTGAATCAAGTGCCCTTGAATGCTGCGTGCGTCTTGGATCGTATCAACTGCTTATCCACGTGCAGCTGGATAGGTTGTGTTGTAACATTCAATGGTTGTCAACTTACTTGGTCCAAATTTACATCCGCAAGTGCACTTCGACCGTGTCAAGCGGGCTATTGAGGAAAACCACCTATTTAAAATATTATTTTTTTAAATTTTAACTTTCAAAAATCGGTTACTGAATAAAAGTAAATGTTGCAATCATGTCTACGCCATCAAATTTAGGTTTGAACGAGGAGCGCCACAGAAAATGAAGGTACCGAAACCGAAGAGGATACAAGAGAAGAGGCGATTAGGCATTAAAGAGACTTGAGAACAAGCTGGAACTGGTTCCTTTAGACGCGTGTCTGTAATTATTCATTATTCAATTTTCATTTCTATTTTGCATTAAAATTGATTGTTCAATCCAATTTGTTATTAGTGTGTGTGTAAGAAACGTTCATAGGTTAGTGGATTAATTATTATTTTATTTTTGAGAGTTCAATTTATGCAAGTTCCTATTATTTTGTTCATTTTTATGTATTTTTTGTTTGTTTATAACTTATTTTATAGCATGTGCATTGTTCATGTATTTAAGAAAAATCGTTTCATACTGTAAACAACACAGATAAAGAAGTAAATTAAAACCTAAGAAATTATGTGCTGTCTTTTTGTGCTGAGATTTTGATTTTGTGGATTTAGAGCGTGTATTAGGGCCTTATTGAATTTACTAACATTTTCCTACCCTGACGAGAGAATATCCTTACAAATTGAAATAATCATTCTAGAGATATTGGCTCAAAAACAAGTATAGCTGAGTAGCTTCCCGTATGGGACCTCAGTATCTGTTGGGAAACTGGCTAACTAACCAAAAACTCTTCAGTATTGAATATAGGTAGTGTTGATTGAATGTTGAGTGTGTAATTAAAATTTTAGCACAAGAACCAAAGACGGTACCTAATTTAAACTTTTATTGACTGAAATTATTGAATTATTGACTCACAATTAATATTTGAAATAACACAGTATGTTTCGATTTTTGAGGAATGTTAGATCGAGGGTTTCTCTGCCGTTCTCTTTCCCCTCGAGAATTCCAGGTCGAGAACGGTACTATTTACTTTAATAATAAAGTAGACGTTTCACAAATTTTTCGTTTCTTTTACATATTACAACTTCCCTTAAATTTCCCAAATATTTGCTATGTCGGGCGCATGTCCAGTAAGTGAAATTGAGTGAGTTTCCACAACGTAAGTCCTATTTTTTCTTCATTTCGTTTTTCAGAAGATTTGTTGTTTGAAGGTGATAAAAATTCTCATCGTTCAATTTTACAGAACGAACCCGGGTATGTTATACTACACTATATTTGGATATTATAGGGTTTATCCATGTAAATCACTATTTCACCCAAAATTATCACTGCTAACAAATTGAATATCGGATTCTATAGATTGAAATAGCGTTAAAATTTTCCATCTTAATATCCAACATCCTATCCTGTCCCGAAAAACAACCAATACACATAAATTATTCTTGGGTCAGATATAATAAGTGTCAGTTTCGCCAAATTAGTTCAAAACCGACCATAATATAAACCGTAGTTCTAGGACAGAAGTCCTTGACCACGTCACAAAAACCGTTCGTAATTGAAATCGTGCCAGTGTGATTAATTTTCGTTAGGAAGAGGAGAAGATATTATCGGTTTTCGGCGCGTCAAATTTGTCTGAGGTAGGACTGGTTAGTGTTTGCTTGGTGGCCGGATTCGAATTTGAAATAGAGCGTGTCCGAAATGTGCAGCTAGACTTTGGAGAGTTTGATTAAGGATATATTTATTTAAATAGAGCCCCATGTAACGAGGTTGGATCTTGATGCAAACTAACAACATATTTGAATTTATTTTATCGACACATATAAATCATAGGAAAACATGGTAGTATACAAACAATTTATTTTATAGCTGTAAATAATCCGACGTAAAAACATTCAAAATAATTTTGATGTTTTTAATAATCAATGCGTCCATTTCCATACCGTCTGCACCGGATATAAATAATAATTTTGTTTGTCATGCTTGTTGGATTGCACCAATTTTTAATATTCAGTTCAAATATTAAATGGCACTAATGACATTTTAAATTAATGAACTAAATAAATAAGCAGAAACAAATAAATATTCCTCATCCTATTATTCATCAGAAAAAAAAAGGCATTATCGAAGTGCCTGCCATCTAAGACCCTTAATTTAAAAATTATTCGATTAAATAAAGGAAGCGGACAATAATTGTATAAAAAGGCTTCTTTGGTACTTGGGGAAAATGTTTTATTAAGTTGCTCGATTACGTCGACGATATTCGATTGTATTAATTTTTTAGGGGTCGACGTGAATGGAAAGAAGAAAGAATGAGGTTTAATTTTGAATTTTTTATTGTGGAAAAGGCTATGAATCACTTTTTTGGTCATTTATAAAAAGAAATTCAATTATTATTAAATTTCGTAACAAAAAACACTCTCCTTTAGATCTAATATTTGCTCGTAAACTATAGGAAATCTTGAACACAAACTCAATCAACTTTTATTAAATAATTAATTGGCTTCACTTAAAGGGACTTTTAATCGTGTTATTAAAAGTTTTATGAGATATTTTTGAAGGAATTTGGGATAAAGCAAGATTTGTTTTTAATTGAATTTATTATTATTAACACTTTTCAATCATACGAAAAACTCATATCACTTAACACTAAATATATTCCTTTCAAATTAACAATTTATGTGTATCTTTTCCAAATCAACCTGTCTAAAGGCTAAAAAGCAACCGGGGTCACACTGCCTCAACGATTTTAACCAAACTGAGCTAAATATAGCTTATGTGCCATTCAGCAAGGAAGTTTAAAGTGGAATTTATCGTATTGGTATCAATAACATAACAATCAATAAGGAAAAACTTTTTTCTTTAGTATTTGATTTGCAACATCTCGGCACAATTTTCCAAATGATACAATAATCAGTGTTGCCAGGTCATATTTTGTTTTGTCAGTAGATTACTAGTCTAAATATCAGTAGACAGATAAGTTGCCATGTTAAAGGGGGTAAACCATTAGGGTATACTCAATTGATTATTTTAACTGCGTTTTTATCAAATCATTAAATCATTAGACTGTGTATTAGACTATGAAAACTTGCATTAGAAAATCAAACACCAATACTACTTATGAGAAATAATTTATTAAGATTAAGACACATGAGATATTCCTATTAAATATGCACTACCTATGGGATGCCCTATATTTGGTTCTATATTCTTGAAGAGTACAATTCCAATATATAGTTTGTCTATATTTGATTGAGCCAGCTGCAACATATTAGTTCTGAAAATTTTAAAAATACTATCAGAGAAACCAAGTACTTCAAATTTTACCTGCAGCTTTCACCGTATAGGTAGAATGGTTCACAAAATCAGTAATAAGATAGTATTTTTACAATTTTTGGAGCCGAATATATGAGAGACTTTTCAATCAAATATAGACAAACTATATATTTTTAGAATCGGGGCATTGTACTCTTCAAGAATATAGAATGAAATATAGGGCATCCCATTTGAAAAAATCTGAAAGCATGTACCACAACTGTAGCAAAACTGTACAACTTTTATATTTACACCTTTTTTCTACTTGTAAAGGTAAAGGAGGTAGGTGGGGTGTCAATATATGAAAAAACACCCTGTACAAATTAGTGGATTATTGCGGAACTTATGGGTGGACCTCTGCGGGATGAGCGCAGCGAGTTCCGCAGCTATCCATTCATTAATATGTTGTTTAATAACGTTACTAACCTGACTCACTCAAATGTGAGTTATTCTCATTAGTTTAAAAACTACATGTTTCAGGTGAATGTCTTATTTGAACAATTCAACAGTATATTGGTGAGTAGATGGCCACCCATAAAATCCACAATAATCCACTTATTTGTACTTGAACAATAACTTATTATATAAAGTCAAAATTTGTAAGATTATGATTATTCACTTTTTGTCAATTCGCCTTTCAACAGGAATAAGTAATGTTACTTTATCAAACTAGTAACCTAATGTGACAAGTTATTCAAGTACAAATGAGTGAATTGTTGCGGAACTTATGGGTGGACCTCTGCGGGACGAGCGCAGCGAGTATCGCAGCCATCTATTCATTAATATGTTGTTTTATTACGTTACTAACCTGACTCACTCAAATGTAAGTTATTCTCATTAGTTTAAAAACTACATGTTTCAGATGAATGTCTTATTTGAACAATTCATCATTATATTGATGAGTAGATGGCTGCGGAACTCGCTGCGCTCGTCCCGCAGAGGTCCACCCATAAAATCCACAACAATTCACTTATTTGTACTTGAACAATAACTTATTATATAAAGTCAGAATTTGTAAGATTATGATTATTCACTTTTTGTCAATTCGCCTATCAACAGGAATCTACTTACCAATATACTATTGAACTGTTCAAATAAGACACTCACCTGAAACGTGTAGTTTTTGATCTAATGAGAAAATTTTATAACTGAGTGAATCAGGTAAGTATTGTACTTAAACAACATATTGGTGAATAGATGGCTGGGTCCACCCATAAGTTCCGCAACAATCCACTCGTTTGTACTTGAATAACTTGTCACAATATATTATTAGTTTGGTAAAGTAACATTACTAATTCCTGTTGAAAGGCAAATTAACAAAAAGTGAATAATCATAATCTTACAAATTCTGACTTTATATAATAAGTTATTGTTCAAGAACAAATAAGTGGATTGTTGCGGATTTTATGGGTGGAAGTTCCGCAGCCATCTACTCCCCAATATACTGTTAATGGTTCAAAATAAGACATTCACCTGAAACATGTAGTTTTCAAACTAATGAGAATAACTCACAGTTAGGATAGGAATGGCAACGTTGCATGATTGTGCTTTTATTTGAAAAATTAAAAGTTTTTTTTTGAGCAAAATTGAATTGTAAATAAACCTAGGAAGAGTTCATTGTGTAGACTAAAGTGCCCTTCGAGCGTGGACTTGTATAGGTGAATCTGTGAAACTAGTATTTTTCTTGGAAATATCGAGAAAATTTTTGTGATCTGTTTACAATTTTTGTGAGGTTATGGTCTCTTCTTCTTGTTAAGAAATACAGCAATATATAACAAGGTTGCCAAACTTTCGGGCAAGGCTGAACAGAAAACCAATCGTCTCTGAAATCTCAGACAACAGCTAACATGGAGTTTGTATTTTGCTGCTGTAAAAACAAACCTTCAAGCAAAGAAATCAAACACTGTTTTTGCATAATATGTTTGAATGTATATCACAAAAGTTGTGTTGAGAGAAAAGTAGGCTTTAAACTGATTGAATTTCATAAAATTATTTGCTCTAAATCTTGTAATGATATATATCAAGAATTTGAGAAAATCGAAAAGGATGGATCAAATCCTATCGTAGCCAAATTGGCGGACACTAAGAAGCGTCTCGAAGACACAGAGAAGAAATATACTGACTTGAAATCTAAGAACAAGTCATTAGCTTCGGAATTACTTCAAGCTAAAGAAGCGCTAGAAACTTCTGAAACCGCACTAAAGAACTTGAGGTTTTGCAACAGAATACCATGGATATTCAATCTACGAATTCTCACATTATTGATAATGAAATGGTGGGCTTGATCAAGAAGATATCCCGAGAATCAATCGAGCAAGTTGAAGAAAGCATTTATCAGAAATTCGACACTGTTGCAAAAAATATTATGGATTCCAGCAAGGATTTAAATAATTAAATTAATGTTTTCAAATAGTTTTCAGTCACCACTGTCTGGACAGTGCAGTAGTCACTCCCTTTCAAGTGGGGAAATGTCTAATAACAACAACATCAACAACAAAACAAACAAACAATCTAACCCTACTTTATTAAATACGCAAAATCAAAACAATCCTCTTCAGGGAGTACAGCAAGTGACCCTGAGCCAGGTTGCAAATTCTGTTGATAATGCAATGTTCAGGAATCAAAACAGTGGCCAAAACTCTTATAAATCACAGAAAAAGCCGTTTTTTATCCGTGGAGAAAGAACCTGTACGAGTAGTGAAAGTACCGATAATTCTGGGGCTTCTTTTACTGGAATACCATCAAAAAAATGGTTTTATGGGGGCAGAGTAACTAATTCCACGTCAGCTGATATGATAAAGGATTACTTAATGCAGAAAACTGGTTTAACCGAGAATGAGAAGATTGTGGTGAGGTTGCTCAAGGCAGGTGATTATGGCACATCATTTAAGGTCGGTATTGATGCATCGTTTGAAAATCAACTTACACGACCTGAGTTTTGGCCTCAGCATTTTGCTGTGAGATACTTCAACTTTGATGTTAGGAGAAGCGCCCCTCGCCTCAACATGGGGTCTTTTCAAGTGCAGGATCAAACGAACGGAACATAAATGTAGATCAACAATTGGCTATATACTACCAGAATGTTTGTAGCTTTAAAAACAAAAAAATTGCTTCCCAGCAAACAGCACATATTGATCAATATGATATATTGATATTTACAGAGACATGGATGGATGATTCTTTTGACATTGATTTGTTAGGTTTGAATAGCTATAATGTGTACCAAAGAGTCTAGTGATTGTCAGAGAGGTGGTGGGGTTATTAAAAAGTATTTAAATTCTCTGATTTTACCTTCAGATCAATCGCTTGAGAATTTGTTTGTTGAGGTTAAAATAGGAAAAATATGTATTCTTATTGGATGTGTGTATTTATCATCTAGTACACCATGTGAAAAATATGAGCAATACTGCTCAGTTGTGGATAACATATTGATGAAAATTTGAAAATGTTATGCTTTTTGGTGATTTTAATTTACCAAAAATTACTTGGTCTAATAAAGAGAGTGGCAGTATGACTCCTAAGGTAGAATGCATTGCAGACTATTTTTTGTTTTTAAATTTTTTTCAACACAATCAAATAAAAAATATTTATGGTAATGTTCTTGATTTGATTTTTAGCAACGTTCAAGATGTCAATGTAAATGTGGTTCCTGAGCCATTTGTAAAAATTGATAAAAAGCATCCAGCCTTAGAAATTAACTTGAACATTGAGTCTGATATGTCTGTTCTTTCATTTGATTATTACTATTTATAATTTCAAATAGGCTGATTATAATTCCATTAATTTATTCTTGGCTGGTTGTGATTGGGATGAATTAACTGGTGTCGATACTGATACTATGGTTGATTTATTCTACAGTAAATTGCAACAGGCAATAGACAAGTTTGTACCACTACACAGGGCTAAAAAGTCTAACTTTCCGAGTCGGATGTCTAGGGAACTCAGGGATTTGATAGTTTTTAAGAAAAGATTGCATAGAGATTTTAGGATTAGTGGTTCTATTGATGATTACAATAAGTTTTCTAGTATTCGTAGGGAATGCAAAAATCTCTACAATCAATCCAGATCTGATTACTTGAAAAATATTGAGTGTACAATCCAAAGTAACCCAAATGAATTCTGGAAATTTGCTAAGAATAAAAATAACACAAATTCCTTGCCGAATAGTATGAGTTTCGGTGACTCTCAAGCATCTACCACTCAAGAAATTGCTAATTTGTTTGCCACATTTTTTGGGCAGGTTTATACACCTATTGATAATTTAAATAAAAATATTTATCAACATCCTGATATTCAGTCTGATCTCAGTTTGGGTTGCTTGGACATTGAGATGATGGATGTGTTTCTTGCTATTGAAGGTTTAAAAAAAACGTTAGGGAAAGGTCCGGATGGTATACTACGAGATTTTATATTTAACTGTCGATTTATTCTTGCACCAATCTTGCATAAAATGTATTCTAAATCGTTGGGCTCTGGAATCTTTCCTAAGAAATGGAAGACAAGTTTTGTTACACCAATTGTTTTAAAGTGGGGCAAGAAGTGAAGTTAAAAACTATCGTGCAATTTCAAAAGTATGTTTGTTCAGTAAGATAGTTGAGCAGATTGTAACTGATAAAATTACTCCTCTGCTAGAACCACACATTAATCAAAGTCAGCATGGTTTATTTAGTGGAAGATCCACTATAAGTAACTTGCTGGAGTATACTGAATACTTGTCAAGGGCCTTGGAGGGTCTCAGTCAGGTTGATGCAATCTACACGGATTTCTCCAAGGCCTTTGACAAGGTTGATCATAAAATTCTTTTACACAAGTTGTCACTGTATGGACTATTTGGATCTTTTCTTAAATGGTTAGAAAGTTATGTATCTGAAAGATTTCAAATTGTATCTATTAATAATTGTCTGTCTTTTTCCATAAAGGCTTGTTCAGGGGTGCCTCTGTGTGGACATCTATCACCATTGCTATTCAATCTATTCACCAATGATTTGTGTCAATGCATACAAAATGCCACTTTTTTACTTACAGTTCAATAGAACAGTAAATGAGTTTCTAAAAAATAGAATTTAAGTTTATTGTTAAAATAAAATTCAAATAGTTTTTGTTAAGTTTATACCTATGAAATTGATTTATATGAAATTATTGTAAAAACATTTATTGTTCAAATGTAAATGGTATATCCGTTGAAAATAAATAAATAAAAAAATAAAAAACATTTAAGTGAGTGAGGTTAGTATCGTAATTAAATAACATATTAATGAATAGATGGCTGCGGGACGAGCGCAGCGAATGAGTCAGGTTAGTATCGTAATAAAACAGCATATTAATGAATAGATGACTGCGGAACTCGCTGCGCTCGTCCCGCAGAGGTCCACCGATAAGTTCCGCAGCAATTCACTCATTTGTACTTGAATAACTTGTCACATTATGTTACTAGTTTGATAAAGTAACATTACTAATTCCTGTTGAAAGGCGAATTGACAAAAAGTGAATAATCATAATCTTACAAATTTTGACTTTATATAATAAATTATTGTTCAAGTACAAATAAGTGGATTATTGCGGAACTTATGGGTGGATCTCTGCGAGACGAGCGCAGCGAGTTCCGCAGCAATCTATTCACCAATATATTGTTGAACTGTTCAAGTAAGACATTCACCTGAAACATGTAGTTTCAAACTAATGAGAATAATTGAAATAACTCAATTTCAATGCTGTGGGGAAAGATGGTGAAAGTACAGGACAGGAGAGACTTTTAATTTCAGAACCAGTCAGCCATTCACAAGTTTCATATATTTCTTTTTGAAAATGTCTACATAAAGTTTAGTTTAGAGTTCTTAATGTAAACACGTCACTGCAACACTGACAATAATATCATTATTCGACACACTAGAAGAAGCAGCAGTAATAATTAGACTTCAACCTAGGTGAGATTATACAGGAGCGATAACTAATGAGCCCAAGGATAAGATTTCCTCTCGGATTCTAGAATTTCGGTTGGTTTGCGAGCGTGTGTGGCTCGCTGGCTGATACTGATACGGCCCTTATAGCTCTGTCCTAAATTAATATGCTCCAGGCCTTGCCATATTACGTGATGAGAACCGGTGCACGTGATTCACCGAATACTTCAGAGAATAGCACATTATAATGGAATTGAATTTACTCGAATCCAATTAAAAATAAGCACAATCAAATATCGATTTACCCTGCATATTCTGCCGATATTAAAGCTGGGACATTTTATATTTGAGAATATGTCATCCTTGTCCTCGTTTTGGCGTATGGATTTCTCATAAATTTCCCCTGAATATTTGAATTTCACCTACTGCCATTCATAAATAACACATAAGCTGCCAGCCGCATATTCAAGTAGAGTGAGAGAAGAATTAAAATCTAGAGAAACTGCTTGAAAATTGAAGTTAGCTGAGTACTGTTAAAATGTGTATCATACACTTTCATATTATGAGTGTTGTAAAAAGCAGATTTTAATTGTAAACAATAGTAAGATATGCATCCAGCCTCTTTTGTTTTCTCAATCAAAATTAACAGTCAACATGGCTCATTAATAACCTAAAATCAGCCTGTTTTCATCCTATTCAACTGCAGAATTAAGCGAAGCGAAAGGAAGCCAATCAATCAATTCAAGTTTTGTAGTTTCACTTAAAAGATTAGACGTTTATCGGAGCTTCGTATTTAGATATAAATTTAGCGCAGTCGAGAGCGTATATATCGATGTGACTAGAATGGATTTTCGCTGAAATAGGGTAGGGAATTAAATATTTATTTTCTCTTGCGTGCAATTTATTGAAAAATTACCAGTCAAGGGTGTATTACCTATTAATCAAAGGCTATAAAGTCAAACACACACATATTAAATTTGCCTAAGGCTAGACACGCTATTGTTGTAATGGCACACGATATAGCGTCTCGAACTTTCCAACCTAGCCTTAGCATAATTATTGTTAAAGACTACAGAACGTTTATTTAAATGATCATTTAGGACCCCCCATATATTTACTAGGTACATTATTGTGAGATTTAAAGCCGAAATGAAAAAAGAAATACATTCAATTTTACCATTCCCTTAATCTCTTTGCGGGATTAATTTTGCTGTTAGTCCTAACAGTATTTTATTCTCTTTGTTTTTCAGTAACACGTTCAGGCCGTTCATAAAATATTTACCTATTTTTTCATAACGCACAAGCGTTCCTTTTTTTCTCGTTACCATTTTGATGTTACATGGCATTTTGATCTCGTTTCGAATTGAATTTTGGTCTTTATTATACCCCGCACAAAGCGAAATTGTTTTTGGTTGTCACATATAATTTTGAACGAAAACATTCCCAAAAGAAGTGACAACATTTTGATACTACAATGTTTCGTTTGATGAATTTTTGAAACTACCAAATATAAATCCCACAATTACGTTTATACGCATTAAAAATTAAAGACATTTTTCAAACGTGGTCACCATATTTCATAGAGAAAAGCAGGACTGTTCCTATTCCCGACAGATATAATACACCAACATAACACAGCCAGCCATAAAATTTATTTCGTTGTAGCGTGGAGGGCAACAAATAGTGTCGCAGCTGAAAACCGCAATTTTTTTATTCAACGAGAAAATAAAAGGGATATAAAGATATGCAATATAGGGACTTAATGCAATATAATTCTTTAGGACTTGAATAGTATGGAAAAGAAGCGAAACTTTTTTCTGGTGTAAATTGAAACATGTATTGTCGTTTTGGATCTACCCACTACGAGACTTTAGAAGCTCAGAAAATCATGGTTTGTAGCGTAGATAAAAAAAATTAATATTGATAGAAAAAAACATCGGACAAAAATAATATGACCTGAAAAGTAGCAATAAGTTTACGAAATGTCGCATAGAAGAACATTGTATTTTGTAAGCCTTTCCTGTTCCCACGATCGTGTGTCAAAATTGGGAGACAACTAGTAACAACATGTAATATGACCTACATTCTTTAAAATATGCGAAATATTGAGCATTTATAATCGAATAGTAAACCACAATTTAAATTAATATTTTCCCTGTTATTAAATCATATTTAATCCCCTATACACGTAAATAATTACAATTTATCAGAGAATCCAGAAGAATATTTAGTACAGATGCAATCGAACATGTTGACATTTATTATGAATGGCTTTGTAATAAACTGTGTGCCATATTTTTAGATAGTTGATGTTTCGTATTGATTTAAATGTAATTGCTCCATTCATTATGCATGTAACTGAAATTAATGGTATTTCCGCTACCCGTACCTATTTCAAATAAATAGGTACTAAGCCAGTTGATAAAGTTAAACAGTTTTTATTTGAAACAGTCACTCTAATATCTATTATTAAAAGTTATGACGAACAACCACATGTTCACGGTACAGTCAAATTGAAAACTACTGAAATTTTCTGAAAGTAAATAAATAATTTCGAACGCGCCCGGAGATGTTAGTTTATTATGTCGAATAGTTTATTGTGTTCCAAATTAACTAACTGCAATGTTGGTAACGTAATATAATTATTGTTTATTATTTGGCCCACATATTTCGAACTAGAATTTCGTACATTAATTTGCATTAATTCGATTGTTTGAATTTATTTTGCTAATGATATGGTGTGATTTCCATTAATGGCAAAATTTATGTTATTTTTCAGAACAATGCAACGATCCATTGGGTATGGAATCTGGAACAATTTTGGATGATTTTATTACAGCAAGTTCGTCATATGTGTCCAATGTGGGGCCCAAGAGTGGCAGGTATGAATTATTATAGTTTTTTTTAAATTTAATCATTATTAACAATTTATTTTCAAATAACTAATGCAAAATCAGCCTTCCAAAACAGAAGTACCAATGCAACAATAATAATAATAATTTATTGTTATCGCTTTCCAACCAAACATGGATTTAAGGCTTAAAAAAAGCCTAAATTAATTGAATTTGATTATTTAATTAAATTATATTATTATAATGGGCGATCTCTTTATGATTTGCTCAAAAACGAGTGTCAAATCTGGACAAACACTGATATAGAATAATACTGTTTCGATTTGATTTCTATAATACAATAATTCGAAATGATTTTATGTAGTCAGTATGTATAAAATACTCGATCCAATCTTTGTTGCGGAAATTGGGTAATCAAATTGCAAATATGTTTTAGCTTTAAATTTATTTATTCAATTTGATAATCTTCCAACAAATTATTTATACTAAATTGATATTTAATTTTTACAAAACTGTAAATTAGACTCTACATGAAAATTTTGTGGATTATAGAGGCTAAGCATAGCGTTTCGCGCTTAAACCAGGTCGCCTGCTTAATGGCCATTTTGGGACAAGAATTTATAATAAGGTTTTATCATTATGGTGAGAACTATATTTTTTTTGTACGTGTTATATAAATCAAATTTTTTTACCGTGGTCCCTCCAAAAGACAAATTAAGAATCTCGAGCCGACTTTATAAGACGATTATTTGTTTTAAGGAGTCCGTAATTAGCCCATAAACCCTTATAAATACAAATTTATAACCCAAGGTTTTAAGGGCCTCACTAAGGATTTTACGATTATTTTTTCGAGTCGTAGTCGTTTATTTTTTAGGCTCGACCTTTTTTCTTGATGAAGTAAAAATAAAATACAATATTTGCAAATTTGTACGCTGCAAAACACACCCTCGAAGCAAATTGTTGACTTTATTTAAAACTACTGGCTGTTAAATGTCATCTCCATGCATGTCTGTATTATTATTTTTTGTTTTCTTTTTGTTCTGAATAAATACAATACGGCAAATTCGCGTATTCTCCTATTTTCACATTGCAAATTCAATTTCTCTGTATACTTCGTGATTTTTGATAAATCTTTGACGCTTTCCTATTTTCGAGACAGTATACTTGCACAAAGGAAATGGAACATTATCAGCTTATCAGAATATGGAATATGCAAGCGCTAAGTATACAAATCCAATTGTGGGATCATGAACTGAACTGACTCGTAGTTCGAAACCAATCTATAGCTTGCGACATTCATTGTATGAGATCGAGATTTCTCTTCATTCTCTTACAGAGCACAATTATTATTCACATTGCATAATCGAGCAGTAAGAAGTGATGCAATTTCATAGAATCAGGAATATTCAGAATGCTCAAAACGGTTGGAGTATTCCCAATAATAATTAGAGTTCTCCGAACAGTTGGAATACTCGGAATACACCGAACAGTTGAGTAGAGAGTAGGTATGCGAAGATATACTACACAAATGATCCTGTGAAGTATGATCTTCACATGCCAATAAAATTTCTACAGGCAAATTTACAGCACGGAAAAGCATCTTCCGCTGTCCTGTGCAAAAGGCTCAACAAGCTTGACATTTCCATTGCCCTGATCCAGGAACCCTGGATTTTCCGGAGCGGGGTGAGGGGCTTGGGCCTGGCGGGGAGCACGCTACATTGCTGCGTACCCTGTGAGAATCCTCACGCCTGCATCCTGAAAAGGAACGTGCAATGTTTTCCCCTACCTAATCTCTGCACCAGGGACCTGGCAGTTAATAAAATTTCGCTGGGAAAAGAAGGAGTCAGGGAGGACCTTGTAGTCTGCTCTTCCTACTTTCCTATCGATATCGAATCTCCTCCTCCGGACGTCATTGCAGTCTCAAGGTACTGTGAAAGCACGGGGATCCCTTTGCTCATAGGCTGCGACTCTAATTCGCACCACGGCCTATGGAGCTGCAGAGACGAGAATCCCAGGGGACGCTCTCTGGCTGGCTTCCTGAGCACCAGCGGCATGGAGATCCTTAATCGGGGAAGCCCCAATCTATGATTGACCTAACCATCTGTTCACCAAATATTGTGAACCTTTTTAAAGCATAGAGAGTGTCCCTGGAGGTCTCAATGTCGAACCACAGGCACATTCTCTTCGAGCTGAATAAAGACACCAGCTGCGACAACCCAGTCTTTAGAAATCCGAGGCACACCAAATGGGACCTCTTTCGGGAGGAGCTCACAGGTGGGCTCTCGGATATGCCGGCAAAGGTATAACCTTCCAGCCGACATTGAGATTGGGATAAACAAACTTTCCAGCGCACCTCTCCTGGCATACGAAGGTAGCTGTCCACTAAGACGGAAACCCCAAAATGCAAAAATTGTCTGGTGGAACCACACTCCATCGGAATATCACGTGCCGGCTCTTGAGAAGAGCTGAACGCTCCAAACTTATCGCCAACTGGGAAGCGTTTCACGCAGCCCAAAGGCAGTACAAAAAGGCGCTCAGGGATTCAAAAAGACAGAGCTGGAGGCAGTACTGCGGGGATATTGAAAAAATATCCCCAGCAGCTCACCTCTGCAAGGCTCTGTCAAAGGAACCCGGTAGTAGAATAGGGTCACTGTTTCTTCCGAGCGGTGGCTTCACGACGAACGAACAGGAAACCCTGGAAGTCATGCTCCGCACGCACTTCCTGGGCTCCAGCCCAAACAACGCTGTCTTGGCCGGCGTTCAGGCCCCTATTAGCACCGGGCACGACACCGCCAAAAAAGTAGTAAGTTATGAGAGGGTGATATGGGCGATTAAGTCCTTTCCCCCCTTTAAATCCCGTGGTAAGGATGGAATCCACCCTTGCCAGCTGCAAAACGCGTCGGATATCATCACTGTCCACCTGGTACAGATCTTCAGATCTTGCCTCGCTCATGGATACATTCCAGAGCAGTGGAGAGAGGTGAATGTCGTCTTCATTCCAAAAACCGGACGGAGCGACTACTTTGAACCAAAATCGTATCGACCCATTAGCCTCACTAGTTTCCTGCTCAAGACTTTGGAGAGGCTACTGGACCGGTATGTGAAGGAAGGCATACTGGTTTCCAGACCTTTACACATCCAACAATACGCCTATCAGACTGGCAAATCCACAGAACTGGCCTTACACCACCTGGTCAGGAAGGTGAAAGAAAATCTGGTATGTGGAAGGGCCAGTCTGGCGGCATTCCATGACATTGAAGGGGAATTTGATAATACCCCTTTCAACATCATCTGCGGAGCGCTCGAAAGGCGTGGCTTAGAGCCATGTCTGGTGAGATGGATAGAGGCCATGCTCTCGCAACGCCGAGTGTCCGCAGAGCTTAATAATGCGATGGTTAGAGCGGTGGCCGCCAGAGGCTGTCCAGGGCGGAGTTCTATCCCCGATTCTATGGTGCCTAGTGGTTGACGGCCTGATTACTAATCTAAACAAGGCAGGCTTGTATACTCAGGCCTATGCCGACGACCGGGTAAGGACGCCGTCTCAGTGCAGCGCCTTATGGCAAGAGCTCTGCGCATAGTGGACCGGTGGTGCCTTGCGGAAGGACTCAGGATATACCCTAATAAGGCGGAGCTCATACTCTTCTCCAGGAGACGCAACTTTGGCACAACGCCCAACATTTCTCTAGGAGGTGTGACTCTTAAATACTCTAGGGTGGTTAAGTATCTAGACGTGATGCTGGATTCTAAACCGTCCTGGTATGAACACGCAGAGAACAGGATGAAAAAGGCTACCTGTGCTTTTTGGACATGTAGACGGCCCTTTGGTTGTACCTGGGGTCTCTCACCGAAGATCCTTTACTGGATTTATAACTCTATAGTTAAACCTCTTCTCACGTACGGGGCTATCGTTTGGTAGTCTTGCACGGAGAAAGCCAAAATACGGGCGCAACTGGACAGAGTCCAGCGCCTTTCCTGCCTCAGCATAACGGGGTCCATGCGTACGGCCCCAACAAGGGTCCTGGAGACTCTTCTAGGTCTCCCGCCTCTTTTTCTCGTGATTCAATTCGAGGCCATGAGGACAGCCTTTAGATTGCACGTCCTTGACGAAATGCGCACCGGGAAACCGGACACGCGAGAATTTGGTTTCAAACCGCAGAGAAATGTCCTGTCCTTCTGATGGGCAGCGATATCATGCGACCGGAGCTTATTCATAGCAAAGGCTTGGAGGCCCATATCATTGAAAGAAGTGAATGGCCAAGCCAACTGTACTGAATAGTGGAGCTATCTGGTACACGGATGGCTCCAGATTGGATAACAGGTCAGGGGCAGGTTTTTGCGGAGGGTCCCCTAAAATTAGTAAATTCTTTTCTTTAGGGGAACACGCTACTGTCTTCCAGGCTGAAATTTTCGCTGTAATGGAGTGTGGTCGGGAAATTTTAAACCGGCGCCACAGGAATGCAGTCTTTTCGATCTGCTCCGACAGCAGGGCCGCCATCAAAGCCATTATGGCTGACACTGTGCGCTCTAAGCTTGTAATGGAGAGCAAAAAAGTCCTGGGAAAACTGGTGAGTGCCGGCTGCCGGGTCCGCCTCGTCTGGGTGCCCGGTCACCCGGGCGTCGCGGGCAACGACGAAGCTGATTTACTTGCCAGACAGGTATCGTCGATGCCACCTGTGGGCCCTGAGCCCACGCTGGGCATAACTAAATGTGAGACTGTCACGTCTCTCAAGAGTCTCCTCGCGGAGCGATTCCTTGGGAGATGGATGGAGGCACCTGGCATGAGGCAGGCTAAGGCTCATATTGATCCTCTGCCTGTCTCACCAAACAACTACTGCGCCTGAACAGATGCGATATACGGCTAGTGACTGGTCTCCTAACCGGACACTGGCACCTAAGACGCCATCTCCACAGTATGGGCATTACGGACGACCCGGAATGCCGCTGGTATATGGAGGAGGAGGAGGAGGAGGAGACGGCAGATCACGTCATCGGTGACTGCCCTGCACTCACGCGCGCGAAGTTCAAGCACCTGGGCAAGTTGTATTGCTTGCCCGATGACGTCAAAAGGATGAAGCCAGGGTGCCTGAATGGCTTTTCTAAGGACATAGGCCTCTGGTAGATCTCAGTGGGGCACGACGGGTCCACCACAGGAAACCTATGTGCACTACGGTCGCGGCCGCCCACTCTTTCATTCATTCATTCACACCGAACAGTTAGAGTACTCCAAACAGTTATAGTACTTCATACAGTTAGAGTACTCCGATTAATAAAAAAACTCCAAAGTATTGGAGTATTCCTAAAAGTTGGAGTACTCCGGACTATTGGCGTACTCTGAATAATAGGATTCTGAACAGTTGTTATTGAACCGTCGCATAATAGCATGTAGAGTATAAATTTCCTACAAGCGGGCGAGAAACACAACTTTCCAGCACGCAGTTTTATTTCAGTAGGTCAAGAGGTGAAAGTGAATTTCAACAACCAAAATTTCGAAGAAAAAACACAATAAATCTATAAAAATTATGACAAGAATCAATGTCAAGGAACAAATCTATAATAAATGCCTTACCTAGAGAGATTGTGAAGAAATTTTGGAATCATAATTTGTGTCATGTTTATTTAAGATTGGAGCAATGGTGAGCTGATCCCCGAAATTTAGATACTGGTAAAATAAAAATGCTGTATTTCGTCGCTCAATTTTGAATTCTTGCAAGTGTGTTTTTATAACCCATATCTATAAACAGTCCTTTGATATAATTTTCTAGCCAAGTAAATCAAAAACAAACTCATTTAATAGTCGCAATCTTTTAATATTCGATTTATTTTGAACTGGCAACCTCAAAGCAAAGATTTTACGATTGTCACACAATAATAATTCTAGTTGTGTAGCAGACGATAAATGGGTAAAATTACCGCTATTAAATTCGCGATATTAGAGCGCTTTTGTCTAGACTGAGAAAAAAGACCAGCCAATGGGTTGTGTTTCGAGTTTGGTCACGTTTCTGTATTCAAATGACTTTTCTTATTTGCGTTCCGTTCTCAAGACGAGTGTTTAAAATCCAAACCAACTTTGTAAATGTTCGACGCCTTGTTCAGTTAAAAGAAAGTGAATACAAGTAAACTAACGCAAAAGTTGTTAATAGGAATGTTGAAGGAAAAAAATTATTCCAGATACTGTAATAGTGAATTAACTTAAACTCCATTTTGCCTTTGTTCTATTGACGCTACATACGATTGCATTTAGAGCGATAATGGGACTACTCTGGGATGTTATGTTACTGCTGTCATAACACTAACGAGAACGAATAATTGATAAAGGCCCTAATGTTGGCTTATATTCGATTGTTGTTACACCGGTGTAAGCAGCCATGCACGACACACAAATTAATATTACCGTTCAAATGCGCGAATACGTATTGATGATTGAGCAATTGAGTTTGAAATTTGAGCCTCTGTTATTACGAATAAATCCAGAGAGATATTCAAATTGGATTTGGTAATTTTGTTTAAAGATAAAACCAACTACGAGTCGACATACACACAACCGCTCTAAATAAATAAAAAGAAATAAAAGAAATGCGCACGGTATAATCCCAATCTCAAAAAAGCATCTATGAAAAGCCATTCCTGCAGAGCGGGGCAAACAAAACGAATCAATTAAATTAAAAAAGTCCGGTGCAAGCATCTCAAGCCAAAGTGAACACTGAAATTGGAAATACGAATACAAAATAAAACTGTTTTTATTCTTTCTTTGCCAGTTTCTCAACTCGCTACCGACGAATTAGTTACAGGATCTCGAGCATTTATTATTATTTATTTTCAATAGGTACTCTTAAAGATTC
Source organism: Ceutorhynchus assimilis (assembly GCA_917834065.1). Classification (NCBI taxonomy): domain Eukaryota; kingdom Metazoa; phylum Arthropoda; class Insecta; order Coleoptera; family Curculionidae; genus Ceutorhynchus; species Ceutorhynchus assimilis. The sequence goes on from OU892282.1 coordinate 50,390,166, forward strand.
TTTTTCAGGAATAATTTTGCGTTTGTGTTGCATTTTAGATTGTCTATCAATATTATATGATAAAAACCCTTACATGATAAACAATAAAGTTCTCTATTATCTTGAACAAGTCCTTTTTTGATAAAAAAAAAAGTGGGCTTATTATAGGTATACAACATTTCTAAAAGGTAATGCGCCATTCGAATCTCCAGGGACCATAAGTCCCTGATTTAGCTCTGGTCATGAATTTAAACTATTGTACGGCCTTAAGTGCTGAACGTTAACAGCCTGCTAAGGTCTATACGACTGAAAAGGGAAAAGTACATACCTAGCCCATAAAGGTGTTAACTGTATGTAAATAAAATTTTCAATGCGACTTACTGTTGGTTTTTAAAATATTCTCATTGATTGAAACCTAATAATGGAACTTTTAATCCCTTAGTAAAGTATTCTCAATTTTCTTCTTTATTCTGTTGTATAATGAAAACTTTGGTAAAAGTGAAAACTTAGTGGAAACCACGGTTTTTTGAATGCCATAAATAGTTAAAAATGCTTCAAACAAACCAACAAATGATTGAATAATGATATACTCGACATAAAAGTACGGCTAATAAAACTTTACGGTCTTCTTTATGGAATATGAAAACTGGATTTATCTCTATAGGAGGGCATGCTTCGCAATCATAATTCCCAAAAATATTTTTCTTTACAACTATTGGAGAATTCGTCCATTCCGACTTAATTTTTGATTACAGAATAGCTTCACGAGTGCAGGAATATTCATTCCATCACTTGTTATGGATTGAACACCTGTGGCGCCATCTAATATCATAAGTTGAAAACACAGGAGAGTACAGGAAGTTTATCTATTTGTACACCAACTGCACTACGCAAACTGCAGAAATACTTGGAAAACCTCAAAAATACTATAAAATACAAGTAAATCACTAAAATCGACGTTTTGTATTAATTGCTAGAGCAAGAAGTGCAGCACAATTGTATTTTGCAGCCTTTTTGATGAAAAGAGGATAGAAAATAGAAAACGCTATTTGACAATGTTGATACTTGAGGTAGCGTTAAAAGATCAAATTTTGGAGTGCGTTCGAAATCACCCTATGCGTTCCTATGTGTGTCTGTGGTCCGTTGTTGGTTATTTCATTTGATTCTAGTCGTAGAAAAATTATAGTCTATAACACGTGTGGAATTCAAAATTCTACACTTGTGTAGAATTTTGCTTATTCCACACTTGTTATAGAATATAACTATAGCTCGTATAATAAATACGTCACCACTTCTACCGTCATTCCGTAAACTGAACAATATAAAGTGGACTATTTCACTAGAGTGTTTTACACTGGCAAAATGTCATAGGAACGGCTGGTTTCCTACTGACAAAACTCCTACCTGTTCCTACCTGGACAAAACCAACATGATGGTTTTTCAGCGACAAAATTTTGTGTGGTTAGAGTAAAAAACTAGTGAGTTTGACAAGTATCACCTAAAGAAAATAAATTTTCCAAATGAAAATTTGGCTTGTTATTCTCGTGAAATAGTCCAGCCGAATACCACTCAAGAAGAAATTTTTCGCGCAAAAATGTTATTCGCGAAATTGCCAAGCAACAAACTTTCATACCAGTCGAAAATTTTGCCAGCAAAATTTTCTCTCTTGTGGTATTATACATATACAGGGTGGCCCATCGAAAACGAAACGGCATTGATATTGATATCAACTTTTATTTTTGTTATCAGAAGAAGTGATTTACAGTATTAAAGAGATAAAAAACCTACACCTTACAACTAGATGTTAAAAAAGCCAAATTAAGATAAAACCTGTTTATTTTCCAAGGCAAGAAATCGAATTTGTGAAGTAGTTGTTCCTTTTTTATTTTTTAAACAACTGAAATATTTCGTTTATCTCGTGTTAGTTATTTAGTAGGTATTAAGCCAGTCGATAAATAGCGGTGGTAGCAATTCTTAATTATTGCGGGGTTTGTAGTTTGTTATTTTTCGCGTAATTTTGTATTTGGTTAGTCCATAAAAATGGTTCACTCTATAGCCGAAAGAGTGGAGCTGATTTCAATATTCTTTTTACAAATCATGAATCTGCATTCAGGACAGCTGACATTTTTAATCAGCGGCATCCTGGCACACATGTCAATCGAAAGTATGTCCTAGAATTGGCGCATGAATTTAGAGAAACTGGATCGGTATGTAACAAAAAGATAGATATTGCGAATCCAGTAGTCAATGAAGCAGTGGAAGTAGCTGTTCTAGGTCATGTCACTCAAGATGCAACACTGAGTACGAGAAAGCTAGCTGCTGTCTCAGGGGTTAATCGAACTAGCATACAACGAATTTTGAAAAAACACAAATTCCATCCCTACAAAATACGATTAGTCCAAGAGCTTAACGAAGACTTTGATAGACGTCTGGAATTCTGCGAGACGATGAGCGCACTGGTAGATCAGGATCCACATTTGTTATTTAATGTCTGCTTTTCTGACGAATGTTCTTTCTTCGTCAATGGCACTGTAAACCGACACAATTGCCATTACTGGGGGGATTCAAATCCTAGAATTTTTCATGAGATGCACACGCAGCATCCAGAAAAGTTCAACGTTTGGGCTGGCATATTCGGTGACCATGTAGTTGGCCCCCTTCTTTTTACCTGATACATTAACTGGAGAAACGTATTTAGAACTATTAGAAACTGCAATAAATCCTGCTTTAACTGAAATATTGGAAAACGATGAACGCTATTTGGAAAATCGGCTTATGTTTCAGCAGGATGGCGCTCCCCATTATGCACACCTTGTACGGGACTATTTAAACCAAGAATTTCCGGAAAGGTTGATTGGTAGGCGAGGTTCTATTGAGTGGCCTCCAAGGTCGCCAGATTTGACACCATTAGACTTCTTTTTGTGGGGACATTTGAAAAGTAAGATTTACGCCACTCAACCAACTTCTTTACAAGATTTACGAGAGCGAATTACAAATGAATGTCGTCTCATAAGACCAGATATGCTTCAAAATGTGAGAAACCGTTTTGAACAGAACCTGTACAACTGCATGGAAGTTGGTGGTCAGCACTTTCAACATCTACTTGACTAATACATGTAAGTTTGCTATTTTTTTACTAATGTAAATCACTCCTAATAACAAACATAAAAGTTAATTTTTGAGCGTCATAATGAGATGTAATGTCATAAACTAGGTATCATTGTAAAGAGAATCGAAAGACCTTTCAAACGAGGTGCAACTCAACCCCCCTTTCCATTTAAGATTTTAGGGGTGAGTTTCACCCTGCCCCAGGGGTTGTAGATGAGGGTTTGCTTATACGCTTAATAAATGTCCCCCTCAAAAACAAAGTTGACGTGTTTGAGCGTTTTATTTTTATATAACATTAAATGCCCAAAATCAATGCCGTTTCGTTTTCGATGGGCTACCCTGTATATATATGTGAATGTACGAGAGTATTTTGAAAAGTACTTGTTTGGTGGGCCTTTTTGTGTGTTTTTAAAACAAACACAAATAGAAGTATGACAAACTATATACTGTATTTTCTCCCAAGATAAATTTTGACTTGACACTCTTAACTTTGAAACATAAACAATGCTGCTTATTGGTCGCAAGATGCCATTTGCACCTCATGTATTGTAAAACTGATACAACCTGCAGGGACACCTCATTTTCCGACCAATCAGGTCCAAGCGTTATTGTTTATGTTTCAAAGTTTTCAATGTCAAAATCCACCTTGAGTTCTCAACAATAAGATTTTCATCCTCAAATCCTAACTCGTTTCGACGCTTTACAGCCAATCTATGGACTTCGGCATCTTTCGGTAATAAAACAGTGCGATTTACTCTTACTCTAGTCCTTCATTGCACACGTAACACCTTACCTTTCCCGAATTGCTATTTTCACAAGAAAGGTGACAAAAAAGACAATTCACTTTATTGACATAGGGTCACTGTTTTGGTTTCCATGGTTACCAAGTGAAATATGACATATGAAAAAACAATTTTCCCTAGGCCAAGGGATCATGAGGCAAAAAGTTTTTAGCACAAGCGTAGCGGAAACTGGAATTCATTAAGATAGAAAGTCACTTTTATCACAAAACGTAGGTACCTGAGTACCTACAAGTACACAATTTTTCACACTTTTGAACATTTATGTTCATTAACTCACTTACCTTAGAATTAGCCATAGTTTTTGAGCGCCCCTGGTATATAAAGGAAGCGCTACGAATACCTACTAAACATTTTTAGTTAAGGAAAGATGAAATAAATAACTTTTTAAGCAATACATGCAAGTTATTTTGCTTTATGTACACTTTATATTGGTACTTAGGTTGCCTAAGGTAGTATTAGAAAACCCCCTATATATCCGAAACTAGTCATAGGATCGGTTTGTACCCATGAAAACTTTTACTCAGCAGGTCAAAATATACAACATACCAAAATTTGGTTAAATTCCGCGTTCAACCAAAATCCCATAAGAAGTATGCGGGGTCCTTTGCCAAATGGTTTGGACTAACCGCTAGTACTATTGAAAATTCCAGCTCATTTGGACTTTAAGTTCCAGAAATAAAATCGTGTTGAGCAATTTGGGGTGATTTATCAATTTTTCAGTTTTCTTGAGTGGCTTTTTTCATAAAACCCTGCTTCAAATCTCAGAATAATTTAGTGAATGAAGTTTGGGGGATCTCAAAGGAACATTAGGACACAAAATCTTCACATACAAAAATTTGAAATTTCATCGTTTTAGTAAGAAGGTTATGATTAAGATTTTGGAAAACTTTGAAAGGTCATAACTGTTTTTCTATTAAAGATAGAAAGCTGAAATTTTCAGCGATTCTTATCCAAGTAGAGGACTATAATCCCTGGAAATTTCAGCTCATTTGGACTTATAGTTCCAGGAATAAAATCGTGTTAAGCAATTTGGGGTGATTTATGAATTTTTGCAATTTTTCTGAGTGCCGTTATTCATAGAATCTGGCTCCAAATTTCACCATGGATTCTAAAAATTTAGCCAATACTGTACTACTTTTGTATTTACACCATTCATCTACTTGTAAAGGTGAAGGCTGTAGGTGGGGTGTTAATATATAAAAAAAACACCTTGTACTTGAACAATAACTTATTATATAAAGTCAGAATTTGTAAGATTATCCACTTTTTGTCAATTTGCCTTTCAACAGGAATTAGTAATGTTACTTTATCAAACTAGTAACATAATATATCTTACAAGTTATTCAAGTACAAATGAGTTGATTGTTGCGGAATTTATGGGTGGACCTCTGCGGGACGAGCGCAGCGAGTTCCGCAGCCATCTATTCATCAATATGTTGTTTAATTACGATACTAACCTGACTCACTCAAATGTGAGTTATTCTCAGTTCAAAAACTACACGTTTCAGGTGAATGTCCTATTTGAATAGTTTAACAGTATATTGGTGAGTAGATGGCTGCGGAACTCGCTGCGCTCGTCCCGCAGAGGTCCACCCATAAGTTCCGCAATATTCCACTTATTTGTACAGGGTGTTTTTTTTATATATTGACACCCCATCTATAGCCTTTACCTTCATAGGTAGAAGAAAGGTGTAAATACAAAGGTTGTACAGTTTTGGCTGAGTTTTCAGAAACCATGATCACAAACAGAAATTGAATATCCGAAATGTGAAATTCTGCATGCGTCCAGCTTTTTTCAAATGGGATGCCCTATATATTTCATTCTATATTCTATATTCTTGAAGAGTACAATGCCCCGATCTTTATTTGATTGAGCAATCTCTCATATATTTTGCTCCAAAAATTGTAAAAATACTATCCTACTACTGATTTTGTGAACCATTCTACCTCTACAGGTGGAAGCTGCAGGTAAAATTTGAGGTACTTGGTTTCTCTGATAGTATTTTAAAAAATTTTAGAACCAAATATGTTGGAGACGTTCAAGTAAATATAGACAAACTATATAGTTTTGAAATCGGGAAATTGTGTTCTTCAAGAATATAGAACCAAATACATATAGCGCATCCCATTTGAAATAAGCTGAAAGAATGCAAAATTTCACATTTCTGACATTCAATTTTTGTTTTTGACCATGGATTTAAAAAATTTGCGCAGCCATCTCCTCGAGAGTTTAATGAAACTTTATAGTACAAGAGCCAGTGAAAAAAAATCCGGCTGATTTTATTATGGCTGAAAAATTTAGGAAATGTAGAATCAATCATGAACAATACGAAATCGCGTGCCTGCCTGCTCGTATCGGTTGCGTTTATTAATAAAAAAATGTTTAACGAGGTTTTGTAAAAGCAAAAACCGACTCATCGCGTTTTGCATGAAAATTTGTGTGAACATAGAACAAACACCCCCAAGTATGATTTCGAATGCCTGTCTACCTAAATCAGTTGCTAAATAGCGCCTGTCAAATAAAAATCGACTGAAATTTTTCTCAAAATTCGACTCATCGCGTTTCGAGTGAAAATTAAATATATCACAGTTAAAGGCATTAGAAAAACATTTCTGACTGCCTGCCCGATCAAAGCCGTTGCTTTCTAATGCCTGCCTGGTCCCAAAGTTCGTAAAGTATAAAAATATGCCAGACTTTTTTGACGACTTCCCTTCAACTGAGTGACAAAAACCCTTTCAAAATCCTTCAAAAGAGTGTCGATTAGCCGGCACCACAATAATATATTATGCAATGATCATGTAATGATAGCTATTAATACACGAGCATTTTGTAGGATACGAAACGAGCCGCAGGCGAGTTTCGTTATATAAGATGCGAGTGTATTATTGGCCATTACATGAGAGTTGCATACACTATTTTGTCTACTTCCATTAATAAACGAAATACATATTTATATCAAGAATAGTAAACTTCTCAACCGGTGACAATTGTTGACAACTATTGACAATTTCGAAAATTAAGATCTGGACGTCATTTGGGGATAAATTCTGCACTCGATTTATTAATTTGTTGTTGTTTCTTTTGGTAAATACTAATAGAAACAATCCAAAATAAGTCTGTTATTTTTATATAAACATTGTTCATGTTCAAAATAACTCGATTCCAGTGGCTGAAAAATCTGTATCATAATAAAAATCTGTATCATAATGAAGTTCATTATGAAACAGATATTATCGACTCTATAATTTAAGTAATTAATAAAACCATTTAATTTCGGTGATAAAGGTTGATCTAGTTATGAAAATTACAATAAGCTTCTTCAAGAGAAAAAAAAAAGTCTTTACATTAGCTACCTCCGATGAAGGGTAACAGCTAAGTGTTCTCATCAACACCTCAATGGTCCGAAGTTCCCATGTGTGTATAAAGTACATAAATCCATAATCCGTCTAGGTACCCCAATGTACTACTGTCGTCAAAGTTTTCGACGATAACACAGATTTTAATCGTTTAAGAAGCGTATTATGAAACGTCAGTAGAAAAAAATATTTTAACGTGAATTTGCAAAGCGGAAAAGTAACGTTTGAAAGAAAAATTTGTGTAACAAAATTATGACAATTGACTCAAAATCTCCATTGTCAAGCAGTCATTCGCCAATGGTGCAGGGTGTTTCTTTATAGCTAGAACACTCAGTAACTTTTTTATTATTGAAAATAGAGGGCATGTATAAATTGAAAAATGTCTTAGTTAATTGCAACGATCTTAATCGTTACGACGATATTTTTTTTACGCCATAGGTATACAGGGTGCGCCAAAAAAGTCATTTTTTTTTTTAATGGATTGCCCTGTATGTTTTTGAATTTTTAAAATTCTAAAAAATTAGCTTCACAAAAATTTCAAACACTATTTGGATAACAAAAATTCACAGGACGTTCCATTGAAAAATAACAGTTTTTTGACTGCACTTAAGACTGCAATTTACCAAGAAATTTGAACATGCACTCTATTTTCAATAATCAAAAAGTAACTGAGAGTCCCACTTATACACAAAGTCCCAGTACCAGATCTGAGATCAGAACTTTTGTATCCAGTGACTTCACCTGTAACCGGCTTGGCAATGGCGTCAAACACTCATCCCAGAATCCCAGCAGTACTAATATTACCAGCTTGTTGAAAAATCATTATCAGTACCTATCTTGGTATTAGTTATTTATACACCAAGTGAGTTAAATGAATGTTTATTCATGAGAAGAAAGTTTAACCCACGAGCCCTAGCGAGTGGGTTAATTTTCTTCGAATTAATAAACATTTTAACTCACGTGATGTATACAAAATTTTATCCGATTTTGTGGAAATTTGGAATATAAAATATAAGGAAAAATGCCGAGAGTGAGTTAAAATCTTTTTAAATCACTGAGGTGATAAACGTCTACTTACCTTTAGTGTTATGCGTTCAATAATGTCATTTTTAAACGTCAAAATGGGATAAAATATGTCGATTATTTAAAAATGTGTGTATGTACAATATAATATGTTGATCCTAACTCAGGCATAAAGTATTTTTCCTGCCCTGCTTTCTTGAACTCCGCTTCGCGTCGTTCGGGTCAACGGCAGTCGTGTGCAGGAAAGTATAACTTTCTGCACTTGATAGGATAATAACTATTGTTGTGCCGGCCACCTACTACTGTTTTGAAGGATTTTGAAGGGTTTTTGTCACTCAGTTGAAGGAAAGTCGTCAAAAAAGTGTGACAAAACTGCTACGACATCATTGTTCTTTGTGCATCTCTGGGTCGGCACGGTCCATGCGTTTTTATTTTGTGAATTTGAGTATTCCACCTGGCATATTTTTATACTTTGCGATTTTTGGGACCAGGCAGGCATTAGAAAGCAACGGCTTTGATCGGGCAGGCAGTCAGAAATGTTTTTCTAATGCCTTTAACTGTGATATATTTAATTTTCACTCGAAACGCGATGAGTCGAATTTTGAGAAAAATTTCAGTCGATTTTTATTTGACAGGCGCTATTTAGCAACTGATTTAGGTAGACAGGCATTCGAAATCATACTTGGGGGTGTTTGTTCTATGTTCACACAAATTTTCATGCAAAAAGCGGTGAGTCGGTTTTTGCTTTTACAAAACCTCGTTAAACATTTTTTTATTAATAAACGCAACCGATACGAGCAGGCAGGCACGCGATTTCGTATTGTTCATGATTGATTCTACATTTCCTAAATTTTTCAGCCATAATAAAATCAGCAGCTAAATGGACTAATTTGTGTTTCACAAAGAGATTTTTGCCTTTTTTTGACCGGAAAAGTTTCTGGGGACGCACGAGTAGCTATTTATTTTAAAAAGCGCGTGTTCAATTTAATTGGATATCAGGTGTTTAAGGTGTTTTGTTGAAAGAATCTCGTCATGTACACTGAAATTCCATTTGCGAAAAATAGAACCGTAAACAGTCTGAAGGCAGACCGAGAAGTAACGAGAGATGTTCGTATATGAAAAGAGCAAACTCGCTGTGATCTTGATGGTTTTGAATAAAAGACAGGACAGAAGAGAGAAACTCTCCGAAGCACATCTGTGCTTATTTGATTGAAGGATCAAAAGCCTAACTGGTATTTATTTACATTAAAATACATAATAGCAAAAAATAAACCACTACAAAAAGAAGCCTCAATTACTTTTTCACCAGTAAAAAATCCAATACATTTTTAAGCATGTTTTCACAGACACTCTAATAAAAATTGCGCCCCAAAAAGAAACATAAAAGCGTATTAATATTGCCAACCAGTTGTGTCTCTCAGAAAAAACAACCCTCAAGAAAAACACAATATTAACTTAACAAAATCCATATAGAAATAATTTATTTCGCTAGCATGGCTTCAATATAAATAAATTATCATAAGGGAAAATATTATTTTCTAATAAATTCAAACAATAAATAAACCAAAACCAAACTGGGCTAAGCATTATACTTACCTTGAACAATAATAATAATTGTATTACATTTTAGTCATCGCATCAAAACTATATGAAACTGAATATTGACGTTCCAAACCCATCAAATGCTAAATAGTATTCCGGATCGTACAATCGTATTGAAATGATTTGTAGCTCCCGCAGCATTAATGAATTATGGAACTAAACAATGTTGCCAAGGATTAAATTGTTCCTTCTCCAATACAATTATTATTTGTTACAATTTAAAATGTTTGCTTATCTAATGGAAATTTTCAAAAATAAATATGAAATATTGTTGGAAACTTGTTAAAATGTATAAAATTCGGTTTTTATGTAGGTAGCTGAGCAATAAATTATTCATATACCTATAATATAAATTTTGCCAAACAATAATAACAATTACCTACATTGAACAATATCTAAAATTAAACAAATTTCAAAATAATTCGATTAAATTCAAATTGTTTACTTATTGGATTAACAGTTAATTGAAATAATTTATATTAAAATTTGCAAGCGTTTATTTATATAAATTACTAATTTGGTTTTATCTCTTTAGGCTCAGAGTGGAAAAAGCAGGAGGCGGTTGGTGTCCAAAGCAGCAAATCGAAAAAGGAGTACGTGAATTTATAGAAATAGACCTAATTGAAGTCCACGTAGTCACGGGAGTACAAACACAAGGTCGCTATGATAGAGGAAGAGGTCAAGAGTACGTGGAGGAATATTTATTGGAATATTGGAGGCCCGGGTTAGAAGAGTGGAAAGAATATAAAAGATGGGATGGAAAACATGTAAGTAAAATTGTGTCCCCGCTAAAGCAATATACGAATTTAAAAGATAGATGTTCCCGAAAAGGTCCCTCAGGAATTTTTCAGCATAGATGTTCTAGAACGAGAAGGGTATTAGTCACAGGTGAAATAAATTCTACGCGGCATGTCACGTAAGGCTCTTAAGAAATGCAAACTGAATACGTGGACTATCTTTGTCTCTGGACCTGGCAGGATTTTACCCCTTAAATTTTCAATAGGCCAGAGAGATTTAACAATTTTCCTCCTAATAACAGACAATCTAATTATTTTTGAAACAAAAGAACAATGAAAAATTCATTTAGACAAAACTAGGACCTCTACAACACTTCTATTGTCTTCACTAAAAACTGCAAGAAAATTTCCGCGAAAAATAATAATACAAACCTCCAGTTTCATTTAAAACATTGTCTTGCTCCTTGCTCGACGAACCTCCAGATAAGATTGCTTTGTGAATCTTTTGTATAGTTTGTCTGCAATAAAGAGAGCAAGAAAAAAAATGTCTTTGCTTTGTAAGGGACTCTTCATGTATGAGGGATGTCAGTCGCAGCAAGATTTCTGTGTCAGTTAATAAAACTTTGGCCTCGCAGTTCAATTAACGTAAAATTTTGACTGTTAAAGTGGATCTTTTTATAATTCTAAAACGGAACTAGTCAATTAACTAAAATTAAACATTCAAGATGGGATACTTTTTATAGAAAATTAACTTAAAACTTGATCCGGTTATTCTCAATTTATATTCTGCAACGACCTAGTTCTCTACTCCAGAGAATACGACCAAGACTGTTGTAGTGGTGCTTGAAATTCGTGCATTGAATTGTTGCACAACTTTTAGCGAATATTTTTTCTCAAACTTTAAATTGTAATAAATATAGAGGTTCGCAGTAGAATAAAAACAAAGACAATTATTCCAAATGACCCTATTGAAATAATTTGTAGTCGATAAAAAGGTGGTAAAAATATTTTATCACCTATTCGCCATTCTCGGAAGTTAAGAAACACGCGAGAACGTTGCTAACGATATCGATTGGCCGAGTAAGATTGCGGAAGATTTATAATGGCACCGGAATTAACTCGAACTGATGAAGATATATGACCAACCCTGTTAAGCCCTTTATACTGTGTGTGTGTGTGTGTTTGTCTCTTTCATTTTTTTTTTTTTGAGTTACTTCCTATATACATACAATTTTCTTAAGCGACTATATGGGTACAGGGTGTTTTTTAATATATTGACATCCCACCTTGACCTACAGCCTTTACCTTTACAGGTACATGAAAGGTGTAAATACAAAAGTTGTACAGTATTAGCTAACTTTTTGGAAAATTGAATGTTCGAAATGTGAAATATTGCATGCTTTCAGCTTTTTCCAAATAAGATGTGCCATGTTTCGTTCTATATTCTTGAAGAGCACAATTTCCCGATTCACCTATATATAGGTAGAATGGTTCACATAATCAGTAGACTAGTAGGATAGTATTTTTACAATTTTTGGAGCCGAATATATTGTCACGCTTAGGTTGGTTGTGGTCAGCGGTGCCACCACTTTTACTTCGCTTGGCTGCGTCCACTAAGGGTTTATCTGAAAAGAGAGGATATGGGGGGAAGGAATACCACCACGAATATTTAATTTGTTTTATTACTAAACCTTAATTACACTTTATAGTTCAAGGAGATTTACCAAAATCCTAACACCGCAGATGTTCGTCCCTGGTGGACCATGTTTTCGATTGTCAACTCGAAATGTAAGAATGTTTAATGTTTAATGTAACCCAAGATGCACTAAAAGAACGGGCCCCCTAAGGGCATAGTTCTCGTAGGTCTAAACTTGGGGACGCTGTGACACGGCTGCTATAGACGAGACCTTCATCCACAAAGTTTCACAGTCTCGACAATACCTAGTCGTACCCAGCTAAGAAGGCAGGTCTTTAGGCTCGTACCTAATCAGGCATAAAGCAGTCCAGACCAACCTTGCTTTGCATTGCCGCAGTGCGTGAATTTATATTGAAATTATTTCTGGCATAAGCAAAATCGGTCTGTTTTTAATAGTCCGGGGTGACCTCCTTTGGAAATTTACTTAATTTATGTAATGCGTGGGCTTGTGTATACGTTTATGAGTTGACAATATGAGAGATTGTGCTCTTCAAGAATATAGAATGAAATATAGGGAATCCGATTTGAAAAAAGCTGAAAGCATGCATTTATGACATTCAAATTTTGTTTCTGGTTTGAAACAAAATTTGAATGTCATAAATGGTTTCTGGTTTCTGAAAATTCAGCCAAAACTGTACAACTTTTGTATTTACACCTTTCTTCTACCTGTAAAGGTAGAGGCTGTAGGTGGGGTGTCAATGTATACCTACCTAAAAAAACACCCTATACAAATAAGTGGATTATTGCAGAACTTATGGATGGACGCATCCATCTACTCACCAATATACTGTTGAACTATTCAAATAAGACACTCTTCTGAAACGTGTAGTTTTTTAACTAATTAGAATAACTGACATTGAGTGAGTCAGGTTAGTATCGTACTTGAACAATATATTACTTAATGAATAGTTGACTGCGGAACTCGCTTCGCTCGTCCCGCAGAGGTCCACCCATAAGTTCCGCAACAATCCACTCGTTTGTACTTGAATAATTGTCACAATATATTACTAGTTTGATAAAGTAACATTACTAATTCCTGTTAAAAGGCAAATTGACAAAAAGTGGATAATCTTACAAATTCTGACTTTATATAATAAGTTATTGTTCAAATACAGGGTGTTTTTTTATAAATTGACACCTCACCTACAGCCTTCACCTTTACAACTAGATAAAAGGTGTAAATACAAAAATTGTATGTACAGCATTGGCTAAATTTTTAGAATCCATTGTCATAAACAAAAATTGAATGTCAGAATTGTGAAAAGTTGCATGCTTTCAGCTTTTTTCAAATGGGATGCCCTATATTTGGTTCTATATTCATGAAGAACACATTTTCTCGATTCCAAAACTATATAGTTTGTCAATATTTGGTTGAGCCATCTTCAACATATTTGGTTCTAAAAATTTTAAAAATACTATCAAAGAAACCAAGTACCTCAAATTTTTATGATAAAATTTCAATTTTTTTATGTTGACATTTTGTATCTTGATGATTATTCGGGACCCCCCAAACTCCATACACTAAATTATTCTGAGATTTGGAGCCGAAATCTATGAAATAAAGCACTCAGAAAAATTGAAAAATTGATAAATTACCCCAAATTGCTTAACACGATTTTATCTCAGGAACTATAAGTCCAAATGAGGTGAAATTTTTCTCGATTTTTTCATGGTGTCAGCCTTTTTGTCATAAAACTATATTATAGTGCGAACAACAAAATGTACAGACAGAGGAATCACATTTCAAAGGCTCATTTGTTATTTACTTTTTTCATTGAAAAGGGGAGATATCAATTAACTTACGGGTTACGATTTTGCCCTTCATCAAAGGAATTTAATTGCCTTTAGAAAGCGGCTATATACACCCACTATATGTGTTTCTGACGAGTGCAAATTTAAACATTGACCCAGTCGTCTGGAATAAATAAATTTGTTGTTTGCTTACGCTTGTCTACTAATTGGAAAATTTTAGTAGTCAGGTACTATAGCGGTGGCGTTTGGCGTTTTCTATTTACTTATTACTTTGTGTATGTTCGCCTCGTACTATTGTGGAAATAATAATTTGCATTTCACATTTTAGATTTTAGATTCTGCATTTCACATTTCAGATTTCAGATTCTGCATTTCACATTTTAGGTTTCACATTTCAGATTTTAGATTTAAAATTTCAGATTTTAGACTTCATAATTCAGATTTCATATTACAGATTTCATATTTCAGATTTAATTACTTCAAATAACTAATTAAACATCGTGGCAAATTGGCGACCAACGTGGGGCCTATTGCGTTCCACCTCAGCTCCATTTCGCCTATCAGGGCTTTTGGGATCACTGCCAGTGTCATCATTTGGAACAACCTTTTTAATTTCATTTTTGGCTGCCCACACTAAAATTTTATGTCTGCTCGGTGCCTTACCCGCAGGGGAGGTATTAAGCCTGGCGGAGCTATATTTTGGGAGTTCTTCGCTGGCATCCAGTGCAAGACCAGTGCACGAGGTTCTACTATGGAATTTGGAAGTAGAACGCAATACTGGTTACGCAAAAAACTCAAATGTCATCGGCAAACAAAAAAAATAAAATAAAAAACAAAAATGTATTGGAATTTTTTTTCTGTCTGCACTGGGTACCGGTAGAGAACCACCCGGGGGGATTTCGCCACAGTATAACCAAAGCTTCCTTACTTCTCTTTCTTTTCTTTCCTTTTTTTTCTCTTCTACCAGTTTGCTTATTTTTACCTTTACCTTCATTTTACCTGGTTTTTCTCAAGGTGAAATAAGCAGATACTTTACACGAAGCTTTACTTGGACTTCATATTTGATGTCTTATTGATGTTTGGTTTTCTCTCTCTCTCTCTCTAACGTTCCCTCTGTGTCTCGTCTCTTAAGGTTGGCTGATCGTCGGAAAAGTTTTCCTCTGTTACTTTTCCTGCTGTCGTAGGAAAGGGGGAGTTGTGACAATTTAATTTATGCGTACTTATTTTTCTCCCTTCGCCAATCTATCCTTAAAAATGTATAGTCTCATTCGCCAAAGTATCAGGAAATAAATTTGAAAAAGTAGATATCTGCATATTTCCGCGTCGAGTCAGCGACGTTGCCAGGTTTTATTACCTCTTTCTTTCTGTGATGTTTCGACTGACGTTAGAGGTATGTCAAAAGTCATCTGATTTGGAAGATCCAATTGTGAGGAAGCGAAAATTCAGGGATAGGGGTAGGATTTGACTATATTATATTTTTTGACTATCTGAGCTGATTTAAATTATTTTTTTGCCCCTGAAGATGAAACTTTCTAGTTTCGAAACTGATAGGCTTTTTAATTCTAATAAAGATATTCTTGTAGAGGAAGACTGGATGTTTTTCTTTGAAATTATATTTCAACTCCACTTTGAGTCATGGACTACTTTTTCAATTTGAATTAATAATTGCCTTTGGTTAATTTAGAAAGCTGTAGTGGATTAAGAAACCGATTGAATCGATGTCCCCAAACGATCTAATTAACTCTCAAAATTTATATAGTTATTATTCCTATCGACAAAACTAAACGGCTGTTGTACAGCATAAGCTGTAGTGCACCCCTTGAACTTTTATTACCGGACTTCGTTATTTTTAGCGCTTTGTTATTTCTAATTTTCCAACTTTAATGAGGCTGTGTGTTCCGATCTTGCACTATTACTAGTTCTAATCACGCCCGCTTTAAAAACAAAGTGGATTTTAAAACAATTTCTTTTTAAGTAGTTTTTGTGTGACCGTAGAAATGTCTATAATGGAGTTTTCGAATGTGTTGTCGACAAAAGAGGGATTTTCGGACAAAAAGTTGTTGGTTAGTGTGATTTTTAATCACTGATCTAAAGAAAATGACAGTCTACCCGACCGATAGGGCTCTATCTGCTTTTACTATACTTTATAGCTTATTCAATTGGAAAGTAGTGTAGATGCTTCGGTTTGCTTTTTAAATTTAGCAGTTTCACTGCAAAAACTATACCGATTCTAATTTGCTTAAAGTAAAAGAGCATTTAGTTTTGGAGTAATCATGATTTTTTTTCAATTGGCATTTGCTTCAAAAAAATCCTTGTACAAAATTCCAAGCAATAATACCTAGTGACCTTACACAGAAAACTATATCTTCCGAAATAGATCAACTTTTCAAATTTAAAGTTCTCGAAGGATGTGCTTGAAACTTCCCAAGTACAAACCGATTTTCTTCCATATAGAGAACTTTTAGATTATTAAGCATTTGCGGCTTCGAATTCGTATCCGCGACAAATAATCATTTAAAACTCCTGTTGATTCTGCAGTTTTCTCTTTTGAAAGTTTTAGGTTCCATTTACCCGTTTATTTTCCAGTCTTTACTTGATCGGAGCGTAAAAGGATTAAGGCCCTGCAGTTGGAAAGTTAATACAAAGTACAAAAAAAAAAGAGGAGCAAAATTAATGAACGTCTTTTAGGTTAAGCTTAATGTTTTTCTACTTATTGAAACTTTGGCATGAAACTTGTGCAAAAACTCAAATACGTAGCCATGTCTTGTCTCATTAGGGCAAGGAATTTAATAGTCCAAATTTCATTGTTCTCTCACAGCTACAGGAAACTCCTATATTGTACAAGCCTCGGGATGATTAATATGAGAATCTGGGTCATACAATACAGTCTGATTAAATAATGGTAATTGCTTGGAGGTGGACGTTAGTGACAGAATAAAATATTTTAGAGAGCCAGAAACACCTAAAAAGTAAATGGTGACAAATTTAAAGACCGCAAAAACCGACCTCGAGAGCAAAGACCATATATCTTGCTCAATCAGAGAGAGGTTAATTCGTGACATCTTATAAATCTCCTAGCATTTTGGGGATGTGTGTAAAAGTTCGCTACGGCTATCTTAACTTGATGGGGTATTAGGTTGGTGAAGAATATTTTTCCTTTGGTTTATGAGAGTGAGTTTAGGATTTATTGGAAAAAAACTGTTTGCAGAATCGACACTACTGTTACAAAGATTCAGACATTGCGATTTTCCTTTTGGCAAACCTAAAATTTTCGTGCTTTATGTTAACCTTCAACGAAGGTGAAAAAAATCTGTTGTGGAAACAGCCAAACAATCATATTTATTTTTTATGATCACAGTGGCAACGTTGCAAAAAAGCCCCCCGCCGTGAAAAACTTGCGAAATGGCGCCGTACCAGCCTGTACCGTATCGATCCAGTCTGGTTGTTTGTCGCTAGGGGAAAAAATGCATTCCTTCTCTTTTTCACTTCGCAGTGTGATTTGTGATTTTAGTAGTGTGGTTTCACTAGCAGTAAATAATGCGTAAAAACGTCTAGCTCTATACAAGTTTGAACCTGCTCACTTTTCTCTAATTATTTAATTATTCTCTCTAGTTGCACCCTTGTGCAGTCTCTCTCTCTCGCTCTCTAAATAAAAAGACTTATTTTTTTATCTCTCTGGCTGCTGGCTTGAAAACTCAAGTGATATAATATCGCGTAAAACATTGAGTTAATCACACTCCCCTTTTTTAAGGGCTCTCTAAAAATATAAAAACTCTCAACTCCCGAAGATTTCTATTAAGAATAAACTTTATCTTGTGCTCTCAATTAAAATATTAGCGTTCCGCTAATACTGACAATTATTGTTAAATTGACTATTGAGCACTTAGCAACTAGTGAATTTATACCGATTAGTGAATGTTCTCGAATAACTCAAATGCGACTTGTAAACTAACCTGTGAATAATTAAAAGTACTTGAATGTGGTTACAGTATTTATTACTTTATTATAAACGATTATTTTGGCAACAATAGAGAGATATAAAACTGGAAGTGTGAGTGCATTATTTAGCAGTGACATCCCCAACCCCTTTATGATCCAGTGATCTATCCCTAAATTAAATGTTGACACCTCAGTTAGAGGCCCTAACATTTTGGTCCTTCGAGCCGGATTGGGGGTGCGCTGCTGGAGGTGTTACGTCCCTTTATCCCTTGTTTGTTGCTAATGATCAACAACCATCAACAACTCGATCCACAAGTAAGTTTCTGCGATACTTGCCGGAAAGCAGATAAATTGGTACCTAGATTGGTACGTCGTTCTTCGAGATCTTCTACTCCCTCGTCGACCTCCACAAAAGGTAACAGAACTTGTACTTTATTTATTTCAAGACTAAAGTGTTCAGCTCGGTGTTCAGTGTACTCTAATGCTCTATAACTAAAACACAGTGATTTTTTCATTGTTCCTATTTTTGAATGTTATACAAACTATTGCAAATATTGACTCTCACTCTCTCACACTTGGTTTTTTAAGCTTAATTATTTATTTACTGAATTATTTATTGCATTTAAAAACAAACAAAAAATACCTTGATTTATTTGCAAATTTAGATTTATTTTGATTTGATTATTTTGCCCATTGTTTGAATTTTTCTACTCTGTAAAGTTGAGTTATAAAAACTTATTTACTTTTCTTTCTAGATTTAAGGTATTCGCTTATTTTCACTACCTATACTATTTTCTTTAGTGTAAGGGTCTTGATTTTACGATTTGTATTTTTTTTTAATTGCCCAAAGTTAAAATGGATTTAAATCAACTAAAATCTATTCGTAAATCTGCCAAATCCTCTCAAACAAGAATTTTCAATTGGGTTCTGACAAATAAAAGCACGGTTCAAGATATTGGTCAATTTCAAACTCGTTTAGTCGCTTTGCAAAATGCTTTTGATAAATATAACTCTGCACAAGACATAATTGAAGATTCTGGTGAGGAAGATGCAGAGGATAAGGTGAGCACAGAAAATAAATTTTACGACACCTTTTCTCTAATTAATGATTGTTTAAGTAATCTAACTACTCAAGGCAACCAACCAGCTCACTCTTGTGCTCCTTCATAAAAAAATGTTGGTGTTAAGTTGCCAGATATTACAATTGCACCTTTTACTGGTAACTCAACTGAATGGCACTCTTTTTACGAACTCTTTCAATCACTTATAATTAATAATGCCCTACTCACAAACTTTCAAAGATTTTTTTACTTAAAGTCGTTCCTGATAGGAGAGCCTTTGAGCGTTATTGACTCATTGCAAGTTACAAATGATAATTTTGCAACAGCAATTGATATTTTGAAAAATAGATATGGAAACTTGAATTGTATTGTGAATGCTTATGTAAATTCTATAATGGATACACCCTCAATTTCAAAATGTAATAGTAAAAATCTGCGGGAGTTTGTAACGAATTCTAGAAAAAGTTTGGACGCTCTAAAAAATTTAAAAATTTCGGATTCTCAAATGTTTGAACTATTTCTCATTAATATATTTCAGAAAAAGCTAGATTTTTATAATAGGAAATTATTTGAAGAAGAGCGTGACTTAACAAAATTGCCAGATCTTAATGGATTTTTTGAATTTCTGGACAAACGGTGTCTTATTCTTGAAAATCTATCCTCCAATCATGACACATCACATAATACTCATAATAGAAAGCAAGAGAGCGTGTCTCTGTTAGCTCAGCAACAAAATAGAGAGCAGGCGCCACGTCGTTCCTCATTGACTGATTTTTTATGTCTATACGGTAAAACTCGTGGCCACCGTATTTATTCTTGCCAGAAATTCATATCCCTTGTTCATGATGACAAACTGAAATTTATAGAATCAAAAAGATTATGTAGAAATTGTTTCGGAAGCAAGCATTCATTGAATACTTGTACCTCATCTCGTAAATGTGGCCATTGTAATAGGAAGCATCACACTTTTCTTCACATACCTACAATGCGACCTACAACTTCTCCCATAAACTCTAACTCTGCACATCAGGCTCAAAATCGAGCTCAAAACTCTCTTCACTCACAAAACACTCCTCAAGGTTCAAATCCAAACTCTCAACCTCGACAAAACTCTAATTATAACTCTCGACCCCAATTTCACCGTAATCACCAAGACAATCAAGCTCTCGATCAACTCCCAAGTCAATCTCAAACCAGTAGTGTAAATTGGGAACAAACTCAGAGCCCAAATTTAATCTCATCCCCAAATTATTCGCCAAATTTAAACATTAATGGTTCTCGACTCATTCTCAATAATCTCAAGCCCGATCATTCTCTGTCTCTGCCTCGGTTTCTGCACCCTCCTCAAAATATTCTCAAATACTTTTAGCTACTGCGAGAGTTACTCTGTATACTAAACAAGGTGAACCTATAGAGGCTAGAGCTTTGCTGGACAATGGGTCTCAGAACTCATTTATTACTCAAAATTTACTTGATCAGCTCTCACTGAAACCCTATCATAGAGTTCTCAATATATCAGGAATAGCTCAGAATAATACACTGTCCAACAAAATGATTGATGTATTTTTGTACTCAAATGTCAATCCAGAAAAACGTTTCAGACTCTCCTGTGCTGTGTTAGACCATATTACTCATAGGCTACCTCAAGTGCCCATTAAAGTGGATAATCTAAAAATTCCAAGAGACATTTTAAATCAGCTTGCCGATCCTAAGTTCTATACACCTACTGACATTGACATACTTATCGGTGCAGATTTGTACTACAATTTACTCTCTCATGAGTTCCTAAATTTGGGCACAAATTACCCTACATTGTTGAATACACACTTGGGCTGGATAATAGCTGGAAATGTTCCATCTCAGTGTCTATCTTTTCATACTCAAAATAACTCGTTCTTCTCTTCATGTAATTTGTCTCAAGAAATTGAACCGTTCACAAATTCTCAACTCGATAATGCTTTGACAAAATTCTGGGACTTAGAAAAAGTCTCTGAAGATCCTGTCTGTTCCCCTGAAGATGTACAAGTAGAAGACATTTTCATCTCAACTACTAAGGTACTAGAAGATGGCTCTTACCAAGTGGATTTTCCTCTAAAATCTCAGAATGAGCATCAAAAATTGGGCGATTCTTTCATGATCGCTAAAAAAAGGTTCTTTGCACTTGAAAAGCGGTTTGAAAAAGATCCTAAGCTATTTTCTGATTACAAGCAATTTATACAAGAATATGTTTCTCTTGGCCACGCTCAATATGTTCCTCAAACTCAAAGAAATTCCCTAGATGAAAACAAATACTTTATTCCCCACCTATGTGTCATAAAAGAATCAAGTGTCACTACAAAGTTACGTGTAGTTTTCGATGCTTCGGCAAAGAGCTCTACAGGTTATGCCCTAAATGACATCACATTCAAAGGTTTCCAAGTACAACCCGATCTGTACGATATTTTAGCCCGATTTAGACTCTTTAGGTTTGCACTGGTGGCTGATGTGCAAAAAATGTACCGCCAGATAAAAATAAACCCCGATCATAGATTTCTTCAAAATATCTTATGGCGGGAGAGTCCTGATAACCCTTTAGCATGTATAGAATTATCGACAGTAACATATGGCACTAATTTCGCTCCCTACGTTGCAACACGTGCATTAAAACAAATTGCCGACCATTCTGATAAATACCCAAGAGCAAAAGATTCCATTTTGACACAATGTTATATGGACGATATTTTGACAGGTTGTGATAATTACAACGAATTGAAAGATCTTTATAATGAACTGAACTTCCTCTTGAACCCGTGTGGTTTTAGTTTACACAAATGGTGTTCAAATTCTAGAGACTTCTCAAACAAAATTTCACACGAAACAATTCACGAATATGACATGAATATTGATAAATCTCCTAACAAGATTTTAAGGTCTGAAATGGCACCCTATGGAAGATGTTTTTTGTATATCAACACCCGAAATTTTAGACGATAAGTTCCCAACTAAGCGAAAAATTCTTTCTTCAATTTCTCAGTGTTTTGATCCCTTGGGTTTAGTAAATCCAGTTATTGTTGAGGGAAAAATATTGATGCAAATAATCTGGTGCAAAAAACTTGATTGGGACACTATCATAACGGATGAGACTATTTTAGGAAAATGGACTTCATTTTTGAAAAGTGTAACTCTGTTAAAAAGTTTGAAAGTTCCTCGAAATATGTTCTCCCATAAAAAGATTGAATCTGTGGATATTCATGGATTCGCTGATGCTAGTTTAGCAGCATACGGTGCTTGTCTCTATCTCCGAACTGTCTACTCTGATCAGACTATTTCTTGTGACTTGATTTCATCAAAGTCCAGAGTCGCTCCGATTAAAAGCATTTCTCTACCAAGGCTCGAACTCTGTGCCATGGTTCTTTTAGCCGAACTCCTCCAAAATATTGATTTTGTTTTCAAAAAGAAAATAAGCCTCTCTAAAGTACATTTATGGTCCGATTCTCAAATTGCGCTTTCTTGGTGCAAAAGTCATGCCAGCAGATGGACTGTTTTTGTTTCTCATAGAGTGTCGCGAGTTCAAGAATTAACGTCAAACTGTCATTGGCGATATATAAAATCTTCAGAAAATCCCGCAGACATGTTGTCTCGAGGGTTATTCTCCCAAAAAGTTTTGGACTCTGGATTTTGGTTTCATGGCCCTAAATTTTTAAACAAATTTGATTTAAATTTATCTGATTACGACACACCTCAAAAATAAATAAATTTACCCGAACAACGAAAAGTGACATTAATAATGCAAAACCGCCTTGTAGGAAATAATCACTGCACTTTCGAAGAATCTGACACAATTATATGCCAAATTGAGGCAATTTTAAATTCTCGGCCTTTATGCGCTTATCTAGCGACCCTTCGGATTTCGAATCGCTAACCCCTGGACACTTTCTTATAGGCTCGGCACTGACTGCATATCCTGACAGAGACATCACTCATACTCCCGAAAATAGACTTTACTCCTGGAAAAAGTGCTCTCAGATTCAACAAAGGTTTTGGAAGCGCTGGAGCATTGAATATTTAAATAGCCTTCAAAATCGCCCCAAATGGCTCCAGCCCTCAAGAAATATATGTGAAAACGACCTCGTTCTTCTTAAGGAAGATAATATGCCTCCGCTCAAGTGGCCATTGGCCAGAGTCACTGAAACTGTCAAAGGCACAGATGGAAAAGTTAGAATTGTTAAGCTTAAAACATCTGATGGAAGTTTCACACGTTCAATAGCAAAGGTTTGTTCCTTACCAGAAAGTGTTAACTTATTGCCCCCACATAATAACCCTGAGTATTAGATATATTATAATCTTTTTTCCTCATTGTCTCAACTTCTTAATTCTTAAGTTTCTTAATGTATTTTTTTAATAACTCTTATAATTCTCCTCTTTTAATTTCTTGAAGTTGGAAACTTCAACCCGGGGCAGAATGTTGTGGAAACAGCCAAACAATCATATTTATTTTTTATGATCACAGTGGCAACGTTGCAAAAAAGCCTCCCGCCGTGAAAAACTTGCGAAATGGCGCCGTACCAGGCTGTACCGTATCGATCCAGTCTGGTTGTTTATCGCTAGGGGAAAAAATGCATTCCTTCTCTTTTTCACTTCGCAGTGTGATTTGTGATTTTAGTAGTGTGGTTTCACTAGCAGTAAATAGTGCGTAAAAACGTCTAGCTCTATACAAGTTTGAACCTGCTCACTTTTCTCTAATTATTTAATTATTCTCTCTAGTTGCACCCTTGTACAGTCTCTCTCTCTCGTTCTCTAAATAAAAGGACTTATTTTTTTATCTCTCTGGCTGCTGACTTGAAAACTCAAGTGATATAATATCGCGTAAAACATTGAGTTAATCACACTCCCCTTTTTTAAGGGCTCTCTAAAAATATAAAAAGTCTCAACTCCCGAATATTTCTAATTTCTATGAAGAATAAACTTTATCTTGTGCTCTCAATTAAAATATTAGCGTTCCGCTAATACTGACAATTATTGTTAAATTGACTATTGAGCACTTAGCAACTAGTGAATTTATACCGATTAGTGAATGTTCTCGAATAACTCAAATGCGACTTGTTAACTAACCTGTGAATAATTAAAAGTACTTGAATGTGGTTACAGTATTTATTACTTTATTATAAACGATTATTTTGGCAACAATAGAGAGATATAAAACTGGAAGTGTGAGTGCATTATTTAGCAGTGACATCCCCAACCCCTTTATGATCCAGTGATCTATCCCTAAATTAAATGTTGACACCTCAGTTAGAGGCCCTAACAAAATCTGTATTATGTGTGAAATTGTTGCATTTTGTGTCTTGTAAATAAAAACTAAATATTTTATGTTTTATTGATGAGGATTAATTTTCAATTTAGCATTGTTCTATACAAAACAAGTTTATGTATGCAAGTATAAATTTTTAATAAGAACTTCACAAAGGAAGGAAAAAGCAATTTCTTACAAGCGCCGCAACTAGGAGACTACAGGTTTTTTTTACCAATATAAAAACACTTTAGGCAACTTTTCTTTGATGTACAGGGTGTACAGCCTTTATCTTTAGACGTAAAAGAAAGGTGCAAATACAAAAGTTGTATGTACAGTTTTAGCTGGTCAGAAATGTGAAATTTAGCATTCTTTCAACTTGTTTCAAATAGGATGCCCTATATTTCATTCTATATTCTTGAAGAGCACAATGCCCCGATTTCAAAAATATATAGTTTGCCTATATTTGATTAAACAGTCTCTCATATATTCGGCTCCAGAAATTGCAAAAATACTATTCTACTAGGTACCTACTAAGATAGCTACATACCTTATGATTTGGTTTTCCGAAAACTTTTTTTCTATTATAGATAGAAAGCTGAAATTTTCAGTGATTCTTGTCCCTCTCCAAATCTCATAATAAATTAGTGTATAGAGTTTGAAGGGGTCTAGTATAGATAGAAAGCTGAAATTTTCAGCGATTCTTATCTCAGTATAGAGTCCGCTGGTAAAATGTGTGTCGTAACATCTAAAATTAGACTTTTTTTGTTGCAGATTCTACGAGGCAACAGCGATACAGCTTCTGTGGAAAGCCATAAATTGATGCCCACAATATTCGCTAGTAAAATTCGTCTGTTGCCCTATAGCATTCATAGGAGAACTGTTTGTCTAAGAATGGAACTCCTGGGATGTCCATACAAAGGTAATTTTAAGTTTTTACCTTTCAAGATTTCTTCTTACTATTTTTAAATGACATTTGAACTTTCCTAGAAAAAACAGAAATTTCTTATTCCAATGGCTGGTCTTTGTTATTCAAATTGGAATGTTTCTTAATGAAGGTAGCGATATTCTGCATATCTCAGTGTTATTTCGTTCACACAAAGGGCAATTTGGAACTCAAAGTCAATTAATCATAAGTCTATAGGATGGAGTGTTTTACGAAAAGAACCAAAACCAACCAGTTGAAAATTTCACTTCTACTTACGTAAAAAATTGACAATTGACCTCCTGCTACAAAGACAAATAAATATTAATCCTCGATAATAATAATAATAATAATAATAAATTATTTCAGATACCGACACGTCATATAAATCGAGAAGGAAGAAAATACAACTACTGCCTGTTACATTAATAAGCTACAGGGGTAGTCTCTGCCTTGCTTTATTAATAGACTCCGCTCTAGTGCCCCAGGGTTTAATTTAACTTGTCTTTGTAACTGAAGTAACAATTAATTATGCACAGTATCCGGCGCTGACTGAAAAAGACAATTTAAATATCAAAAGGTGCCAGGGCAAGATTCATTACTTAGAGTCTTGCACAGTTTTTCTTCAAGAGGAAATATTTTTGAAAAATCTAACAAAATTAATGAAAAAGTTCTCTCTATTACCGTTTAAGTTGTGCTAGAACTCCCTTAAAAGAGGGCACTCAAATCTTTATGAGACGTGCTCGCACAGATCAGAGTTTACACAAAAAAAAAAAAAAATTGTCTGGAAATTCTAGAATACCAGCTGTCACAAAATATTCCGTTTCAGTTTCCCAATTAAGCCTACTGAACAATTTCGTAGCGAGAAGACAATTTTGTTCCGTTAATCTCTATGGTTGTAAGTTGTAACCCCACTCTGCGTCAAAGATATTGACGCTACTCGCAATTTCCAAATTAATAGATTTGACTGTTGCTTTAACAAATGTGCCCTGGTGGCACAGTAATAAACTTCAAGCGAAACCGTATCGTCACTGTGATAATAGTGTAGGGTGGGATCTCAATTAATTCGAAATTTGTCTTCACAGATGTTTCAGTTGCCATATGCTTTATTAAGATTCTTTCATTTATGGTTACGATGGGTGCGAAAACTCCTCCAGTAATAACCGGGGAGTTTTTCTCGTGGATTTTCCGTGTTCGGTAGCATTCCGGGCGACGAGATTGCACTGCGGCTTGTATTTGATAAATCATAGTTGGCAGCAGCGGTCAATTGTTGCAGCCCGGACCGGGTCCGTATGGGCAGACGTGACATGAAACATAGGTGCGTGCTTCCTTCTACAGGGTGCTTAATTTTTATTGAAACACACAAATACACCAAAGTATCTTTAACTCAAACCATTATTTCTTTTTAGGAGGCATCATATCCTATAGTTCTCCAGTAAGCGACAATAACCAAGGTCTCTATGATAGTAGTTATGATGGACATAGATCACAAGGCATGTTGTTTAACGGACTAGGAAGATTGGTGGATGGAGAAGTTGGTTTGGATAATTTTAGATTAGACATTGGCTATGGAAAAGGAAATGGTTGGGTGTCTTGGAAGAACGATTCGTTCAATAACGGATATATGGAATTAATTTTCGAGTTTGATCAACTAAGAAATTTTTCGGCGCTGTATCTATATACCAACAATTTTTTTTCTCGAAATGTGCAGGTAATTATTTTTCTATATTACATTTATTCGAATAAACTATTGCAGAAACAGAAACCCGTTAATTTTGCACATAATTCATTGCCGCAAGAAGTTGGAAAGTTTTGCGAGGCAGAGCGCTATTTGTGTTTCAATTTCTTAAATTAGTCGAATAAGTTTTGAGAGGGAACCTGTAATGAATCGCGAAATTACTCCGACTGCATAGTTTCTGAGTTTACTAGGAATATACAAGAATTATTTTTGTTTTTTTTTTTAGGTTTTTGCAAAAGCTAAGCTTCTCTTCAGCGTAGGTGGAAAATTCTACAATGGTCCTACGTTGTCGTTCACCTACATGCCTGATAAAGTCCTGGAAAACGCCAGAAATGTGTCGATAAATTTACATCATCGGATGGCTCGGTTCATTAAAGTCAGACTATATTTCGCTGGTCAATATATTATGTTGAGTGAAGTCTTTTTTGATTCAGGTAATAATAATCTTAATATTAAAAGTTAAATAACTAGTTTTAAAAACAATTCTCAAAGGAGACGATTTGCATTTTTCCGCTGTAAGTTCTTTTTAAATTCAAAAACTTGTGTCCAAAGTTGGCCGGGTAGACCCTGCGAAAGAGAAAATATGATTTTCGTCTACGTGGTTTGCGTCAAAACGACTACGTCCCGAGTTTGCATGTAAAATAAATATAAATTTTAATAAAACGCCGGGAAATTTTCTCTTTTCTGCCATAATATCGCGGGGATAATATTCGTAAATATTTTTACACGGACTACGACCTTATTAGTGCGATGTTTTTTAGTTTGTAAATTTGGAACGTTGCTCTATCACACTTTTTATAAAAATGGGAAGCATGAACTTAGAGATGCGAAAACTGAAGGAGGATTCTCTATGGGGCGCCATATGTTCCATAATTATTTCGTCTTATATGTAAAATATTTTGCTGGAAAAACAATATATAGATAAAAATGACCACTATTTTGCATATATTTAAAATAAAAAATAATATTTATTTCGAATTTAGCAGCATGCAAAATTCAATATTTATAAAACTTGAAAAAATATTATATATATCGAATTTGGCACCGTGCAAAGTTCGATATACATAAAACTTTGAAAAAATATATATATTGAATTTGACCCATGCAAAATTCAATATTTATAAAATATGAAAAAATATAATATATGTATATTGAATTTGGCATTGTGCAAAGTTCGATATAAAACTTTTTAGTTTGAAAAGTCCCCGAGAGATGGCGCTACCTTTGATCATAATTTTTGGTTGTTGATGGTGTGTTGGATTGAAATAAGGTATTTTGGACGGCCGTTGATTTGTAATTTAAATAGCTGCAATTAGGGTGCATTGATAATTGCGTGATGATAATTATGTATTGTCATAAGCGCGGCAACGGCAACACTGGTGAATGATAACTGAGGTTGTGTTGTGTTCCTTTCGTTCCGTTTGAGTGCCCGCCGCGCTCGCGTACCGCCTAAAGTTTGTTTTTTATTTAAAGATAGCGCCTTTGTTCAGTTTCGTCTACGCGAAAGTTAAATTGGGTTTGTTTCTGTTATTCTAATTGAATTGCGCGTTATATGCCTAAGATTTAATACGGCTTTGCTAAGTTTGGCTTTTAAAAATGCGCGCGTTAAACACTGAAAAGGATACCAGCAAAGTCCATACATTGCCGACCAGTAAATCAGTCGCCAAAAACACTCCGTTCGTTTCGTGTGGATCGAGAAAATAAACCTGCGGTTTTTCGTTTGCCGCGACCGGTTAAATTAAGACAGTTTCGTTTGCACTCCTTCGCATTGGACTTGAACTTCCTCAAGAGTTGGCCAACTGAGTGGAGTTTGGAAGTAAAACCAGGTAAGGTGAAAAAATATCCTTTTCAGTTTCGATATCTTTCAATTTCAATTTAAAATCCTTCATCGATTACCATTCTATCAGCAACCTGTAAATTTTCCAGTTTTAAATTCGCACAGCCTTTTTTCATAGAATTCTGCTTCAAAACTCAAAATAATTTAGAGTTTGGGGAGTCTCAAATAATCATTTAGATACAAAATCCCAACATAAAAAAAAATTGAAAGTTCTACTGTTACCACCGCCACCTGGTTGTGACGCGACACGACTTTCTCCCACTGAAAATCTAGGTAACTTTGAGCGGATACTTTTTAGTAATCTGATTAGATCGCTTCTTCCAGTGCGGGTTCTTGCTACCTGAGCTGTACGCAGTTACTTGGAATGCTAGCTCGGGGTTTTCCATAGGGGATAAAAGAATCAGTTTTTCTTACTCAACTCCAACAATGTTTTATTGAACAAATGGTAAATCTTGGTAAGGAAATGAAAGAAAAGTAAAGGATATACAGTAAGTTATTAACAATGTTTACTGAAATGAAATGAAAGAAAATACATATGGAGATTTAGAATGATAGGGAGTGAAATCAATGAATGAGCGTCCTGTATAAGGTGTTCCTTGATGGTACAAGTTACATGAGAATTTAAGATTGAAAAATACAGAAAATTAGGACTAAGTTATAATTCTTAGTGGGTAATAGTCACGGGCGTCCTCGACAAGGGAATGACAAAACGGCCATGTTGGAAAAAAGATGTGTGTTGGAGCTGTCACAAATACTGGTAAATAGTATTTCAAATACCAAGTATCAATTACGGGAAATTCATGTTGCAAGTACAAATATAGTATTTTTAATACCTATTTAGAAATACCAGTCGTTCTAGTGACAAAACGTATGTCGTTTCTTGACACACAAATAAAATTAGGTTAGGAATTTCCTATTTGTACATGAAAT
The DNA here is from genome assembly GCA_917834065.1 of Ceutorhynchus assimilis. Taxonomy (NCBI): domain Eukaryota; kingdom Metazoa; phylum Arthropoda; class Insecta; order Coleoptera; family Curculionidae; genus Ceutorhynchus; species Ceutorhynchus assimilis. The sequence continues at coordinate 50,419,922 of OU892282.1, forward strand.
TGACGTATTAGCAATCGACGTTAGTTTTTGTTGGTAATTTTTTGTTTCATTTAGTTCCTAATTGATAAATAAGGATGGAGTTATTCTAAATGGGTATTACAAAATAATACTATACTAAATACTTCCAATTTGCAAAGTACTTCAAGTTTCAAATATAAAAATTTAGTACTTGATTTTTTCAAATAAAATAATTCAAATACTCTGTAAGTATTTCAAGTAATTGTTACGTACAAATTTTGCCTTAGTGCGTAATTGGAGATTTCAAATAAATTCAGGTACTTGTAAGGGTATTTATGAAGCTTTATACCTGAGGATTAATATTTCTGCCTTTTTGTTTGAATGCGAAACAATATGTGGGTGTTGAACTAGGGTATATTTTTCGAGGTAATACTGAGTTAATTCTTTGTTTTCAGATCACAGGGTAGTTTTAGGATAATGAAGCCCTACTAATAGGATCAAAATCTATTTTATTTAGCTTACGAACGTTGTCTAAAAAGCCCTAACTGTTGATGAAAATGTTTGTTCACTTCCGAATAAGTATCAATTGGCAACACTTACGAGTCTCGTATTTTCCATTATTAAAAATTCTGCAACACCACAAATCACTTCCACACCCTTTAAATCGCCTTTTCACCCTTATTTGCACTAATATTTACATTTTCCCGGTTATTTATTTTCACCAAATAAGTGTGGTCATGGGACACTTGTTGATCTGTTTCAGGCAGCGCTGTTGCCGAGGTTTCTTGACCACTGTGGGTAATAGAGTCACTGTAGTTGCTACCACTGAACGAGTGGTCATTTTGATAGTTTTTATACTAAGGAATGAGTAGATGATGATTATTAATTAGTGTTAGGGGTGAAAATTGGATCACAATTTTGAGTTTTGTTTGTCATCGATGTGGTTTGGGTTGTTTGTTTCAAGCTGATTGTCTTATTTTCCTGGTCAAGACCTGAGATATGTCACCAGAGGGCATCTTGAAAAAAATAGAATTCTGGTAAATTTCTTATATGAGCCCAGCTGGTAAATGGCTAAAATAGGGTCGTTCTTTTTGAATTCGCACGTTGAGCAAGGAACAAGTTGTTTGAAAGATTTTATCAGCGGTCCTCTTTCTGCGTTCCTTGAAACATCCACCTTTTGTGGGATTTTAGACGCGTTGGGAACTCAAGTGGTTGCTGGCTTAATTGGTTTTGGAGTGAAAACTTGGATTTGGTCGTAAGTCCTCGTATTTGTAAGCCAACCACTCAGAATTTTCTGGAGACGAAAATCTACGCCATTTTGTATGATTTGTCGTGTGAACAGAGAGCACGTTTTGTTCAACTAAGAGCCCGAATTATAACCAGGGTTTTTAGATTTTACTTTACCATTGGGTTCTTTTCGATGGTTTGCTAGTTTCGAAGTTGGTGTGTCAGAGTACACACAACACTGAACTTGGACCCGGAAGTTACCATATTTAAGAAGGGAAGTCAAAAGAAGTTGATGGGTCTGTTATTAGGGCTGTGAAGCTGTCATGAGACAGTAATAGAAATTGATAATGGGTATTCAGACTGCATGGAGGACCACAAAGGGGTGATGTAAATGATGTAAATGATGTAAATTTATTAACGTTTCTTAATAATTATCCTTTTTTTATTATTATTAATGGTATTTCTTATATTTAACTTGGTACATTTCCAAGTTTGTTTTACTGCCTTAATTATTACAATGGGAGTACTGTACCTAGGCCTATTAGGGTTTATTTATTCAAATTTAGTTTTCAAACAGTTTAAGGGTTAATTTTTGAGCGACTTACTTAACTAAATAGTTGAAATAACTATGTGTATTTAAAATATTAAGAAGTACTTAAGGTACCCACTAAAAAAAAATTCAAATTATTAAATGGTTTTTTTTAAATTTTATTGGAAGCTGAAAATACTTATAATACCTCTAAAAAAGTACTACAGAGATCCCAGATTTCAGATTCTAAGATTCTAGTTGCAGATTGTAGATACTTTCAATTTAAAGATTTGAAATTTATATAAAAAAGGTTGATTAAGAAATAAAGTGCAGTGGGATTCACAGTGGGATTGTTTTAAGATAGGTACCTATTTATTCAGAAAAATAAACTTTTACAAAAAAATTTGAAGTAGGTATTTTGAGTACAAATGCCTAGTATTTGAATTATTTTTTTAAAAAATCCAAGTACCAAATACAAATACTTTATTTAAAGTATTTGCAAAATCAAGTGCAAATATCCAAAAATGAAAGTATTTAAATTATAGTACTTCAAATACTGAAAAGTAATTGAAATACATTTTCCAAGTAATTTACTTGAAGTACTGACAGCTCTGAGGGCGGGTATTATAAAACTACTTTGGGAGTTAACTTAAAGTTAACTTCTGGAATTTCATGTAATTCAGAAAGTTAACTTCAAGTTAACTGTCAAGGCAGTTTTACAATACCCACCCTGATTGTTGTGAAGCTAACCCAATGGTTTTGTTCTTTACACAAAGAAGAAAATAAATAATAGACAGAAAACAATAATCATGATGAATAGATAAATTAAAGTACTTGAGATTGAAACATTACCTAAGGTCTCAGAAAGAGAGTCAGCAGAAAGACGTAAACACTAAACACCAGAACTTCGTTACAGAACTGAATGAATCTAAGGATACAGGCTTATTTATATTGGCAGCTTGATGACGCTTTTGGAATTCTTATCGATCGCATTTTTTCATGAAACCATGAGTCCAGAGTCGTATTTTAAGACATAATCAGGAAACTGTTTCGGGATCCGACTGATAACCCTTGGCTCTCGACACGGTTTCGTCAGAAATTTACCCACTTAATCTCGCTGGGTAAAGACCAGTTAATTGTATTACAAAACGAAAAAAAAAAAGGACCTTTAGGGCCTTGTTACACTACCATAAAATAAAGAAATCTTTTGGTAGGTGAGACAAATTCAAAATAAATCGATTTGCTCGAGGCTTAATCATTTTGCGACAGTCGTATCTCTCATAACCGGAATCGTACTTTACGAAAGAAAAATAATTAAAAGCGATTCTATGTGAAGCCTCTACAAACAACACTTTTACAAACACAAAACCACTTTAGTTGTAGATTTGGGAAAAAAAATCCACAAAAACGATTTTTTTGAACTCGGTGCACCAATATTTGATCAGCCTTTCGGCGATAAAAGTTTACTTTGCTTTCGCGGGAAAACAAACAATGTTACCTAAACATAGTTTGAAACTATTTTGCTGTTGCGGTTTTTTATTCCTTCAGAAATTTTATGAGTTTTTGCTAGGTCCTAAATGGCAAACATAATTCCCATAAGTAGCTATTTTTCAGAGAGCGAGTTGTTTGCAAAACTGTGCCGCATTGTTTTAATATAGATACATGTGTGAGCACAAATTTGAATGTTGGTGCTCAAAATTCAAATTGAGTATAGTTCTCTAAGGCTTCAAAAATTACTTTTGATATTTGGATTATTAGTTGATGATTATACTTATCCTGTGCAAAATTAAAGCTAGAAAATCTACTGGTTGCTGATTGAATGGTAATCGATGAAAGATTTTAAATTGAAATTGAAAGATATCGAAATTGAAAAGATATTTTTTCACCTTACCTGGCTTCACTTCCAAACTCCACTCAGTTGGCCAGCTCTTTCAGGAAGTTCAGGTCCAATGCGAAGGAGTGCAAACGAAACCGTCTTGATTTAACCGGTCGCGGCATACGAAAAACCGCAGGTCTATTTTTGGGGTGTTTTTAGAGTATTTTTGGCGACTAACTTTACTCGTCGGCAGTGTAAGGACTTTGCAGATATCCTTTTCAGTATTTAACGTGCGCATTTTTAAAAGCCAAATTTAACAAAGCTGTATCAATTCTTAGGCATATGCAAAGCCCTCTATATAGGTAGTCTAACGACAAGCCGTAAAGTTAAAATGGCAACGCTGCATATTTCACTTCAAGTGGTCCGGTCTGGTCTGGCCGCCTGGTAGCGCGGCGAACATTAAATTTGAGATTTTAAACAGAGTATAGGTATGAAGACTATGAAGAGGATAAAAAAAAAACAACAAGAATTTTGAAAAAGTGTTTACTTCTGAAATGGACAAATAGGTATTACAGTTACACAGAAACTTCACCTATTTTTGGCATTTCAATCATTTTATGTGTAATTTACATTAGAAAAATAAAAATTTAAGTAGATATTTTTTAATATCTAGCATAACCTATAGAACTATTATCATTGATAAGTAGCAAGTTTTCTTTTCTTTAGGTTTGAATTTTAATCCCTGTGAATTTCACTATTTTTCTCCAACACACAAGTTTAATAAAAAAAAAAGTGAATTTTCTCTCCTTTAACCGAGCCTTTAACTTTAAAATCCCACTGTTCTAAACAGACTTTTGATTTAAAAATTTGAAGAAATTCCGCAAAACTCTCTATTTATCATCACTTTTTAGGAAAATCTGTGTTTCCTGAACTAGTTTGTCCCGAATTTTTTCTCTCCTTTCTTCAGGATCAACCCTAGAAGTCGCTAGAAATTTTGACAAATATTTAGGCTGGAAATTCACCCAAAACTTTATTTTTATATGTTTCGACTTTTATTATTTCAAAATGTTTTTCGCAAACTACTGAACCACTGGAAACCTCCCAATTGGCCCTGTGAAACGAGCAAATCTATTGCTGTCAAATATGTTCCTCTTTTGGAAAGGAAAATGTGGATTTCATTGTATCATGTTTTAATGCACTTGCATAATTTGAAGTAGAGCAAGGGACGCAGCAGTGTCTGGGCATCTAAAATTAACGAAATTATACCTATTTTATTAGTATTGAAACTCAAATATCAGATAAAAAGTATCAACTAACTTTTCTATGCATGTTTGTTTACTTACCCTGACTTTTTCCCTTGATTTAATATACACACACAACTCTGAAACTCATCTCGAAATATGAAGTTCCTTATTCCGTATATGACAGTACAGAATTTAAAGCTTTTTAAATTCCATTGTGTGGTTGTTTTGTGACTAAACCCTATTTATTTTTTTATTTTATTGACTTCTAATTAAAAATGCCACAAAGGTGTCTTGTAGTTGATTTTAGAAGGCGTTTCAACAAGGATGATGTCAGGTTGTTTTCAGTGCCCAACCTTTCAAATTTTTCCAATTAAAACCTGAAAATTATTCAATACCACTGTTCCTGCATCTAAAATAAAGCCATACTCGAAATACTTGTAAGAATCTAAGCTTTTGTAGGCCTTCATTGGCTCATTGCTGTAAAAACTAGGTCAAAATGTAAACAAACGTCAACTAAACATTTTTTCAAACTTATCGTTTGCCCACATTCCGATTTTCCTGCATTGAAGTCTTTGAATATTCACTCTGTATCTCAAAAAGTATATTATAACAAAATAAACTATAATTAGCTCGAAAATATTCCAAATAATTTCAAGATAAACAAACAAACGTCAAATTTTCCTCAATCGCCATATTGAAAAATCACGTGGTTTGGAGAGCCTAATAGGCCTAATAGGCTCTCCAAACCACGTGATTTTCTCAATATGGCGAGTGTGGGAAATTTGACGTCATCCTTGTTGAAACGCCTTCTAAAATCAACTACAAGACACATTTGTGGCATTTTTAATTAGAAGAAACACTAATGAAATCAATAAAATAAAAAAATAAACAGAGTTCATTCACAAAACAACCACAAAATGCACTTTCAAAAGCTTTAGATTCCATACTCTCATATACGGGATAATGAACTTCCGCCCACAACGAACTTTTTGACAGGTCGTTGAAATCCCTTATAGAAAAAAAAATCCTATCAAAGATATGACGTCATTGATCTTTTTTTTAAATGGGAACGCCATCTTTTTTTTCATTTTGGGACATTTTTGAAAAAAACCAGATGTCAAATTTTTGACTTAACGCTTCCTAGAATCGTGAAAAATTATCCGTAATTTTGAAGCTCTCGTGGTATTATCCTCGAAAAATGATATTAAAACCTGAAAAAATGTCAAGATTTATTAAAATGAATGTATGGTTTGGAATGACAATTAATGACAACGACAACCATTAATTAGGTACAGTTTATTTTTTCCCAAGATAGATTTTGACATTGTCAACTTTGGATCATAAACAATGCCGCTAATGCCGCTTATTGGTCGCTATTGTAAAACTGATGTCAACCTGCAGAAACACCTCATTTTGCGACTAATCAGAGTCAAGCGTTATTGTTTATGTTTCAAAGTTTTCAATGTCAAAATCTATCTTGGGAAAAAATAAAGTGTAGTTATTTATCTAGGAAGCGTTATGTCAAAAATTTGACATCTAGTTTCTTATTGGCATACGTTCAAATCAGAAATTTCTAATAATTGTAGAATGATTAATTCGTGCTGAACACTTGTTATATTTTATTTGACGTTATCTACATGTACCTACTCCTGACAAATCAATAAATAAAAAGTTGACATTTAGACTTTACCTTTCATGAGTTGTTGATGTTGTCATGGTTGTCATGATAACTTTAAAACACGCGCGTTTTTGAATGTTGGATTTAAACACGCTGAGGAGTACTTTCAGTAAAATAGGTTATCAATTTAAAAAAAAAAACTAATCAATTTCCATTCCCAAATAGGATTTGACATCCTAAATACCCAATTAAGCCCGGAATAACAGAAGCTCTGGAACACCAAGATACAAATGCAGGACCTGCAAGTCTGACTTTTCGTATTACAGAAGCAGAATACACTTGCAGATCGCCTGCAAATTTGCGCATGGTAAAACGGTCCCGTATAGGTCCTTGCAATCACTTTGACAACTTTGACATTTAAAACTGGTAAATCAGTAGCGCCCAAACACTTTTTTTCCATAAATATAACGGAATTGCAGATTTTTTTCTGTAATTTGCTTGTTCCTGCAAATAGAGCACATATGCAAGTCAGCCATAATTTTTGCAGAACTGCAAATTTGCAGATGCAAATTTACTGTAATTGGGCTCTTAGAGCCAAATTACAGTATATTTGCATCTGTAAATTTGCAATATGGCCGACGCATGTGTGCTCTATTTGCAGAAATAAGCAAATTACAGAAAAAATCTGGAATTTCGTCATATTTATCGAAAAAAGTGTTTGGACGCTACTGATTTACCATATTCAAATGTCAAAGTTGTCAAAGTGATTGCAAGGAGTTGCGGGACCATTTCACCATACGCAAATTTGCAGGCGACTTGCAAATGCGCTCTGCTTCTGTAAAACGAAAAGTCAGACTTGCAGGTCCTGCATTTGTATCTTAGTGTTGCAGAGCTTCTGTAATTCCGTGCTTAACCTACAACTATATTATATAGCACGCGTAGACGAAACTAAACATACCCTTTTGCAAAATATTAAAAAAATAAATTCTTCTTTATTCCAAAACCTTGACATACAAGGACTATACGTATTATTTTCCAAAATATGTAATATTTTAGGTCAATATGTCGTGCAAGACGGATCAAGTCCCACTAAAACCGATAAAATCGCAAACATCAAAGGAAAAATACACACTTCCTTCGCATGCAAAAATCAAATTTAAATTCCTAATGTGGTAAATTATAGTATGAAGTTAATTAGGTATTAAAGTCAATCATCATCAAATTTACTCATAAATATATAAATTTTTCTGCCATCAGAATATTAAATAAACTAGGAAATTTATATTACAATTTTATTGAACTATGCATACCTAAACCTAAAACATGTCAGTTCTTTCGTGCCAAATAGGAGCAAATTAATATTTCAAGCCTTGTAAAGAGAACAAAAGCTAAAATATGCTTATGCAAAGTGAACGTGCCCTATCTTTTTGCAGCATCATTATTTTAACTATACATTTTAGCATACTGCACAGATGTACAAGTGAGCGGAGTGGCTAAATATGTGTAAGGGTTGAGTTTGATGGATTTTATTTTGTATTATAGCTTCATAAAAAAATAAATCTTCCCCCCCTGAAACCATAATTCACACAAAAACATCCATATTTCTTTTTCAGTGCCGATTTCATTGAACGTTACGGAGGAAGACACTTTGGATTTGCAGGAAAACGAGGTTATCATCACGTCGAACGGCGATAAAATGCTCCAGGCCTTCGAAACAAGTAAGTAGTTTTAAAATTTCCACGATTTTTCGGGGTGAATTATTGCGGCAGTTTGGGGTTAACGATATGTAAAAGTTGAAGTATTGGATCGAATACAATGCATGCTTGTTTTGTTAATGAACCCTTTAGCAAGCAGTGTTAATATTTCGAGTGTTGAAAAATTGCAAATTGGAAGACCTCCAGGGGGGAACCCACTCGGCAAACAAAAATAATTTAGCAGCCGGTGGTTTTCGTCCAATTTTAATGGGAAAACTTTTTTGGATAGGCATTTTCTCCCACTCTGGCTGGTTTTTAATTTGGAACATTATTCCGATCGGCGCCATTAAATTTCGAGTCCCCTTTTGTCACCCAAATAAATCCCAATTTTTTTCGAGCTGAGAACAATTTAAAGATTGCCATTCAGGGCCCAGCAAAAACATAGGTAATAGGGTTTTTATTATCCTCACCTGACATATTGCCAACTACTTAAGTAAATTACACTCTGTACATCAATTTTACTAAAGTGTGTCGACGAGTCAGCATTTATTTGGTATAAATACCGAAATCCATTACCGGCAGACTAAGGCTAGTGCAAAGTACCTCAAATGGGAAAAGCCTCTCTAGCTAAGTCTCCTCCCAGTGCAAACTACCTTTAATGGGAAACGCCCTTCTGGACCTGTCTCAAACCCAGCTTCTGTCTTCAGTCTCGCCAAGTGTACAGAGGACACATAATACAGAGTGGCCTATAAGTAGTACGTCCCTCCGTAGAAGAGACGTCATAATACTATTTCTAGGGTAATATTATTATTATTAAATACATTATTTTATCATACCTATACCATACCAAGAGAGTTTCTCTCTACCTAAACCCCACATTTGCCCCCAGGTCACGCTCCTGTTGTGACGTCCTAGGACGAAACGTATAGGGGTTGTGACAATATTATAATATTTATAATTGTTCTGATTCTAAATGAGAAATGTGGCCTATAACTCACTGCCTGTACCTACTACTGCTTTTGTTAGCTATTCAAGATTTTTTCTAATTAAGTTAAAATCGCTCATAAATTTCTCGAAGGAAAAATCAAATATTTCGTTTTAAACTTTTACCAATCTCGACATATTTTACCTAAACAAAATATCGCTGCTGGGAAATATCCGTAAGCCGATTTGCATCGGCCGCGTAATCCTGGCAAGCCTTATCGGAAACAAACACACGGGGCGCTTTTGTACGACGTCGTCGACGCTCATCGAGTGACTGCTCAAATTAAAATTTCTCTTTAGAAAAAACTTTTGCCATTAAAATTCTATATACGTTAATGAAGGTTTTGGATGTTGTATGTCTTAGTGATTTTAACATATTTTATCCCATAATGTGTTACAAAATAATTGAAATTTGTTACTTTAAGAAAAGATAACCTAGGGCAATATTGCCAGAGGTGGTACAATTGTACCAAATTTGGTACCATTCGCTTTGAAAAAGTACGCTGTTACGACGTTGGCATATTTGGTACAATTTTCAATTAATTTTTTTCCAAATTCTCAAAGAGTCTTAGCCTACTGCCTACAGTCTAATGTTGATGTTCTAATTAATTTGTATTTCTGTATCTGAATTCGATATAACAATAATTTTTGATTCGTAAATAGATGGCGTCACCTCTGTAACACTCGTTTTATGGTTCTTGGTTGTACGCAGTTTGTGTTTAGTTTAGGATTTCTCCATTCATCCAATCAAAACAAAACGTGCTTTTATTCTACTGGATCAAAAATAATCCTCATTTTCAGGAAACGCATGCGCATTATAGGCTTGGGATGACAATACGTACAGTATTTCGCTAAATTGTACAGCATTTTGAAGGTCTGTCCAGCATTTGATTTTGTACAGCAAATGTAGGTACAGCGATTCGGATCATAATTAAGTTGTTCTTGAAAATTGTACGAGAAATTGACCGCTTAAAAGAAGTCACTGAAGACACAACATATTAGACAATCAGGAACGATTTCGCAGTAATTGTAGGTTGCACTTTGTGACTTTTGCGTTATTTTTGGTATTGAGTAAGAATAAGAATAATTTATTCAATAAATACCTACTATTCTACTACAATTTTATTTTATTTTATTTTTTTTCTACTTAATAAAAAAATGAATAAATTAAAATGCCGGCTAAAGTTTATTTAAATAAAGCTTGTGCGGCAATATGCTTAGATTTTTAGTTTACAGAACATTATTTATGGTTAACTGTTCAGTTATTCAACAATTCTTCAATTAAATCTAGATTAATTGTTAAAACGAGCTATAAAGTTGACAAAATTTGTCCAAAAAAACTTATTTTGGTCGAGGCACTGCTTTCTCCACTCACCTTTCCCAACATTTTAGATGTGTACAGCATTCATACAAAAAAAGTAGTGATGAGCGATATATCACGAACTGTGATTTTATCACTGATATCTAAAAATCACGGATCACACTGCTACCAAAGTTCTATAAAAAGCGTGACGTGATCACGACAACGAATTTCTTGTCTATTAGAGTAGGTATCTAACCTTATCCACATAAACCAGCGCTGTATGGGCGGGCCTTTAGTTCCGAACTAAGGGATTTCGACCCTTACCAGTTTAATGGTACTTTTGTTATCAATTTTTTAAATATTTAAGTGGGTACTGGTACTACTTTATCAAATATTTGCTTTGTTTGGTTTTCATCGTAATTTGATAATTTTGCGTTCTAAATGGCATCCTACTTTATCTCACCCATTTGAGGTTTTTGCAAACATATACTACTTTATTGTTGTCTTGGTCTTACTCACATATAATTAACAATTAAACATTTTTTCATTAAAATTAAACTAAAAACAAATTTCCAAGACCTTATTTGGGAAATTTATTGCTTTATAATCGTTATTATTTAATTATTCAACAGGTTTTAATTAAATAAAACCATTCAAAATGTCATTAATGTCATGTGGCAACGTCGCTTTTAGTCGTTTTGCAGTGACGTGTTTACGTTTTTACCCAGTTTTTCCTTGGATTTTCCATTTTTCCAGGGCGTTTTAAGTCGGAAAAACTGGTTTAAAGTACGAGGCTTTGAGTTTTTTTTATTTTGTGCAAAAAATTTCCAGTTTTCCAATAGGGTAAGTGACAAAAACTCAAGTCTTATCAAGTAGGTGCTAGAATGTTCTTTTTAGAGGTTTTTCTTTGGATTTTCCGCTTTTCTAAAGCTTCTTCAATTAGGAAAACCTATTTTAAATATGAGGCTTTAAGTTTTTTCCATTTTGTACCAAAAATTTCCAGTTTTCCAATGGAGTAAATGACTAAAACTTAAGTTTCATCAAGTAAGCTTTGGAATGTCCTTTTCAGAGGTTTTTCTTTGAATTTTTTAGAGCTTTTTCGGTTGGGAAAACCGATTTTAAGTACGAGGTTTTTAGTTTTCTTCATTTTCTAGCACAAATTTATATTTTTAAACGCAATATTTAGAAAAATCCCATTTAAATGCTTTTTCTGGAAGTTTTGATGTGGCAACATCGTTTGTAGCCAACTTCAATCATGTAAACCTTGTAATAAATGTCATTTGTCAATTTGGAAAGTCGACCATTTTGAGTGTTTTTATCCATGTTTTTCCTCAAAATTTCCGCTTTTTCAGGCCGTTTTAAAACGGAAAAAATGGTTTAAAGTACGAAGTACGAGGCTTTGAGTTTCCTTCATTTTGTGCCAAAAATTTTCAGTTTTCGAATAGGTTAAGTAACAAAAACTCAAATTTCATCAAGTAGACTTTAGAATGTCCTTTTTTTCTTTGGATTTTCCGCTTTTCCAGGCCGGGGGTTCTTTCTGTTATCAATAAAACTAGTCACAAACGATGAGTGTTGTATTAAAAATATCACAGTTAAGATTATTGTCAGGCTTAATTTAAAGGGCACATTGGATGAGGCGCGTGGCTTGTCTTTGGGCTGTTCTCTAGTGGACTGGTTCTTCCAGTCGCTGTGTCATGGAACTTCATACTTTGTTCCTTTCCGGAAGTAGACGGCGCTGATAGGCGGTTGCTAAGTTGGTTGCCTATACGTATATAACAATAAGGTAAAACAATAAGAAATTAAATCTTTGGATTCTCCCCCAAATAGACAAAATTTTCCTTTCAAATTAAGATAGTTACTATAGATATTACAAGATAAACCTGACGGTGAAATCAATCAAATCCAGAATATGTCAAAATTCTTGAGATGTTTTAATTAAAACTTTTTAACTGAATTTTTTACCTGTCTAGATTTCTATTTAAAAAAATACACCCTTTAGTCGAGATAATAAATGACGGAATCAAACAGGAAATAGCTATGCCGGCCTCTGCCTGGATTCAATAAAGAGTTGATAGGGATGGACACACAAATTTGGTTTTCACCGACTCTATTTAGAGCAAATGGTCCAAAGTATGTAGTATATAGGCGTTCTGGATCAAAACAGAGACGAGACAAAGAGACACTCTCCCTACCACTCAAGATACAACCATTCCTCTACCGCACCCTGTATTCTCTTAGCGCGCCTTGTATCCCCCTACCCGGTCACTCGAGATTCTACACACAACCATCCTCCTACCGCACCCTGTATCCCCCTATCGCACCTTCTATCCTTCTACCTCTCAACATACTACACAGCTGGTTTTCGCTGTTCTGAATTTTGCTGGTTTAGCTGGTTTTCACCTAACTTGGAAGGGGGATTGCTCGAGATCGAAACTAGGAGGGTAATTACAGGAAAATTGCGGTGGACGTATACTTGATGTATTTTTTTGAGAGCGCGATAGGGAAATACTGGGCTGGGGTAGATGGTTGTATGTAGAATCTTTAGTAACCCGGTAAGGGGATACAGGACGTGGTAGGAGAATACAGGGTGCGGTAGGGGAATAGTTGTATCTTTAGTGGTAGGGGGATACAGGGCGCGGTAAGGGGATACAGGGCGCGGTTAGGGTGGCTGTATGTATCTCTTTCGACCGTAGCTGGGATGGGGGATCCACAGAGGGTGCGGTAGGGGGATAGTTGTATCTTGAGTGGTAGGGGGAGTGTTTCTTTGTCTGTCTCTGTTTTGATCTAGAACGCCTATATACTACCTACTGTCCAATATTCCCACACTAACAATTGATTCTAAAAACCAGAGCAGCAGTACCTTTTTAAAGTCTAAAAATCTGAATTAACTTACCTCAGATAAACGTGGCACTACTAATCGCACAAAATAAAAGTCCACAATTAGATAAAAAATTAAAATATAATATTTATATTTCAAGAAAAGATAAGATAAGATTTATCAGGTAAAAACTTAACAATTATATGATAATATGCATTGATTAGCAAAATATCTTGAAAAAACTATAAGGGAGAATCCAAAAATATATAGCAAAAATTATTAAAAATAAAAAGAACTCGCCTGCTAGACTACTTTCGAGAAAAGAGAACGTTTTAGAAACCAAACGCCACAGGAAAACGATTCTGTGTTTTTTATACTCAACTGCATTTTAACCAGTTCAACCAATCATTAGAACCAATCAGACGAGTACACCCAAAAGATCATATTCACTTTACAATGAAAACACAATAAAAAACCACGTGGAATAAAAGAGAATAGATAAAAATCCACTAGAATTATTTTAATTGTTTACAAATTATAATAATTTAAATTAAGGTTATATCAAAAATAAAAAACTGCTAATTAATTAGGTCATTAAGCCAAAAAATGATTATTTCAGAATCAGGAGTTAAAGAAAGACAGAAATATATTCATTTGCTAAAAGCGAGATAAATATAATTTCTTTGAACAAATGTGGGATAAAATATTTTCAAATCCACCTTATCGAAACAGCCTTGGCATGTATCAGAGAGTTAGGTATCATCCTTCCTTTTTTACCTAAAATAACTAGGTACTAGTACATCATACGTCGAATCGAAGAGTATTTCGAGCGCACAGTAGTCTATCAGCCAAATTTTCAATTTTCCGAAATAGATTTGTGTCGAACTTCATGAAATTATGTTGCTTTCCGATGGTAATATTCATTCGCAATTGCCAATCCTTTTCCAAAACGGCCTCTTGAGCCAAATCCGTCCGTCCAATAAAGCCGAGCCACACAGCAGATTCAATATATACCAACAAAAGACGCAAATTGCGGCTGATATTCAAAAACCGATTCGGAATCCTTTAAATCCCCCTGCGGGAACAAATAAAAAGTGGCTTTTGTTTGGTGGCAAAACAGCGTATAAAAGTTATTGCGACTGAATTGGGAATTTTTCGAATTAAAAGCCGAAACTTTTCCCATTCGAAATTGGCTCGTGGGGTACAACTAATGTTATGTGACGACTTTTTGCGGTTATATATAATTGGTTGAAGGAGAGTTTACAATGAAAATGTTACAAAATTTAGTTTAATTTATTGCCCTTTTTAATTAATAGGTACTTTATTAATATTAAATAAAATTTTCATCTTTGACTTCTAAATATTATAAGATGTGTATCGTAAAATTGTAAATGTTCATTAGGTTTTGGTAGACCACAGAACAAAAAACTTCAAAATACGAAAAGGTTAAAATCGCAATTAAAAACAAATAACCATTCGTTTATCTAGGAAACAGCGTAGGTAATAATTTAAACCCAATATCTACATTAAATTTTCAATATTTTACGCTATCAGGCGACACAGAAAAATTTACAAAACTATCAATAGATTTTTATTTCAAATGGAAGGTGTTTTAGGCTTTTTTTACTATTTTTCGAACGAATTTCCTTTGGCTGTGTGTTATTTTAAAACCAAACAAAATTATCTTTATATTTAATGAACTTTGAATTTGCTGGAGAATTTAAACTAGCTTTTATAAATGGATTAAAATATTATATTGAGAATGTGAAATATTAGCAGCTTTATAACACAATAATTTTTAAACGAAAGATAATTTGAAAAGTTTTGCCACGAGAACCAAATATGTTGCATAGATACCTATTTCCTTTTGTAACAAGGTATAGGCAGTGATCAAAATACTTACATAATAATATTATACAGGGTATTAATTTGAAAACTTTCAATGCCAATATTTCTGAAAGTAAAAAAGTTAGAAAAAAGTAATTTGGTACAAATGTTATACAGGTAGGGGGAACTAGAACCACCATTGGTTATAGGGTGAGTGACCCCTTGGGTCCCATGCACCCTAACGTCAAAATTTTGAATGTCACCACCCCTTTTGTGATACCTAAAATTAAATATTTTTGAGAATAGTATCTACCTACACAAGAAATTTTACGAAATAGCTAGTTTCCTAACAAGTGCGGAAAGAGAAATGTTCGGCACGAGAGTGCGAAGCACCCAAGAGTGTGTCATTTCCCGCACGCTCGTGGAAAAAATATTAAATTATAGGTACCTATCACAGAAAGAAGTGGTGCCATTAAAAAAAGGGGTCATTATAACCAAAATATAGTGGTTATCGTTCCCCCTACCTGTGTAGAACTGTGTCCCACTTACATTTGTACCAAATTACGTTTTTCTAACTTTACATTGAAAGTTTTCAAATTGACAGCCTGCATATTATAACGTATACAGTCTCGTCTATTCATATTATGTACAATTTACCACTAGGAACTGTTCTTTGTCGTGAAACCCCATTACCTTGTCAAATTTATGAAATACAAAACACAAAGGAACAATTTAAATTCAAAAGCCAGAATCCGAGCAAATATTATATAATAAAGAAACCGACAATATCGATTGTTTGGTAGGTTAAATTAACTCGGCCATCGTCGATATAGGGTTTCTGTTTGCGGAACTACTTTGCCTTGTTTACTTCGTTGCGAAGCTGGGTTTTAAATTAAACGACTGAGAAACCTTGGTGGTTGATAGCCTGGTCCACTCAATGTCTATAAGGTTTTCTTGTAGCGTGCCTAATTTTAAACTGTAGCTATTTGCTATTACGTTACAAGTAGGTAATATAGGGTTTTATTGGACAAGTCAAGGCAAATCAAGAAGACGAGTCTAGTTCAACTTTAGTATGTGCATGTCCAAATCCACAAATGATTGTGCTCTGTGGAAATGAAATCGAGTTTTCATTAACTAGCTACAGATTGGTTTTGAGCTCATTAATTAGTTCTCGTGGGCGAGTTGAAACTCGTACTACTTAAAAACACCCAAACTTGCGTTCCTTATTAATTAATCATAAGAGTCTAAGCCCAATAACTGTTCATGGATTGTTGGATACATTTGAAATTCTTTAGTATAATGGGCTTCTAACCTTTCCCTTTGTATGCTAAAAGTTTCAAAATGTTCTCCCCAACAGTTTTTTGAAAAAATATAAGGGTGCAAGAGGATTTTCCTATTTATATTAATTTTATTGGCCATTTTCATAGTCTAAGCCCAAGAACTGTTCATGTGGTTGTTGGATCCATTTGAAATTCTAGTATAATGGGATTCTTACATTCCTCTTTCTATACTGAAAACTTCAAAATGTTCTCTTCAACAGTTCTTTGGAGAAATATAAGAGTGCAAGAGGATGTTCTTATTTATATTAATTTTAATGGTAATTTTTATAGTCTAAGCCCAAAAACTGTTCAAGTGGTTGTTGGATCCATTTGAAATTCTAATATAATGAACTTCTTACCTTCCTCTTTCTATACTGAAAGTTTCAAAATGTTCTCCTCAACAGCTCTTTGGGAAAATATAAGACTGCAAGAGGATATTCTTATTTATAGTAATTTTAATGGTAATTTTTATAGTCTAAGCCCAAGAACTGTTCATGTGGTTGTTGGATCCATTTGAAATTCTCGCATAATGGGCTTCCTACTTTCCTCTTTCTATACTAAAAGTTTCAAAATGTTCTTCCCAACAGTTCCTTCGAAAAATATAAGGGTGCAAGAGGATGTTCCTATTTATATTAATTTTATTGGCCATTCTCATATTCTAAGCCCAAGAACTGTTCATGTGGTTGTTGGATCCATTTGAAATTCTCGCATAATGGGCTTCCTACTTTCCTCTTTCTATACTGAAAGTTTCAAAAGGTTCTCCCCAACAGTTCCTTTGAAAAATATAAGGGTGCAAGAGGATGTTCCTATTTATATTAATTTTATTGGCCATTTTCATAGTCTAAGCCCAAGAACTGTTCATGTGGTTGTTGAATCCATTTGAAGTTCTAGTATAATGGGATTCTTACATTCCTCTTTCTATACTGAAAACTTCAAAATGTTCTCTTCAACAGTTCTTTGGAGAAATATAAGAGTGCAAGAGAATGTTCTTATTTATATTAATTTTAATGGTAATTTTTATAGTCTAAGCCCAAAAACTGTTCAAGTGGTTGTTAGATCCATTTGAAATTCTAGTATAATGAACTTCTCACCTTCCTCTTTCTATACTGAAAGTTTCAAAATGTTCTCCTCAACAGCTCTTTGGAAAAATATAAGACTGCAAGAGGATATTCCTATTTATAGTAATTTTAATGGTAATTTTTATAGTCTAAGCCCAAGAACTGTTCATGTGGTTATTAGATCCATTTGAAATTCTAGTATAATGAGCTTCTTACCTTCCTCTTCCTATACTGAAAGTTTCAAAATGTTTTCCTCAAGAGTTCTTTGGAAAAATATAAGAGTGTAAGAGGATGTTCCTATTTATATAAACTGTACAGGGTGGGCCAATTTGGACACTTTCTTATGGAAACACCCTTTATTTTTAGAGATAGAAAAAAATGAACCCCCCACTCTGAGGCTCAAATTTCATGAAATTTTTATTGGTGCAAACCACATTTTGATATCTTAAACCGTTTAGCCGCTAGAGGGCGATTCTCGATTTTGAGCAATAATGTGAAACCATCATAACTTTTTTGTTTATGAGAATTATTGATTTCCGTAATAACTTTCTTGAAGCACTTTTTCAAGCAGAATTCTCAGTTTTTTTCTAGTTGGTCCCAACGCTAAGATATTGACCAAAGTGTGGTTTTTTTCAATAGGACAACCTATATATTAATAGCTCAATATCAAAATGTGGTTTGCACCAATAAAAATTTCATGAAATTTGCGCCTCAGAGTGGGGGGTTCATTTTTTTCTATCTCTAAAAATAAAGGGCGTTTCCATAAGAAAGTGTCCAAATTGGCCCACCCTGTACTGGTCATTTTCATAGTTTAAGATAAAACAATAAGTACGTTTCTATTCCAGTAATTATATTAAAATTCGATTAAGACTGATTACATAAGCGACACTGGCGCCGACTACATGGGGGCATCGGGGCAGGTGCACCCATGAACAACCTCTCATGGGTGCGGAGCACCCATGAGAGCTCTTATAGGGGATGCGGAATTACAAACATGTTTAATGGTCATTCCGTTCCATGTGACAGTATCAGTATCTTGTAATTTAAATTTACAAAACTTTGTATAAGAATTAAGAATTATACAAGTGGTATTAGTATTCTGTCCTTTTGTTATTTGTGGTCAATTCTCTATTATAATATGTTGCTATTCTCTATCTCTAATCTTTGATAATAAATAATCGTGACAGTCCGGCCCAC
This sequence comes from Ceutorhynchus assimilis, assembly GCA_917834065.1. Classification (NCBI taxonomy): domain Eukaryota; kingdom Metazoa; phylum Arthropoda; class Insecta; order Coleoptera; family Curculionidae; genus Ceutorhynchus; species Ceutorhynchus assimilis. The sequence continues at coordinate 50,438,514 of OU892282.1, forward strand.
AACGAGAAGTCTGGCGCTTGCGCCGTATGCCATATAATTTAGTTTTGCGCGTGGGTGGGGATGGCAATTAAATCAATGTTTCGTAAATATTTAAAACATTAGGCAATTTTTCGCGAGGATCATCAAACATAATCTGATTATGCACAGATGTTATGTGTCAATTGTGTCATACTCTCCTAACAGTGACTCTATTACCACAGTGGCGACAATTACTGTCTTATTTTTGATTGGTTCTAAAATCCCATATATTTATATTGAAAACGCCGCCATCTTGTTCCCAACCTCTCGTTACTTTTAAATATGAATATATGGGATTTAGGTGAACATCCATCATAAATCATGGAAAACAACGTATTTGATGGACCTAATAATGGTTATCAAATACGTCGATTTCAATTTTTTATGATAGATGTCCATTCAAATCCTATATATTAATATTTAAAAGTAACAAGAGGTTGGGAACAAGATGGCCCGCCGCCATCTTGTTCCCAACCTCTTGTTACTTTTAAATATTAATATATAGGATTTGAATGGACATCTATCATAAAAAATTGAAATCGACGTATTTGATAACCATTATTAGGTCCATCAAATACGTTGTTTTCCATGATTTATGATGGATGTTCACCTAAATCCCATATATTCATATTTAAAAGTAACGAGAGGTTGGGAACAAGATGGCGGCGTTTTCAATATAAATATATGGGATTTTAGAACCAATCAAAAATAAGACAGTAATTGTCGCCACTGTGGTAATAGAGTCACTGTAGGGAGTATGACACAATTGACGCATAATATCTGAGCATAATCGAGTATGAGTATGCTTGGTTATCCTCGCGAAAAATTGCCTATTACTCAAATATATCGATATATTTTAATCGAAATTCTACATTCGATATATCGAAAAAATATCGATATTATCTTTTCTATATGTCGGAACTTTTATAATATTGAATAATGGGTACGTTCACCAATACTCAACTGCTAACATGCAGCGAAAAGCAGTTGAGGACAGTTGAGATACAGCGGATGTAAATTTCTTGAACGCCCGACACTTCTGCGCATGTCTAAAGCATAAGTTGAGTTAGTAAGTGTATATTTTTACCGCTTAGAGAAATTGGCAGCGGATTTTGCTAAGTGCCGCTGAACGCGATTGATGTTTACCCAACTACTCAACTGTTGAGCAACAGTTGAGTGCTGGTGAACGAACCCATTTTGCCTTTGCTCGTGCGCATAGTTCATTGGTTGACAGTGACAGTCTGACAGACAGAGGCGGCTAAAATAGAACAAAACGTGAGTTAGGGCGTGTGCGTAGCAATTAAATGAGGTTTTTTTAGGACCGTGCGTAAAAGTACTTTTCCGCACGTATTCTAGAACATGAAAGTACCAAAGTGACTTACCATCGCATAATCATTATACTTTTCCGTACTAGTGCGGAAAATTGATATTTCCTAGACCTAAAATTCGTGCAGAAAAAAGCACCTCTCGCACGCTTGTAGAAAAAAAAATTCGCCTCCAGCGGCGCCTGCGGCGAACTTCCCCCTCCCCCTATAAACAAATTTATAAAATTATTATCCTGCACCCATGAGGGCTTTCAAAAGTCGGCGCGTGTGATAAGCGATATGCAAATATAGGAAACTGGGTTTTTAGGAACAAAATACTTGCTATACAAAAGTGCAAACTGTATTATTTTGCATTTTAAAGCTAGGGTGAACTGTTGGTTTCCGGTTTCGTTCTAACGGTATGCAAATTCCTTCCGGGTAGATTTTTTTCAGAAATTTTTCTAATTATAGAAACGTAAAGACATTTAAAAAAAAAAAACGATGACTGACATTTTTCGCTCACAAAAAAGACAACATATTATAATAAAATCCTATATTATAATATTTATGATTTCCTTCTAGCTTTTTCAAAAAAGAGACCGACATTACCGACAAACCATATTAGACAAGACTTTAATATAAATAGGTATAAGTCGAAAATATGGGTCAGAAGACCCTGAAAAAAAAAAGGTATACCCTTGTTAAAACTTTCCCTGCTACTACCGATTCAGTGGGGATTTGGGCTTAAAGTGCCTTATGCGCCCATATAAGGAAAATCTCTTTTGGAGTAAAGTTGTTTTATGTTCTATAGATATAAAAATCAAGAATAATGATTGACTACTTTTTATGGAATTGAACTGGTCATGAATTCTCTGAAACAAAAATATTGATAGAAAACATGTTACAAACCTGAAGTTATTTTTGTAATACAAGAATTTATCAAAACATCACTCAAATACTTACGTACCCCCATCAAGATAGACTGTTCCACCGTATAATAAAGTCCCCAGATACAACAATAAAAAGCCATGTAAACAATAACACAGTAGATTTAATTTGGAGCCTGAAAAAAAAAATCTGCCCGTTGTCTTTCATAATACACGAGGGTATTATTATGACGGCCCCAAAAAGGCGCTGGCGCATTGTTTTCACTAAATGACGCGCTCTTTTGTTAACCGCGGCTAAATCAAAATTATAATGGTTTTCGGTTCTTCGTCATTAATCTTTATTTAAAAATAAATGGTTTTCTGGTATTAGATAAAATTGATAGATGACAAAAGTATACATAAATGTTTTCATGAAAAACTTATTACCGTACAAGCAATAACACCTAGGTACATAATAATATTATCCTCCGGCAAGAAAAAGTCACTTTCCTCTTTCCTATATAGCAATGCCTTGCTCAAACGACAATAAAATGCCAGCAAATATTTTCTTGATTAACTTTTTCATACAACATCTAATTGGAAAATATTTGGTAGGTATTTATAATCAAATACAATAATAAATGGAACATTTCGTTTAGAACATAATGAACATTGCCTGTTTGAAATTCCATTTCGAAAAGCGTTTTGTTTAATTTACCCTCCCTCTTACAAACCAATGAATATTTTATGGGCGGCTTATTTTCGGTGATGCTATATTCGAAATTGGAAAATCTTCGCGATAAATATTTATAATGCATTAAGCCAAATCATGTAGAATAATACCTAAAATTTGCAGATAACAATTATTAATTTCCAGTTGCAGCAAAAAAAAACAGTGACGCCTACGTAGAAATCATCATAGGAGTACTAACAGCCATCATGCTCTTACTACTTATTGTTTTCTTAATCATCTTGATCATAAACAAAAGACACAAACTTCAAGGATCGCCTACACTATTTAGAAATCCATTTGGAGTTAAAATGAATATGAAAGTACGTATCCTAGTGCATTCAAAATTGGATTGCAAATAAAATAATAATTTCAGGATCTTTTAATGAACTTTTCATCAAGCAACGCTCAAAGCGCACCGAATCAAAGCGTCCCAATAACTCCAGTCAGTCATTTGGAGTGCCTGGAACCAGTTACCCCTATGACATATGAAGAATATCGTCTATCATTGGCTGGAAACTATTACACATCTAATTATGCTACGTTAAGATGTTCAAGTACAATTGAGCCTGCACCAGCTATTTCGCCTTGTGATATTGATGAAGAAGAAATACCTCCAGATGTTCCACCTTTCCCAGATTCGCCAGAACCAGAATCACCGCTCAATAATCAGGCGTCTACGCCAATGAATTATCGGTAAGAGATTTAGTAATTAATTTCTGGAATTATTTATTCGGTTTTTTTTTTAGAAGTTTGCAAGCAACTCCAACATTAAGTCCAAAATCGAAAATAATGAGTATAGGCAATAAATATTTTTCTAGGGATTCGAATGAAAGAGGCAAAAAATATTATAGTACAGCACCTAGAGAGAAACACAGGGTAAGAACGAAATAGGTACTGATTTATCAATCACAAAACTTTGATCCGTGAAAATTTCAGCTCATTTGGATTTATAGTTTCAGAAATAAAATCGTGTTAGGCAATTTGGCGTGATTTATCAATTTTTCTGAGTGCCTTTTTTCATAGAATCTTGCTCCAAATCTCAGAATAATTTAGTGTATGGAGTTTGGAGGATCCCAAAGCACCATTAGGACACAAAATCTTAACAAAATTTGTTTATATTTGGTTGAGCGGTTTCTAACACAATTGGTTCTAAAAATTTCAAAAATACTATCAGAGAAACCAAGTACCTCAAATTTTACCTGCAGCTTATACCTATACAGGTAGAATGGTTCACAAAATCAGTACCTAGTAGGATAGTATTTCTACAATTTTTGGAACCGAATATATGAGAGATTGCTCAATCAAATAAAGATCTGGGCAATTGCTAGGTTGGGTGGACCTACAAGACATTAGCCGTAGCCCGGTCACAGAGCTTCGGAGTCGCGCTCATACTCTGTCATTTCTTTGTTTGTCAGTTCCAGCAGCTGATTATTTGTTTATGTTTGAAGCTTGATATCGTAATCTTTATGTTGAGCTTCAAAAATAATTAATAATTATACAAAATTTGAGAGGTGTTGGCACGTTGGTAGTCTAAATATATAACCATTAACTTCTTTGCTTGTATTGTTATGCTAGTTATGATATTGGTGTTTTCTTCATAAATTGTTACTCATCTATATCTTCCTTTCCACTAGGAGATTTTTTCATCTATGAAAATTAAAGGGATAAGGAACTGGATCCAATTTTACAAACCAAACAAGATCCGCGAGTAGCGAAACTACATATTTTATAAACTAGTCAAAACGAAATAAGGACCACTTTTGAAAACCCATCTATTTTTAATGAATTTTGAATAACCCTGGTAATGTGTTTATTTCCATTCACAATATAAATTTTTTGTGCACACTTTATTTGTTTATCTATACTTCTTGTAAATGGAAATAGTCACTTTACCAGGGTTATTCAAAATTTAATGAAAACCTTGCTCTTAAAAGTGGTCCTTATTTCGTTTTGAGTAGTATATAAATCCGCATGTGGCAAACCTTTACTTTATTTTTTAAAGGTCGGCGATTAGCGCACGGAATAGGTATCTCCACCAGATTTAAGATTGGTGAATTGATAATATAACCTCTTTATCACAGATTCTCTTTATGTTCAATTTAGAACAGGCCTCTTGATGCAGGGGCGCCCGCAGAAAAATATGTAGGGGGGTCAAAATCAATTGAATAAATTTTTTATGCGTAAAAAAGGGCACTTCAGTCTAAATTATTATTTTGGAAGCAGAATCAGAATTTTAAATGCAACATTTGCAAAGGAAAATTAAAAAAAAAGGCAGTTTGAAGAGACAAACTAACACACTTGGACGAGAAGAATTTTAAATGCAACATATGCAATGCAAAATTTAAATTAGGAAAATTTAAACAAAAAGGTAATTTGAGAAGTCACATATCAACAGACTTCGATAGTTATCTTTTTGAATGTGACATTTGCAAAGCAAAATTCAAACGAAAAGACTGTTTAAAGAGACACAAACTAACACAGTCTGATATTTATCCTTTTAAATGTGACACATGCAATGCAAAATTTGAACACAAACGTAGTTTAAGAAGCCACATATTAACACACTCGAATGAGGAGAATTTCAAATGTAACATTTGCAATGCAAAATTGAAAAGAGAAGGCGATTTGAAGGAACACATATTGATACACCTGGATATTTAATTTTTTTGAATGGGACATTTGCAAATCAAAATTTAAACGGAAACGCGATTTGAAAATATACAAACTTACACATTCGGGTATTTATCCATTTGAATGTGACACTTGCAAGGCAAAATTTGAAGAAAAGTAATTTACAAAGGCACATTTCAACACACTCGGATATTTATCCTTTTGAATGTGACACTTGCAAATCAAAATTTAAATGGAAAGCCAATTTAAAGATTCACAAACTAACACATTCGGATATTTAACATTTGAATGTGACACTTGCAATGCAAAATTTAAGCAAAAACATAATTTGAAAGGCCACATGTTAACACACAGATTGTTTATTATCTGATTCACTTAATAGTGACATGTGTTTAGTTCCGGGATCCTTGAACTCAGCCACAAAATTCACCAGTTCCGGAATAAGGAAAGGGTGACAATTTATCAATATGCAAATCGGTACACTGAGATATAGATATTAAATCAACTTATTTACTTCTTATAAATAGCTAAAATCTCAGGCATGGTAGAGGAAGATCCAAAACTTAGGCTTAAGCATTGAATATAAAAAAAAAAATCAGAAATCGGTAAATCGTTACATAATTGTTTTGGAATGATGTTTTTGGAGAATCAAGAAGTTAGCGATTTATTTGTTTTCGAGTTGTTAGCTATTCAGCCGAATCACGAAGTTCTAGTTAAATTTTCAGATTATCTCATCGACACATGGCACATGCCTCGATAGACCTGGATAAGACAACAAATGCCTGTGAATCTTTCCATAGTCATTTTGGTAGATCTTTTTATTTTGCGCATCAAAATACATATTTACACTTTTTTAGATTTATTAACTCATATGCAATGCGAAATCTGTCAACATCATAATGTAAGTTTTATGGAAAGTAGGTTGGGTTTCATGATTTGGTCGAATTCAAAGGTAGGATTACTGCAGCTACCTGGTTTGTGGCCGAATGCAAGTAAGCCAGTTTCGCTCATACGAGCCCCATCGGACCTACAATATAATATATATAGAAAATAATTAAAATTTAAGTAATTTCCAGGGGGGGTCGAGTGACCCCCCCTGACCCTCCCTGTGGGCGCCCATGCCTTGATGCCTTCTAGATAGAAAATGCAGACTTACCCAAAATAACCGACCATCTAGTGCTATCTATGTCTTTGTAAATTAGCATTTCATTTAAAAAATAAAGAGCGCTGAAGGGACTCTATGCTCTAAACTAAATTAACTTGCTTTTTTTTTTAAAATAAAATAGTACCTAACTTATGAGGACTAGATCCCACTAGCTGGACAGGTTAGTTTGGGTTAATCTGCATTTTCTCTCTAAAAGAAAGAAGCTATTCGTGCTAAAAAAATTTGAATCAAATACATTAAAATTTAAAAAATTCGAAATTTAGGTTTTCAAAAAATTAACATGAACCGTAAACCCTGAATTTTATTTTTTCAAAAATTATCAATTTTTCTGGAAGGGCAGGGCAGAAAGTATATATTTTAAGATTACGATAACATGATTTGGGGCTTAAAACTTAACAAACAATAATCAGCTGATCAGTGATCATGTGGAACGCTAGCTAGAACTGACAGTAATGTGTTGCGCGCGACTCCGAAGCCCTGTGACCGGGGTACGGCTAATGTCTTGTGGGTGGATCCAGCCATCTACTCACCAATATACTGTAGAACTATTCAAATAAGATACTCACCTGAAACGTGTACTTTTTAAACTAATGAGAATAACTCACATTTAAATGAGTCAGGTTAGTATCGTAATTACACAACATATTGATAAATAGATGGCTGCGGAACTCGCTGCGCTCGTCCCGCAGTGGTCCACCCATAAGTTTCGCTACAATATACTCGTTTGTACTTGAATAACTTGTCACATTATATTACTAATTTGGTAAAGTAACATAACTAATTCCCGTTAATAGGCAAATTGACAAAAAGTGGATAATCTTCAAATTCTGACTTTACATAATAAGTTATTGTTCAAGTATAAATAAATGGATTATGACGGAACTTATGGGTGGACCCCTGTGGGACGAACAAAGCGAGTTCCGCAGCCATCTACTCGCCAATATACTGTTGAACTGTTCAAGTAAAACATTCACCTGAAACGTGTACTTTTTAAACTAATGAGAATAACTCACATTTGAGTGAGTCAGGTTAGTATCATCATTACACAACATATTTATGAATAGATGGCTGCGGAACTCGCTGCGCTCGTGCCGCAAAGGTCCACCCATAAGTTCCGCAACAATCCACTCGTTTGTACTTGAATAATTTGTCACATTACGTTACAAGTTTGGTAAAATAACATTACTAATTCCTGTTGAAAGGCAACTTGACAAAAAGTGGATAATCTTACAAATTTTGATTTTATATAATAAGTTATTATTCAAGTACAAATAAGTGAATTGTTTCGGAACTTATGGGTGGACCTCTGCGGGACGAGCGCAGCGAGTTCCGCAGCCATCTACTCACCAATATACTGTAGAACTATTCAAATAAGACATTCACCTGAAACGTGTACTTTTTAAACTAATGAGAATAACTCACATTTAAATGAGTCAGGTTAGTACCGTAATTACACAACATATTGATAAATAGATGGCTGCGGAACTCGCTGCGCTCGTCCCGCAGAGGTCCACCCATAAGTTTCGCTACAATATACTCGTTTGTACTTGAATAACTTGTCACATTATATTACTAATTTGGTAAAGTAACATAACTAATTCCCGTTAATAGGCAAATTGACAAAAAGTGGATAATCTTACAAATTCTGACTTTATATAATAAGTTATTGTTCAAGTATAAATAAGTGACTTATTACGGAATTTATGGGTGGACCCCTGTGGCACGAACATAGCGAGTTCCGCAGCCATCTACTCACCAATATAGTGTTCAAATAAAACACTCACCTGAAACGTGTAGGTACTTTTCAAAATAATGAAAATAACTCACATTTGAGTGAGTCAGGTTAGTATCGTAATTACACAACATATTGATGAATCGATGACGGTGGAACTCGCTGCGCTCGTCCCGCAGAGGTCCACCCATAAGTTCCGCAACAATCCACTCGTTTGTACTTGAATAATTTGTCACAATGGGTACATTCAGCCGGTCCCAGCTGCTAGGCTCAGCCACTCAGCAGGGACTTTATTCTCGAAACCAAGGAACAGCGTTCTCATAAGAACGATTGCTCTGTCATTGTCAGTGTTATGCCGAACGACAAAGACAGAACCTTCGTTCCAATGAGAACGCTGCTCCCCTATTTCGAGAATAAAGTTCCTGCTGAGTGGATGAGCTTAGCCGCTAGAACTGCCTGAATGTACCCATTATATTACTAGCTTGGTTAAGTAAAAAAACTGTATAACTTTTATATTTACACCTTTCTTCTACTTGTAAAGGTAAAGGCTGTAGGTGGGGTGTCAATATATAAAAAAACACCCTGAAAACTTTGAAAAGTCATAACTTTTTTTCTATCAAAGATATAAAGGTGAAATTTTCAGCGATTCCTTTTCCACTACAATCCCTGAAAACTTTAGGTCATTTGGAGTTATAGTTTTAGTACTGTAGCTACCTTGCCACATTTCATTATCTGAAATTTTTCTACCTCCTCGAATAAACGTTGAGTTAGGCCCATTTGAATATTAAAATTTTCGTCGCCCGATTAAATCTATTTTCTGGAATTTCTGAGGGAGGCCAGTTGAGCGTGCGATCGTTTCTTGAAAATTTATTTACAAGTAAAAAAGTGCAAGACATTTTGCGTAACCCGTAAATAGGTTGATATATTATTTCAAGAATGACTGTTTTAAATAAATACAGGATTTTCCTTTCATTTTCTCAATTTTCGACGAAATAAATCACAAAAGCGCCCAATAAATTAACGGGCATTAGAGCACAGGGGATGAGAAATGAAATTTCAACTCTTGGAAATGCTAAGTAATGAAAAATGGCGAGGGTAATAATAAATTTTAGCTGCTCAGTGGAAATTTCGCCAATTGAATAAAATACGTTTGTGTAGGTTTCTCCTCCGCTGGTATGTTGGAATATAGTACCAAGCATGGGCCAACCATACTCTTGCAAAGAAGTAGAACTAGTTCCGATTCCAAGATACGCTCTCCGACCAGTAGAAAAGTTGGGATCTTGCTCTGCAGGAGAGGTAAGCAAAAGCTACATCAAAGTTTCAATTATTATTGTATAAAGACAAAAGATTTCAAAGACGAATTTTCATAGTGCCGAATATTACCCTTTCTCTTTAAAATACATCGTCGAACTCTGGAAAGCAGAAAGTCACTGGACCCTATAACTTTAACTTTGCTCAAAGTCAGCACAATAGTCCTCCTTTCTTGTAGTAAGTTAAATTGCCTATTGATTTATACGCTAGGATAGATTCTTTGTTATGTAAAGTATACTGACTGAGAAAGGACATGATGTAAGAAAAATAACGCTAGATCGAGCGACATAATAATAATACTTACAAAGATTTTAACAGTTAAGATTCAATCAATTTGAACTATTTTATAGTAAAATGAATGGAAATTTTTAGTGGCTCTCTCCATTTATCATTTATACTACCAAACTTGATAATTTAACTTATGAGTAGCCTGAAAGCATTTTAGTTACCTTGGCAACCTCATTTTCTCTCACAAGCCAAGCAAACCTTATCCTGCCGGAAAATAGGAAAATATTGTTCTTTTAAATAGGTTTTCCACAGTATCGTTACTTTGGGACTTCCGGGGTTTATTTAAGCTTAAAATTTTTAACTGTGAAAATAAAAGTGAAAATTATATGAATTTGCAGCTTTCCCTTTACGAAACAGAAAACTTGGAAGATGTATTGCCAGATGTTTCCAGATTAGTGGCAGTTAGAACTTCGAATCCAGAAAAATGTAAAGGTGAACCATTAGCGAGCCTGAGAGAAATTAGGTTTTTGGCAGGGTTGAATGATGCTAATATTTGTAAAGTTTTAGGGGTAAGTACTTAGTACGGATGATTTTTTCGAATTGTCCCTAATTTTTGATTAATAGGTGTGTACATCAGAACAACCCCCTTGGACCATAATCGAATATGGAGAAATGGGCGACTTAGCTCAATATTTACAATTTCTAGTGAATAGGAATGGTAGCATAAGATCTTCAGAAGATCAACCTATAAGGTAAATTTGATTAAACTTATCTCCGATTGAAACCATCACAATCAGTATCTATTGAAAAGTTTTCCTTTTTCATATAGTCTGTCACTAATGCTCTTCTCTCCATAAAAGCTAATTTCCAACAAGAGAAAATCGATCACAATCACTCGTCTAATTACAATCACTTTAATTGGGTTATTCTAGCCATCGCTAAAGAAAGCAGCCTTGCACTGCGCTGAGAGACAGTAATAAATGAAATTCTAACATTTTCAATGTGCTTTCTAAGTTATTAAAGTGTGTAGTGTGTAGTAAACAAAAACATATTAATTTTGTTGATTAATTATTGACAACATTGTTGCTAATTGAAGTTGGATAATTCGTTTACTACGATTGAATTCCGAAAGTTGTTTAGTTCATTCTCAGGAGAAAATTGTCCTCCTGATAAATTGGCAATACCTATTATTACAACCTATATGGTTTAACGATCGAAAAGAAAAAAAAAAGTAATAAATAACGACACAGAAAGCCGATAAGGAAACCCAATATTATTTTCTAATTATTATCTTTTACCTTTATTTTCTTGTCAACATAATCTCCAAGCGGATACATACCCAGGGGGAATGTTTCATATTACCCGTCAAGTTATAGAATAGAGTTTTTTTCAAAACAAATTCAACAATCTTTATTGAATCTATAAGCATATTCAGATTTGAAATAATACAATTTTTCTGTAGTTCTGGAAGCCTCATATACATCGCAACACAAATAGCATCTGGAATGAAATATCTAGAATCCAAGCATGTAGTTCACAAAGACTTAGCTGCAAGGTAAATCATTTTCTTATGATTTCGGAATAAAAAACGATATCGATTCCATTGTTTTTTTTTTAGAAATTGCTTGGTAGGAAGAGGATACATAATAAAAATCACAGACATTGCCATGTCAAAGCCGCAATATAGGAAAGAATATGCAGAGATTGGTGGACGACCTCCTGCGCCTATCAGGTGGCTACCTTGGGAAAGCATACTTTTGGTAACAAATTACTTACCTATGATGAAACTAAGGCGGCGTTTCGTATTTTAACCAGGGTTACTGATCGGTATGAAGCGGTTGGTGTATGATGACAATTTGGTTCCTGAAAATGCGGTTTTTGGCTATCACGAATGAAGAAGGTTCGACATTTTTCGTATTTCTGTCATTTCAACTGAAATCCAGACATTTTGTTATGAAAAAAACGATCAAAAAAAGTTTGAGCGCAAAATATTAATATTTACGTTCGTTGCAAGCAATCTAAAATCAACGATCGGCGGCAAGCCAAAAATCCTACCTGTAGATACGCGAGACTTGGCCGCGTGACGTCAGTAGCCAGATACGTCACGTGAACTCGTATACTCTCCGTATAGGCCTTAACGCAAACGCTGATCCCATTAACCGGATTAACAGCTGATGTAATTTGGCTTTCTTCAATCGTGTTCATTGAGAGATGAAAAACAAATAGCATGAGGTCGGGTTAATCGGATCAACGTTTCCGTTTAAAGCCTAAACGGAGAGTATACGAATTCACGTGGCGTATCTGGCTTCTGACGCCACGCGGCCTAGTCTCGCGTACAGGTACGTTTTCTAGCCGATCGTTGATTTTAAGCTTCTCGCAACAAACATAAATGTTAATATTTTACGCTCAAACTTTTTTTAATCGATTTTCAATAACAAAATCTCTTGGTTTCAGTTAAAATAGAAAAATGTCGAACCTGCCGATTGTGAATTAAGAATTAAAAATTGTGCATTATACACTATTAGCTGGTAAACCAGCCTTGTGTGGAATTCTTTGGTTTAGCTTGGATGCTAGATGATAGAATATTATTCTCTTAAAAATATATCCGTCATGAATAAATGTAATTAATATTTACCTCTTGTTCCATTTTCACCACAAATACACTTCGAAAACCGGAGAAAAATTTGAAAATTTGAAAATCCATCACCTACCCTAACAAACAAATGTCAGAAATTGAAAACAAACCAAATTATGGGCACTTTCCAAAATTCACCGGTTTCTGAACCAGTATGATACCGGTTAAATAGTTTACTCAACAAACCATTCCAAAATGTACCGACTTTTTACCAGTTAAACCAGATCATCCGTTCCAAAATTAACCGAAATGATCAGCTGTTTGATGCCCATATGCACCGTATGGACTTAGGAGTAATCTCGTTTAGTTCGAAAATTTGTATATAAAAAAGAAGTCAAAATCTGATTTTATAGGTATAGCAACTAATCTGGATTAAGTTCCCACGGTGCATTTGTGCGTGAAACCGGTGAAGCACCAGATCCACCGGGAATTTCAGTCGGTTTTTTCGATTGGAGATTTTTTGACATACAGTCGTGAGCATTGAAAGGGCACTTTCCAAATTTCACCGATAAATCAACCGGGTTAATAAACCGGTAGCTGTCGCAAAATTCCAGTGAAAGTTAGATGTAAGTCCGGTTACAAGATTTTTCTGATGTATTTTAGAACGCTATAGTGATGACGTCAGCCGCAGACCTCGATGAAATGCTTCCTGTTCTCACAGAAGAAATTAATGGCCGTTTGCACCGACAAGGAGGTTTAACGATAATCAACGTTTAAAGAGAAATTTTCACATGTGAAAATGTCACTTCAAACGGTGATTATCATTAAACCTCCCTTTAGGGCCGAATTTATAGTCGATCCTTGACTCTTCCTTGCAGGTCGTGAGTTTAGAATGGACACTGGCTCTGGCTAAGATTTGACAAGTTGGTCATGTCAATTCTAAACGTTCAAGGCTCCCTTAAGGTCTGAGGAAACCTCAAGGAGCGACTATAAATTTGGCAAAGTTGATGCAAACGGTCATTAGTGTTCTTGATCCTCAAGTATCCCAGAATTTGATGGTGCGGGAGCTAGGGGAGTATGACACAATAGGGTACTTGCATGAAAAATTAAATTGATTATTATTTATTGCAAACTGTAGGAAATCGAAAAAAAATCGATGCGTGTTTTTCTATTTTGTCCAAATATGATTATTTCGGAAGTTATAACAAATATTGAGTTTTATGTATATAGATATACTGAGCATGTGCGACGTCACAACTCACAACGTATTATACCTAAGTTATGACGTCGGAAGGACATTTCAAAGCGTTGTATCTCCGTCAATTTTTGACTCACAAGAAAAAGAAAAAACACGTGTTGACTTATTTTTCATGGACTATCGAAATCCGCAATAAAAAAATTTGATGCAAGGAACCTATTGACAAATCACATAATCCAGCATACTCATCCAGCAACTCGAGTATGTTTGATTATCCTCGCGAAAAATTGCCCAATGTCAAAAAAGAGCGAATTTTGCGCAACTGAGACTCTGAACTGACAAAGAATCTAGACTTCATTTTCATGGCGATTTCCATTTGTCAATTAGTGCGGACTGAGTGTATTCGCATCTTTTTTTAAAAGCATGTAACATGTAAATAGGATAAGGATAAATTTTTTTGCCCTGGTTCGACAAATGGAAAACGCTATTAGTTGCGCGAAATTCGCTGTTTTTTGACATTGCTTTGACAATTTGACGTTTGATACACGCATAAAACGTCAAATTGTCGAAGCACTGTCAAAAAACAGCGAATTTCGCGCAGGAATTTTCTGACAGCTACCGGTTTATGTAACCGGTTAATTTATCGGTGAAATTTGGAAAGTGCCCAACCAAAAGCTTTTTTTATTGGTAGATTCGGTTGACAGTTAGAACCGAATTTTTAAGGAACCGCGATCAGGTTTGTTTTTTGTGTTGTTCGGAGCAGCGTTTCCTGCTTTGGGGCGTTCATTTGTGTTATGTTATTATGGTTATATCTGTCTGAAATATCACATCTCAGGTTCAAGTGCGACACAAACAAACACACCTCGTGTTTCATAACCTATAACCTAGCCAGATTCCAGGAGTGGTTGTAGTTAGGTTACGGAACGGGGACCGGAAAAACCAAGACTCTTGGTTAACTTACGAAACGTCGCCTAAACTTTTTACAGTTAAAAAGTTGAAATTTGTTTTCGTATTTTATACCAAACTCAATCATACTTTTTCCAGTGTTTTTGCTGTATAGATGCTCAATAATATAGCTTTGAGCAGAACTTTTTATATTAATTCAAAAGTTATTGCTTTCAAAACTCTGAAATTTGATTTCGTGTTTGTTATAGAAGTGTACCGATGACATTTTAACTTTAAATTATTCTCTACTAGCTTTTCTCGCGTTGATGTCCTTAAATAACTGTCAAGGATTATTAAAAGAGGAAATAAAATAATAGGCTTTTCTGGACACACTGATGATCCGTTTAACCCGATTACCAGCTGTTTGTGTTTCATCTTCCCCTAATGAACACGATTGAAATAAGACAAAGTACAGTCGTGAGCACAAAAAGTGGGACACCCGTTTTTTCCTATTGTAAAACGGGCTCACCAGCTGTACCTACGGCAAAGACAGGGATTATCATATTTGGCAAAAAATTGATTATAGAGAAAAGACTGATTTACGCAAAATAGCGTGAAATGACAAGACCTGTCAGTCGGATGTCCCACTTTTTGTGCTCATGAGTGTACATCAGCTGATGATCCGGTTAATGGCATGTAATATTGACAGTTGAGTTGAAGAGGGCGCTTCTGTACTTGGATCTCTTTAAATTTTGGCGCGTAAAAATTCGATTGTAATTCTAACCCCAAAACTGAAGTTTGATGTGTGGTTTCAAGACAAGCTGACGCTGACACTTTTAAAAATATTCTCTAAAGGCCACTGAACGCTTTAGAAGATATTTTAACTTATCCATTGTCCATTGTTCATATGTAGTCATCTTTCTTTCTACTCAGTTTAATCAGTTTTAAACTATTGACATTTACCGCCAAAATTTAAAACACTCCAAGTTCACTCGCGCCCTCTACAAAATTTTGAGGAACTTAACTGGATATTTGTTGCCATTGGATCAGTGTTTCTGAAAAGGCCTATTATGGATAAATTTTATTATTGCTTGACTGGGATCATCAGTATTTTAGTTCTTATATTTTAAATTAATAATTAATTCCTTGGAAGAGCTCGAAATAATATTATTCTTTTCAGCTTTATTATATTGTAATTTTTATATTTCATAATACAAAATGATAGAGTTACGTCGGTTGAATGCGCCAACCTAAATAAATGTGGCAACGTTGTTCCATGTTGATGTCAAAAAAAGTTGGGTTATGTATGTGAATGAGTTTGTTTATAACTTAGAGCAGGTAAAGGTAAAGAGGAGTAGTAACATGGAGTTGGAAAATGAAGCCGTTTTTTTTCAGGTACTTTGGCACCAAAAAAATGGCGGTATAGGCAATTCAATGCTTTAGCTGTATTTTGGTGCCAAACACCTGCCAAAAACTTGGCTTCACTTTAGTTTCATAAGCAGAATGGCGCGTTCCTACTCCTTATGTCCGTAGGACAGCGTCTTACCTGCTCTAAGGTTTATAATAATTTATTTAAAAAAAATTATTTGCAACGTCGTACACGTGGTAAAAGTGAAACTTCTAAAAACTATCTCCCCCTCATACACCTTTTAGCCTTAGTATATGAATCGGGGTAAACAAGGATGATACACACTACTACTACAGGATGGCCTATCCTCATAGGCCTGTGTCCTGTGTGTAACAAATTCCCTCCTACCCTCCCGCGCCAAACAATAACCAGTTGTGACGTAAGCAGCATGGCGTTTCTCGCCTTGACGTAGGCTGTTTAAACAGCTGACGACTTAGTTATGACGTTGGCAATGGCTTAAAACAGTTGAAAGCCAATA
This sequence comes from Ceutorhynchus assimilis, assembly GCA_917834065.1. Taxonomy (NCBI): domain Eukaryota; kingdom Metazoa; phylum Arthropoda; class Insecta; order Coleoptera; family Curculionidae; genus Ceutorhynchus; species Ceutorhynchus assimilis. The sequence continues at coordinate 50,455,046 of OU892282.1, forward strand.
TGGCAGCGATTACCAAAAACGAGGCCGATAAGCACTCCTACCCCTGCTTGGGGTAAAGACGAAGGGAAACGCGCATCTGTAGTGATGTCACAAGGGTATCGGCGCTTGACAATAATAATAGGCAATCCTACTTGCGCTTATAATCCTTGATTTGTGGCAACCAATAGCTGTTTTTATCCGTTTCTAATATCATTTTGAATAATATTTAAATCATTTTAATATACTTACATAATGACGGTTCATGGATATAATCAAAAAAATCGCAGCACAAAAATGTATAAATAACGGAAATAATCACAAAACTAAGTGATAAAGCTCTGTACCGTACCAACCGACATGAGAACCGTTCTAGAACGGTAATTTCCAGTTGATCAATTCATTTGTCAAGTAGGATAAACGTACAACTTATTGAAAAGTAGGTAAAGCCTGTTTTTTTTTTAAAGATAAAAGTCAAAATGACATTATGTTGGCAATACAATGTGAAATTGTCAATGCTTTCAAATTTTCTATGTGGAAAAGGCTTGCGTTGCTAACTAGTTACTAAATTTTTGACTTGGGGAATTATCTTTAAAAAAAAAAACAGACATTAGGTATAATAACTGAAAATTACTGGTTTTAGAACGGTTCTCATGTCGGTTAGAACAGAGCTAATAGTATAACAAAAGGAAGACGCGCATCTGTAATGACGCCACAATGTTATCGGCGCTTGTCAATAATAGGCAATCCTCCTTATACTTATAGTCCTTGGCAGGCCGCCGGCCGTTAAATTAAGGGACGAGAATGGAGAATAGAAAGTTCTCGTGCCTCACATGCTACGCTAATACGGTACCGCTAACAATACGGTATTTCACGTGGTATTTTAGAATTCTCGAACACGAAGACACATAAATCCTCTAAATTCCTTATTCTGTTTACATTTTGACAGCAATGACAGCTGATTTGAGTGATCTGTCTGTAGTGATCTTACCCAACTTTTTTTTGCTTGTTTTCTAACTTTTATATTACGCATGCATCATAATCAACGATTATCGCACGCTGCGGCGTGCATAAAATGATGTTTATGATGCGCCTACCTTTTCAAAGGTTTGCTATAGAAACGTTTGATCTACCTTCATTTCCTAGATATTCACCTGCCGTTTAAATTACTATTCATCAAAATGAATGAACACATTTAAAACATTTTTGAGATTATGATGCATTTCTAATATAAAATAGCGTATGATATGCGTGTATAGGAGGCCTTTAAAGCCCTTGCGACTTACAAAACACTCCGCTGCGCGTCGTGTTTTGAAATACCTATGTCGCGCGTGCTTTAAAGGCCCTCTTATACACTTATATCATAATATACTATTATTTATCCTGAAGATTCCTGAATTTGATTAATATTCCCTTGGTGGTTTTTTATATTATGAAGGAATTATTAGAAGTTGCTGTTTTTGCAGACATAAATGGAGCGTAAACTAGTTTTGTCATAGCATAGCGTTACATATGGTACCTATTTGAAATTGGGACGGCACGATATTTCTCTATATTGATTTAGCGTGAAGACGCGTCACGTTTTGGCAAAATTCGTTACACGAGAGAAAAAAAAAAGATATAACATATAACGTAAAGAGACGTAGAAAGATACCAATGACAATGACAGCCGACGAACAATTAACACAAACCAAGGATTATAAGCAAGAAGGATCGTCTATTATTATCAAGCACTGATACCCTCTGTGACGTTTCCTTCTGGGTGGTCCTTCGTCTTTACCCTGAGTCATACGCTAAGTCTAAAAGGTGTATGGGGGGAATTTAAGTTAAGAAGTTTCACTTTTATTACGTGTATACCAGCGCTGTACATGTTTATTTTTTTAATATTGTACTTTTTTATGAAAAGTGTCCTGTGTTCTTCACTATACTCTTGCTTTTTTTTAATAATTATTATTGGTTTTATTCTAGGATCGTTATTCCTGCTACAGCACAGTTTGGGCATTTGCAGTTACTTTATGGGAAATTTTAAATTATTGCTGTGAAAGACCTTTTGCCAACTTATCCAATGAAAAAGTAATTCAAAACGCTGAACATATGTATTATGGCGGGGAACTACAAGTGAGAACTTTTTATGAAATAGGAATGTATATTATTACATATATTTTTTTCTTTCAGGTTTTACTTAGTAAACCTCCTAACTGTTCAACGGATGTATACGACCTTATGTGCAGTTGTTGGTACCGAGACGACACAGATAGACCGACTTTTAAATCTATACATTCCTTTCTCAAGAGAATTAATCAAGATTATATTCCTAGTGAATAGAAAATTATAATTGTGTTGGCAGTACTGAATTTAATAACAAGTTTTGTACCTATATATTGTTCATTGTAAAAAAAAATATTTTATAGGAATAGATAAGGTATAAGAGCTCACAAAATAGATGTGATAAACAATTTGAAATTATTTTTATGTTTCCTATTAACTCATCATTTGTGACATTTGTATAAAACTGTATAAAAAATATCAATAATTATGAAGAAATTTTACTATAAAAATATTTCAACAGAGAAAAACAATAGTTATAAGTTTAGAATAATTGCGGACAACCTTTATCTCTAAATAATTATCATTACATATTTTTATCCTATCTTTCATACATATCTTCACAGTTTTCTTTGAGTTAGAATAAAACTGTGACATCCTATACATCATAGTGCTTCCATCATACTTCACATCTTAATATTTGTTATTATAAAACATATTTTCTACTCGACAATCACCATATTATTATTATCATAGGTAGGTTTAAAAATAGTTTTTATTTAATAATAATTATTATTATGAATAGGTACTTTTAGGAAATGAAAATTAGCCTATTTGATATTATAACAGTTATGTTTGCAGCTGACTACACTCTAATTATAATATACTATTTTATTATTAATATATAAATATAGGGTCATAGGGTGTGTATCAGGTTTCAATTTTGATCACATAAATATAGTTTACTTCCAGTTTGTGGATATAATTGAGAAAAAAATTGTAATAAAGTTTTTTAAAACAATATAGAGGAAATAATAAAGAACTTTGAAGGTAAAAATTTAAAACCCTGGAATAGACAAAAATTGAGAGAAAAATAGTGAATATGTGAATCAATTACTATTTGTGTAAAGCTCATGAGCTCCTTCATTGAATACATTTTGGAACTTGAAATATTTAAAGTTAAACATGCCTTAGATTAGGATTCATATAGATATAGGTAGGTAAGACTAAACTTTTTGTGCTATAAAAGCAGAACTGAAATAATGTAAATAATTATGTACCTACACAGTGAAATAATTATTATTAGAACTCTAACTATAAATAATAATGATTGAATCGAAAATGTATAAAATTTAGAATGTTTGCATAGGTACCTTCACGTAAACATTTTCAGAATAATAGTTTTTCACCTCAAATAATTTTACTACTTTATGTATGTAGGTATAGGATAAGTTGGTACTAATATTTTAGACATTGATTCTATTTCAAATACATAATTTATCATTCTCAAATCGTCTTGTAAATATATTCTGCTCATTTGTAAAGATTTTTATAAAATTAAAAGGACCAACAAACACAAAAATACTTATTATTAAAGTTAAATATTTTAATGTGTATATATTCTATTCACCAGTGGCAAATAATATATTTGCTAAAACAATCCTGTTCTAGTAAAATGTTGTAAAATTAATTAATTTTTCTTCTATTTTTATGTAATAATTAATTGTAAATCCATTAATATTCATAGTACCTATTAAATTACCTATCTAATTAGTTTTTTACTTAATAAAGTACCTAATTCTGCAAAAAAAAAAGTATTGTTATATCCTCATTTGTCAAAGGATAGACGCTTGAACTTTAAAAATGTATTACAGAGCAAAAATTACTTATGTAAAAGTAATAAATAAAAGTATAATTAATTTTGTAATTGTTTTTACTCTCAATCCCTCACTTAATGAAGAGTTTCTATTATTCAGATTCCTCTGAGATTCAGACTAAAGTATTAGTTGAAATAAAACAATAAAAACTGGGGGAAAATATGTTTTATTTATTAATCAAGTTACATGTGTAAACACACAAAGACAGTGGCGAATCTAGATTCATAATTTTGAGAAAATGCTACTTAACATATTCCTATAATCGTCATTGTTTATTTCTTATCAATACAATTACCTCCTATTATTGAAAAACAAATAAATATATTATGTATGTACATAACTTGTTTAAGGTCTTTTCAAACGGAATTTTAAACAGTCCTGGCATAATGGCCATATTTTCCCCAATAAATATATTTGTTCGAAAAATAAAACACATTACAATGTAGCTAGAAATTACCAATCAGCAATCAGTGCCAATAGATTGTAGTTACAAATAATAAATTATAAAATAAAATATGAATTTGTGATTTTTAAATAAAAAAATTATATGTATTCAAAAGGTTGGACTTGGTATAAAACAATAAATATTAGCTTTGTTTGAACCCAGCAGGAAACCGTAATATTACTGTCAGGATTCGGCGCAAAACCTAAAATTTTTGCGCAGAAACCGAAATTCGTCTACAGAGTGGTTTCGAAACTATTCTGGGACGGTTTTTTGATGGGTTGGAACAAACCTATTATCATTCTATTAAATTGCTACTGTTTAAAATTCATTTTGAACATTCTGAATGGCCCATGTACAAATAAAAATAGTAAAATATTACCGCAACCTTAAAATAATAGTTGTTTTTCTTACAATATTCATTATATGTAGATGGGTATATCTTTTTCCAGAGGAATTTCAAGAAAACTTATAAAAATAAAAAATCTATTACTTAATCAAACAAAAATTTAAATCCTCCCTTATCTAATTTTTTGAAAAATAATATATACTTATATGTACAAAATAAATGGGCACTCATACATGCAAGACACTAACACTCCACAAAGTCAATCACACCAAAGTACATTACTTAATTGCGATAATATTTTACAAAAAAAAAAAAAAAAAGAGAAAGGAGCGAGGTAAAACTTGGGTTTGCGTTTTGTAAATGAATTGATGAGATGCAAAAACTGTCATTTTTTTTTTACCTGAAAAGGGGGATTTTCCAAAGAGCACATCCAAATCTAAAATATGAAATATTGGAAAACCACAGCATGAGGAGTTGTCTACCTTATTTTTTAGTAAAATGGACGACAAGCCGTGGCAGCCAGAGTGGCATTTTTCACGTACACACTGCTTCTTGTTGTGTTCCGCTTTGTGATGCACCCTAAAGTATGAGTTAGTTTTTGATTTTTAATTGAAATCAATATTACCTGTATATTAATAGGGCTAGTCGTAGATACCGACGTCCCTGCATTTGCTGAGACATCAAAACTATTACAAGAGTCTTCATTGGTCAGTGCTGATGTATTGGAACAATCGTCAAACTAAAATTGAGGGCCAAAAGACAAAAATTTTCTTATAAATAATCCTGGCTTAATATTTAGCTGACCTATACTTTTTTAGTTTTCTTACCATTTTTTAAGATTTATTTAATTGAAATCTCTAAGAAAGTGGCCCTTAAATTCAACAGTTAATTTTCAACATTATATTAATAAGAACTAGATTTGAAATAAAACCAATTTATCAAATACTTACACTAGTAGAGTTATGATCAGAACTCAATTTGCTCTTTTTGTTGCTGTCATTGCCGTCTGCTGGTTCTGTGGATTGTCTTTTTCTCGATTCCGGTGTACCAAGGCCATTTTTATTACAACTGATGCTGCTCTTTCGTTCCCTCTTTATTACACCTGGTGGTAAGTACTGTGTCAATTGTCTCCTTTTAACGTATCTGGCCTCCAGTTCCATTGATGGCCTATACATATTAATATTGAGAGCGTGGTTATTAACATTTTCAGTGAACGATTGAATGTCATGGGTCAAATCCACATTTAGGCCATCCATTTTTTTGAATTCCAGTCCGATAAACCACATGGAACATATGGTTTTTTCTGTTTTTAAAGATTCCGGAAGGGAGTAGTTTTCTGGGTTGATATGGGCCAAATTTATAAAGTCATTTCGTTCTAAAATTCCTGAGGAAAAATAAGAAAAGGTTTTAAAGTTTCTTGATATATTCATTTTGTTGTATATTGGATAATTTTTGTTGAAAAGTTCAAGGTAAAATACCTCTTATATGTACAGTGCTGTTTTCTATTCAGGGCTAAATTAGTGAACCTCTGATAGAGATGCTAGGACTCTGATAGGACTAGGAAAATCTTAACTCCGGGTAAGATGTATAATTTAATTTGTGTTGCTACCGACAAAATAAGCTTGCCTGGCAAATTTATAAGTTGGTCAAATAGTCCAGATTATAAAAAAATTGATAAGCCAGAAAATACAAATAGGAGTTTTTCAGGCAACATTTCATCACATCTATTACTTATTTTTTTATATAGGTCAATGGTTCATTCTTTCAACTAGGTACTGCTCGTTCTAAAAATTCCTCATAGATGCAAAAAAATGGCACTTTATATTCATGTTTTATAAATTACTATTTAAACTATGACCCTAAATTGAAACCAACTACTACAATAGTATCTAGGTAGAGTCCGCGTCAAGAGTGAAGAGTACGGTGACGTCGAGCTGGGGGGAGACGAGGGAGAGAGATCGGACCCGCTTCGCGCAACTTTCTGTGTCGGCACTGTACTCATTACTGCTGACGCGGACTCTATATTTGTTATTACGCAGAATTGACTTTGAGTTTGCTTATAGAGTCTCAGAGTCTAACAAGAGGTGTCTAAACAAAATTGTGCCTTGTGGAGCAACAAAAGAATCAACATATAATTACCTACTTAAATAAAGGTTTAAGTGCGCTTTAAACAAATTATTAAAAATTAGCTATTTAAATATTTTTTTGACAGTCCTACAAGAGTATTTTAGTATAAAACTTACCGATCAAAAATCTAATTTTACTTTCCACCAAACCAGTCCATGCCAAATGTTCTTTTGGATTCGAGGCGCTGACCATTAAAACAATAAAATGGCGATATTTCATAAAAAATTGCGGCGGCTCAAATAACTTCTCCCAAGTAGCCCTACACAACATAATTTCGTCTGTAATTTGAAGCCCCAATTTGAATTCCTCCATGACGATGGCTCTTGTGGATAGTGAAACGTTGAAAGTGGAATTTTGTTGAGGATATGCTGGAGTTATTATTGGCATCAAGTGATATCTGTCTGTTATGTTAACCTAAGAATAAGATTATTTTTGAAAAATTATTGTAAACTGGTAAATGCTTGTATTACCCTTGGGTCCCAAGTAGTGAATCCCAAGCTAACACTGGAAGGTTGCTTAAGTAAAACAGGTTGTGGCCACTGCCATTTAGAAAATATTAGGAAAAATTTATGTACTAAAGTTGCTGGAGCAGCATTGGGATACAACTGACAAGTCCTGGCTACTAACATAGCCCAGGAAACACCTCCTAAATATCCCAACACATTACTATAAATGCCATGCCCTAAAAAATGAATACTAGAAAAATACTTTTTTCAATTAAATTGTCTTACTTTTAGCCCAAAGTTTAATGGCTCTTAAAGTTAACCTGAAGCTATCAACATTTGGAACTAATCGTAAAATTTCATCAGTGACTCTGCACCCATTCAAACTACGCACACACTTTTGATCAAGATTTTTTAACAAATTGTCATCTTTCAAGTCCATAGAGTCTGGAATTTCTTTTTGTGCCAACCTTGCAAACAACATGTCTATTTCTATCCCATCAAAATTCATTTTAATTACTGGTACGAAGGCTTCTTCCACTGCCTAAAATTTGATTTTAAAGATTTTACTTGTAAATATTTGAATAATTTACCCTTAGTTCAGTAACTTCAGGTTGCTGTTTCAAAATTTGATAAAAAGAACCAAAAAATTCATTTCTACCAATGTGTTTAGGAACTACACATAAAGCATCAATATCCGCCCCTTTACTGTGAACCTGAAATAATGATTTAATTTATAAATTTGCACAATAAAATCACATTTATACCACTTACCCCTAATCTAAAACTTCCAAAAGTATATACTTTGCCTCCAACATTCTCCGCGACGTTTTCTGGCATATTGCACTTAATTGATAATTCTTTAACCCATTGTTTAACAAGCGAATACAATTTACCCAAAATCAACATCCTGTGGTTTAGTTCTTGTTCGCTTTCAAATACGTCGTAGCCATTCAGTGCCTCTTCCAATTCTTTGGTTTTCTGTAAATCGATTTGTTTTGGGGGTGCTGCCGATATGGCCGATGTCATTCCCAGTGTTATAAGACTATCATCGGAGGTTTTATTTTCCTTGTTGTTCAAGGATAAGGAATGATTGACAATGTTCCACATTTTCTACTATTTTCCTGATCATATATTACATTAGACAACAGAGCTGAAATATATCTGTAGTAAAGTAAAGGACATAGGATTATAGAGTCTTGTTAGGACTAAATTTTGCATTTTATTAGCCAAAGCATGTAGTCAACTTTTTTCGTATTGTTAAAAACAAAAACATCGAAATCGATATTTGTTAAAATGCCTATTAACTACTGACAATAATATAAATAACTTACCGACTACTTTTCAGGAACCTTAGCAGAATTATTAAAGGAATTTGTGTTTAAAAAAACATAATTATTCTTCTATCTAAAAAGAAATCTCAATTTTTGTTTGTTAAATTTACAAACATGATGAAAAGGAAAAGATGTCAGATGAGATGTCAGTCAGCCATTTACGACATATCTGACTGACATATCACCCCTTTTTATTCAGAACAGCCGGTGTAGCGCTCTAACAAAACCCGATTGACCCAGTGTAAGAATGGTCGAACAAAATCAGTGTCTAGTTTACCCTGGGGTGCGATTTTCGAGACCATTCGAGTACATTTCGTACACGAAATTTGTCTGCTCCCCATTTAATTTACATTGCTGTCAGTCAAATTTCGTGTACGAAATGTACTCCAATGATTTCGAAAATCGCACCCCTGAACGATATTGAACCGGAACGGAACCATTCTGTTTTTGCAGACCGGAACCGGAGCGAAGCTCATATTTCATAGAAATGTTGCAAGGCAAGCAGAACCGGAACCGATATAAATAAATCGTTTCTTACCGGTATTTTTCGGTTTCAAGATTTCATAAATTAGGCCGTTTGCTGTTTGGTCGTGTCATGATAAATTTTATTTTAAACCATATATTATTATATATAGTTGTATTCCTTTCACAACCAGAGCTGCTTTCCAGTATGCACATTGGCGCGCTCTAGAGCACCTCGGAGGCGCCACGCACTAGATTTGTACCGTTCCAGTATTATGGCGTTAGACGCCTGTCCAAAGCTGTTTTCTCGCGGTGGAACTGGGGTGCGATTTTAGAAACTATTTGAGTACATTTCGTACACGAAATTTGACTGACAGCAATGTAAATTCAATGGGGAGCAGTCAAATTTCGTGTACGAAATGTACTCGAATGGTTTCGAAAATCGCACCCCTGGTTCGACCCGGTTCAATTAGGTTCGAACCTATACATTCTTGAACCAGTGACGTCACATTGAACCTGGTTCAAAAAAGTTCGAACCGGCTCATGGCTTGTTCTCCGTTGACATAAAACTGTGGTTCAAACCTTTCATTTTCTCGCGGTCACAAGTAATGACGTCATCTAGAAATTGGTTTAAACCGTAGTTCGAACCATTCGCCCCGCGAGAAAACGCCTTTGTGTCAAATATGTCAAATTTTAAAAATAATTGTCTGTTTGTGTGTGCAGTTTGTTTTTTTATTTATCAAAAATGAAAGAGAATCAAAACTATATTTTGAAAATGTTCAATCCCGAGATATAACAAGAAATAAATAAATAAATAGCCACCCACGGATGTGACAGCTGACAGGTTGACGCGTACGTACAGCTCGGGAGCTCAACGCACTGAGTAGCTCCGAGCGTCACACTAGCCGCTTTCCAGGGGCGAGTTCAGGAATGACACACCCAGTGTGAGTGTGACACCGGTGCGACGCCCTATTTGTTCAAAAATACTAGACGGTGCTATGGGCCCAATGGCCAATTGTCAATTCAGGCACACCCATAAAATCGCACTCGCACCCTGTGCGTTATTTCTGAACTTGGCCCAGTATGGGAGTTTGACGCCCGGAGCTACTCGGGCCGTTGAGCCCCCGAGCTACACGTACGCGTCAACCTGTCAGCTGTCACATCCGTGGGTGGCTATTTATTTATTTATTTCTTGTTATATCTCAAGATTGAGCATTTTAAGAAATATAGTTTTGATTCTCTTTCATTTACGATAAATAAAAAAATAAACTGCACAAACAAACAGATAATTAGTTTTAAAATTTGACATATTTGACACTAAGACGGGCGTCTCACGTCATGATACTGGAACGGTACAAATCTAGTGCGTGGCGCCCCCGAGGTGCTCTGGAGCGCGCCAGAGCGCGCCAATGTGCATACTGGAAAGCGGCTACTCCCATACTGGAAAGCGGCTTAGGAGGAGCTCCAGAACAGCTCCGGGGCTTCACGCGCTTATTCCTTTCGAAAAGTGTTTGATGCACTACGCATCTGTTCCTTACAAAATCGGGGGCGACTAACACCGGAGCGAGTAACTCGAGTGTTTGACATTCTTGAAAGGAATACAACTTATAATTTCCACATTTCTTACTGGTTTGAAGGTTCGAAAATGTCACTTTATTTTTGTTTACTAGCCGCTTTCCAGCTGAGGCTTTTGAGCACGCAATTGAGCTTTTGCGCACGCAAATGCTTCAAGCGCGTGTTCGTGTTCCAGCCGTACTGCGCTTCGAGAGCTGCTAACTTTTGCGTTTCAAACACAGATCACTGTGCTGCACCGTGCTTGAATCACACAGCTGGAAAACGGCTTTTAAAGCAGGCAGAAAGTGGCAGTTCTTGTGTCACTTTCGGCCTGAAGAACTCACTTTCGGCATGATAAATTGTTCTTTCACACCTAAACTCAAATCCGGGCCCAGGTGCAATGTTTGTATTTAGAAGTAGATGTCACATTTCATTGGTCACATGTGTTTATATTAGCCGCTTTCCAGCTGACATGTGTTTGTGCTTCAAGCACGGTGCAGCACAGTGTTCTGTGCTTGAAACGCAAAAGTTAGCAGCTCTCGAAGCGCGGTACGGCTGGAACACGAACACGTGCTTGAAGCATTTGCTTTGCGCGCGCAAAAGCTCGATTGCGTGTTCAAAATGGTCAGCTGGTGGTGCGTACGATTTGTCTGAACCGGTTAGCGTTAGTGCGGTGCAGTTATGTTTTGGAACGCAATCATCTAAACTTACTGGGAAAATGGAACGCTGAACGGTACGAATGGTGTAAAAAGTGCGACATTAATGACGGGTCAGGGTTAAAAGTGTCAGTAGTTGGGACTTATCGTACGCACCTTGGAAAGCGGCTATAGTTGAAATTTGATAAGATGTCAATGTTCTATGTGTCGGTGTCAGAGTGATACATATTTAAGATGTCAATGTCGGTGTCAGAGTGATACATATTTCGGTGGAAAATTCTCGACAATAATGAAACACTTTCCACCTCCGCATGTAATATACTATAACACTCTGAAAAACGGAGCGATGAAAAGTGCGCTTATTTGAACTCGGGTAAGCCAGAGAGTTCCTAGGCTACACCAAGGATATAACACACATCTACAGGATTGCTCATCTGCCTCGATTTTTGAAATCAAGTTCATATGGTTTTGCACCGTTGGCGACGTTATCAACGGTGTCGCTCATGGTGTTCTCAATAGTGATGACGCACGGGTGGAGTTAAAAAAGAAATGCAATAAAAATTAAACCACAAATTACAGAAATATAAATTTTTCTATTAGATATTTGTAAAAAACTTAACCGGTGTGAATCATTATAGCTGGACTGAGACCTAGTTCCTTGGACAGTAAGGGCGAATTCCCACGGGCGTAATTAGCGTAATCGGCATGATCGTCAACCCTACGCCAATTTTAGCGTAACATCCCGCATGTAGTGCATCAAAACCAAAACAAAAACATTTTCTTACACAAATATCTTGTTTATTTTTTGCCAGTTTGTAATCAAAATTTACTTATTTGTTGTTGTAGTCCTTTTTCTTTGATTTTCTGTGATTGTTCTATCATAAGTGAGCTCAGCTGGCAACTCTTTCGACTCCTTTGACACCTTTCACTGCAAAATCGTTCGGGTCAGGCCACTGGGAACAAATATAGTGCAAGCTCCTCATCGTTCGAGTACAGCCAAGTAGAGTTAGAGTGAAAAGAATTAACTTCATATCCATAAGCTCGAGATGAAACTCGAGAAGCGAGCATGCGCACTTCCTATATTTCCAAAAGGCGGTAAAATTTAGGTTTTCAATATGGCATCGCTTCCCAAAATATCCGCAAAAACACATGTGCCAATTTGTGATCGGGATAAGCATTCGGGAGCCGCGGCATTTCTTCATTGGCCGCGCCTCACCTTGCTCTTTAATACGTTCGACTAAACAAAACCCAACTTTTTGCCGTAGCGGCAGCGTAATGTCAAAAATCCAAGATGGCTGCATTGCCGCCAATGAAATCGTACAAATTCATCACATGATTAGTTATGCTTACGTCAATTACGCCCGTGGGTTCTCGCCCTAAATAATTTTTTACCGCGAAAGTTTCGTCTGTCCCTCAATGTTGAGGGGTGGGTTGAGTAGTACTATGGACCCTCTATCTACCATAAAAATTTCATAATGAAAATCCGGTCCTGGACCGAGATAGTACCCAGCTCCCTGGACAGTAAATAATTTTTTACCGCGAAAGTTTCGTTTGTCCCTGATGATGAAAAAATGAAATGAAATCGTACAAATTCATCACATGATTAGTTACGCTTACGTCAATTACGCCCCTGGGTTCTCGCCCTAAATAATTTTTTACCGCGAAAGTTTCGTCTGTCCCTCAATGTTGAGGGGTGGGTTGAGTAGTACTATGGACTCTCTAACTACCATAAAAATTTCAAATCGAAGATCCGGTCCTGGACTCATATTGTACATTTCTACATCACACACAATCCTGATCAGTGATGCCAACTCGTGGGAAATTTCCCTTTGTCGTGGAAATTTTTGGACGAAAATATTTGAAATGGGAAAAATATTGAAAATATATGTTTTCATGGGAAATTGTGTTAACTCAAGGGAATAAAATTGAAAAATATACGTTTTGATGGGGAATTTTGAGTATTTTTGTGATATATAAAAATAAAAAATGATTTTTTTTTAATGAAAATGGTCAGTCTCTTGCAGCATTGTCATGTTTTAGCTTTCCCAAAAATCATATCCTATCCAGTTATGTTATAGGTACTTGCCTTACAGACACAGCCAATATGAGCTTTGTCTATTTTGTTTAAACACAGCAGGAAACCGTACTATGTACCGTCACGATTCTGCGCAAAGTCTTAAATTTATGCGTAGAATCCTTAGATTAGAGAGGTAGAATCCGAAATTCGTATAGTGGTTTCCAAACCGTTCATGGGGCGGTTTTTGGCGTGTTATTGGAACAGACCCGGGGTGCGTTCAAGGACGGCAATGCTAATGCCAAAACCTACTTTTCCCCCACCACCTGTAAATGCTGAACCACGTAGGTTGGAGCCGAACATTCCTGAACGCAGCCCTGGGGTCCGGATTTCGAACCCACGATTCGATAGTATCGTCTATCTATTTTATATTATGGACGATACTATCGAATTGTTGGTTCGGAAATCGGAATCCGGCTCTGGTAACCATAAATGATAACAGAATCCTGGTGGGAATTTTCCGGGGAATTTTTATTGTGCATTATGGGAAAATTTGGGAATTTTTACACATTTGAGTGGGAAATGTTATTCTAAAGGGTTGGCAACACTGACCCTGATGCCTTTCTTGCTGGCTTCACACTTTCGACTTTTCGACTACGTTCGCGGATATTATTTGCGGCAAGGAGCTGGCTACAAGGAGCTAGCATCACTCATCAGTCAGCAACTCTATGGTCAGCAATCAGCAACACTAGTCAGCAGTCATGGCACTGTCAATTTCCCAATACTTCAATTTCCAAATGAGAAGTGGAAACTCTGGATAGCGCCGATGCTTCTACTTTCCACCACAGTTTTCCATGAAAATTTGCTGACCCCAGACCCAAAAACGGCATGAAAAATAGAAACAATTTGAAACAAATAAGTAGGTTTGCGTTGACAGTTTTCAATAAATCAATTTTCTGGATCAGCATTTTTACAGTGAAAATTTATTGAAAATTCTGCATAATTCAGGTTATTCACCTTTTGAACTAGTATTAAGTACCTACCTATTGTAGGTGAATTACTAGAAAGAAAATTTGTCGTTCTAGCTTTAATTTCAGTAACAGAGTGCACCATCTATTTCCATAATCATAGTGTGTATGTATATTGTACGAAGTATTATTGTCTTTTACCTTCCTCCTTTTTTTTCGTACCTATTTGACCCTTTACCGCAAAGTTTGAAAATGTTTATCTGAAACTGATTTGCATCAAAAAATAATCACTGTGTGAGAGTGATAAGTAAGGTAAAAAGTTTCAGTGAATAGTAAAAATAGGTATGGTCAATTTCCTATTAGGTAATCTTTGTTGTTTGTAGAGTCTCCAAAATGACATCAGAAGTAATGAGTAATGGGAAAAAAAAACTTGATCCAGGTAGGAGCACAATAATAGAAAAATATTTCTTAAAAGTTGATACCATATTTTTCTTTTTGTGTTTTTTCTAGTTCTAACCGAACTCTGTTTCAACCTGCAAAAAGCTTCAAATCTTCCCAGCACCAATGAAGAGCTTACATTTCTCAATGAGTTGCTACAATCTAAAGAGCTAAATGCTTTAGTGAATATTCATAATAAAATAATAAGCAATGTTGATAAAAAGAGGTTTGTTTAGATGCTCGAATATCATTTTGCTTAGATATAAATTTAATATTTTAAAGATTTTTCCCAGTACCAGCTCTTTCTGATGGAATGCAAGTGCTTGCAGACGTATTGGAATTGATTTTACAGAAACCAAGAAGAAGCCCGGATTGTCAGGAACTGTTTTTTATGTTACAAAAGCCTCACTTACAGGTATTCACTCAACATAAGTGTTCATTTATAAAACCTCTATTAATTTTGTGCCTATGGTCATGTAGGGACTGTTGTGTGCTCATGATGCTGTAGCCCAAAAAGATTATTACCCCCATCTACCTGACATTCCTGTTGAGGAGGACGATGAAAGTGAACTTACTATCAAAATTGTCCAATTAGTTAAAAGCAATGAGCCACTTGTGAGTACATAATTTTGTTAGTTTTTAAGTTGAACACTTCAATATAAATAACACAAAAAAATCTAATAAGATTTGCTTAAATTGTTAATTTTGCAAAAACTTTTTCTTTTTTGCCAAGCCTGGTATACAAAGCGCTGAACCAATCGTTGTAAGTATGTTGCCACTCAAATAACTTTAAAAAAAATATCCTACTGCTTATTTCACACACTTTTTCCCAATATTTTTGGCAATGTTTTATGCATTTTTCATTTGATTTGCACCATGTATCGCTTATTCCTTGTCAATATTCTATTTTATAAATTCATCTCTGATTTTCTTTACTGTATGACCAATATTCATATACAGTGTGATTTTTTAAGTGTGCAACATATGGGGATTTTTTTTACTAATAGCACAACCCAAATACAAACAAGGCCAAAAGTTGGTGCATGTCTGATAATCATATTAGGTGCACTTAAAATGGTTGCAAGTCAAACAGCATACAGGGTAGCTCAAACAATATCAAAGCTGTAGTGTAAAGTACCCTTATTTCAGAAAATTCAGCAAAATGTTATTGAGAAAAGTTGTTTGGAATTAAAAGTTATGCCTAAATACCAAAACATAGCCTCCTAAGATTTTTTTTATTTTCTTTCGAAAAAAATTTATAATTTCTATATGTATTTTTTTTATTTTTTATTTCCGCCCTTAAAACTTTCAAAAATTAATCAAAATCAAATCAATTTTACATAACTTTGTTCAAATTCAAGCATATTTGTAAAATTAACTTCAATTTTTAATTTTTTATGGAATCACAAAATTCATGTTTGTTGCAATGATATCCAACACAACTTTAAAATGTCGCAATTTTTTTTTTTAACAAGTTAAAACATTACTAATGATAATAGCCATATTAAAAAAACTTTCCTTAAAGTGCAAAAGTTTTATTTTATTTAAGTAAATATTACTACAATTTTGATATTTTTTGAGCTACCCTGTATGCTGTTTGACATGCAACCATTCTAAGTGCACCTAATATGATTATCAGACATGCACCAACTTTTGGCCTTGTTTGTATTTTGATTGAACTATTACTAAAAAAAAATCCCATATGTTACACACTTAAGTAATGACACTGTACATCCTATTTACAATCTGTAGTCCAAAGGTAGAAGTAAATTTATCACCTTTGCCTATCAAATTTCACCTGTACCTTTGGACTACAAATTGTGTCTATTCATAGACAATAATAAGTGATAAGCCCTGCTTGACATTTTGTAAATGGACAGTTGCCTTGGCAGGCATCAATAGGAAGTGTTTGAACAGCAATAACCAATCAGATGGTTAAGAAAATATTCTCAACCTATACTTTTCGACTTTGTCAGTGCATACTAGGCATGCAATATTTGTTAAAAATATTACCCTTTCGTGAACCAAATACCTATGTAGTTTAATTTTGTGTATTGAAACTATAATATATTATTTGCTGAGGTAGTTTGTCTCTGCCCACTTAGGATAGGCTTCAAGTAATTGGATTATTCAAATTTGAAATCATTTTATTTTTTTCCTCTCCTAAAGGGTGCAACAATAAAAACCGACGAGCAAACAGGAAAAATTGTAATAGCAAGAGTTATGCATGGAGGAGCTGCAGATAGATCTGGTCTAATTCATGTTGGGGACGAGGTAGTTGAAGTGAATGCCATTAATGTTGAAGGAAAGCAACCTAATGATGTTTTAGAGATTTTAGTAAGACTATTTTATTTGTTTTTATTTTGAACTCAGAAGCGAATATTAACTTAGCTTTCATTTAGTTAAAACCTTGAAAAACCAACTTAGTTACATAGGTTGATCTAGGAAAAAATGTCCTCCTTGTATTAGGTGTGTTCCGACACGTCAAAAATCGTCCCATGAACGGTTTCAAAACCACTCTGTATACGGATTTCGGATTCTACGCACAAATTTCAGGCTTTGCGCAGAATCGTGACGGTATATATTGTACCGTTTTTGGCTGTGTTGTAACAAACCTTTTTTGATAAAATTTCAATTAGGTAGAATCTATACCGGTCTGGCGAGTGAACATCTTACAGGGTCCTTATTCTTGAAACAGGAGAGTAACGTTTCCAGGAGAACAAAGTATTTCGTCTTTTCAATGATATTATTACAATTCACAATGCGCTTTCGCCAAGGTATCCAGAATACATGCCAAAATTCCAGAAAAAGTCTGCTTTTTCTCTGGCATGGGATTATCGCGTGTATTCTAGATTTTACATGAATAGATTTGCAAATGATAATACACAAATTAACAAAGACGGAACACTCGTTTTCCTGGGAACGCTGCTCCCTTGTTTCAAGAATAAGGATCCAGCAAAGGGACTATGTAACGAATAGAGCTATTGTCTCTATCTCTATTGACGTCCCCTCTCAATTGATTTCGAAAAAAGAGAAGAAGACACCAAGTGCCATTACGATAGAGATAATGATTTCTATCCGTTACATAGTCCATAGTCCCAGTGCAGGCCAATTTCAATGCAATAGATTGAAATCTCTAGAAAAAGTGTTAAATACAGAACAGAAACTATTTCCTCTGTTCCACCTCCAGCATTCCCAGCGCTCCATGAGGTGGCACAGGGGAAATCAATAAAATCAAATCAAATCAAAATGTGCTTTATTGCCGCAAGAAAATAACTTAATATTCGTTGACTAGAACTAAAATCTAAAAGTTATTATAAAAGTCATTCCTATGTTATAAGATCTAAAAAATACCTACAAATAAACTAATGAACACAAAAAATAAATAAAAATAAAAAAACAAAAATATGAAAAATGAAACCTGAACTAGCACAATAATTGTACTATTGTCAAAAATGATGATTCCTGATCCAACAAAACAAATACCTATATAAAAAATACACTCTAAAAAAAAAACTTGTGGACAAACAGTAAAGACAAGTTACAATGTATCCGCGTAAAATGCACCTAGATCGTAGTAGGCCTTACTGATCAGTGATTGTCTGAACACTTTTATAATTTATAGATGATATGTTCCTAGAAGATGGGCGGGTAAGTGATTAATAGTTATTTACCTAACAAATGCGGAAAGTGATACTTTACCGCACGCAATGGCAGTTGACCGAACGACGCGGAGCGAAGTTCGGTCAAGCCGTTAAGGGCGGTAAAGGCACTTTCCGCATGTGTTAGGTACAAAATTTTACCTATGAGCATCTACATCTCTAAAAAAAGGCATTGATAAAATTAAATATTGAATCAGATTAATTAATGAAATTAGATTAGGAAGGGTACAGGGAATAAAAGAGACAAGTCAAAATCTGTATAGTTGAGAAAAACCTTATTCAATATTCAGAACGGCGTCATTAGGAATTAAAAATTTACTTGAAAGTCTGCGGTCATGAAAGCTTAATGAAATTTTCCATATTTTTATAATTTATTAAGAAAAACTTGGCCACATGTGCCTATAATGGACAGTTGGCAAAACTGCTTAGCATCTACAAAAAAAACACGGAATAAAGCGACTTAGTCCGAGCGTCAAGACAAACATCGGTCTATGATTTCATGGATTGATTATCAGTGGAACAGTTTTATGGATATATTTTATTAAGTAAGAAACACACAACACTTCTTTCACTTATGAGGTATTGACGCGTAATACTTCGCTGCCTCGTGTCCGCAAAACTGGGCTAGATGTTGAAGGTCTTGATATTTTTCTTTGGAAATTGGTATTAATTCTGAAAATTTTGAAAGCATTAACAATAATATGAAGGTTGATCGGACAAAATACCACCTGTATAAGAATAATTCGGAAGTTCAAATTCCTTATGATTCATTGTTGAATTTTGTCGCGGTTTAGGGGCGGTAATGACACAAGTTTCCCATGCGCTGTCATATGAAGTGCGATAGAATAATAGTCGAGGATGCTCCTTTTCAACTTTGATCTCCTTAAAGGGACGCGACTGAATGGGAGTTTTTTTTTGTATATTTTGTCTAGGGGTTTCGTCTATTCTCGAAAATAGTGCTCTTTACCGTCCACAATGTCATACGGACTCGGCTTGCATCTAGCAGATTCAAAAGCTGCAATCCATTCCTTAGGATGCTCAACCTTGGTTTTCTGATTCACCAACCCAAAGTTTTTATCGCATTCTAAGTAAGAATGACCCCGAATGGGAAACGGAACTTTAATAAAATGCATGCATAGTCATAAAGATCATATTTTGTTCCACCAGATGGAGCGGTTGACTGGATTTCGACAAAATTTGACTTAGCCGCTTTATTCCCTGCACCCTTCAATAGAAATGATCAAAAATCCATTTTCTGAAAAAGAGAGGATTTCTGATTAAAAATATTAAATTTTACTTTACCGCACACTATGCGGTAAAGTGCACTTTACCGCACACTTTGTAGTCCACTTTACCGCACACTATGCGGTAAAGTGCACTTTATTATTTATTAGACTTTTTCTAGGCATTTTATTCTATTGCATCAAAATTGGCCCTTAAGCAGTGTTGCCAACAGGAAGTTATCAAAATGCTCCTCATTTGTAGTGTAAACGCTCACATTATGCTCACATGTACTGAAAATAACGTCAATGTCAAAATGTCAATAGTTTTGGAGTTTTCCAGTATTAAATATGACATTTGACATTTGACTACGGGATCACCAGGCTGATGTACATTGTCTTTTTTCAATCGTGTTCATTAGAAAAGGATAAATAACAAACAGCTGGTGATCGGCTGTTGCAATCCAAGGAGAATACACAATATACACTCTAATGCCTCATTCTGAGTTGCGCGAAATTCGCTCTTTTTTGATATTCCCTGCGTTTCTATTCTCATCAAATTTTACCGATGGATCCACCATTCTATGTCGGTCATTGTCATTTTCCATTCACTAAACAAAGATAGCTAATTCATCGGTGAAGTCACCGATTAAAATAAAAACGAGGGGATATTTCGACAATTTGACGTTTTATGCGTGTATCAAACTTCAATTTGTCGATGCAATGTCAAAAAAGAGCGAATTTCGCGCAAGTGAGAATGGAGCATAAGGAATGCTTATCAGTCTCGTTTTTGTAATCCCCGCCGCATATTGGTGTGCTTCTATTTCCGAGGTCATAACTAAGTCGTCAGCTGTTTAAACAGCCTACGTCAAGGCAAGAATTGCAAGAAATGACATTCTGTCTACGTCACAACTGGTATTTTGGTGTGGGGGATTTGTTACATACAGGCCTTATGAGAATAGGCCATCGTGTAGCAGCGAGTGTGTATCATCCTTGGATGGAATCAGCGTTTCTAAAATGGCCTCTTGACAATTTATTTATTTTTATTTATTTTGTTTATTGCGCTCTACATAATGTACTTAAACATTACAACTTACAGAGTACACTAAAATGTAATGATCTATAATAGATAGAGGTATATGCAGTATACATCGTTCTTAAGCCTAAAACTAATGTTCCCGTTATTATTAGCTAAAAAAAAAAAGAAACAAAACAAAAGTGATTTCAATTCGTCTCTCTCTCTCTATAGAGATAGAGGAAAAACTAAATAAATGAGAAAAAAGAATGCCTGTGAGATTATTTCCATTTTCACAAAAATACATTGATTGCTAATGTTTTTACGGTTCTTATCCTAAGGTAATAAATATCTAT
The DNA here is from genome assembly GCA_917834065.1 of Ceutorhynchus assimilis. NCBI lineage: Eukaryota > Metazoa > Arthropoda > Insecta > Coleoptera > Curculionidae > Ceutorhynchus > Ceutorhynchus assimilis. Next base: position 50,475,985 of record OU892282.1, read on the forward strand.
GTGGCTAAAATATGAGTTGTATGTTTTTTGCATTTGAGATATTGGGGAATTCACAGCATAGTTTGTATTATAAAAGTTACAGTAAAATAAATCTGAGCATCGCAGTGACCTAGGTGGTGTCTGTAAATTATTTAAATTTAATAATTGGGGACATGATATTACGTTCGTAAAAATTTTATGCAAAAACAACACATACAAACTGACAATGCCCACAAAATGCTCACATCTTGCCAATGCTCCCATTTTTACCCCCAGATCTATAAAATGCTCACAAATGTGAGCAAATGCTCACACATTGGCAACACTGCCCTTAAGATGTTGACTTGCCAGACTTGTATAAAATAAACAAACAAATCATTAAGATAAAACTGGCGATTTTATCTATAGTCTAGGAAAATAGTCGAAAAATACATGTATTGCAAAAAAAAAATTCCTACCCAAATGAACTTTTCAGGGATGATAGGGGGCGGATGGGTGATCATAAAACCGAAAATATCAAACATTCACCCCTCTGGCGTTTTGCGCTATAGGGGTTGAAAGTGCGCCATTGGCCATTACTTGGTACCTATTGATTTTACAAAAAAATGTTTCAAATAAAAGATGTGCCACATTATTTGATCTACAATGTTTATCTAAAGACTTTTTTGATTAAGGGCCGCCTGTGGTCATAAGGGCCGTTTGAAATTTTATAATGAAAATAAATTTTTTTAACCAACATGAAAAATTTTTCTACAACACATACAACATTTTTGCTTTATGAAGTTTTTACTCACCCCCTGCCGTTTTTCAATAGGGGTAATTTAAAGTTTATTTATTTTTTCACAAAAAAAATTTCCTCATAAAAGTTTTATAAGATTACATTTCCTACAATTTTTCCCAATCAACTTTTTTTGTAACTCGCCCCCATTCAGCAGGGGGACACTTCCCTTAGGGAAATTTTAGTTTTTAGGGGTAGTTCGCCTATTTTCAATTTTACAAAAAAAAGTTATAGAGAAAAGTTGCTCAAAATAATAAAATGAACAAGTTTTCTTAATAATTTTTTTTTGTAAAGTTGAAAATAGGCGAACTACCCCTAAAAACAAAAAGGTGGTGAAAAAAAAATTCTTTTAATACAATGTTAATTGCAACTTTTTATATGCACTAAAGGCGAGAAAAGAAAAAAAAAATTAATATATACCCCTAAAAACTAAAATTTCCCCTAGGGAAGTGTCCCCCCGCTGAATGGGGGTGAGTTACAAAAAAAGTTGATTAGGAAAAATTGTAGAAAATGTGAACTCATAAACTTGTAAAAAAATAAAAAAACTTTAAACTACCCCTATTGAAAAACGGCAAGGGGTGAGTAAAAACTTCATAAAGCAAAAATGTTGTATGAGTTGTAGAACATTTTTTCACGTTGGTTAAAATTTTTCATTTTCATTATAAAATTTCAAACGGCCCTTATGACCACATAATATGGCCCTTAATCAAAAAAATCTTTAGATAAACATTGTAGATCAAATAATGTTGCACATCTTTTATTTGAAACATTTTTTTGTAAAATCAATAGGTACCAAGTAATCGCCAATGGCGCACTTTCAACCCCTATAGCGCAAAACGCCAGAGGGGTGAATGTTTGATATTTTCAGTTTTATGATCACCCACCCGCCCCCTATCATCCCTGAAAAGTTCTTTTGGGTAGGATTTTTTTTTTGAAAATCGACATTTTTCCTGGACTACTACACATCAAAAGATTCATAAATGCATAAATACATTAGTTTTTTCTGTTAATAATATACATATCTGGTTTCAACTAAAAGAAAGTTTACCTCAAATTTTTTTGTGCGATTGCATTTGGCAAAACTCCAAAAACTTTTTCACATAGATGCAAATAATTGAAGAATTATGATATTTTAGCAAAATTCTGAAGGTACCATTACCTTCAAACTTGTCCCTGCAGAATGCAAAATGAACATTAGAGAAAGTAAAGTTAGAGTGCGAGCTCATTTCGAGTACGACAGTTCCTTGGATCCGTATATTCCTTGTAAAGAGGCAGGATTGGACTTTAAGAAGGGGGACGTGTTGCATATAGTTTGTCAGGACGATCAATATTGGTGGCAAGCCAGAAAAGAAGGTGATAAGCATATGAGGGCCGGACTTATACCCAGTCGAGCGCTGCAAGAAAAACGGATTATACATGAGAGACAGGCTCAGAATGAGGATGAAAATGGTGACTTTTTTGTTTTTTTACCTATGCATGTTGAATTATTAAAAATGTACATACTATTGCGAACATTAATTTTATGCTTTTTGTAATCATCCTTATACCCTTACACCAAAAGACATTATTTTCATTTTTTGTATTTGCTTGACTTAATCATATAATATGCAAGTGACTTTTTGATCGTACATATTTGCAATACCCATTTATTTACTTTTATAATTATTGTAAAATTCAATACGACTTTCTTCTTAAACTTAGTTTTGTTTTGCTTAGAAAGTTGTGTAGTGTTTTGATTGATCTAAGTGGTAATCGAAAAAACAATCTAATCACTCCTGCCTGCGTGTAGGGCAATGTCTCGATCCAGTAATGGCTGATGAAGATGGCTTAACCTGTAGTCCAAAACCGACACGCTGTCTTGTAGTGGCCGAGAATAAAAATAAAACTAAAAAAATCATTTATGATACAGCCGAAAATGACGATTTTGACCGGGAATTGATTGCGACCTATGAGGAGGTGGCCAAGTTATATCCTAGACCTGGCGTGTATAGACCTATAGTGTTGATTGGGCCTCCTGGGGTTGGTCGCAATGAGCTTAAACGTCGGCTCATTGATACAGATCCTGGGAAGTTTAGGACTCCCACACCTTGTAAGTGATTGTTAAAACGTCAATAAAGTTTCACAAAAAATATATTTTCAGTTACAAGTAGATCTATGAAGCCTGGAGAAGTAGACGGTAAAGAGTATTTCTTTGTTACACGAGAACGAATGGAGGCTGACATAGAAAAGGGAAAGTTCATCGAATTTGGTGAATATAAAGGCAATTTATATGGCACTAGCGCAGATAGTGTGAAAGCAATAGTGAATTCGGGCCAAGTCTGTATTTTAAATCCTCATTATCAGGCATTAAAAATGCTCAGGACACCTCAGCTCAAGCCTTATATAATCTACATTAGTCCACCCAGTTTGGATGTTCTAAAGGAAACTAGAGTGGCTAATCATGCCCGTAGTACCTTTGATGTGCATAATTCCAGGGGATTCACAGAAGAAGAGTTCCAAGACATGATCAAACATTCGGAGAAGATTGAGTTTCTCTACGAACACTTTTTTGATGAAACTATTGTTAACGATGATCTACTTGGGGCCTTTAGTAAACTATTAGCTGCTGTTAACAGAGTGGAAAATGAACCTTTGTGGGTACCCGCTTCATGGGTACAGTAGTTGTCTTATGAGAACCAAAGATTTCTTTTTAAATAATATGTACTATAGTGGCGCTTTAAAATTAAAAATACTGCCACTAATCATTCCGTTTCAAGGTAAATAGTTTGCAACTTTTCAGAATCATTTTAAAGAAGGAAGCTTATATATTGATATTCAAAAAATGTAAACCTCATTTTCTGTATATTGCCATATTCATCGATTTTTATGTAACGAAAAATTTAAATATTAAATATTATTTTTAAGTCAAATCATACTGGTCAAATATTTATGTGCATTGGATTGATCCTCAGGTATGTACTTAGGAGGAGTAGCTACCAGAATCTCTGAAATATGATATTAAGGGTACAAAATGGGTGGGAGAAATTTTAATTGCTTCTTTAAGCCAGCTATCAGTTTGAATAAAGCAAGAAAATAGAAAGGGTCTTATTTTATGATTATTGAATCGAGGAGCAATGGAAAACGAATGAAGAATGTGCGCAAAAAATGCATACATTTTTCATAAAATAATATACGTATACAACTTATAGTATAAGGTCTGTTCCAACTCGTAAAAAACTGGCCCATGGACAGTTTCGAAACCACTCTGTATACGAATCTTGAATTCTACGCACAAATTTTAGGTTTTGCGCAGAACGTGACGGTACAATGTATGGTTTCCTGCTATGTTGGAACATAACTTTAATCACCTCTTGTCAGGTGAAATTTCACTGCCATTTTTAGATATTATATTGCTCCTTTCACTCGAATGTTATTTAGTGTTAATTTTTAGCCTTAGACTCATAAATTTTGGATAATAAGCTAAAAAATAAATCATCTCTAATAATAATTATTACAATATTTAGAATTAATTGTACCTATCATAGGAAAATGTAATTTGACGATATTATTAGAACCCCTTTTTCCATGATTAGAACATTTTTAAAACTTGACGAATTTTTCAGGTGTAGGTACCTACATTTTTTGCTAGCTATTAACTCGTTACATTATTGTTGTATTGAGATTTTTGTATAGTTATTATAATTATATGAATAAATTATTTAATTTTATTTTTTAGCTCGTTATTTTTCCTCTGTCTTCATAATTTTTCAGTCGGTGGGTGATGGTTGAGATAAGGTAACTTCTCAAAAATGATTTGTAAGTCACTAATGAAATTTTAATAATTCCAAAACATAATAATAGGTTAAAATATGCTGCCATCAGAGCTAAAACTCCATTTTGAGCAAACGTCCACAAAACAAATTTCATTACTAAAGAAAGAAGAAAATCCAATATCATTTATGTAAAGTGTAGCTTGATTTATGGGTAAATTCCTTGCTTATAACAAAAAAAAAATACCTTTTCCATTTTGTATTTTTGATTTTGTTAATCTATCCCTAGTATTCAATTTACTATGGGGCTTTTCAATTAAAATTCGGATTAATCAGTAAAATAGTAACGGTTTAATGAAAATTATAGCCGAAAACTTGATAGAAAGAGCCGAAGCCTGTTGCCGACATGTGGTGGAGTTTTGTTTCCTCAAATTAATTTGAGAGAAAATCAATTTTAAAGTTGAGCATTCTCGAACGTCAAACACAATATCGAATAGAGTGAAATTTGGAGTATGGATTATTGATTACGTGAACGTTTCTTGAATTTTTATCTAATGAGAAAATAAAATATTCTATCAATATCATCCGAAACCTCGGCCGCTAAGAGACTGGCAATATTATGCGTAACAAAAAATGAAACCTACATAAACGCAAACGGGATGTTTTTGAAACGCTTTAAAGTCGTGTAGAGTTGAAGCCAGGCGCAAAGCACGTCTGGAGCAACTGGAGACATGGCACCCTCCTATGACCCAAGCGCCCGAGCAAATAAGCAGGCTGCAGGGCTGAAAGCGAGCGCTTTTCGCAAGTGTTTCGCGTTTTCACTCTACCGTCAGTCAGTAGTTGTGCTTTTCCGACTCGCCATCAGCACGTTTTGTTGACACTTTTCCGCACGCGCGCGCTCTTTTCTATCGCTTTTCAACATAAGTATTTTAATTTTTTGCGAACATCTTTGTGCTAACAACAAACTTCATTTTGGTTGGGAAAATCAGTGAGTTTTTTTTAAGACCGCATTTAACTTGGATGCCTTGAAATTTTAGAAGACAATATTTTTCCTTCTCGAATCTCTTTTTAGGCAATTTGGTGTACCTATAATTTTAAACTTAAACATGTTCTTCAGTAATTTCTAGCTTGAAGCAGAGTTTCTCAAAATTCGTGTCGTCCAGTTTTTTTCACCGATTTTCAAATTCTCTCACGATTCACGAATGAAGTGATATAGTAACTTTACTACAGAAACACTTCTTATTCTGGACAATAACAATGAAGTTATGTCCTTAACCATTAAATCGTGAATTTGACCCATTAGCTTTTCAGAAGCAATTTCTTCTAAAATTGAACATAAGTACGCCAATTATGTTTGCTTTCTTTCTTTTCCTTAACTGTTGAAAATTTAAGTATATAAGTAATTTTACCAATGTTAATGTTTTCCGCTGCTAATTAGCTTTACATTAAGTGTTGGAAACGGTGGATGATTGATTAAGTCCCATAAGATTTGAGATTAGACATAAAATCTTTAAAGTTTTAGCTCATCATCACTAGTCGGTTTGGATAAAATTAATTAAAAAATCAATATTAATTTACAAACATAAGTAATTTGTAATAGACTTGAAATTATATTTTGAATAAAATGACTACATTACCTAAAGAAGTTCTGCTGCATACTGCATACAAAGCATTCCATTTTAATTTCTAAATTATCTTCTCTAGGTACCTACAACGCTTTAAACATGATTATTTTCATCTAGGCAGTTAATTAAAATGTGAATTTAGGCTTTGGGGTACACGATGCGATATTTTCCCTTTGCAGTGTATACTAGTAAATTTACGTAATTAAATTTCCTAAACTCCCTCAGAAATTTCTCAATAGCATGTTGAAGTTCTTGATAATTTCACTGATTCAACTTGTATCATTATCGCCTTTCCATCCTCTCTTTTCCCTGATTCCCTCGTAATAGTAAATTTAATAAAGTTTCATATGAAACACGTTAGAGAAAGAGGAGGGTACGTTCTCCTGAGTAATGACGTTTTATAATCATATACTTACCACTCTTTCACATTAGTGAATAAAAATATAGTACTATGGTAAGTTTTACCACATCTTTCAAAAATTAATTCGACTTTGTGGTAGTTGATACGCCTAGCGTTGCATATTTTCGTTACATAGAAGAAAGGACACAAAAATTTAAAATGTAATAATCTTCATTCAAATTCAATCAGTTTACTTGTTAACTTCGCTGATTAAAACTATTGACAAGATAATAGACTTTGTCAAGCAAATCTTAGTAATGTGGACCAATTTATTGGCAGGAATTGCTTGTAATATATTATAAGCTTTTGACAAGCTGAATTAATGTGGAATATTAAATACAGGGACTCGTTAAGACCATAAAACCCATAATATTGGAAGCTTTTCTTAACGACATTCCTGGAAAACCGTTGAAACGAGAAGAAACTAAACTAGAGAAAAAATTATGACATCAGTACTAAACGATCGATAAAATTTCAAATTTTTGGTTGAGATTTGGTGTTCTAATAGTCATTTGGAATCCCACAAACTACATAAACTAAATTATTCTCAGATTTGAAGCCGAAATCTATGAAAAAGGGCACTCAGAAAAATTGAAAAATTGATAAATCACACCAAATTGCTTAACACGATTTTATCTCAAGAACTATAAGGGCAAATGAGCTGAAATTTTCAGGGATTGTAGTCCCTTTAATGAAGATAAATTTCAGTGAAAATTTCAGCTTTCTATCTATAATAGAAAAAAAGTTATGAGACCTTTCAAAATTTTCCAAAATCTAAATCATAAGGTAGGTACCTTCTTACTAAAACGATGAAATTTCAAATTTTTTTTTTGTCGAGATTTTGTATCCTAATGCTCAATCAACATACTCCAAACTCCATACACTAAATTATTCTCAGATTTGAGGCCGAAATCTATGAAAAAAGGCACTCAGAAAAATTGAAAAATTTATAAATCACACCAAATTGCTTAACACGATTTTATCTCAAGAACTATAAGGGCAAATGAGCTGAAATTTTCAGAGATTGTAGTCCCTTTATTGAGATAAATTTCAGTGAAAATTTCAGCTTTCTATCTATAACAGAAAAAAAGTTATGACCTTTGAAAATTTTCCAAAATCTAAATCATAAGGTAGGTACCTTCTTACTAAAACGATGAAATTTCAAATTTTTTTTTGTCGAGATTTTGTATCCTAATGCTCAATCAACATACTCCAAACTCCATACACTAAATTATTCTCAGATTTGAGGCCGAAATCTATGAAAAAAGGCACTCAGAAAAATTGAAAAATTGATAAATCACACCAAATTGCTTAACACGATTTTATCTCAGGAACTATAAGTGCAAATGAGCTGACATTTTCAGGGATTGTAGTCCCTTGAAAGGGATAAAATTCAGTGAAAGGTCCAGCTTTCTATCTATAATAGAAAAAAAGTTATGACCTTTGAAAATTTTCCAAAATCTAAATCATAAGGTAGGTACCTTCTTATAAAACGATGAAATTTCAAATTTTTTTTTGTCGAGATTTTGTATCCTAATGCTCAATCAACATACTCCAAACTCCATACACTAAATCAGTGGTTCCCAAAGTGGGCGATAACGCCCCCCAGTGGGCGCTACAACCATCTCGGGGGGCGGTAAAGAGCTCAGCTGATTTTGGGGGGCGGTAAGCACAAATTAGTTGGCGGTGAAAATAAACGAACAAATCAGAAAAAAAAAAATTAAATAGTAAATGGCTTTTTACGGAAATTACTCTTCAATACTATAAAGATGAGGCTCATAGTCTTCAAGTTATGAACACAACCCGCACGCACCTCAACTAAGTCTGCTATGACTTGCTTAAAATGCGATTATTGTATTTTACTTATAAATAACTTCAAATTAGCTCCGTCAAGTAAGCCCCCCCATTCGACTTTTCTAACAAAATTGCAACCACTTTGAACTGTGCTGTTCTGATACCAAAGTTATAGGGAAAATAAGATGAGGGGCTAACTTGACGCTCAGCCCCCCCAAAATTTTGGAAATCCAATCGAACAAAAGTGAATTCTCGTGCAATCGGAAGTGTGCTGAACTGTGCTGTGTATCAGGTTTTTCTCAAAATTTTCATATTAGGTCATTTTCTGACAAAATCTTTCTGGGGGTGCTAACTTGACCACCAGTCCCCAAAATGTTGGAAATCAGATGAAACAAAAATGGATTCTTATGCAAACTGAAGTGTGCTGGGTCCTTATTCTTGAAACAGGGGAGCAGCGTTCCCAGGAGAACGAGTGTTTCGTCTTTCTCAATGATATGCAACTAATAATATAAGTAACAAAGACGGAATACTTGTTTTCCTGGGAACGCTGCTCCCCCGTTTCAAGAATAGGGATACTGGACTGTGCTTGAATTGGTTTTTCTCGAAATTTCCATATTCGGTAATTTTCAGGCAAAATCCTATTGGGGGGGGGGCTAACTTAACGTTCAGCCCCCAAAATTTTGGAAATAAGATGAAACAAAAATGGGCTCTTATGCAATCTGAAGTGCGCTGTATCAGGTTTCTTAAAATTCCCATATTCGGTCATTTCCTGACAAAATCCTACTGGAAGAGCTAACTTGACGCTAAGCCCCCCCAAAAATTTTGGAAATCAAACCAAAATGGATTCTTATGCAATCTGAAGTGTGCTGGACATGTGTTGTATCAGGTTTTCTCAAAATTTCTATATTCGGTAATTATTCGACAAAATCGTACTGGGAAGGCTAACTTGACGCTCAGCCTCCCAACATTTTAGAAATAAGATAAAACAAAAATGGATTCTTATGCAATCTGAAGTAAGATGCTGAACTGTGCTGTATCAGGTTTTTCTCAAAATTTCCATATTCGGTCATTTTCTGACAAAATCCTACTGAGGAGGTAACTTGACGCTCAGCCCCTCAAAAAAAAGGCGCCGCTTCAATATTTTGGATTCCTGCCAAGGGGGGCGCTGGATAATTTCCATTTTCTAAAAGTGGGCGGTAGGTTAAAAAAGTTTGGGAACCACTGCACTAAATTATTCTCAGATTTGAGGCCGAAATCTATGAAAAAAGGCACTCAGAAAAATTGATAAATCACACCAAATTGCTTAACACGATTTTATCTCAAGAACTATAAGGGCAAATGAGCTGAAATTTTCAGAGATTGTAGTCCCTTTATTGAGATAAATTTTAGTGAAAATTTCAGCTTTCTATCTATAACAGAAAAAAAGTTATGACCTTTCAAAATTTTCCAAAATCTAAATCATAAGGTAAGGTACCTTCTTACTAAAACGATGAAATTTCAATTTTTTTTTAGTCGAGATTTTGTATCCTAATGCTCAATCAACATACTCCATACTCCATACACTACATTATTCTCAGATTTGAAGCCGAAATCTATGAAAAAAAGGCACTCAGAAAAATTGAAAAATTGATAAATCACACCAAATTGCTTAACACGATTTTATCTCAGGTATAAGTGCAAATGAGCTGACATTTTCAGGGATTGTAGTCCCTTGAAAGGGATAAAATTCAGTGAAAGTTCCAGCTTTCTATCTGTAATAGAAAAAAAGTTATGCCCTTCCAAATTTTCCCAAAATCTAAATCATAAGGTTAAAACTAAAAAATTTATTTACTTACTAAAACGATAAAATTTCAAAAAAAAATTTGTTGAGATTTTGTATCCTAATGCTCAATCAACAGACTCCAAACTCCTTACACTAAATTATTCTCAGATTTTAAGCCGAAATCTATGAAAAAAGGCACTCAGAAAAATTGAAAAATTGATATACTACCCCAAATTGCTTAACGCGATTTTATTTTTGGAACTATAAAAAGTCCAAATGAGCTGAAAAGTAATAATTTAATTTAAATTACAGCTCTCAGAACACATAATCTCATGCGATCAATTAGCATAAAACATGATACCTACATGGGTAGGTACATGGTTAACTACCCTATAATATTATTATGATAGTTCAATTATTATTTTGTAGTTTTTCTAGTTTTTCCACTCAATCATTTAAATTAAGTATATCTACTTGTCTGAACAGTTCACAGGACAAAACTTGAATGAAAGCAAATTTCGCTGGATTTTTCTAACAAAGACCGTTGAATCTAGTAAAATATAACTTTTAATGACTAGAGAGAATCTGAGGAGCAATTTAATTAAATAACGATAAAAGTAAGCATTCCTACATTCTATTCAAAGTAATAACATTTTGTAGAAGTTCAAAAAGCTTACACACGCTACTGCGGAATACTTACAATAGTTTAACTCGAGTCATTTGTTCCTCATCTTCGCCAAAATTCTCATCATCAAAGGGACATCTTTTCGGATTACACGTAGACAGAAACCCTAAACTTGCGCTCGAAACGCCCAAAACACTATAATGAGTCGAAAAGAGGGAGAAGCCTTTCTGTGGCGTCTCCCTTTTCAAGATAATAATTTATTAATATCTACTTAGTTTTATTTTTTTTAATTCACAAAATTTAAATTAGTTGCCAACAGTGAAATTATGAACCAAATTTAAACTTGATCAAATTAAATTTAGAAGTAAAATGTTGATTTTTGCTTCCCAAACCTAAAATCCCTTTAAAACATTTCTCCGGAAGACATGAGATATTGGCATTTTCAAATTAGGACAAAACTTATTTTATCATCTCATGCATTAATAACGATAATTCAATCCCCCTCACATGAACTGGTTGGTTGTTCAGTTCCACTCGAGCTGGTTTTAAACGAGATTAGACACAGGTGGTTGGTTTTGTTTATACAATCCCTCACCTCACTCTAGACTAAAATTTTTACAGCTGCTGAATCGGCCGCGACTTTTTATAGGTACTACTACCTATTTAAAATTCTGGCTCTAAATTTTCAAGGTAGACAATCAATAAAAAAAAAGTAATTAATTTCCTAGGATTTAATTGAAAGGTAGAAGTACAGTAGGTATAGGTACCTACCTAATTTATTAAAGGCCTCAATAAAAGTGACTGCCGGAAAACGCACCACTAGACAGGGATTTAGGGCATGAATGATGAAAACTCAATAAAGGGTTTGGAGATTGGAATTTGCTACAACAGTCGATACAGGTTTTTTTTTTTATGTGGGTCATATCCAGACCAGTTATGTTTAGTTAATAGTAAAGATTGTAATTATTGCCGTCAGCTAAAAACGTATACATACGATCGTTTCTGGTTAATCACTCAAGCAACTGAAAAAGCAACGTTAGAAAGTCAACAAACTCTGCAGTTTTATAATAGGGAAAAATAAAACTTTGCATTTGACCCATTTACATTAATGATTAATTACGCTTGAACCTTTTCCGAACTCTCTGGAACCGAATCAATATTCTTTCACATGCACAAGAAACTAATTCTTGCCAGTAAGCATCAGACATTAGAATACATATTATTAATTTTCTAAATTACCTTTTCACATCTCTGGCTAAACATAACATTACTTGGTTTGAATCAGACCAACCCATCAGTGTGTCAAAGGCTTCTAGCACAAAGCCAAAGAGGACCTCGGATTACAAACTTCAGTAATTTAGGAGTTGCACACTTAATTAAATGTTAGAAATCGATTTTGCAAGTGGAATAGTTTCAAATTTCAAATTTTTATTTTTTCCCTGTAAGTTTGTTGGGAAATAAAAGGAAAGATATTAGGATACAAATACCAATTAATTTAATAGATATATTAAAGTAATATTTTCAAGAACGAGACCCTATAGTTTCTAGTTTAATTTGTCAACAGTTTATTATTAGTGAAGCGTCTAAATAATTAATTTTAAGGTCCCTTCCCCTCGCTAGAAGTTCAAAGATAGCAATGCCAAAGTAGCTAAGCAGGGAAATGAAACTAGTATATTCAAGTTAGCATAGTAATATACACTCTGGTGAGAGGATTTAATATCCCTATGATTATTAATGATACGGCCAAAAATAGGTTTATGTTTCCTTCTGACTTAAGGGGCCACAACACGTAGGGGATTGTAAGCGTTTCGTAAAAACCAAACTACAAAAAAACTGCTCCAGATATCGAGATGAACTAATTAAATTTATATAAACGAAGAAATATACAACCAGCCTATAAAAGCGTTTTTTTGATACATCAAATATTTATTGTAGAAAAATATTGCTGAAGATCGCCTTTTTTTTTGCTCTTTTTTGAACGCAAATATGAGCGATGAATTTTTTTTTTTTTGAAAAATCGCTCTGTAGGCTGGTAGGTTGAACCCTTGTAAGTTTTTGTTCCAAAAATTAAGTCTGTTATTGCTTTATTGACGCCGTAGTTTGGTTTTTCGTGAGCACTGATTTGATGCATTTTTGACTAAAATTATTCATTGCAGCGTTAAAACGATTTATTGTAGTGTAGTTTTGTGTTTCATTAAGCTTTTTAATGTATTTCGCAACAATCTAGCTTTTCTTGAACTTTCGTCTCGCGGTCTGTGACGAAATAGCTTTTTGCCTGTCAGGGCCGCAACTAGAACCCACGGCGCCCAAGGCAAGTCCAAATTTTGGCGCCCCTCCACCGCCATCTTAAAAATAACAATAGATGTATTTTTTGATGCTTTGGTTTTTGCTTGAAATTTTTTCAATACATTTTCGAAATATACCGGGTACCCACGAGATCACTTTCAGGCTGCCATTTTTTTATTTGTTTATCGATATCAACGAAACTTGGTAGGGTTGATATTCTAACCAAACGCCATTTTTATGCATTTATAAAAAGTTTTCCTGACTTTCGGTTTCACCGGAAATCACCGAAACTTTTGATTTTTAAATGGCACACCCTGTATCTTTTTTGTTTTTCGGATTCTACAGATCGTTTCACGTCCTAATGAACCACTTTTGAATCAAGTTTTTTCCAAATTAAATTTAAATTAGACTAGAAAGCCATGATCATCCTAAAATTACTCTACATACTTTATTTAATTTCAGAAAAATACAAACTTAATTTTATTCTTGTAAACTTTTTTGATAGAGGGCTGTAAACTCCATTATTTTAGTATTTTTGCCCTAGCTCAAAAACTAGAATAGAAAGATATCACTAAATGCAGTATTTTAAGACGAATCCAACGATATAATACACCACGATATTTTTCATAATTTTCGTTTAAACATTTTTGATTTATTATGTAGTTTTTTTTTTCTACTAAATTTAATTTGAAAACTAAATTTGGACAAAACTCGATTTGAAAGTGGTTCACTAGGATGTGAAACGATCTGTAGAATCCAAAAAACAAAAAATATACAGGGTGTGCCATTTGAAAATCAAAAGTTTCGGTAACTTCCGGTAAAACCGGAAGTCAGGAAAACTTGTCGTGGATGCAAAAAAATGGCATTTTATCAGAATATCAAGCCTACCAAGTTTCGTTGATATTCATGAACAAATAAAAAAATGGCAGCAGGAAAGTAATCTCGTGGGCACCCGGTATAATAGGGTAGTGGACAATTTTTTGGAATATTTTTTTTATTAATCTTCATAACAAAATAAACAATTGTTGATGATTCTTTGATTTTAGAAAACAAAAATATACGTGAAAAAAAATTAACAAATTTGTACTTATTTTAAACGCTACAATTTACCGCCAGGAAATTACATCATAGCTGTCATGTATGTCCAATAGCGCGTCCTTATATTTTACATGCTTTTAGAAAAAGATGCCGATAAACTCAGTGCGCACTGATTGACAAATAGAATTCTCTCAAAAAGTGGGGTTATGTTGAGGGTGCGCCTAAATGTAATAATACCCGAGACACGCTGATATATCTTTCTTTTTTACACTAATGAGTAAGTTTGTGTCGAATATCGGACGTAGGTTTTATTTAATTCATACTTAAATACAACAGCTATGACGTAGAATCAGGGCGCGAAATATTTCCGTTTAAATAGTGCGTCCCAAAACTCTACTTTTACCGCCGTTTTAAACAAGGTTAGTAATTTTATCTGGAATTTTTTTTGATACGAATATTTTTTATTTACTTCATAGATGAACAATAGATCATCGATTTCATTGAAATTATACCTTGTCCACTAACCTATTCTGGAACTAATTGAGGCCTGTCGTAGAGCGCGTGTCCAGCTCTGGAATCGGACTGGTTCTTTATTTTATCGCGAACAGTTTTGGAACGAGTTCTCCAGACTGTCTAAAGCCAGCTACACACGGTCCGGCAGGCCTCTCAGTTCGAACTGAACAGTCCGACTGAAGACCGGTCGCCTGAACGTGTATACAGGGTGTTTAAAAAAGACGCGGCAATATTTGAGGGGGTGATTCCCCAGGTCATTTTATGGAAAAAAGTTCCCATAAACATAGGTCCGGAAATGCATTTTTTCCAAGATACAGGGTGTTAAAGATTTTTTTTAAAATAACGTTTTTTTTTAAATAATTCAAATATCTTCTCACCGATTTTTTTGAAAATTGGCAGCGTTGTTTTTAGTAATTAGGGGCTAGTTTTGCCCTAACTAGATAATTTTTTCAACTCCAGTGGCGTTAGGGGGGGGGGCAATTTAATAAAATTTATTGACGAAAAAATGTACGCCACCGACTTTAATTTAATTTCGATTTTTCTTTCAGATAGATCAACTAAAACTGCAACTTTTTTGTCTCTTAAATTTTTCTCGTATCTTGCTTCGTTTACAAAATAAAAAATGAAAACTATTTTCTTGCTTGTCCATTATGATACAAAAACATTACAGAAACTGTTCAAAGTGACCACCCCCGGCGTGGATGCAGGAATCCAATCTTCTCATTGACTGGCAAACTCTCTCAAAAATACCAGGGTCATTTCTAATTGAGTTACACCCACCAATGATTTGACCTCTTAGGTCTAATATTTACCACCCTGTATCTTGCAAAAAATGCATTTCCGGACCTATGTTTATGGGAACTTTTTTTCCATAAAACCTGAGGAATCACCCCCCCCGAAATATTGCCGTGTCTTTTTTAAACACCCTGTATATATATTACGGTCGATCTGTCAGTTAAGACTGTTCAGGCGGCCGGAGAAAATCAAAAATATGTTCGTTCATCCGGCCAGCCTGACGTACTCAAAAGCCAGTATAAAAGTGTGAATGACACGGTCGACTATCTGACCATCAGTTCAGATATTTCAGTCGTTCGGTAGTGAGTAGTGAGCTTGTTACGCTATGTCGCACGAAATAGAATCGAAATTTATCGCGATTTATCATAGCAAGTCGTGTCTCTGGCAAGTCAAATCGAAAATCCTTTCACGGCCATGGCAAGAAAGAAGCGGGCGGCGTATTTTGATATATACAGGGTGTCCGGTAAGTATATGGCATACTCTCAGGAGCGTATAAGAGGGGTCAAAATAACCTTACTTTGGTATAAAAAAAAATTCCCAAAGTGCCCCTCAACGGAGATACAGAGGCTCAAAAGAGTACTTGGCGATCCACATTTTTGGTTCTTGGAACTTTTGAACCAACTTGTATAATTTAATGAAATTTTGATATTTTATGTTGGCCATAATGACTCATAAAATCATCCTGCAGTAGATGTTTCGCATAGTCTGAGAAGTCAGGAACGGACTTGCTCCCATATTCATTGTGTCAAATTTTTGACAGGAGTCATTTCACAGAGCTGAATACTAATTTTTTAAATACTTTGGTCATTTCTCTTCAAAAAAGATTCTCTACATTTGTTTCGATTAAATCAGCTGTTTCCGAAGAAATTAGGTTTTTGTATAACACCTTTAATCATTTACCTTCAAAATTTATTTAATAATCAAGTTGATCCTAGATTAAGAAAAACAGGTAGAAGTTGACTTATGAAAAGTACCTTTTTATGGCAAAAAGGTTCGGTTTCAGGTACTTTTTATAAGTTAACTTCTACTTGTTTTTTTTTTTTAAATCTAGGATCAACTTGATTATTAAATAAATTTTGAAGGTAAATGATCGATGGTGTTATACAAAAACCTAATTTTTTCGGAAACGGCTGATTTAATCGAAACAAATGTAGAGCACCTTTTATGAAGAGAAATGACCAAAGTATTCAAAAAATCAGTATTCAGCTCTGTAAAATGACTCCTGTCAAAATTTTGGCACAATGAATATGGGGGCAAGTCCGTTCCTGACTTCCCAGACTATGTGAAACATCTACTGTAGGATGATTTTATGAGCCCTTATGACCAACATAAAATATCAAAATTTCATTAAATTGTACGAGTCGGTTCAAAAGTTAGAAACAAAAATGTGGATCGCCAAGTACTCTGTATCTCCGTTATCGAGCACTTTAGGATTTTTTTTATCAGAAAGTAGGGTTATTTTGACCCCTCCTATATGCTCCCGAGAGTATGCCATATACTTACCGGACACCCTGTATATTTGAAATTGGTAAAAAAATGGAAGGAAATTAATCCGTGTGTCCCATTTTGGTTGTTCATAAGGGATAACTCGGTTGCTATTGGAGTTAGGAGGATGCGGTTTCTGCGAACGTTGGCTACTTTTTTGTCAAACGAAAGATGGCGCCAACAGAATTGTCATTGCTCTTTTTGTTTTTCAGATACAAGGTGTTTTTGAAAAAATCGCATTTTGGGAAACCCCTTGTATCTCGGTTCTCTCATAACTGATCGAAAACATGACAACAGTTTCTTATAGATATTTTTACGTAGCTTCCAGTGGCATAGTCAGTTTTTCTCTAGAAGTGATATTTTTCAAATTATGAACCAAATATACGTTTTTTTTCAAATGAGACACCTTATGTATTATAAACTCATTGGATAGCTCTGCTTTTGTTAATTTCAATGATATAAAATTCGACAGGTTTATCTCTAACAGTTTTCGAGCAAAAAAAATTGTTTCTGTTTTTGTCATAAGAAACAAAATGTTAAAAAGAGACCTTTCTCATTTTCCTTACAGATGCAAACTCCTTTTCTGATACATTGCTTCTTATGACAAAAACAGACATGATCAGTGGCGCACCCAGAAAATATGTTTGGAGGGCCCTACATAAGTTAGGGCTTGTGACTTAAAATCTAAAAAAAAATTAGTTGTCAGGGTGCCACGCCTTGATGTTGCTACATTTCATATACGTGAAAATACAGTTTTAGAGGGGGACCTGGGGGGGTCTGGCCCGATGGCCCCCCCTGTCGCGCCACTGGACATGATAGAAAACCTATCGAAATTTATATCATCGAAATCAACAAAAACAGAGCTATCCAATGACCTTTTAATATATACAAGGTGTCTCATTTGAAAAAACGTATGTTTGGTCCATAATTTAAAAACTATCACATCTAGAGAAAACTGACTACGCCACTGGAAGCTACGCAAAAGCATCTATGCGAATCCGTTGTCACCTTTTCGATCACTTATAAGAGAACCCAGATACAAGGGGTGTCCCAAAATGCAACTTTTTCAAAAACACCTTGTATCTGAAAAACAGAAAGAGCAATGATAATTCTGTTGGCGCCATCTTTCGTTTGACAAAAAAGTAGCCAACGTTCGCGGAAACCGCATCCTTTTAACTCCAATAGCAACCGAGTAATCCCTTCTGGACAAACAAAATGGGACACACTGTACAAAGTCTAAACTATTCTCAAAAAAATGTATACTACTTACATGATGATTGAGTCTGAATAATATTTCAGGTTTGCCTGAATATTTGGAGGGTCATCAGTCTCCCCGGCTACCGGCCTTCAGGCTAACTGTTCAGTTCGAATTAACAGACTTGCCGGACTATCTGTAGCCGGCTTATAAGTAAACGAACGTTATGTGTCAATCCTGAAATTCTCACTAAAATCCTAGGACCGCTAGAACTGGTTCAGAAACGGTTTCGAACCGATTCTGGTTGATCCGCGAATCCAGAACCGTAACTAAAAGTTCGGAATTTTGTGATCCGCGAACGCCATTACTTGAATTGCGCATGCGAAGCAGTTTTGAATAGTTCAGAACCCTTACCGCGAACGAAGCTATTGAAAATGTAAAAACTGTTTACGGAAACTATGGTCGGGTTAACCCGATCGCAAGCAGACGTATTTTGTCATTTTTCAATCGTATTTATTAAGGAAAGATAGAACACATTCAGATGCTGATCAGGTCAACCCGATTATAATTTTCGTAAACGGCTAAATAAAAAAGAGTCAAAAGAGATAATGCATGCAGCATGCAGAGGGCGCCCATGTTACATGCTCATTTTGGTCGGATCAAAGCTCGACTCGAAGCTTATCTCTGGCTAACGAATGTTGGGCGCTACGTCATCAATACTTGAATTAATCACAGACATTGCAATTTGTTGTTACCTTTCGTACGCACACTGTGTTTTACATAATAATTTAAATGATTACTATCGATATTCGTATTATTGATGGTTGATAAAGAGAGATGTAACACAAGCAAAATAAATTTCCGTGCTACGACAAATGACGCGTAAAACCGTTTTTTTGGATTGAAAAATATGGACGGATTAAATTAGGCGCCTTCGGCGCCCCTATAATCCGGCGCCCTAGGCGGGCGCCTAGTTCGCCATCCCCTAGTTGCGGCCCTGTTGCCTGTAGTGGAGCCTTAAGTATCTACCTACTTACCTCCAATAATAAATTATTAGATTGTTAAAACCGCGATTTGCGAAGTTACTTAATACTTAATCGATCCCAATTCCGATTTCCCAAGTACCTACTTCAACAGAGACAGCTTTAGCTAATCTGCAACGTACTTTATCAATTTATATTAAGCAGAAGTTTAAATAGGTTTTTGGCATGCGTTGCGCTCGTTTTGGAACTTTATTGGAGTTTGAAGCATTAAAATGAAGTTTTGTGCTCGAACGTGTTCGATTCTAAGATTTCGTGCCCTACATTTGGACGATTTTCTATTTCTACATGTGTATAAAGTTCATTTCACGAGGGTTTATACTTTTGACATCGAAGACGTCATATAACTGGGAAAAAAAGGGTTTTCCTAGATTAATTCACATAAAATATTCCATTTATTCGACAAATTAAAATGAATAACTTCTGGTTTGAAAAGCGACGAACATTTTTGACGTCATTGATTTGTTTTAGTTAATTTCTACTTGTTAAAAAAGAAAAGCAAATAATGTCAAAAGTATAAACCCTCGTGAAACAAAGTTTAAATAAAGTCCGTCGATTTTAATCTGATGCTCCAAAGGAATGTGAGCTGGTAGCTCCCTAACATTAGAACGCCAAATGTCACCTGTTTCTGCCATAAGCTTCACCCCTCTTACTCATTATACGGAAAATGTCAGATTAAAAACGACGGACAATACCTATGTACCCTATATTATATTACACCAAAATCAATGCTGGCAGTTGAAGTTTTGTAATTTTTTTAATACATCCTCCATCTTGGCAGTTTCTTATTTGCCTTTTCATGACGTAAAAACAGTTATGAAAAATTTTTATTGAAAAGCTGAGAGGGAGCAGGGAGCAAAAGCAATAAAACAAAGTCATCTGAGCGAGAGATATTGGAGTTGAATCCCAGTTGGGAGGGAGGGGATGTTTTTGTGAGCGTCAGCGTTTTTTAATTTTGTTGCGTATGAGGACTACGAATAAAACGTGTTTTTCTTGAATTAGATTGGCCGAAAGTAAAGTTTATAGCTTAAAGTTTCAAGTCATCTTTGTATTCTGAATCGTGTTTTTACGGTTTATCATTATCAAACCGAAACATTGTCCAAGTATTGGAGAATGACTCTTTTGAATTTTGAAGTCGTATGTCTATCGGAATACGTATATCGGATCGATTGATTGCTGTTGGACGATTTGTCCAATCCTTTTATAGATCGTTTAATTATCATACGATAGAGCGACATTATAACACTCTACAGCTCAACGAAATTGAAAATATGTGCGTATTTTCATTTGTCCGATTTCGTATTAAACCCCAACTCAATGCTCTAACCAGTCTAACCGTAGAACTTTATCAAACAAACATTTTTACACTGGAAAAAACTTGCCAAACGAATTCGAATGAACTTGGTGGTTTTAATATACGCCTATGAAGTTATTCAGGAAAAAACCTAATGTTTTCAAAGAAAATAAGAGAAATAAAAAAAATTACATGGTAGGTTTCGAATTTAAAAACGATTTGAGAAACAAGATTTTTTGCTTTGTGCTTCTGTTTCTTTTTTTTTTTTGTTCATTAAAACACGGGTTTGCTGAGAAGGTTTTTCCCTTGATAGACTTTGCTCCCATATGCGGTTATGTTGTAAAATGTTCTTGCTTCCAACATCCACATGAGATAAAAAATCATATAAAAATTCGGTTCCCGATAAAATATGTTTTTAAAATGTTTCAAATTCGCACCTGTTTCTAGAAATGTATAGATACTGACAAATAGACAAAGAATGTCATACAAAGGACCCCGCAATATTTAAATGGAAATTGGTTACCCGTGATATTTGGATGAAATTTAAATAGGTTATTGGGGATGCCGTAAGCATCATTTTTTACCATGGGCACAACCCTGTACCTAGATATAACAGGTGAGGCGTGGTTAGCTGTCAAATATTGGAATCTTGAATCCAAAAGCAGAATAACTATGGCAGATTTTGATGAACAAAAAATCTATTTCTACTAAGTCGACCAAGTTAAGTCGAAAAATGTCAACCATTTTAACACTGTCAAAACCCTGCCAAACGGCAGCACTCATCTTTTCCAGTTTTCAATATTTTATGTAGTCATTTGACATTTTTACCTTATATGTAAATTCTAACTTCAAAAATTGAAAAAAAATTACAGAACTATCAAAACCTGTCATTTGTTTTAGTAGAAAAAAATACTCTTATCTGGTCCTTTCTCGTTTTAAGGTAGTTTATTGGTGATAAAACATTGAACAAAGTTCATGCACGTCACATTTTGACAGCTGTCATTTTTTTTCCAATTTTTGAATTTAGAATTTACATATAAGTTAAAAATGTCAAATAACAACATAAAATATTGAAAACTGGAAAAGATGAGTGCTGCCGTTTGGCAGGTGTTAAAACGGTTGACATTTTTCGACTTAACTTGGTCGAATTAGTAGAAATAAATTTTTTGTTCATCAAAATCTGCCATATTTACTCTGCTTTTGGATTCAAGATTCCAATATTTGACAGCTAACCACGCCTCACCTGTCATATATACAGGGTTGTGCCCCTGGTAAAAAATGTTGCTTACGGCATCCCCAATAACATATTCAAATATCATCCAAATATCACGGGTAACCAATTTCCATTTAAATATTGCGGGGTCCTTTGTTACTTTTTAATTAATCATCATAGCATCTAAATTCTTATTAAAAATTTCTTTGTCTCTGAACATAACTTCCTTCCGAATAGAGTGCTGCAGTTGCTTATATAACACCAATTATAAATGAAACTAGAGAATAATTAGAAGCGATACAAAGAAAAATCAGTAATTGTTTTAATTGAGAAAAATAATTAATGAACGTTGTTTACTAAGTAAATATCAAATTAGTCAAGGATGATTGGTACTTTGAGGATCAAGACGTTCAAGTTTCATCTAGAGCACATTATATACAGGGTGTCCGTTTTAAGTGATACCACTATTGCTATCTCCGAAACGGTAAAAGATACGAGGTCGGTTAAATTAGAAAAAAGTTGTCTTTTTTGATGCCCATTCAAGATTCGTTTACAGTGTTGCCAAATTCCTTTTACTTTAGGAAATACAGGGTGATTTCTAAGAAACGCCGAAAACTATTTCATCAATTATTTCGAAGACCATTGATTTTTGGGACATAATTTAAATTTGAAAGTTTTATAACTTTTATCGCTTTACAACATGGCATCTTCAAATTTCAAATTCGACGTTTCGTGATCGAGCTACCATCATCAACTTCATTTTTTCAAATACGGACCTGGATTTTTTATGTCATTTTTAGAAAGCGCACTTTATTCTTCTTTCAACGATATACCTCTTAAGTATGATTGGCCGACGTTTCTGCTCGAAAAAGTGATCTTTACCAAAATTTTACCTTGATTAGGCCCTCGAATTCGTCATTTATAACAAAGACACAGCACAGATCCTAAAAAGTGTTGTGTTACTGGGTGTGGTTTCCAAAAAAATGACCCAGGGCTATTTGCACCATAGACATTTGCATGGCTAAAACTTAGGGGATCCTCGAGCTGAGTATGGAGCTTTGAATGTGACTTTTGTTTCTACAAGCCACATTTAAAGCTCCACTTAGATTAGATATCCTTTGTTATAGCCTTCAAAATAGCCGTTAGAGACCTATAAAATTAAAAATAAAAAAAAATTAAAAGTTGATTTGATTACAGAAACCTATATTTAAAATAGTTCGGATCGCATCCACAACGGCGGTGATGGCGCATTGTTCCCCAAAATTTTATTAGGCAGTTTGCCTTCTATCCGTGAGGATATGTATTCTGTGGAAACAATAATAAACAAGTTGGGGACATATTTTTTTTGCAATATGGGTATGTGTAGCATTTTGAAATAGAATAAAATCCGGCAGCATTGCGAAATGAAGGATGTGGAGAGGCGTGATTATTTAGAGGCATGATTCTATTGGTTAGAGTCTGAACGACAACACCAGTGGCGTGGTTATTGGTGAAACTCAAGAATTTTTTTCCTAATAATTTTTTGCTTTATTTCTCTGGTGTTTTCGGTGCCACTGAACCAAAAGACATGGTTGTCATCAGGCGGTGTCAGTTGAGGTGTCAGTGAATATTCTTAGGTTACGGCCAACTTTTCTTCCCCCTTTGGTCTCTGCCAAGTAACCACTTGCCAGACTATAGGTACCTATCTAGGTGTATACCTCAGAGGGTGTATAAGGTCCGTTTCACCAGGGTTCATACTTGACCTTGAAACTTGAAAAAAAAGGGTTGTCGTAGATTAATTGACGTTTTCAATTAAAAGAGATGGACGATAAGTATGAAAACATTCATTTTACCGCCAACATTTGCTTGCTTGTCAATGTCAATGTGTATTGGGTGGTTAGCAATCCCATCGTTTTTATTCGAATCGGTGACTTCACCGATGAGTTAGCTATATCTTTGTTAAGTGAATGGAAAATGACAATGACCGACATATCGGGTCTTCAAAAAAAAAACCAATCAAAGATTGCTTTGGTTACGAAAACGTACGTCGCATTATTGTTTGTTTATTGGTCAGGATTTTTGACATGACATTTTGACATTAAATTTCATTGACTGACATTGTCAAAATTAAAGAAAAATATTGCTAAGACCTACGTTCAAAAAACCATAGCAATCTTTGATTGGTTTTTTTTTTGAAGACCCGATAGAATGATGGATCCATCGGAAAAATTTGATATGAATAAAAACGCAGGGTTTGAAATTGGAAAGAAAATGTTGGAAAAGTCACTACTTCATTCGGAGAACTTCGCTTTGGAGACGGTGGTGGATTATTTTGGAAGCAAAACAGCTTCTGCCAACTAAACTTGGACCTGGATTACTGTGTATACTTGATGGGCCGTGGGTTTTCCTTTCTTTTGCGGGTATCCTTTCTGATTTTGTGTATCCAAATTTTGACAAATGTAGGATTTGATGGAAACTTATGGAAAGACACGTCCGCCAGTGAATAGAAATTATTTTTATGAATAGGCACACTACACACAATCACCATTGTTAGGAAAAAACCTTAAAAACACCGAGGAAATAATAGTATATTTCAAAAGTATTGTCTACAAACCACTGTCAACGGCTGTCAACCATTGTTTTCATACTTTTTTGGCGTCTGACAGTTTGATGCCAGAGAGAGAGGTTTTTAAATTGAAAAGGTTAATTCATATGACACATTTAATTTTTTTGACAAATCAAAATGAATGACTTCTGGTTTAAGAACCGACGAACGTTTTTGACGTCATTGATTTGTTTCAGTCAATTTTTATTTGTTAAACAAGGAAGGCAAATGCTGGTGGCAAGTACAAACCCTGACGAAACAAACTTTACCTACCTACTTTTGTATCAATTATACTTTATATGAAATGATTAATTTTATCACCTACATTTCATCTTAGAAAAGCTCAAATAATCAAAAACGTACCTATCTCCTAACTCTAACTATATAGGAAAAAGATTGATTCAAAGGTTTTTCGATTTTGTCGAGCAGATTTACAACTTTCTAAAAGCAAAAAATTTTTAAATAGGAAATGGATCCTAAATCCATAAAATTCATATATTTCGTAAATTTTAAATTTTATCAATAATATTTTTTTTGTTTCAGATCATTCTGCACCGCTTTTCTATCGACTCTACTTTTCAAAAGGCTCACAAACACTGAGCGGCCTGATCCCGCTTGAAACTCATTAAAAACTTCCTAAACGTAACTCATTTGTTCCTGCGCAACTTAAAAATCTCTGCTAAATTTTAATCATTAATGCAAAATTTAAAAAGGTAATTGAACGATAGAAATTTTTATTTTAGCATAAGGGAAACACAAAAAGAAAATTAATAAAACGCAAAAAAAAAATTTTTGGAAATATATCTATTGTGTATTTAAGTGGAAAAGTGATACATTCTCAGCCGACGGTGTAAGTTGAACACCGAAGGCCGAGAATGTGCTTTTCTAGCAAAATACACACACTGTTTTTTCTGCGATCGGTTAAATATCTGTTAAGTGTTTGTCTTTTTGTTCCAATTATTCAACAGTATTGTTATTCATTGATTTCAGATATATTTGTAATTGGGTTTTGTTTTGTCACTCAGAAAAATTGAAAAATTGATAAATCACCCCAGATTAATTAGGTACCACGATTGTATTTCTAGTCCAAATGAGTTGAAATTTCCAGGGATTATAGTAATCAACTGGGGGAAGAATCGCTGGAAATTTCAGCTTTCTATCTATAATAAAAAAAAAGTTATGACCTTTCAAAGATTTCCAAAATCTAAATCATAAGATAGCTACTGTCAACTGGGGCTTCTTTGATAATTGTGGGGCAATTTTGATAACCCATGTCTCAACTATTATTTTCTTGTATTACTACACAAGCGCAAATTTCTTGGCGCGTCTCAACAGGTCATATGTTTTTCAAGTGTCAGTCTTTTGCGAGAGTGTGGTTATGGTGGTGCGATTTGCCGCGGTCTCCGTACTACAAGGTAGGAAAGTTTACTTTTAACGTTTGTTTATTTTAAAAAGCTTCTGAAATTTCATATACACAGCTTCACTATTTTATCATGGATGAATTTTTATTATTTTACATGGAAACCTATCAACCTGAGAACAGAAATATCATTTTTAGATTTTTCTCAAAATAATATTAGACCTTTCATTTATTAAAATCCTTCGTGGGGCAACTTTGATCGCCTTTTATGGGGCAACTTTGATCATGATCAAAGTTGCCCCATATGGTAACAGTAATGCAGGTACCTACATACTTGAATATTATTTTTATCTTGCAGAAATATGGTCCGAAAATATCAGAGAACTTTGGGTGTCAGAAAATATAAAGACTATAAAGAGGAACTTGTCGAAGAAGCTTTAGGAAAAGTTACAGAAGATAATTTTAGTAGGGGAAGTATGCCGATGATGGCCCCCTTAAGAATAATGCCTCATAATTTTTATATTTATGATTTTTTTGTGGATCACTTCAGTTCATTTTACGGGTCTTGATAAGGGCTTTCAAAACCTGCATTGTATTCTTGATTAGTTTCATGAATTACTTTTTGACGGTCATTTTTAAAAATCAATTTGAGGGGTCCATCATAGGAGCATACATTCCTTTGATGGACCCCGGAGTGTTCCTATGTTGGACCACTGAGAATATTTATGAGAAATAATGAGAGAACATTTTGTTTCTAATATTTTATTGAAAAACTTTTATACCAAAAAACTAAGAGATCACATTCTTTAACACAAACCCCAAAATAAAGACTAGAGCAAAATAAATTGTACATAGTTCTCAGAAAAAAATAAAATAGAAAAACCACAAAAGTAAACAATACAAACAGGAGAATAACATGAATTCTACTTTAGGCATTCATTGACACAGTTCACAAACAAACAACTTGCACCTACGGCTAACTCCCGCACAATCATTGTGGCACCAAGAGCTACAGACTTGACACTGAATCCACTTTTCCCTAGATTTTGATTGTGAATAAAGTTCATTACAATAGAGGCATGCGGCGTCGTCCGAATTTTCTTGTTCCAGATATTTGTCAACAACCGCTTGATTTTCCTCATCACTGTCGTCACTTGCAAGATCCTTCTTATTTACGAAAACTTGTCGTTTCGCTGCTCTTGCACAAGTTTTTCTTAATTTGACTGCCTTTTGAGCAGCTATTGCTTTGAGCTCATCAAGTTCTGGTGTAGAATTCAACGTTCCTGTTTTTCCACGTTTTCTAACCCTCCGTTGCATTGACTGAATATCAGCGACTGAAGGTGGAGGACAAATATCTTTGACCGATATGTTAAGAGCTGATTCGGATGATACATTGAGAACCGGGGATTTAGTGAGAGTTTGTGTAGTGGAAGGTCCTGGCAAAGACACAGAACTGTCCAATTGAACCATAATATTTTCTTCTTGATAAGATGGATAGTCTTTATCAATGTTACCTTGATTGGAAGGTAATTTGAGATTTTTGGGCAATGGAATAATTTTTTCAGGTTCAAGGACATCTTCTTGAGTTATTTGAGGTTTATCGGTTGTTAAAGATGGTGAAAACTGCCAATCTTCGAAAACCTCCGGGTTAAACGGATGTATTCCTATTTTCCTGAAGGAGTTGATAGCATTTGTGGGTATGGCGCTTTTTAAATAGGCACGACTAAATAAAGCTGCTATTTGGAACTGCGTTACAGTTTTGCCAGGATTCTGTCGCAACCAGAGTTGAATTTCTTGTCCGTAATAAGTTTGCAAGGGTCGAAAAAATCCCACGTCGAGGGGCTGGACATGATGGGAACAGTGGGCAGGAAAGCAAAATATTACAATTCCGTTTTGTTTTGCGTACTGCAACGCTTCGAGGCTTTTATGACTACTATGACCATCTAATAGTAACAGAACCTTATTTTCTAGAGACGCTTTCGTGTATCTGACAAAATGTTTGAGCCATTTGCAGAAAAGTTCGGAGGTCATCCAGCCTTTCTCCTGTACAAACGAAATGCATCCCGGTGGAGCACCATTCATTAGCTCGTCTTTCATTCTTTGACGTGGAAAAATTATCACAGGAGGAACGTAAGAGCCAATGGCACTCATTGAACAAACGACAGTAACATGCTGACCGCATTCTGCACTGCTGAGTGCCCCAACTTGTTTGCGACCTTTACAGGCATATATTTTTTGCGACTTCTTCTGGACTGTGGTCAAGCCAGACTCATCCATATTGTATATGTTCTCCGGGAGAAATTGATGTTTGTTCCAAATAGACGCTAATGGCTTGAAATATGCCAGAATGTTGGGTTTGTTAAAAGCCTGAGCCCTAGCTAACGAAGTACTTTCGGGATTTCTTAAAGATATGCGGGGATTGCGTCTTAAAAAACATTTAACCCATTTCCACCCAGCCATTTTGCGTTCCTTGTTGAAATTGTGTCCAATGCCATTTCTTTCCGCTACTTCGTAGACCAACTTACGTAAATCTGTGCTGGTAAGACCAAAAAATCGTGATTCCATGTCTATGATGTGATCAACAATTTCTTGTTCAATTTCTTTGGAAAAAGTGGCTCGTTTTGCTCCAAGTCCCTGTTTGAGAGCACCTTTATTCGTGGCCAATCTTCTCCTTAACGTGGTTTTGGGTACGTTAAATGTTTGAGCGGCCAACTTATACCCCATTTCTCCTGCCTGTACATTCCTGATGGCTTGTTCCATGTCCACTTCATCCCATTGCTGTCTTTTGGTGGTCATATCTTAAAGCAATAAAGCAAAATGTATTACCCACTGTCTTACATATAAATTACATAGCAATATGTTATTCCTATGATGGCCCCCTGGTCCATCAAAGGAGAGAATACATGGGGCCATCATAGGCATAAGTGCATATAGATTGCTTAAATTTCATATCACATGTTATGTTCACTCTAACCTCAATTTCGATACAAAAACTGTAACACGATACACACGCGAACATTTGATATAAAATCCAATTCTAAATTACTTGTTTTAAGATAAATATTCACTAATATTTTCAACAGACTTATTAGATCAGGACCTACCTTTTTTTATTTTCACACACTGACACCTTCCTATGGCCGACGCCCGTTTCATACTGCATGTGCAGCTCTAAAAGGAAGTTAGATGACGTTTTAAAATGGCCGGCTAAACGAAAATCGCGGGAAACTTAAAAATACGACGGAGGGGCCATCATAGGAATTGGGCCATCATAGGCATAATTCCCCTATACGGAAAGCGTCAGTACAATATGGGATTCCATTTGGGACTTTGTACAACAGGTACAAAGGGCTCCACATTCGTTCAGTAGGACGTCCCACATTATTCACTCCACAAGAAGAACTTCAACTCGTCAAAAGCACCGCTACCTGTGGCGACTGGGGATATCCCTTGTCCAAAGAAGAGAAGACATGCAGTTCTTAGCCAAAAACTATCTTGACAAGCAGGGCAAGATAATGCCTTATCTAACGGAAAATAAGCCTGGTATAGATTGGGTGGATGGCCTCTTAATTAGAAACAAATCTGACATTTGTAAAAGGGTCGCTGCAAACATTAAAAGAGCTAGAGCTACAGTCAGCGAAGCGTCGTTGAAAGAATATTTCAATAATTTGAAAGCAACAATAGAAAATGTCCCTCCATCGCATTTATTCAATTATGATGAAACAAATATGGCGGACGATCCTGGAAAAAAATTTAAAATTTATAGACGAGGTGTAAAGTACCCCGAACAAATCTGTAACTTTACCAAATCTGCTACGACAATTATGATATGTGGATCGGCTTCAGGTGTACTACTTCCGCCATACATAATATACAGATCCACAAAGATGTGGAATACTTGGACGGAAAATGGTCCAAAAGGTAGTCCTTGTTGCGAAGATAGGTGTTGCAGTGGTGGTTCGCGATATAATAGAACGAATCTTGGCTGGATGGAGGTATCAAGTTTTACGGATTGGTTTATGACTTGTTTCTTACCACATGCAAAAAAATTAGATGGAAAAAAAGTTATCATTGGGGACAATTTGGCCGCACATTTCACGGACGATGTTCTTAAGTGTTGCGAAAAAAATAATATCGCTTTTGTGTGTTTGGTTCCCCCATTCCACTCACCTTACACAGGCTCTTGATGTCTGTTTTTTCAGGCCGATGAAAATAGCTTGGCGAAAAATCCAAAGATAGGTGGCTTGCCTAAAGAAGAATTTCCCAGCCTTCTTCAACAAGCTTTATCTGCAATGGATAACGTGGGTGAAGGCCATGCAATAAAAAGAATCCTAATTAGTGGATTTGCCGCGACTGGAGTTTTCCCGTATGATCCTCAGAGGGTCTTATCAAAAATTCCGGGATATGTTCAAGAAAATGAAGGTGACATAGGCAATACACTAATTGATTTCTTGAAAGAGCAGAGGTTTGGTGGGGGTCCAAGTACCTCAACAAGGCAAAAAAAGAAAATGGTAAAAGTCGTTCCTGGCAAAAGCGTAACGCACGTTACAGCAGACTCAGAAATGTTCGAAGAAGGAACCATGCAAAATGAAACAGAGGATGAAGCTATTCACGATGAAGATGACGAACAAGGAAGAGAACAATTCAACGAAGAAGAAAAGGAAAACGAAAACTGCAACACTAAATCGACCGAAAATTTGGAAAGTACAGAATTGAAAATTGGATCGTTTGTCTTAGTTAAAATGAGAACTGTCAATACAAATGTCGATAAATACTTTGTAGGCAAAATAACAGAAATAATATTAGGTGACGATATTTTTAATGTCAGTTTTCTGAGATTTAAAAAAGGTAAAAAGAACAATTTTTTTGTTTTTCCTGACATTTTGGATGAATGTTTCGTTCAGAGATCTGAAATTATAGAATCCCGAGAACCCTCAGAACATCATAGGGGGCAATATGTTTTCAAGGCGTTTGAAAGTTTTGTAGAGGTCTAAAGTGGTACTTTCTCATCACGTCCGTTTTCCTAGAAATTACAATTTTTCTGTTTTCGTGTCTGGAGCACAGACAGCAAATATTATTTGGTTTAAGTTTGTTTAGTAATTTGTTTTTGGTTTTGTTTTACTTTTGTTCAACCTTTAGATAGAAAATATATATTTTTTTCTGTTAGTTTTATGTTTTCGTAATAAAAAACAAACTTGATTAAAGCAAAAGCGTATTTATTTCTTAATTTCTGGTGTTTTTTTTTATTTTTATTTTTTTTATTTAGATTTTATATGAATGGGGTTTCTTTGATCGTACGGGCAAACTAACGCATGATCAAAGTTGACCAAAATTTTACTGTACTTTAACACAAATAAGATGAAACTTAACTCAGATAAATCGAAGGCTATGCTTATTACAACGCCCCTATAGGCATAGACAAATAAATGTTAATTCATTAAATTTGTATATTAATAATGAAAAAATTGAATTTGTTAGAGAATTTAAATACTTGGGTTTTATGATTGATGATACTTTATTGTTTAATGCACATTTCCAATATATTTATAGAAAGATATCAAAAAAACTTTACTTCTTCTCCAGAATATCTCAAAAATTATCCATGTCCTCGAAAATTACAGTATATAACAGTATAATACAACCTCATTTTGATTTTTGTAGCAGCACACTATATACATTTGATTTAAACAAAAAAAACAGCTCTACAGAAACTGCAGAATAGAGGAATGAGAGTTATTCTCAAATGCAATAGGTACACTGGAATCCAGCTGATGTTAAATACTCTACAGTGGCTTTCAGTACAAAAAAGAATGTTTCGTAATGCTATGATTTTTATTTATAAAATATTGAATAATCTTCTACCACCATATCTTGAGGAATTTGTTGCATTCAGATATGATATACACAATCACTTAACTAGAAGTTATACAAATCGTAGTTTCCACATTCCAAGGTGCAACCTTTCAAGCACGAACAAAATGCTTTTTTATAAAGGAATAGATGATTACAACAAATTACCTCCTCTTGTTAAGGACTCTAGTTCCCTAAATGTATTTAAAAGACGGCTGAGTGAATACATTCACATTGTAGTCATGTAATTATTATTTCATGATTGAATAGTAGGTAGTAACTAAATGTGATTAGGAGAAGGCTGTGTAAGATTTTTGGTTAGATTCTAATTTCCTAATTTTAAGTTATTTGTAAGTTATTTCTGTTTTTGTTAATTTTGTCTTTTAAAAAAAATGTTGTTTATATTAGGGTTTCCTATTGAAATTGAATAAATTGATTGATTGATTGATTGATAATTTTGATTTCAGAAACAATACAAAATAACTCTTTAAGCAGGAACCAACCAGTAGAAAAATGTCCACAATGAGTGACTACGAGCGAATAAGATTAGTGATACTCGGTGGACAAGGTGTTGGAAAAAGTTGTATTTTGAAACGATTTTTATTCAACACGTACTGTAATAAATACAAAAGTACTGTGGAAGATCTGTACAATAAAGAATATGATCTTGGACATATGACTTTGAAGGTGGACATTTTAGATACTGCCGGTGAGTATAAGAGTCAAACTTAGAATGCATACCTACTAATTTAATAATATTTTTTTTAAGGTGATATGCAATTTCCTGCGATGCGCCGCCTTTGCATAGCCACTGCTCACGCCTTCCTATTGGTATACTCAGTGGCTTCCGCCCCATCTTTCGACACTATCAAGCAATGCTTTGAAGAAATCAGGGAAAATAGGAACGATTACCAGGATATTCCTATTGTAGTAGCGGGAAATAAGTTGGATTTGACAAGCACTCATCGGGAAATTGCCATTGAGGACGTTTCGGAGTGGGTGTATTGTGAATTGCCCAAGTTAAGGTAAGAACTGGAACTGATTTTCTAAAACGAGGTAAAATTCTACCTTATTTCTTGCTTCAGTCAGTTTTAACTTCAATCTTAGCTACCTAGCCATATAAATTCCGGAAAGGCCAACTGAAAAAGAGTTGTAAAATTCATTATAATTATTTGCATACCGCTTTCCACGTTTAACTTCCGGCCCCCGACAACATCCCTCATTATATTTAAATAGACGGTGAGTTGGAAATTTTCTAAATTGGACTTTGAGCACTTTTAAAAATCGTTAAAAACTTTATGGAGTAGGTAGATGTCTCGTCTTTTGCGCTTTTTTTTCTGCAAGCAATTATATGTTTACGGAATAACTAATAACTCTCAAAATTCAATTAAAGCTGGTTTTGGAATATGTAGATGATTTTTTCGTCTTTGTCATCAATGTAAATTGACCAGAGTCTAATAGATTATAGATTTACACATATTGATATTAATATTGATTATTCACGAGAAACCTCAAACTTCCCTAACAAAAGACAACTTGAGACCCTATTAAATAAATTGCTTATTTCAGAAACATTTGAAATAAACTTGAAAGAAAAAAATCAAGGCAGGGCGGAGGAGAAAGAATCCTGTTGTTGCCTGTCAGACACAGGAGAGGATTTACAATAAATTGAAAACAAATCAAGACGGTTTGTAGCTATACGGTTTTAACTTTAATTATATTTTCAATAGAGTTTCGAAAAAAGCTCAATCAAAATTGAGATTTAAGTTGTCAATAATATATTGAAGAAAATTTTTCCTTATCTGAGTCTTCTTTGAAATAAAATGAGCTGTATTCTCATTGACATTGAGTGCAATATTATTTTAATTCATTGAAATTAGACTAATGAGCGAAAAGTATATTAGGAGTTGATCCAAGATAGCTCTGACGTAATTTCCGGAGTATTTGTACCTACTGAACTGGTTATGATGAGTACACCTTTCATTTCAAGTAAGCCAAAAGCTTTTGATTATCTCGAAAATGCTTTTATTTTCTATAGATACCAGGAGACCCGGCAATAATCTTTTTTTAATATCTGATTTCAAGTAAACAAAAATTTTAACCAAGATCAAATTCCCTCTAAAGTGAAATGTTATATAAATACATATCTACACATTACCTACCCCTAAATTCAACTAGAAATATTTTAATGTTTTCTAATAATAAAACATTAATTCTCCCAGGATGCTTTGCATAAAATTAAAATTAGAGCTTGTTTCTGGCCTTACTCCAAGAACTTTTAATGATGTAAAATTTAAATCAGAGAAGAAGAGAAGAACTTTGCGGAACAATTTGTGCTGAAAATTATATTGAAATAATTAGTTGATTTGCCTGAGAAGTTATAGCTTTCGAAATCGGTTAACCAATACAGTTATTACCAAGGAATTTTTATTATTGAATCTCTCTGAGTAGAACCTAACTAGGTACTCTAGGACAAAGACTTAAATCGTCCTATTTCTTTCAGAGTAAAAATACTTGAATGTTCAGCAAAAGACGACATAAATATCAAAGAAATATTTCGTTCTTTTCTCACGCTGTCGAAATTACTTCCCAAAAACGAAGTCGCCGATTCGAATACTGGCTTGAAACGAAGGTCTAGTGCCTACGTGTCAGCCACTAGTAAGGGCAAAAGGAGGGCGGAAAGTCCTTTACTGGAAAAGGACAAAGAAAAAGCATCCGGATCAGGTATACATTGTTATTATCATCATCATACTATTTCATTTTTCTGATTTAATTTTTCAGGTTCATCTGGAACAGAGGGAAATCACCTGGCTAAGCCGAGATCACGCTCCCTAATTAGAAGGGCGAGCCGAAAAACAAAGCAACAGATAAGGGATGCTCAGGTGGACGAGTGTAATGTGTCCTAAAGCTAAGGGTCGATGTTTCATAGCCTTGAAAACATTTTTTGTACGGTAATTGTAATTATTAGAATTTTTTTGTTATTTATATAGGTACTTTGAAACTCATTAGAGGCACTTTGAACAACGCTTTGAACCTGACTATTGTCTATAATGGTCCCACAACATTTTCGTGATAACCTCTCTCTAATTTTGGGGGTTAGTAGGACTTGATTGTGGAATATTATTAGGCAATCCAAACCACGTGACATTCAAGATGACGTGGCGGCCATACATATGTGCCAAAAAACACACAAAAATATCTAGTTTCTGCCCGATCTCATAGTTTAGGTACCTAGTCAACAATTATCTTATTAAATAATTAAAATCAAAGTTGCAAGAAAAACTCTTAAACAAAATAATTTAAAATATGCATAAAAACATATTCAAAACAAACTTGCTTGGCCGCCACGCCATATTGACTTTTCCTTTTTGACAGATGGATTGGATTGCCTAATATTCGTAATGCATTAATAATTATTTTATAATTTCTTCAGACAAAAATTAAAAAAAAAAAAACATGTGCAGCGCCGTACACGTGGTAGAAGCAATGAACTATAAACTACACGTACCTGGAAGCGATTTTACTAAATATAAACTATTACAGCACAAGAGATGCTAGCATTGCAAAATATAATCGCGCTCAGCACAATCCTGCAAAATATAATCGTTGACAGCACAACGTGGCTGATTCATATAAATAAATCGATTGAAAAAGAATATAGTTATCGACTTTTAATTTGAGCTATACATATTGTATGCAAAATTAAACAGCAAAAAACAATACACAGCGCAACATTTAATGAATTTTGGAATTAGGAAGATTAGACATGATATTAAGAAACAGGCTGTGTTTTCTTTTTCCGGATAGGCGCCTACTTTAAATTCTCTTTCCTCCCATTTCAACATTTTGTATCTTCTTTATACTGCGAGCAGTCGTCTGAACTTTTATTAGTTTTCTTTTATTATTATTTATTATTATTAAAGCTGTTGTGATGGCACACATATCGTTTACGAAACAATAATCTCTTTCTCTGCAAGTACAATTTGAGGTAAGATCCGCCACGTCATGCTAGAAACGATTAGATTTTGCAGGAAAGTGCTGAGCGCGATTATATTTTGCAATAACGTCAAGGGCTAGCG
Organism: Ceutorhynchus assimilis; assembly: GCA_917834065.1. Lineage (NCBI taxonomy): Eukaryota > Metazoa > Arthropoda > Insecta > Coleoptera > Curculionidae > Ceutorhynchus > Ceutorhynchus assimilis. The sequence goes on from OU892282.1 coordinate 50,511,429, forward strand.
TCTCTTGTGCTCTAATAATTTATATTTAGTAAAATCGCGCTGGGAGCGATTATATTTTGCGATGACGAAGTTGGGGGCGTGTCTTGTGCTGTAATAGTTTATATGTAGTAAAATCGCTATCTGAAATGGCCCGGCCTATCTCTAAAATGCGGCAAATTGGGATGGAGAATGTGGGGGATCCCTATTTCTATTTTCCTTATGGACATTATATTTGAGGTTAGGAATATACACCAAACCTAACAGCAATGAAATAGAGAGGGAAAGGTATCCCCCACTATATAGCTTTTTTTGGACGCACTAAGAGAGATGACAAATGCCATGCAAATGCCATATCCGACGTTGTGTGACGGTCGGTGCCATTCCAGGTACGTGTAGTTTATAGTTCATTGCGTAGAAGTGAAACTTCTTAAAAACTACCTCCCCTTTTCGTACATCTTTTGAAAAAGCGTATGAGTTATTCAGGTAGAATAATAGGGAGACGCTGGGCGTGTTTGGGTTGAAGCTCGGCGGAGCGAGCAGAGCGATTACGGAGTAACGTGACGTCACAGGGAGAACACCGTGTCAAGCCAAATAAACTTGTGCAAAAATGCTGGGTTGAGCGATCAGCTGATTATTGTTTATTTTTCTTGGCATATATTTTTTGGAGTCCGAGCCCGCATTCCGCATTTGCACCAGAGTTTTCTCGTTTGTTTTGCATTTTAGTCGATAATTTTCAAACAGCCCCATTTTCCTTTGTATTCTGCAAAAAATGTCGTGGTACATGAACAATAAAACGGACCTAAACACTCTGAAGCTGCCAAGTTCCCTTGGAAAAATATGTTCAATAATACCAGTGATGAGGACATGTTAAAATTCAGGATTGTTTATTTATCTTATCATGGAAAATAGGTTAGATTATACATTGGGTTATACAGACAGAATAAATACATCTGATCTGCGTATGCACGCTCCAGCTGCCCACCCCACAAACTCGAAGTTTATCGAGCTCGCTCTGAGCGCTCAAAATATGTCAAACCAAACACAATCAAGCGTTGTCGGAGCTTCAAATATAACGAAAAAGAGACAAAAGTGCAAGCTCTGAGTGCACCGAGCGTGAACCCAAACGCGCCCGCTGTCAGCATTTGAATAGTAGAATAAAAACGGTATCAGTGGGCGTGGCTAAAGACACTAACAATATGGCTACTCACACAGAGCCGAACTAAATAAATTCTTTATAATTTTTATTAAAAAACATAAAAAATTTACATTACGCCAAGAAAGAAGAAGTTGCTACACAAACTTCAACATACTGAAACAGAAAATCCTTCTAAGACCCACAATAGAAATTCTGCGCTTCAAAAATTTTTCGCATTTAAAACATCTGCGGATAGAAAATGCGGCCCTGATGCATTACTGTCGCGTTGCTATGACAAAAGTGACAGACTTTCAGACAGAAGAACACTCACAATATGGCGGAACTGGGTACACATTTGTCTCGTCATTTCGCCTCTTTATTATTCTACCTCAATGGTACAGGATTTTTACGCTATATTTAGGATGACGTCACATTTAGTACATTTCTGTTGCCAACCTAACAAAAGTAAGAGTACTTTTTAATGCATTTAAAGTAGGGGATTTTCTGATGTTTTTGGTTGGCAACGGCGCGCGACGTTGCATGACATGTATACACATTTTAATTTCGTTATTTTCAGCTGTCGTCAGAATTATTGACACATGACATTCCATTATAAATTATAAAGGCGGATTTAAGGCGAGTTTAAACAACTTTATAACTTTAATTTGATGCGTAATTCACAATTTAGTGCATAAGCTTTGAGTTAAATTTATTAATTTCTATGAAAGCGTTTTTACATTTATTTAATGCTCAATTCATAATTTAGTACATAATGGATAACCTTAAAAATTCCCAACTTTTAACTTTTATGCATTAAATTATGAAAAAACTGGACCTTTCGAATTCTATCAGTGTCAAATTTCAAAATATCAATAGAATATTAATGACATCTCAAAAATTATGTATTAAATTATGAAGTTGTTTAAACTGGGGTTTTGAGTTATGTATTAAATTACGCATTAAATTATGAAAAAATTGAAATTTGACACTGACAGAACTCGAAAGGTCCAGTTTTTTCATAATTTAATGCATAAAAGTTAAAAGTTGGGAACTTTCAAGGTTATCCATTATGAACTAAATTATAAATTGAGCATTAAATAGATGTATAAACGCTTCCATAGAAATTAATAAATTTAACTTTAAGGGCGAGACCCCACGGGCGTAATTGACGTAAGCGTAACTAATCATGTGGTTTAATTTGTACGATTTCATTGGCGGCAGTGCAGCTATCTTGAATTTTTGACATTACGCTGCCACTGCGGCAAAAAGTTGCGTTTTGTTGAACTTTTTGGCGTAATCGTGGCGAAGTTGTGACGTTTGTTTTTGTTTGTTCTGATATATGAGGTGGGTTCGGCTTGCTCACTCTGAGTGACGTCATTCGCACTCCAGCCGTTCAGGTGGGGGATTCTCATCCTCTAGTCGCAACCTATCGGCCCGATAATCCCATTGCCGTTCTACGGGTGAGTCGGGATGATAGGTTGCGACCAGAGGATGAGAATCCGCCCCCTGGTATTGCTTTTTGGCGTATTAGGGGTGACTCCATTAGCGTTCCACTATATGGAGTAGAGTAAATGGAGCTCACTCCAAAAGTTCCACCTCGGAAAGAGAAATTTTCAGAGTAAGCATGCGCAGAGGTGAAATGTGGAAAATAATTGATCTGATTTTAAAATTTATTTAACATGATGGGAAAATTTCCTTGACAAAGTTAAACAAATGCAAAAGCATTATATTATTCATTATTGTGGAGGGATTGAAGTTAATTTATAGTACACGGAAGACCAAAGACTAAAGTGAAAAAAAAAAAAAAATTGGAAACCTGGAACGTTGTAAAGTCACAGTTGACTTGTTTTGGAACAAAGCATATCATTCGTGTATTAATTTTTCACTCTAATCACTCCTAGATCACCTGACAAAAATCTGTTCTCACTCCATTCCAACTCCGTGCTGAATAGCCGAACCCCGCTATGATAGAACAATCACAGAAAACCACAAAAAACCAAAGGAAAAGGACTACAACAACAAATTAGTGAATTCTAATTATAACCTGGCAAAAAATAAACAAGATATTTGGGTTAGAAAAGGTTTTTGATTTAGTTTTGATGCACTACATGCGGGATGTTACGCCAAAATTTGCGTAGAATTGACGTTCATGCCGATTGCGCTAATTACGCCCGTGGGGATTCGCCCTAAGGGCGAGTTCTCATGAGCGTAAGTTGACATTTCTGGCGTAATCACGTGATGAAAAGATTGGATTTTATTGGTAAAATATTCGCCATGCTGGAGATTTAACCAATCAAATTATGCCATATTATCACGTGATTACGCCAGAAATGTCAACTTACGCTCATGAGAACTCGCTCTAAAGCTTTTGCACTAAATTGTGAATTACGCACTAAATTAAAGTTATGAAGTTGTTTAAACTCGCCTTAAGAGGGGCCTCAGATAAGAGCCAGCACGCCATCTTTTGGGCTTTATGACATACATTAAATATTTTTTAATCACAGGTGTTCAAATTCTCTGTAAGTGATTGACTAATTTACAAGTAGATGGCGACATCTTCAATATCAATTCGTTTACACAGTAATTTACAGTAGACTAAATAATTTTATTCAGATACAAATGAAATAATAGTATTTCACATTATTAGCTAGGTTAAACAGTTTTTACTGGCGTTTGAAAGAAGTTATTATGCTTCCCGAACTCAGCGACATCTTTTAGAGAAGCGCTGAACAAACGTTTGGTTTGAGTCTTTGCTGAAAATGACAGCAATCACCTCGTTGTTTGACAGATTTTGATTAATTTTGTGATACAAAAATTATAATTTTCGAAAATTCTGTTCTATTTATTTTTTCCAGCATTTTACTATCCGAAATTTTGGACATTTGTTGTTGGTGTGCTACTCTATATGTTTATCCCTTTTTCATTTAAATCCGTGACTAAAATTTGCATATTGTTGTCAACAAAATGGTAATAATTTTACTATTTAGAATGCGTATTTTGCAACCAAAAATGCTTCGACTTCTACTCCAATCTATCATTGTTATGAACATAACTTCATTTCACTGAAAAGTGGTCTAAATTTGGAATTGAACAGGAATTAGTGAAGGTCTGTAAATTACATTTTATTTAAACGCCCTTCTTAAGAAAAAAAATAGACATTGACAACATTGTCTGTCCTTGTTCGATGACGTCATCCTAAATATAACATAAGAAACCTATATGAGTTGAAGGACCACACAAAATGGAGATGCGCGTGACGACACAAGGGTATCGACGCTTAACAATAATAGGCAATCCTCTTTGCTTATAATCCTTGCTTTGTGTCAATCGTTTATCGGCTGGCATTGTCATTGGCTGTCTTTCTCCGTCATATTTTTCTTCTCTTTCGTGTAACAAAATTTGCCAAAACGTGACGCGTCTTTCAAATCACTCTCCATTTTCGTCCAAATATCAGCCCGCCAGCCCGCCGGCCGCCTAAGAAGTTCCACTTCAAAAAGTACCAGGACACAAATGTATAAATAACGAAAATAATCACAAAACACAATGATAATATTATTTATATTCCGGCATGTCAAAATGACAATATTATGGACTTCATTTAAGTGTCAAAATGACATACTTTATTGGATTGAGTACTATAATATAGTACTAAGTACTATAATGAAAAAATATATATATAGGTATAGCAGGTATATATAGGTATAGCAGGCACAAATATGAAACATCTATTGGAAACAACAAAATTTAACGATTAAAATTAGTTACAAAATCTTCACAATTCGATAAACTGATCTTGGACGTATGTGTCGAAATTGTCGCACATTGTTTTTCTGTGAATTTAACTTTGACAATATGACAATACAAACAAACAATTCCATTGTTACTATGGTTGTCAAGCAGTCAAGCACATTACTAAAATTAGCCTTCTTTAATTATTTCCAATAAACTCAAATGTAACAGAACAATGTATTGACTATAATCGGCGGAATATAAAATATTGTATGAAATTCGGATCATAAACAATCAATATGGCACACGCCGTGTTATCAGACTCGGCTGACGCCTCGTCTGATAATATTCTCACGGCTAGTACCATAATGATCGTCATTATGATCCTTATAACATAAATATCTATAATAAAAGGAAGACGCACATCTGTAAGTCACAAGGGTATCGGCGCTTGTCAATAATAGGCAATCCTCTTTACGCTTATAATTCTTGGTTCGAGTCAATCAATGGCTATCTTTTTCCGTTTCTTTACGTTATATGTTTCTTCTCTCTCGAGTAACGAAATTTGCACGTGACGCGTTTTTCAAATCACTCTCCATTCTCGTTCAAATATCAGACCGCCGCCTAAGAAGTTTCACTAAAAAAAATAAAGCGGGCCTATCTGAGCCATACTTTTTATTTACTGAATAAAATCAAATAAAGCGTGAAAAACCGCAATAAAAACTAAGCCAAACGAGAAAAGTTTATTACCCTACAAAAAATGTGGCTTTTTCCCTCGTGAGCTACGGGGCGCGTTTGCTTTTAGCACCCGTATCCGTACCTGATTTTGTTTTCATTTTTTTGTACAAAATTTATAAATAGGGATGTACAGTTTAGAAGTCAAATGTATTTTGCTAAAACTGTCCTTAATGCTGTAGGAATTGCCAAACATTGTAAGCTTAGTAAATGCCCTTTTAACTGGCAAATCTCTTTAAACGTTTTACACATTTTGAAATATCAGCTTTTTATAATACCTCACGTATTCACAGCCAAATTACAAAAGGGTTTCAAACAAACAAGGATTTAATTAAATTTTAATTTGAAAACGTGTGTCTCTTCGTTTCGAATTTGACCACAAAATAACTGCGAAATTTAAATTTGAAGTGCGTTTAGCATACTTTTTTGTGGGCATTGAATGAAACTGCGTCGTCACGCTCGGCTATGTAACGCTCATTCTGGTATAGTCGACTCGAGTAAATTTCAGACTTTTGTTTGTTGAAAAAAATACATATGTCTTTAATTCTGACAGAAATTTGTTCTCAAATTGAAATTGATCTATATGTACATTTTTTTTTTTCATTCTTTAGGACATATTCCTTCCATTATTTTATTAAGACTATAAGATTATGCGACTAGAATGATTATTCAATTTTACAAAACAATAATAAATAATTTAAAGAATAATTCATAGAACAAACAACAAACTTGCCCTCCGGTGCACTCGTAACCTGTTTGTCAATTTAAATTGCTTTTTCCCAAAAGATGCTTCATTCTTTTGCCAGATCTAATTTCCCATTTTGTCACGGCAACTCTCGATAATATGCTTTGACCGTAAAATTTTAGGAATATTTTATGGAAATTTTAGATAGAAGTTCTTAAGCACTCAATTAAAAAAATGGTTTATGGAGAAAAAAGAAAATAATGTCAAATTGATAAAATATGTATAGGTATATTATTTCATGTATTTTCTATTAGAATAATTTCACAGAGAAATTAATGGAAATTTTTTTACAGAAATACGTGTTAATAATTAATTTTCTTAGATAAATCTAACATTTTTCCTTTGAAAAAATCACAAAAAATTAAAATTAAAAAATAACTCTTTATTTATGTTAATGTACGCTTACAAATACTTACCAATTACCTTCGCAGCTCAAAAACTACTTACCTATCTCTTTGATATTGATGTTATCTTTTACTTAGAAAATATGTTTGAAAACCAATTTTCTGGAAATAATACAAAAAGTTTAAAAAGTAAGAATATTTTTCAATTTCAATGGCAATTAATTATATTAACATGGCATCGACATATCAGAAATCCTAACACACGTCATCGAACAGAGTGTCCCCAGAAATCAGAGCTAAAAGGGTCAGTTAAGTTAGCCCCCCCCCAAAGAAAATTTATGGATGAAAATTATCCCATAATTTTGCTCACATTTTGCTCCATTTTGTTCCACTAATTTCGATTTTTGCTCCATTACAGTGGAGAGACTATGTGGCCTATTAGGTGGGGGGGGCTGAATTAACGCTAGCCCCCCCCCCCCCCCCCCCCCCCCAGTGAAAATTCAGAAATTTGATCATGCTCATTTTGTTCTCCGAGTTTTGCTCCGTTTTGCTCCACTATCGGCGAGTTTTGCTCCATTACCAGGAGAGACCTACAGAACTCCCAAAAATCTCTCCTAGTCCCCCCCGGTGAATTTTTTTAAATTTGAACATGTTCACTTTGTTCTCCGAGTTTTGCTCCGTTTTGCTCCATTATCGGCGAGTTTTGCTCCATTAATGGCGAGTTTTGCTCCATTACCAGGAGAGACCTACAGAGCTCCCAAGAATCTCTCCCAGCCCCCTCAGTAAAAATTCTGAAATTTGATCATATTCATTTTGCTCTCCGAGTCTTGCTCTATTTTGCACCATGATCAGCTCGTTTTGCCTCATGACGAGCCGCTTCCGGGTGCCACGCTTTGAGCGCTCAACGCTCTCGAATTAGGCCGAAGTACTCCGGCTACAATTTTACACATTCGGGCGAACAGAGTTTGGCGCTCTCAAGCTGCTCTCACTTTCCTCGCCTGTTTCCCTTGATGCACCTGTAACTGATTTTCAAACGTTCGCGTGCAAAACGCATTGAGTATAATGGGCGTGAAATGCTCCAGGTGCTTCGCACACTGCACATGAAAGCGACTCTAGAATGAACTACGAGGAATATCTCCTAGCAACATGGGTGAAAATTTTGGAGTTTTTATATGCGCATTTTGTTTTCCGAGCTTTGCTCCATTTTGCTCCATGATCGGCGAGTTTTGCTCCATTACTTGGAATGACCTCTAGGGTCCTTATTCTTGAAACAGGGGAGCAGCGTTTCCATGAGAAAGAGTGTTCCGCCTTTGTTGAAGTCCACAGCACAGATCCTGACGGACGACCTCTGAAGGGGAAGAGGAAGCCAATGCGACAGAACTCATAGCGACAGATTTTATGAACCTAGCAAGCCTACCAAAACGATCGAGATATACTTAATAGCCTGTTGACTAGAAAAGGACAACAAATAATGCGTAGGAGTTGTGTGTGTTCGCGGTCGCACTCCTTCGGTCCTTCAATATTTTTGCGGCGGACTATACTCATAATAAAGTGCGTTTTTTTTTTAAAGATAAAAGTCAAACTGACATTAGGTTGGCAATACAATGTAAAATTGTCAATGCTTTCAAATTTTCCATGTAGAAAAGCCCTGCGTTTTTATTCTCATCAAATTTTACCGATGGATCCACCATTCTATGTCGGTCATTGGTCATTGTCATTTTCCATTCACTAAACAAAGATACTTAACTCATCGGTGAATCCTCCGATGGGAATAAAAACGCACGTAAGGCTTGTGTTGCCATCATAGTTACTGAATTTTTGACTTGGGGAATTATCTTTAAAAAAAAACAGATTTTAGTTGTATTCCTTTCAAGAGTTTGGAACACTCGAGCTACTCGCTCCGGTGTTAGTCAACATGATTTCAAAGGGAAAGATGCGGGGTGCAACAAATACTTTTCGAAAGGAATAAGCGCGTAACGTCCCGGAGCTGTTCCGGAGCTCCTCCTAGGTGTGAAAGAAATACAACTAATGTAAAGCCTGGTACTCATAACTGCGAAATTCGCATTTTTTTGACATTGCGTTGACAATTTGACGTTTTATGCGTGTATCAAACGGCCGTCAGATAAACTCGTTCTGCTCCAAAGTGAACAAGGAACGGTTTGGAACAGAAAGAAAGAGCAAGAAAATTGGATAAAGGAAGGCCAACAACCCTCAACTAACAGGATGGCTTTTCCCCATAAAGCCTCACTTGCGCAAAATTCTCTCTTTTTTGACATTGCTTCGACAATTTGACGTTTGATACACGCATAAAACGTCAAATTGTCGAAACAATGTCAAAAGAAGAGCGAATTTCGCGCAAGTGAGAATGATGCAAGGGAGGATTTTCATGCATCCGTTTTTCCGTCGAAATATGTCCGTTTAACATTCTATTCTGACATAATCGTATATAAATATGTCAAAATAGAATGTTAAACGGACATATTTCGACGGAAAAACGGATGCATGAAAATCCTCCCTAAAGCCTAGTACTCATAACTGCGAAATTCGCATTTTTTAGACATTGCGTTGACAATTTGACGTTTTATGCATGTATCAAACGTCAATTTAACGAAGCAATGTCAAAAAAATGCGAATTTCGCAGTTATGAGTACTAGGCTTTAGGTGTACGTTCGCTTTTCAACTAGTCGTGACGTCACTGAAGTCTTGAGGTCTACATTGACGTCAAAATGACACAAATGGTGGGAAGTTTTCGCGTGAACATGGCAGACACTTTCAGCTAGATAAGCCATTCTATTAAGATTTAGGGTTCTTGAAGGAAGGCCAAGTTTTTGAATTCACCAATTGCTTATGCGCATTTCTCTTGATGAGGAGTAACCTATCCTTGTTTTGCTGCTGTCAAATGACAAGGACAGCATTACATCGGTGAAAATGCGCATATGTCATTGTGGATTTCAAAAGCTTGCCAAGCCAGTAAATCAGTAAACTGAATTTTGATTTTGGAACGATTTGCAGCAAATACCATCGTCACCAAAAGTAACTGGGTACATTACTGACAGTTAAAAAAAGATCACCGCCATAAATAGCTATTTCGGAAAAATGAAAGGCTGTCCCTATAATTTACGACGTCTGTCAAAATTGTTCACTTGAAAATAGGCGCCATCTTTGTCTCATCGATTTGCACTGTCATGTCAATATTAAATCATTCGGAACACATTTTACTGCTCCGAACATGGGCGCTCGAGCAATTTTGCTTGATTATCGGTATTTATTTATGACATAAATAACTATTTTTGCAAGCGATTCCCATTTGTAAATTCAGAGCGTACTTAGACTATTTCTGTCTTTTTCTAGAAGCACGTGAAAAAAAAAGGATCGAAATTAGTTTTAACTAACAGGGCTTCTTGCGGGCTCTGTTTGTCTATTTGTACCAAAGTTACACCAGTCTGCACCAGGTGCACCAAAAAGTCAGTTTGTCTTTGTCAGACCCATACAAAAAAAAATATAGGAATAAACCTTGGATAAACAAACACGTTTGGTGTAGAAAGTGTCGGTTGGTGCCTTGCTGGTGCGAAAAAACAAACAAAGCTAGTGAAACCAGGGACCAGTTCTCTTCATAGCCATTATACTCGATGCGCTTTGCACTCAAATGCTTGAAAATCAGTTAGGTACAGGTGCATCAGGAAAAAGAGGCGAGGAAAATGAGAGCAGCTTCAGAGCGCCTGATTGCTCAAAGCGTGGCACCCGAAAGCAGCTCAGGCTCAGGTAATGGAGCAGAACTCGCCGATCATGGAGCAAAACGGAGCGAAACTCGGAGAACAGAATGAATATGATCAAACAAAATTTTAACTGGTGTAAGGGGGCTAGAAGAGATTCTTAGGAGCTCGTAGGTCATTCCAGGTAATGGAGCAAAACTTCCAAATTTTCACACGTGTTGCAAGGAGAGATTCCTGGGAGCTGTCTAGTTCATTCCAGAGCCGCTTTCGGGTGCAGTGTGCGAAGCACGAGCATTTCACGCCCATTATACTCAATGCGCTTTGCACTCGAACGCTTGAAAATCAGTTACAGGTGCTTCAGGGGAAACAGGCGAGGAAAGTGAAAGCAGCTTGAGAAACTATGTTCGCTCGAATGTGTAAAATTGGAGGCGGAGTATTTCGGACTAACTCGAAATTTCAAGTTTCAAAATTTTCACTGGGGGGCAAGAAGAGATTCTTTGGAGCTCTCTAGGTCATTCCTGGTAATGGAGCAAAACTCGCCGATAGTGGAGCAAAATGGAGCAAAATGAGAGCAAAATTATGGGATAATTTTCATCCAGAAATTTTCTATGGGGGAGGCTAACTTAACTGACCCGAGCTAAAACCCAAAAAAAAAGGTGCAATTAGAGATTCGCATTGATAGATATTGGATTAATTAATATTAAAACGCGACTGCTGCAATATTGACGATAACTTGAATGTTATTTTATTAATTCTCTGAATCAAATAATTTGATAATCAAACTAGAATTTGTATGTAGGTGCAACTGGCCGAAACAATTAGCGACCCGGAAATTTGTAATTTTCAATTAATTCATTATAATAGCCTGGTTGTGCATAAAATTCAAATTTATGGCATCGTTGCTTAGCAAGGTGTAAGGGTGAGGATTTGCCAATTTCACACCAAATTTTAATTATTGCAAACGCAAATAGCTGCAATTTAATTACAAAATTTTCAGAATATATTTATACATTTATTCCTCTAGACTGTATAGCTTTTCGTCTGTGTATTTTTCATGTAGAAATCCAATAACTGCCACATAAAAGTTCAATTCCCACCATCCCCTGTGAAGGTCTAGAAATAGAATATTCCCGCGTGTGAACTCTACCTTTTATTCATGAAAAGTTTATAAACCAAATATGATATATTCATTTCCTAATCATAATTTTAATAATTTTACAAGTTGTTATGTTATGAAAATAAAAGTTTGAAAAATAATTGGAAAATTTTCTAATTAAAAATTACCCAATAGATCTTTCACACGTGGGAAAGTGAATAAATATTTTAAAACGCCATCACAACTTTAATAATTATTCTATATAGGTACCTAATCAAAAAGCGGACCCTAAACTCAGCTGAATGCATGCTGTTAGCCAAAAGTCCCTTTTTTAGCTGCCTTTTATAATAGAGAGTAAATTAAAATGTTTGCTTAAAATACGCTTTTAATCAAAATATGAAATCGTGTTTTTGGACCCGAATCGACAATTTCTATCGTCCAGGAATATTTAAAATTTGAATTTTAGATTGAGTTTAATTGTTTTATTATTAAACTTGAAATTAATTTTCATTATTTTTATAGGTTTACATATTTTCCTTTCAAACTGTGACATAAGTTAAGAGTTACACATCTATAGGTAACATTTTTCTCTAAATAAAATGATGTTGCACCAATAATACTATGTACTACATTACCTACCTAGATTATTTATCTGCACAAAAACCTAGCTCTAGTAATATACAATGTTGCTCTAGTCTAGTCAAAACAATATTTGGGCAATGAAGTAAAATTTTATAAATGTTTTAGATTAAAAATGTTGAAATGTAATTTTTGAAAAATGCTCATTTCTGTAAATAAGCCTAAATTTAGAAGTTATTATTGTTGTACTTGGAACACAATCTAACATTGACTGTAGCTTCTAAAATAGGTACATGTAGAAATGAAACCACAACTTAGATTACGTATTGTTATTAGTAGGTAAATTGTGACACAAAGTTTTGTTAGATGTTACCTTCAATAAATAACATATTGTGATTAAAACCATTGCTAAAGAATCAAAAAATAATTTTTGATGTAAAATGTCTGTGAGATGTTACGCTTCAAGTTTTGTATGAATAGTAATACAATTTTAATATGTATTGAACGTAATTTTATTATTATTATTATTACATATTTTCGATGTTGTTTATATTGTTAAAATTATTATATCCGGAATTATCACTTTTTTAAAGTTTATTATCTACAAAATTGTATCAACTGATTTTTTTATCATCTAGAACTAAATTTAGGTAGATAATTATCTAAATTATGATGGCTTTACTTTATTAATTCCAGTTTGATCATAATGCAAAAAAACTACATACATTTATTCTTATTAACTAAACTTAGTAAGTTTTCATTGTCCCCATAATACGTAACTAATTTTTGAGTTAAAAGATAATAATAACCCTCTACAAAAAAATTATAATGTCTCTTCTTTGTTCATATATTTTTCCAAAAGTATGTGATGTAAGCGGTAAAATTTCGAATAATTTACAATTTTAACTACAAAAATGCTAATATATAATATATTTATTATCTACATCTACTACACTACTACAGGGTATATCGAGGTCCATATTTTCCAAAAACGAATTGATAGACGTTTAAATGGGTGACACAACCCTCTGCCGTCCAAAAAAACTGCTTAACATAATAAGGACTTGAAAGAGGGGTATATTTGCCCAAAAAAATGTTTAGGTACTTTTATTTTTTGTCGTTAAAATTGTTGCTACAATTTAAATTTTAATGTTAAGAATTTTAAGATAATGTCTTGTTGTATAATAACCATATCCTTGAGATATATTTAAATAAATTTAAATTTGAAAATTGCTTTTTATTTTAGAACTATTTTGACATTCTCTATAGCAGTAGCAGTTGCAAATTTGCGTCTGAAATTAATTAGTTTCACAAGCACTCCAAATTCTGACAAGCTCAGGCACATTATTCATTACATATTATAGATAATAAGTATATATTTTTTTCAGATCTGAATTCTGAGTTTAATTACCGCTCTGAAAAGGTGGTCATTAAACCACCAGCAGGTCTCTAAAGATAACGCACAATTTTATAGAGTTTTTGTGTAGGTAGGTACCTATAAAACCGGCTAGTTTACTGCTGAATTTTAAGGAGTCGCTCGTAAAGGGCAAATAAACAAACTTCTGCTTGTTTTTCATTAATTTCAGGTTCATTCTCTACAATAAGATGACAATGGTGGGGTGGATTTAGGGACTGTTTTATTACATCTCGTTTTCAATGCCAATAACCAGTTTTAAAAGCTCACAAACAGTCAAGAATCGTGCCTGCAGCAAAAAAAAAAGGCCTATAACTTTGCGACGTTCTGGATTCTGGTAGTAACCTTTGACCCGGGAAGCTATAATATAGTCAGGAAACAAACGTGTTTCCTTTGTACTAGTAGATTTGCTAGATGATTATAAACTTGACAAAGGCAAATTGAAAAGAAATGTTATTTTCTCGGGGTTATTTTGTGATTTTGAATTTTCTCAAAACAATTTTCCTGCTCTATTGATTTGCACGTGCAACATTCGTTATTTTTGATAGTTTTCCTTCTATGTGTGTGTATTGATCTTTTCTTTTTCTATTTACCTTTACCTTTCAAACTGAATTTTTATTTCTGCCTTAAGCATAACCCGTTTTTCGACATTGGGACATGACATACAGTATGCTCCATTGAAAATAGTAAAGTACTGCTATTTCATTTCTTCGTGTATTACTTATGGGTCTTCAAAATGTACTAATAAAATGATGAAATTTCGAATTTTTTTATGTTGAGCGTTTATATGATCAGTTGGGACCCTCTAAACTCCATACTACATACACTAAATTATTCTAAGATTTGAAGCCGAAATCTATGAAAAAGGGCACTCAGAAGATTGAAAAATTGATAAATTTAGCACAAATTGGGTATTGAATGCGCCGTTTAAAATATATGTATTGTAACGCACGTCGAACTATACGATGCCCAACAAGTTAATGCTAATAAAGATGCGAGGTTCATCGCGATTATTACATTGGGCTACTGTTAGGCCGGTTGGCCTTGGATCCTTCATGATAGCGATTTAAAAGGACCCCGCACACTTCTTATGGGATTTTGGTTGAACGTGGAATTTAACCAAATTTTGGTATCTATATATATAAAACACAGTTGTGTTGGTGTTGAGCACTTATAACTCGAGAACGGCTGGACTGATTTTTATGATTTTTGCTTTATTGGATTTGTCTTTGTCCATCCTACGATAATAAATCGCAAAAATACAAAAAAAAAACAAAAAAAAAAAAATTATCTATTTTACTTATTTATGAAAAAACTCACTAAGCCCGCATACGGCGCCATCTCTTATAACCGATACCAAGTTTACCGTCACATTTTCATTGGAAACCATGTGGATTTTATTGTCACACACTTTGCACAAAAACAATTTGAGGAAAGCACTTTATTTTTAATTGTTCTTCACAGTAAAAATGTCCAAAAATAAATAGAATGACAATGTTTTAATTGTGTATTTTATTTTGTTGTTGGTTCGTTCATTCCGAAAGAGCGCGAACTGGTCTACCTGTCATTACTTGACGCTTGACCATTGACGTTCTGTGGCTAAGTTCCGTTTCTCCTCTTAGGCATCCCTTGACAGCCGTGTTCCGTGCCGACTGTTCGGAGTGCTCCGTCCGGCTGGTGTCGAGTGGCAGAGAGCCAGGTTATAAGTCCGCCACAACCATTTTGTATACGGCGCCATATCAAAATCTGTTTTTGTCATGAGAACCTTCGTTTTAGAAATGGACTTTATATCTGTAAGGAAAATGAGAAAGGTCATTTTCCAACACATTTTTTCTTATGACAGAAACATGTTTTTTTTTTCTCTCGAAAAATGTTAGAAATTAGCCTATCGAACTTTATATCATTCTTCTTCTTCTTCTTCTTCTTCTTCAAGTGCATTGTCCTCTTGGGACGTTGGCAATCATCAGCGCTAACTGTACTTTGTTGACTGCTTTTCTGATAGACCTGTCGTGGTTTCGCCATATCAGTGACGCAAATTCTTTACCCATGATATTCTTCGACGTACAGGGCCTCTCCTGCCTTCGATTTTTCCTTCGATTATGAGCTTGAGAAGTAGATAGGTATTTGTCATTCTTGATGAGTATGCTTCCGAAGTACTCTAACTTTTGCTTGTTTAAGCGTTAACACAACTTCAAATTCTGTGACATTCTCGTTAGCACATCTTCATTGCGCACGCTTTTTACACATGGAGTCCACGCCTCAATCCTTTAAAAGAGAATACTGGAGATGTATCAACGTAGTACTTAAGTGCGAACCCAGAGCGGAGAGACCTGACTGCACAACACGGATTTACAAATGATGCTCTTCGCTTGTTCAACCCTGGAACGAACCTCCTGCATATTATCCCAGTCTTCATTAATAACCTGATATCTTAGCTATCTGTATGATTAAACCCGATTGATCTGTTAGTTCTGTACCTTAAGAATACCTCCTCCAACCTGGTACTTACTTATCACCATCCATTTAATTTTTTGGCGTTTAATTTTAATCGAAATTCAGTAGCCAAATGATCAAGTAATACTTGAAGACCTTCCAGAGAATCAGCGACTAAAACCGTATTGTCGGCATATCGGATATTGTTCGTGTTCACGCCGTTGATAGAAATACCCTCAGTGCCTTCTTTTAAAGGTTTTTCAAATATTTTGTTTGGATAAATATTAAAAAGAATGCAACCCTGCCGGACACCTTTTTTTATCCGTATTTCAGCAGATATTTGTTGGTCTACCTTGATTTGCGCAGTCTGATTCCAGTGGAGATTTGGAATTATCTTGAGTTCTCTATCATGTAGGCCTACATCCTTGAGAATTTTCATAAACTTCTCATGTTGTAACCTGTCAAACGCTTTCTCATAGTTTACGAAGCATGCGTATACAGGAACAGAAACATCTCTACATCTTTGATCTAGCACTTGGATGCTAAACAGGCCTTGTTTAGCATCCAAGCATCCAATGTTGATATATGCCAATCAGAGGGAATGATCGGTAGAGCATATCAAAAAGTTTCACCGTGGGGGAAAAAGACTCTTCATTTGTAAGGATTTCTGAGTAGACACCGTCTGAAGCGGCAGGTTTCCGTTTTTGTATAACTGAATGTCGTGTTGGACTTCTTCCTTAGTTATATCTAGTCCTTCTCGTGAATACTCTTCAGGAATTTCCGATCTCCCGTCCTAAAACGGGAATTCGATGTAACTGCACCACTGTTTTACTTTGTCGTTGACATCAAGAATGAGCTTACCGTGACTGTCCAACAGAATGCTGGTCTGTTGAGGTCTGTATACACCAGCAGCTTCTTTAATTTTCTTATGCATATTAAAACTGTTATATTTTGCCCCGAGGTCTTCGATTTCCTCACACCGTTCGTTTAGCCAATTTTCTTCAGCTACCCTGATTTTGTTTTTTATTTCAAAATTCAATTGACGATATGCGTGCTGGGTCTCTTTGCAGGCGTCTTTCTTCCTTTAGGTCGAGGATTTCATCAGTCATCCAGAATCCAGCTTTTTTTCCTGACCCTAGTGTTGATGGAAATTCCGAGCTGACGCTGATACCGGTTCATATAGTCTCCACTTCTTGATTCTCTGCCCAGTTTATTACGTTCAGTTCATTATCTAATTCGTTTCTAACTTCGGCCAGAGTTGTTAAGTTGTTTAGTATTCTCAGATTCAGTCTCGGACTGTTGGTTTTATTTTTAGTGTCAACTGGATCTTTGCTTCAAGAGGAATTGTGATCCGAATTTATATCTGCGCCAGGGTAAGTCTGCAGATTTGATGCAAGGGAGTGAATTCTACGCCTACCGGTAGGTCCCATTTGTTTCATTGATTGCGTGCCTACCGTATGTATAACGCTAAAACATTATGGTAGGTCCTCAATTGCCACATGATATAACGCCTATCGGTAGGTACTGTTTGCAAAAAGAATCCTGAGCCTACCGGGTAGGTTCACATTAATTCAAGAATCCGTCGCCTACCTATTGTGCATATATATGTGCATTTACGTTCGATGTGTGATATATTTGAAAAAGGTTTTCCATGTTTTTGGTGGATTTAAGCTTCCGAGAGTCTTCTTTTTGAAGTTTGGCGAGCGGAGCGAGCAATCCAGAGGCTCAAAAATATTTAAAATTTCAAGGGGTTATACCTATTTAATAAAGGTTTTTCAAGTTTTTGGTGGACTCACCGGCAAGCAGAGCGAGCAATCGCAGACTCAAAAATATTTTGAACAAGAAGGTGATATATTTGAAAAAGGTTTTTCACGTTTTTGATGGATTTGCTGTCCCGAGGATCCTCTCTTCGAGGTTTAGCCAGCATAGCGAGCAATCGGAAACTCAAAAATAATTTCAAGGTGTATGCAGAAGGATTTTCAATAGGTTGCCGTCTAAAATGACGCAGATTTCAAACATCAACAAGTTTAAAGTCCAAATTAGAAAGATGTTAGGTACTAATAAAGGCTTATCACCCAGTGGACGAATTTCTTAATGACAATTTTACAAACAAACAAAAATGTATAAGGTAACGCATTTAGCTAGCAAGAGCTGACTGGTTGGTAGGATATACGGATTCTAAAGTAAAAAAACACCTCCCATAGGCGCTTGATCAATTTACGAAAAAGGACCTACCCACCAGTAGGCGCACAATCGGTGGATGAAAAAGGACCTACTGGTAAGGCGTACGACCGTTGGATAACAAAGGACCTACCGGTAGGCGTAGGATTCACTCCCTTGATGCAATATCATTGGAATCGGCAAAATCAGAGCTGAGAGTATTACAGTGCCAAAAGTGCTTTTAGAAAGTTTTTATGGAATCAATTATTTTCATGAATAAAAAAGTTATGAAGCTTTTCCTATTAATAGAGTCCAAATGGGACCACCCTGTACATGCTAGAAATTAAAATATCATTTTTCAAGGAGTACCTATATACTGTTCCTATTTCATCAACCAAAGTCAAATTACGATATTTTACCAATAGATAATAAAAAAAATCTTTGACCTAATTTTTCAGTATCACCCTGTATCGCTACGAGGTCGATGCAATGAAAGAAAATGCTTATTTCTACTTCTTAAATAATATACTAAAGTTTCAACAAAATCTGTCGGTGACCGAAATCCATAAGAAGTGTGAGATGTTCTTTTGACAAATGTAGGATTTGATAAAAACTTATGGAAAGACACGTCCGCCGGTCAATAGGAATTATTTTCACGAAAAGGCACACTACACGCAATCATCATTGTTAGGAAAAAAACTTGAAAAAACCGAGGAAATAATAGTTTCCAGTTTCTACACGTATAAAAGTCTTGTCAACAAACCACTGTCGTTCTGTGCCACTGTCAATGGCTTTCAATTATTGTTTTTATGCTTTTTTGGCGACTGACAGTCTGACGCCAGAGAGATAGGCTTCTAGATCGAAAAGGTCAACAATGCATTTTTTTGAATGTTGTGGTTTTGGCTTAAATTTTGAAATCGAGATGTTCTAGAATTTCTAAAACATGAGCGACGCCCCTACCACGTGAGGTTGAAGTCAAATCCCTAATCTCTTTGACAATTTTGATGACGTCGGCGAGTTTTCGCTCACGAAAAGAAACAATCTTACTTGTTCTAGAACAAATCAAAAATCGAGCATAGACTCGAATTCACAACAGACAGGTACCACTACGTAAGTACCTATGCTTCTGGTTTTTTCTCTCAGACATTTTCTTCTCTTTAAAACAAGACAACATATTTCCACACAGAATAGGTAAGTACACGATAGCGAAATTTTCGTTACTTAGACAAAAAATACCATAAAAAAGTAAGGTTATGAGCAGAAAATGTCGAAAAATCGACAAAAGTGAGCTGGCAACGTTGCATAAGTAATGCCAACCTTCAAAGAAGCCGAGAGTTTACAAGCCCTGGGTTGAAAAAGCTTGGATTTTTCGAATTGAGTAGGTAGTTAAGTTAGCCCAGAGTTACAGTTAGCCCAGGGCCAGCAAACTCTGCGAGTTATCCCTTGATTGATAAATCGGCCCTAAATGATTTTATTTAACCCCATAAAACAGAACAATCACTCCATGAAAGGCCATACCAAATAATTGACCTACGGGCCAGAGAAAGGTTAAAGCGTCACTGAATGTGCTACGTGTGTAATGAAGGATTGGAGTAAGAGTAAATCGCACTGCATAAGTCCGTAGATTGGCTGTAAAGCGTCGAAACGAGTTAGGATTTGAGGATGAAAATCTTATTGTTGAGAACTCAAGGTGGATTTTGACATTGAAAATTTTGAAACATAAACAATAACGCTTGGCCCCGATTGGTAGGAAAATGAGGTGTCCCTGCAGGTTGTAATCAGTTTTAACATGCATGAGGTGCAAATGGCATCTTGCGACCAATAAGCGGCATTGTGTGCAAAACCACATAATGGAAGATAAATAACTTGATAATTAGTGGACTGTATAATTAGGTGGACTGGATGATCGACTGGATAGGGAACTAAAACACACGCGCTTTTCACTGACACTATATTTACAACAATTTACACAATATTTACACTATTTACAATTACTACTACAAGATGACAAGAAGCCAGAGCTTGCTTAGATGCCCAACAGGGCAGAGCTAGATTATAAAATTTATTAAAATGTGAAAAGGTTTCTGGATGCTTGTTAACGTGGACAAGCTCCAAGCTACACTGCTGCAATGACAAAAATGGCGCGCAATATATTGACAGACATGACAAAATAGACATGACGACAACGCTGCAGTGTTGCAAACTTTATATGTATAAAAATATTTTGCCATCAAAAAGAGATAGCATGATTGTTGGAACATGTTTCCAACACATTGTTTATGTTTCAAAGTTGACAGTGGCAAGTCAAAATCTATTTTGAGAAAAAATACAGTATATAGTTTGTCATACTTCTATTTGTGTTTATTTTAAAAACACACAAATGCCCACCAAACAAGTACTTTTCAAAATACCCTCGTACATTGTACATTCACATATATAGGCACCTAACTAAAAACATGCACCTTTTTGTAAAAGGTCTAAACTTAATCAACATTTTTTAAAGCTACCTACCACAAATACATGCAAAAAGCATGAAAATTCAGTATTTTCAGGTTGCCTGAGGTAGTATTAGAGAAATCCCCGTATATCCGAAACTAGTCATAGGATCGGTTTGTACCCATGAGAACGTTTACTCAGGAGGTCGAAATATACAACATACCAAAATTTGGTTAAATTTCGCGTTCAACCAAAATCCCATAAGAAGTGTGCGGGGTCCTTTTTTGAACTTGTAGTTTTCTCAATACTGCAAAAATAGTTGGAAATACGTCCGTAGCTACACACTGTTTAGAAAAAAAAACGACGGATGAACGTTCAAAATTATTTGCGTTGGTCGAAACTACAACCCTGTTTATGTAAAACAGAATAATACTTCGAATTTTCGCCAAAAAAAGAAAAAACGTTTAACACACCATTTAACCAAATGAAGATTTCTATTTTTTTTGACAGTCAAGTTAGGGCACACTATAGGGGCGACAGCATTGACATCTCGCGTTGCTGTAATAAACTATAGGCCTGACTTTAAACCTTAATAGAAAAAAAGTTATGACCTTACAAAGTTTTCCAAAATCTAAATCATAAGGTAGGTAAGTACCTTCTTACTAAAATGATGAAATTTCAAAAAAATTTATGTTGAGATTTTGCGTTTATATGATCAGTTGGAACCCCACAAACTCCAAACACTAAATTATTCTGAGATTTGAAGCCGAAATCTATGAAGAAAGGCACTCAGAAGATTGAAAAATTGATAAATTTACCCCCAATTGCTTAACGCTATTTTATTTCTGGAACTATAAGTCCAAATGAGAAGAAATTTTCAGGGATTGTAGTGCTCCATTGGGATAAGAATTGCTGGAAATTTCAGCTTTCTATCTATAACAGAAAAAAAATTATCGGGTAGTTGTAAGTAGGTATTTGAAATGGGGCATTCTCGACTGGGACACTGTATAATAATAATGTAGATTTTTTTTTTAAAAAAAACACATCTACATATAAATATTTTCTGATTTGATTTACATTAAAACTACATTCTTATACATTTGCTTATTATTTATTAATCTTGCAAGTTCTTTCTAAAATTGCAATATACTATGTACTGTGTAAATAGGTAGGTACTACTTACAAAACGGATTGCGAATATAGAGTCGACAAATTAGTCCTACATACCCATCTGCTAATATTAGTTTTTTGTTATTGTAAAACTTAAAATATACATTATATGTAATAATTTCTATAATGATGCAAACCATCAAACAATTTTTCTCTAATGTAAAATTTGATTTCATTTTAATGTGGTCAGACTGGTAAGTACCTACATACCTACTTAGCATAGCCTACTTAGTTTTAAGACATAGAGAAAATTTTATAGGCTCTAGAGCCATGAACCCCTTTGAAATTTTTTTAAAACTTACGAATTTTCTCTAGAAAATATTCTACATGGCTTTACTTAGATTGCTCATGGTTTCCTTAGTCATTTCGAATAGTCCGAGCTACGAGCTACTCTTACAAAATGTCTTTATTTGCAACTCAGCGGTCCAGTATAAAAGTCGCAAAGTTTTGGTGATTCTAGAAAAAAATAACTGTGAAGTATATATTCCAACAAAATTCATCAATATCAATAAATGTCCGTAGATTAGTTCACAAATAAAATGCAAATTCAAAGGGATTTGATAAATGTTCCACTATAACGTTTTTAGTACTATTACCTATTGTGGTTCTAATTACCGACTACCTACCACCATTATTGATATCAATAAGGTGGCTTTCTATAATGATATCATGGTATGGCAAAAATACCAAATTGGTAATACGTACCATATTCTACTAATTACTACCGGCAATTAATTTTTTTACGTCATGGAATAATAAATGGATTTCATTTTATTATTTTTGCACAATAACATTTAATACCGTTCATTAATCGAATTTTGTAGTAAAATTTGCGACGGTGTGATTGGTGTGAATCTAATAATAATTAGTTATTTTTTATGGGTAGGTACTATTTAAATTAGGTGAACGAAAATATCTATGCACATGTTTCTAATTACCATTTGCAATGAAATCATAAATACTCGTAAACAGTAATTAAAGTACCTATCTATGTCTAATTTTTTTTTGCTGATGGAGTTTTTTCATACTTTAAGGATGATTGAATCATTATTAGGTAGGTACCTACCTAAATTGTTACTACTGAAGTAAAATGGACTTAATAGAAGACAACTCTCAATAGTTTTGTATCTACCATCTACCTACTGATGACTTCGGAAAACTAATAATTTCGATAAATTATGTAGGAAGTCATAGAAGCTATGAATAAATAAATTCTTATTAGGTGCTATCAAAATTTCATATAAATTGCTCCTGTCAGCCTGTTTACCTTTATGTATTTTCACCGTTGCATTAATTACAGTCACATTCATTATTTATAAACTGATGTCATGTGCTTGTTTTTGGTACCTAATTGCTAAGCATTGGTTATAAAAGGGCTACACTTCTTTTCACAAACTAGTGCAAATTGATATTATTGTGAAATGTGAAATACCTACTAATAAATTTATTTTAAGAGAAAATTGTGTCCGGAATTTGGATTTGGGCATGAAGTTTTTCAAAATCAGCCAGTAGCGTCACAGAATATTGTTGAAAAAATAATAATTGATTAGATATATATTTCAGAATACCTTTCCACAAACAAAGTAAAAAAATCACATTTGAAACAAAATTATTCATTTTAAATAGATAGCCATTCTTTCTAGGCAATTAAACGCGATTTTGATGACTATACATAAAAACCGGCCTCCTCTGTATATCTACAAACCCACTAATTATTAAATAAAACGATTTCTGGTTATACGACATCACGACCAGGTCGATTTTCTATGGCCTTAAAACTATAATGTTTATACCAAAATCGTGATACGGTTAGACCATCCAAAGCACAATAACTATACAATAGATTTATTTGAAAACGACGGTTGGCTACAATTAGTTTAGTATTTTTCACATGATATTGGTCGCAATTACGGAAAATAACTGGGCAATTTTTCTCTGAATCAAAAAGAACTAATTATATTAGATTTATTATTGTTTGTTCGTTTGTTGCAGCTGATAATCTATTTCCTGTGATTTTTATTGTATTTACTTTCTTATTATGTTAGTAACTGAAATGAATCTAAACAACATCACTAAAACTAGAAAAAGTAAGTAAAAATTGTTGAAATATATATATATATATTATATATATATATATTTTTTTTTAAATAATTTTTTTATTGCTACAGGTGGTGTCATTCCAATAAGGGCCCTAATATGGGTAATGCTTTTTTCAAGTACCCTTTTCCTTTACATGCTCAGGACCAATATTTCCATTATTCTTCTGGCTATGGTGGATACTGAGGGCACCAGTAATTCCTTAGTTGCTATTCCCGAGTGTAAAGTTATAAATGGAACAAAAATCTTTGATACAACTTACTATAATGACTCTAGTTTGGCCGAAAAGCAAATAAGTGGCAAAAATTTTAAGGTATGTAACCTATCGAGTATCTTATTATTTTCTTCCAAATTTTTAAAAATCCCGAACATCTAAAATTCAATATGTTTTATTATAAACGGCATTAGTTATGGTCATGAATTAGTTATCAAGTTGTTTTGACAATAATAGAATAGGTAATTAAATAATCGCAATGTGTATTTTCCAAATTTCAATGGCCCATTTATACGACCTAGAAGTTTACAATAACATTTTTATTACGTATAGTACTCACAGCAGTTCATGATTACAAATTAGAAAGAATACAATTATTAATATTGTATCACTAGGTAGGTTATTGCTTTATTATTTAACGAGGTTCTCTTCTTTGAAAAACGAAGCAAAGAAACTGTCGAAAGTGTGAGGGAAATTTTAGTTATTTCAGACTCTCTTTTTTTCTAAAAGATTCTGAAAGAGAAGGAGAACCGCGAAATGTTCTTCCGTCATCTTACAAATATTTCATGTAAAGACTAAATTGCTGGAAAACCGGAGAAAACAAACTGACAAAATATTTCAGCTTAAATCCATTCTAGTCACATGTAAAAAGCAATATTATTTTCAAATTCACTTATAGATAATAATATGTTTATTATTTTAGCCCAACACCTACAACTGGGATTCTAAACTACAAGGCTACATCTTAGGAGCTTACTTTTGGGGTTTCGTGATTAGCAACATTCCAGCGGCGGCCATAGCTGAAAAATACGGATCCAGAAAGTGTCTGGCAATTTCTTTCATAGTTAGTTCAGTGTTGACGCTGCTTGGACCCCTGTGTGCTTCTTTACATCCGTATTTGTTGATAGGGTCGAGGTTTTTTATTGGATTGTTTGCCGTAAGTCATTCGCAAATAATACATTAAATGTTAAGAGAAGCAGATGTTGTCAAAAGGTCTTAATAATATAAATCTTTTTTGCTTGTAGGGAACAGTTTATCCAGCAGTTCACTGTATGATCTCCAAATGGGCCCCACCAGAGGAAAAGGGCAAATTTATAAGCGCCACTTTGGGAGGTTCATTAGGAACTGTCCTTACATGGCCTCTTTTAGGCATGTACATATAAAAAATTTCTAGTATCTTAATACATCACTTATCAACTATTTTTAGGTAATATAATTGAACACATAAGCTGGGATTGGGCGTTCTATCTAACAGGTATAATTGTTCTTTTGTGGACCGTATCCTGGACATTTTTAGTGCGGGATTCTCCCGAAGAACATCCTTGGATAAGTGACAAAGAAAAAGAATATATTATTAACAGTTTGTCTGGAACAGTTTCAACAACAAAAGTGAGAAACTAATTTTGTTATACTTAAAATAATTGCTCTTATTTTATCCAGAGAATACCTCCATACAAATCTATAGTGTGCTCATTACCAGCGTGGGCTCTATTCGTGGCACAATTTGGTAACCTATGGGGTCTATTTTTTCTTATGACTGCTGGCCCTAGATTTATGTCGACTGTATTGGGATTCGATTTAGGACATACAGGAATTTTGTCGGCTTTGCCATATTTAGCTAGAATGATTGCAGGATTCGTTTTCGGTATCGTGGGAGATTTGATGGTGAGGAGGGAATTGATGACCAAGACTGCTGTGAGAAAATCGTTTATTTTATTATGTGAGTAGAATAATTTGTGGTATAAACATACAATATAGTTAGTATTTTTAGCTCATATTGTGCCAGGTTTACTCCTTATATCGCAAACATTCGTCGGATGTGAAATAACTTGGGTTATAATTCTAATTACTTTATCATTGGCTTCCAACGGAGCGAGTACCATCACCAATCTTTCGAATGCCCAAGATTTAGCACCAAACTTTGCTGGTAGTATTTATGGAATAGCAAATTGTATTGGTAGTACCACAGGCTTTATAAGTCCCATAATTGTTGGGTTTGTTACTGCAGAACATGTTAGTTTTTCGCTATGGTGTTTTTCATATAGGTACTTATTTATTCTATTTTTTTTTTTAGAACGGTTTAAGTGAATGGCACACCATTTTCTATATTGGAGCAGCAGTTTACATAGGATGCGGTATTTTTTTTGCCATTTTTGGCACGGCCGATATACAACAGTGGAATTATTCTGAAGATGAGAGGCCTGAAACGTCGATAACCAGAGAGGGTATCGACAATGTTGCTTTTGAAAAAATAAGTTGTGAACATAAATTGTGATAATAATTTGTTGGTTTTAATAATTATTGTGATATTACAATTACTTGTACCTATGTTTTTTTTCTTTCCAAAATCGACCATAAACCCTATGCCCTATAGAAATGCACCCAATGCATTCCCAGAAATAGGCTTAAAATATCTTATATAGGTACTATAGTAATTACCCTTACAGAAAAAGTTAAAATAAGTAGGTAAATATAGGTATATAGCAAGTAATTTGTTATTTATTTTTACTACAAAAGTAAAAATCGCATGAAGCCTAATATCATTATTAATATTTATATTTTTTATCTTTACATTGATTATAAACATTTTTAATTATATTTGTTCATCAAGATAGGAGTACTTAAAACGTAGATAAACTTAAAAATGTATACTTAGAATTTATTGTGTAAAATATTCTCTTTGGTAAGTCTAGGAAAATAAGCATCAAGACTTGTTTTTATTCTCGAAACAGGGAAGCAGCGTTCTCATTAGAACGAAGGAAGGTTCTATCTTCGTCGCTCATATTCATATTTCCATAACACTGACAAAGACAGAACCTTCATTCTCATGAGAACACTGTTCCCCGATTTCGAGAATAAGGACGCTGGTTAAGGTTTAAAAAGAAAAATAAAACAAATTTAAATTCAAATTCAAAAAAATATTATTTTCGTTTTCAAGCTTCTTAAAAAAAGTATAAATTTAAGCGACGAGGTCAAGAGTGTGTCTTGAAAATCCTTATTTTCCACTGCAAAATTTACATAAAGAATTTGTAAAAATCAATAAGGTTAAATTGATAAAAAAAAAACTTACTATCCAGACGCAGACTGAGCTGAAGCCATAGCGGATGCCGATGCATAACCTTTACCACCATAACCACCTCCTTGATGTCCACCCCCTTGATGATTGCCACCTCCTTGATTGCCACAACATTGATCTCCACCTCCTTGATGTCCACCCCATTGATGTCCACCTCCTTGATGTCCACCACCACCTTGATGATATGTATAATTAATGACACAATATACTTTGATGAATAGTACTTACCTCCTTTACCGCCACCACCTCCAAAACCTCCTCCGCCACCTCCCAAACCTCCTCCGCCACCAAAACCACCTCCTGCTCCTCCTCCTAGTCCACCACCAAAGCCACCTATAAAAAAATACTTCCAGTTTTCTAGATGCTCAAAAACATATGTAATTTCATATTAAAATTTATATTTTGTATTTTTTTAGCAGATTTATGTTTTATTTACCACCAAATCCACCCCCACCGCCTCCGCCGCCGCCTCCGCCTCCATGCTTTCCGAAGCCACCAGGGGATCGTTTTTCTCTAGTTACATCGGGAACTTTGACAGGCTCAATGATGAGAACCTAGGCAGAACAGAAATAAAATATAGTTTGTATAGGCAGCTACCTGAAATTTGAATTGTTTTTGTTGTTGATATTTTGTGACTTAATGGTCCTTTGCCATCCCCCAAACCCCATACACTAAACTATTCTCAGATTTCAAGCCGAAATCAATGAAAAAAGGCACTTAGAAAAATTGAAAAATTGATAAATCATCCCAAATTGCTCAACACGATTTTATTTCTGGAATTAGGAGTCCAAATGAGCTGAAATTTTCAAGGAATGTAGTCCTATACTGGGATAAGAGTCTCTGGAAATTTTAGCATTCTATCTTTAATAAAAAAAAAAGTTATGACCTTTCAAAGTTTTCCAAAATTTAAATCTACCTAAGTAGTACTAAAATGATGAAATTTCAATTTTTTTTTGTTAAGATTTTGTGTCTTAATGGTCCTTTGGGATCCCCCAGACTCCATACCAGGGCCGGATTTAGGCACAGGCAACCGAGGCAACCGCCTAGCGCGCCACAATTAGGGGCGCCAAATCGCAAATAAAATTATTTCGAGTGAACAAGTTAATTACAAAAAAAAATAGCTATTTATGTACCAAGGGGATTATGTAGATTATAATGCCCGAAGGCGAAACTAGCCCGAGGGCCTATGGCCCGAGGGATATATTTCGCCTGAAGGGCATTATAATCTTGAAATCCCCGTGGTGCATACAATGCTTTATTTTCTACTCAACACAATGTTTTTTCATCAATTTGTTATTAACAAAATCAGTTAAACTTGTGTGACAGAATATTGTTTTGTATTTTGACATGTACCTGCACCTGTGACCTGTACCTGTACCTGCGACCTGTACATAGAAACGAAATAAATTAATATATCTATAAACATCTCATAAGGTAAGGCAACGGTGGTGGTCCTGTGGGTTAACGCGCTGGACTACATGGGAAACATTGATGGTAGACCGGGTTCGAATCCTGGCTAGACCGAAAATTATTTTCAGTCAGACATTTAGTGGCTGCCTAGGGTAAAGTGCAAATTAATAGAACGACAACAACAAAAACACCTTAAGGTATTATAAGCGGGCGTTATAGATCATAACGCCCGCAAAAGCGGGCGTTATGGATCAGGTTGTTATAGGTGTGTTAACGTATTTCGTTTCCTAGGTATTATGGATCTATAATAGTAAAGTAGAAAATAAAAAGTTTTACATTCAACTGAACTATTATAATCATATAATACCTTGGTAACGATAATCATAAACAGGGTCTTAACTCCCGCGCGGGATTTAAGGATTTCATAACTCCCAAGGGAGTTAAGGAAGGGAGTTAAGAATATCATAACTCCCAAGGGAGTTAAGGATTTCCATAACTCCCGCTTTTACCTTGAATAGGTAAAACTTAGAGAAAAAATATAAATTTTGGTTTATGGTTTATTCCTTTATAAAAATAGACAAAATACAGTAGATCCAGTAGGATATAAAATTATCTATGTACCACAGGAATTATCAGGTGTTAATACCCAATGGCAATTGGTGTCCCTCGGGCCAGAGGCCAGGGATGCTATTTCTAGTACAATTGTACTAAATCTAGCACAATCATGTTTCACCTAGTACGCTAGTACCTCTCTCATAAATCTAGTACAATTTGGATTACGAGTCGAGTGTCGCTTTTCGCTCTGTACCGTACCCGAGTTCTGAGCTCTACTCTCTACTTGTGGGTTGGTTTCCACGTTCCACACAAACTCTTTTATTTTGTGACTTGACGTGTGTTATCGAAGCTTATTCGGTTATTTAGCCGATCACGGTAATCGGTAGTCGATTTATAACTAAATATGTAGAAATTTATTAATTTCTATCATTCAGGGCCGATTTCTCAATAGCGAGTCATCCCGGGTTCAGCATAACTCCAGGGTAAACATTGCAACTAGACCGGTTTAGCCTGGAGTTAAAACCAACCCGGAGGTAACTCATCGCTATTGAGGAACCGAACCTAAAACAAGTGATATTTACCTCCAATTAGCAGAGCCTACATTTGTATTCAAATTTTGACAATTTGTGCCCTTTCAGCTAGTACACAATGTTGCCAATCTAGTACAATTATTCCCTACTTTCTAGTACAATTTCTTTAGTGCTGATAGCATCCCTGCCAGAGGCCCTTGAGACACAAACTTTGCCCTGGGGTATTAACACCCTCATAATTCCCTTGATACAAAAGTAACTATTAGGTAGTATGCTACAAGGATAATAAGGACAAAATAAAAGATTCAACATTATTGTCCGGTAAAAGGTAATTTATGTGTCGTCACTATGTCACCTGTCACCGCTCATCAAGGCACTTTCGATCTGCTTTGTCTCAAGATAAATTGAACGGACTTTCGCTCTAGGACTTGAAAACGTTATAGTCTTTAACCATTGATGGTTATAACATGTTCGATGGTGTTGATTATAGGTCTGCTCTCCTCACAGAAATCACAAACCAGTCAGAACGTTTTTGATTGGTGCAAATCTTCAACAACCAGTTTTATGATTATTTTCAACCAATGAAACTTCCTCTGACTGGTCTGTGATTTCTGTGAGAACAGACCTATCAACGAACTCATCTCTGACTTTGCAAGACGTAAATCCAGACGGGTTCATTTTTAGTGCTGATAATTTATAATTTAATTAGTTTTGAGAAATTATTTTTATGTTAAGTTAATTTGAAAAATACCTATATACTATAGGGGTCCATTCGAAAACTTTCAATGCGAATATCTCTGAAAGTGAAAAAGTTAGGAGAACGTAATTTAGTACAAATGTTATATAGGTAGGGGGAACTAGAACTACCATATTTTGTTTATGGGGTCAGTGACCCATGCACCCCAACCTCAAAATTTTGAACGGCTCCACCCCTTTTGTGATACTTAAAGTTATATTGTTGAGTACTTATATTATTCACCTGCACAAGATCTTTTTTTTTTTTTTAAAGAAAATTTTAGGTAGGTATCAGAAAAGAGGTGGTGCCATTCAAAATATGGGGGTTCGGGTGCATAGGCCCAAAGGGTCATTATAACGGAAATATGTTGGTTCTATAGTTGCTCCTACCCCTACCTGTATAACCTTTGTAACAAATTACGTTTTTCTAACTTTTTTACTTTCAGATATATTCGCATTGAAAGTTTTGAAATTGACACCCTGTATATATCTACAGTATAGATCTGTTCTCACAGACATCACCACCTGTCAGAGCATCAGAGCGAATTTCATTGGCTGTAAACTATCAGAAAACTGGTCGCTGGCAATTTGCACCAATCAAAAACACTCCGACTGGTTTGAGATTTCTGTGAGAAGAGATCTCATGTAATAAGTAAACATATGATATACTTAAAAAACTGAAGTTACTTTTTTTCTTTTGTTCTCCTACTGTCTTAACGATACCTAGCCTAAAATTCATTGTTTATCATATTGATCCTCAACCATTTTGACAATACAGTTTGAGAAGGGGGCGACAGAATGGAACTTTGCCTCGGCATATAAATGCTATTGGACCGGCCCTGCTCCATACACTAAATTATTCTCAGATTTGAAGCCGAAATCTATGAAAAAAGGCACTCAGAAAAATTGAAAAATTGTTTGGTAATGGTCCTTTGGGATCCCCCAAACTCCATACACCAAATTATTCTGAGACTTGGAGCCGAAATCTATGAAAAAAGGCACTCAGAAAATTGATAAATTTATCGCAAATTGCTTAACATGATTTTATTTCTGGAAATATAAGTCCAAATGAGCTGAAATGTTCAGGGATTGTATAGTTCCCTACTGGGATAAGAATTGCTGAAAATTTCAGCTTTCTATCTAAAATAGAATAAAATTTATGATCTTTCAAAGTTTTCCAAAATCTAAATCATAAAGTAGGTACCTAGGTACTTATTTTGTATGAATAATGGAAAATATTTTAAGTATAGTTTGATTGATACATAATAACAACTAATTCTAGTGATACATAGTTGTACCCTACTACGATTAAAAGAGATAATATATTTTGGTACCTTGGTATTTTCTCCAATAGGCTTTTCTACTGTCAAGCTACTAGGAAATGCTTCTATAGCACAAGCAACGAAAACCAGTACAAGCAGAACTCGATAGGAAGCCATCTTCGCAGACTTTGATTTAATCTCGACGTTCTTCAGTTTATATACCAATCTTCAATTATGATTTTTTTTTTTCAATTGTTTATATTATTCCGTGAATTTTATAGCAGCTAAAGCTGGTCTGATTCAAGGTTACAGGGATTTTTTGCTTATTATGCAAATACTGTTTTTTGTTTTAGGTTTCATACACATCCTGGATTAGAATCAAACATATGAAGGAATGAAAAACAAAAACATGGTAATTGGAATCGATTTTTTAGTATTGAACTTTAAAATCGTCCAAAAAAAAAAAATGGCCATTTGGTTGAGTTTTCTTGATTGATATAAGTAAAAGCTAACATATAAGTAGCTTCTTTTTATTCAATGGATGGATGGAGCACCTGGCTTAGACTTTCCACTGTCTTTCATCTTTTCAGTCGGGAACATAAGTCCAATGATAAAAAAGCACAAAAATAAAAGAATTCCAAAGGCATTATCAATATTTTCGATCATAGACTTCGATAATACATTTATAAATAATTTGCCTTGACCCTGAAACGTTTTATGTAACATATAGACAACAAAAAAACATATTATGAATCACATGCGACTCATAGGACAATCCTTAGATTAGGGACAATCCATGGAAAAGAATCATCGTTTTCCGGGTCTAATACTAGAGGGCGCGATTGGAAGAGTAGGTTTTTAATCAATAGGTATTTAACTAGTTTGACCTAAAAAAAATAAATAAATACAAATATAATATTTTAGACTTTGATAATATGGTCAGTTACATCAGCCCAGAGCAAACTGAAATAATGATCATCTTTGCAAGTTATTCAAGTAAATTATTATCATCATTAATACTAGAGATAATATAATGTATGATGCTTGCGATTTTAAAAAAAAAGTAAACAAAACATTTGCAATAATTATTATTATTTATTATTATTATTATTAAATACCTACACAAGTAAATTGAATAATAAACTAATGATCAATTGAAATAAACGAAGGGTTATCAGAAACAATAGGAATTACAATAAAGCATGGGATAAATACTACTCTGGAATTATTTTCTCAATAAAATTATTATTTAAAATTACTTCTTGCATCTTTTCACTTCAGATAAAAAGTCATAGGATCAGATTGAATGTTCATCAGTGTAGGTATATAATTCGCAAAACACA
This sequence comes from Ceutorhynchus assimilis, assembly GCA_917834065.1. Classification (NCBI taxonomy): domain Eukaryota; kingdom Metazoa; phylum Arthropoda; class Insecta; order Coleoptera; family Curculionidae; genus Ceutorhynchus; species Ceutorhynchus assimilis. The sequence continues at coordinate 50,544,319 of OU892282.1, forward strand.
CATTAATAAAATGTTGGCCTTTTAAAATTGAGGAAATGGGCCATTACCTCTTAATACGATTACAAAGAAGACATTTCATAAAAAAATTGCTAACACTACTTATTCAGCTCAATAACTTCTTGATTATTCTGAGAAGATAGATCACTCTTCTCCGAGGCGCGGCTTATCTTAATGAGAAAACAATTTACCCATTATGAAATTAGTTATTATTAGTATAGAATAGCTACTGGCGCAATTAGCTTATCTGCTATCAGCTAATTTTTTTTTTTTTAAATGTGTTTTGCCTGTAACTAAATAGTCTAATCATAATGGAATGCATTTCGTGCTGATGTGCTATGAAACCTTGTCGAATTGTTTTATCTTGTGATTTTTTCCAGATAAAAAGGATTTTGTTTTGGAGTCCGTTGAGTGTGATGATTTTTTAAGAAAAACCAAGTAGCCAATTATGAGTAAGTTAAACCCAACTGTAGATTAACGCATGAAAACGCAGTAGAGCAGAGTAGGTCTACTTATCATAAAATCAAAGCTGAAAGATGCACACAAAATATTTCCTAATTGAATTAAATTATTGATTCCGTATATCATATTCTCCATTCTTATGCGTGCCCAAAACTGATAGGCAAATTGCTTCTGTTACTAATTTTTTTAATTGAATGTTATTGACGATAAGCATTAATTAATTATTTATAATTATTACAGTGAGAATGAGTTTATTGAAAATTGAAATTTAAAATTAACGCTTACGCAACAATTTTCTTGTTAAACTCTGTTTTCTGTCATATATTTCCATCTAGCTCAACTGTTTTCAAAAGTTTAGTTTCGAAATTATTTAATCTGAAGCTCTTAAATATTTTTGATTTCTCCTTTATATCTACTTCAGGTGCATCAAACGAGAAAAGTCCCACTCAAAATGAAGAAGTTGGTCTCAAAAGAGAACTGGGACTATTTTCAGCCATAAATTTAATTTTAGCAGTAATGATTGGTTCTGGAATTTTCGTGTCGCCAGCATCAGCCTTAAAATACAGCGGGTCTGTTGGCATGTGCATCATTATTTGGACTGTCTGTGGAATAGTGTCTTTATTAGGTAAAAGGTGCGTTATACATATTTTCAAATAAAATAGCTACTAGCAGATTGTTTTAGGTGCCTTAGCTTTTGCAGAATTAGGCACCGTCATTCCTAGATCGGGTGCTGAGTATGCTTATTTTATGGATTCCTTTGGTCCCTTGCATAAATTTTGGGGTAATCTACCAGCATTTCTGTATTCTTGGCTTATGGTAGTAAGTATCTGTTCGTTTTCACTAGCGTCGATTATTTGAATTTCTTTCAGATAATAATAAGGCCTGCTGAAGTGGCTGTAATAGTATTGACTTTCTCAGAATACCTTTGCCAACCGTTAATGGATCTGCTTTGCATAAAAGATGAAACTAGGAGCGATCAGGTTACAAAAGCTATCGCTTTAGCTGCTTTAGGTAAGCAAGTTGATAGTGCTTATGTTTTTTAAAGATTACTTTTTTCAATTATAGGCATTATTACCTACATAAACATAAGCAGCGTAAAGCTTTACGTTAAAGTTCAAAATATTTTTGGATCATTTAAGGTCCTTGCGTGCCTTATAGTTATTTTTGGAGGAATATATGAATTGTCTATGGGTAAGTAATCAGGTACCAAGTGTAGATAAGGCAATACAAAATTAGTACATTAAAATACAAGTTTCATAAGACGTCATTTTATCGCACTAGCCCTATATTGGGCGAGTGCGATAAAATGTCTTATGAAACGAATATTTTATACTATTTTTCCTATTTTGGTATTGTTTAATTTAAGAAAAACAAATTTTTCTTGGAAATTTTATTCTCATATTTTCTGATTTCATAGTTTAGGTTGGTAACACTACATGCCAAATATAGAAATCTATTATAAAATAGCGAATGACAGTTCGATGGCCATCAGTCAGTCAGTGTCACCAACCTCCGATAAGTAAAAAAGGAGTGTCACAAAGAGCTTCTTTTCGAAACTACTTTTAAGGCGATTTTCAGCCTGGAATGATTATTATTTGGTTATAACCAATGCATTTCCGCCGTCGCGGTTTTAACCAAAGTAGGGGAAGTTGTGATGTCACATATCAGCTGATTTGCTTTTGGTATTTACCACTTATAACCGATTATAACCCAGCTTTGGACTTGGGTTAATCTTTTGGTTACAGCTTTTTGATGTTATTATTTTGGGAATTGGTATTGGTGTTTTGTGATTTTGCGGTTGTGTTGTGGCCTAGCACAATGGAAGAAGTATACACTCACTCACTCACTGCAACTCACCATGTTTAGATCGAGGTTTAGATCATCCCCAAAGAAAATCTGTTCGATAAACGGGACTAACGAGAGATTCCGCTCCATTTTTTGTACCTAAACAACAAACCATTGTTGAAACGAAAAAACAAATAGGAATGATAAACATAATCCTACACTGCTATAACCAAATCATTTCAGCGGTCAGTTCCTTGGGTTATGATTCTTGAGTGGTGGGGGGCTGTGACGTCACACCTGGCTGTCAAAGTTGTCAACCAAAAGAATAACCACGGTATTTACCGATAAATAATCATTCCAGGCTGAAAATCGCCTCTAGTGTCGAAAAGACTGCGATATGACACTAAAATAGAAAATAGTATATTATAAGTATACCTAGGAACCTAGGTAGAGAAGTTGGTCATTATATACCGAGCGCTTTTATAAACCGAGGCGCAAAGCGCCGAGGTTTATAATGCGTAAAGTATACAGGGTGGAATTTTTACATGGAATAAAATTAGTATCAGAGAGCCTGTTTATTTTCTGGAAAAATTAAAAAAAACGGGTCCCTTTATTTTTAGTTTGGCACATTTTTTCAGCCTTTTCATGGAATTTACCCCTCTCGCTTAAGGGTAAAAATCACCCCCAACTTTTTTTTTTCAAATGTAAAGATATGTATTGTAATAGCTCGTTGAAATGGGCATAAAAAAAGGAATATGACCCATTATTTACTTTTGCATTTCGGTGGTCTAGGAAGCGAGAAAAAAATTAAAATATATTTTTCCACACAATTTGTTTACGGTCAAAATTGTTGAATATTTTCAGCATTTCTTCTTGGTAGAACCGTAATGCAAAACAAGTCACATTTGTAACGTTATGTAATTATTTCTGACGTTAACACATTATTTGATGCCTGATAGGGGAGAGTCGGGTATTGGTGCGCACCTAAGCCACTTACCATATTTCGGAAAATTTAAAAGGTCAGGATATTTTTCTGCGATGCATATCGATAATTTGATATATAAGCTACTATATTCCCATGTCAAAACGGTACAGTTTGAATTAGGAAAATGACAACAGCCGATTTTCTAAAAAGTTGCATTGCGCACAATTACCATACTGAAGCGGGTAATGGTGCGCATAGGTATGGTAATCGTGCGCACGCTAAGCGGTTGTAATGTATTGATACTTAAATGCATATATAATGACAAAAATTGTTGCTAAAGCAAAAAGGAATATGAAAGAAAAATGAACTTTATTAGGTGCTAACTGACGTCCCACACATAACCTCAATGACATGTTTGTCCCCGTATCGAAAGTTACGTTATGTCATTGGTGACAAGCTAGCGCCGGTGTCTTGAATTAGACTATCCAGGTTGCTGTCAAACTTAAATTAAAATGTCCGCCAAGAGGCACACAAACCCATTGTTTGCTTGTCAAAGTCACGTGTTTTGGATAGGCTAATAGACCTTTGAAACGATTTGTTTGTCCCCCCAACGGAAGTGAGGTTATGTGTGTGACGTCAGCTAGTGCCTAATTGCGTTTCTTATTGAATCTGTGTCCCATGACGCCTTTGTGGTTTTGCGTGTATATTTGGACATCTTAAATAAAAATAAATTGAAGTTGTGGGTTATGTATAGATATAAATAAAGTCGTCTAAAAGTGCGTACGTCTGGTAATGGTGCGCACCTGCGCACCATTAGACGACTTGGCATTTTTATTTATTAGATTAAAAACAAAAGAAAAATTAAATAAATTTTCAACAAATAAATAAACTAACATATAAAGAAAAGTAAAATGAACAAAACTGTCTAATCAGAATTTATTTATCGCTTAATGTGCAATACTTACAGCTTATTTTCTGGTGCCACAAAACAAGACTGAGACAGGCAAATTTGCAGTTTCGGCCATATTTAATATACAGCGTTGCCACTTAGTGTTAGTTAATTTTATGCGTTTACCACATGATAAATAGATGGCGTGGGAATGGTTTTCATCCATATGTCTCAAAGAGTTTTTCGTTTATCATGGTGCGCACCATTATCGAACGCGCACCAATATCCAACTCTCCCCTACTCGGATTCTCAACCCTAAAATAGTGCGTTATTGCCAAAAATAATTACATAACTAGATTTTATAAGTTTGGTAATTAACTTGCTCATAAATATTTATATGACAAGACTTATATATAAAACTGTTTTCGTTTGAGATAGATATATTTTGTAGTTGCTTTATAGCAATATTCACAAACAGATATATATCAATTATACGGCTTTATCATAAGATTTTATAGTATTTATGGAGAATAATTTATAAAACAGTTCATTCTTAGCAATAATTTAGTTCCGTTCAATACTCTTATAAAACTATTTTATAATTGTTGTGGAACAAAATTGAATAAAACACTTAAAAAAGGGTTAAATAACAGAAGTGTCTCACAAAATACAAAATTATTATAAGGGTAACCTTATAAAAATGTTATAGCACTAACCTAAAATTTAGTTTATCTACCTACGCTGCAGAAAAATCTTGACATTTCTAGTTTTAATTCCAGTGATAATTGATATAGATACCTATTGCTAATTATCAATATGTCAAGCATTTCTTGCTGGATAATATTAAAAAAAAGTGGCAATTTCAGGAAAGAGGTACAGGCTAATTTCGAAAGATCTGATTTGGTGTCATTTAAGCAACATATATCTGTATTAAGGGCGTTTAGCTTATAATAACGTAACATAACATAGTATAGTAATAAAGTAGGTATACAATTTCTAATTTTCTTATAAATGTATTCTACGATAAAAGTATCGTAAAACTTATACAGTGAGATAAACTTTATAATAATATTGTTATTTAAGCAATTTTTCTGAAGGCTATATAACAATAGTATTTTATAAAGGTTTTAATATTATCGCAATTTCTTCAGATATACCGACACCCACGCCACCTAGCACCATGATCTGAAAACAAATATACATGATTCAGAACAGGCGATGCGACGTTGTCAAACTGAATATATTATCTTCAAGTATCCAGAATATTTATTTGAAATTCAATAAAAATTATTAAGGGTTGATTATGATCGAATGCCCTAGACAAATATGCAAACACATGAACAGTTACAAGTTACTGTCTATATTAGGTAGGTACTGTAACTCTGCTGGTAAACCACAGTGAACTAAAAATGAAGATACAGAGAAGGTATAATCTATATACCATGCATCCCTAGCAACATGTCGCCATATTCGTAATTCATAAAAGCAGAGAAGGTTGGACAACCATTCAAAAATCAGTTTTGTATTCGGCATTATGAAAATACGATAAAATATTTTTATTAAACTGTTTTAAGTATGCTATAAAACATTATTTTATAAATGTTTTATTAGTAATTTCAACTAGAGCTACAAAATTTCCAAATAATATTTATAAAGCTGTTTTATACTAAGGTTCACAAAAGACACAATTGCTATATAGGTGAATTTATCTCCTAACTTATAAACCTCTTGTAAAACTGTTTCATAACGATTTTCTAAAGCACTTCATAATATTTTGTAAATGCTATTCGCGATCCTAAAACAACTTTAAAACAATAATAATCTTTTATAAACCTGGGCCTTTTTCATACTTATAGACGTCATATAAGCGTTTACAACTCAACTAAGAAATATCGCAGTTATATAATAAGATGTTTCATAGCAATGTATATGATCCTAATAAGCACATTTGTGCTACTTGGGTGACGTCATTTTCATTATTGACCTAGGTATTTTTTCATTATTTTCATTATTCACCTAGGGAGAGAAATTCAATTTTTTCCTAGGTTCTCAGGTTAGTAGTAAAAAAAATATATTATTTTTCAGGCAACACAAAAAACTTGGCAAAAGGCTTTAAAGGGACCAGTTTTGCACCCAAAGATATGGCGTTGGCTTTCTATAGTGGATTATGGGCTTATGACGGATGGTAAATTTTACATTCTATTTTTTCAAGCAATATTAATTTAATGCCATATTTTAGGTCAGCAGTAACAATTGTAACTGAAGAAATTAAACAACCTGAAAAGTAAGTATAAAATAGGGCAATCAAATCCAGTCCAGGATAAAAATGGAGCCATGTCATAATTTTGTTTACGACAGGGTCAATAAGGGGTAAACTGCATCGGAATTTCAGTTCACGAGTTAGTGAAGAGTTGTAAGGAATTAGGAAAAACGAGTGGAATTGGAATTAGAGAAATACCAGTAGTACAAATTGTGTTCTGGAAGAAGAATTTATTATTAATGCAGTTTCATCATTCCATAGAACTATAAAATAATTATATTATTTCAGGAATATCCCTAGAAGTATAATGATCAGTGTCCCCATTGTTACCGCTCTCTATGTCTTCATGAATATCGCTTACATGACAGTATTGTCAATTCCAGAAATGATGGAGGCTAAAGCCGTTGCAGTTACCTTTGGAGAAAGAGTACTGGGGCCATTTTCTTTTGTAATTCCTTTGGGGGTGGCTTTGAGTACTTTTGGATGCGCTTTAAGTATACAATTTGGTGTAACGAGGTGAAACTCAAATCGCGGCTCGATTCTTATTTTAAAAAATCAATTTTGTCTAGATTGTGCTATGTAGCTGGTCAAGATGGTTTCATGCTTGAGAGTTTCTCCTATGTGCATCACGAGAAGCTCACTCCATCGCCAGCAGTGGTCTTCCAAGGAATTATTGCATTTCTTTTCATTGCAAGTGGTGATATAATACAGCTAATAGAATTTGCTAGTTTTCTAATATGGCTCGCCTATGGCACTGCCATGATCTCTCTATTAGTTTTAAGGAGAACCAAAAAAGACTTACCTAGGCCTTATAGAGTGAGTAGTTAATTTTATAATTTTGTCTTTGATCGAGATTTTTTTGAAAATTCTAGGTGCCCACTTGGATACCAGTGTTCATACTTTTAGTAGCAATCTACCTCAGTGTCACTCCAATAGTGACTGATCCTGATCCCATGTACCTTTTTGCCCTTATGTTCACTTTATTGGGCGTACCTGTTTATTATTGGTTTATTTATAAAGGTCAGCAACCTAAGAGACTAATGAGTAAGCTTAATATTTAAATTATACATTAACATATCGTAATATTATTAAAATAATTGTTTTAGGTAAAGTAACTTATTTATGTCAGGTACTGTTTGAAGCAGTTCCTCCTCAGAGTTATTCAAAGTAAAAGGAAAATCAAAATGTCTTTTTCTTTCTGAAAATACAAAAATCAAGATGCTAATAATAAAGGTTTAGGAGTGAATTGCTGAATTTATTGTCCAAAAACTATGTGCTATGTACATACAATCGTTACATTTTTTTCAATTTCTAAAAGACTAAAAAAGCTAGGGCCGGTACCTTATACCTTATACGTAAACTTGAAATGTAATTAAAAAAAGTTATGAGTAGGTACCTCAGTACTAAATTAATGAAATTTCAATTTTTTTTATGTTGAGATTTTGTGTCTAAATAGGGACTTACGTTTAATGTTATTATTGACAAGAACTCTTCCTATTCGGAAAATTTTGTTGTTTTTGGTGTATATAAACAGGGTTGGACTTGTTCCATTTTTGCGTTTTGTAACTTTTACTTTTCAACAAACATGTTGACCATAGGCGGTTCTAGGTGGGGGCTTGGGAAATCTGGAATTAGCCCCCTCGCTCCCCAAATTTAAATTAGTGATGAGTGGCAAAAGTTCGCAGTCCCTGAATAAAAAATATTCAAGCGTTAGGATTAATTAACTACATAATTTCAATAATTTCACTGATTTAATAGCCTTATCTAATTATTTCATAAAATGTTATTCAATTATTTCATAAATATCCGTCTGGAAACAGAGGCAACCCTAGCCCCCACCACTAGGGACAGGGTTGTCTCTGTTACCTGTAGGTGTGTGTAATAAGTAGGAGCGAGGTAGGAGCAGCCAAAGTTTACGCGCTGCTCTGCTAATCGCCGTATTTTAAGGAAGGTTTAACGATAATCCAGGCTTAAAGTGACATTTATGCATGTAAAAATGTCACTTTAAGCGTTGATTATCTCTAAACCTCCCTTAAATCGTCGGTGCAAACGGCAATAAGCGGTATTGTCTAGATACGATGTTAATCTGTAGCTACGTTGGAAACCTTTGGAGTGAAGACGTTGTAAAACTTGTGTTTTTGTTCGGGTTGATTCACAGTTGCATATTATTTTTCGCTCTGTTGTTTGGTTGTTTTGGTTGTAGTTTCGAATCCCACTGATGTCAAACTGTCAAATCAAACATTTTTAATTTCAACTCTTTTTCTATTAAAAGTAGGAAGTAGGTTTTTGTTTTTTTTTTTTATCACCTTTATTTGTACCTCAGAATACTTTTATTTTATGTAGAACAAAACATCATCATGTTACTTGTAAACAAAATTTCTTTTGTAATAATAAAACCGAGAATGAAACTTTTGTATTTTTCATAAATAAATAAAAACAATTTTGACTAAATATTTATTAAAATATAAGGTTTTTGGGCGTGGCAGCCTCTAGCAACGCTTGCAGGGAAGCGACCGCGGACCAGGGGCTTCAGCCCCCCCAGCACAGATGGGCTAGAACCGCCTATGATGTTGACTTTTTGTTTAAATCATGTTTCAATATTCAAATTAAATATGAAGGTTTTAAAGGGTCGTAAAGGTCTAAAGGTGTAATGTTCTTATTCAACATTAGACGATCGGCAAAGCATAGATATTTATCTATTTGTTGAACTGTCGCTGTATCTATATTTTACGCTGCTAACTACTGACAGGTAATGAATTATGTGAATTGAAGCAGCACGGTATACCAGGACCGCAACTAGGGGGTGGCGAACTAGACGCCTGCCTAGGGCACCGGAGTATCGAGGCGCCTAATTTAATCCATCCATATTTCACAATCCAAAAAAATGCAACGGTTTTACGCTTCATTTGTCGTAGCACGGAAATTTATTTTGCTTGTATTACATCTCTCTTTGCCAACCATCAACAATACGAATATCGATATTAATCATATAAATTATGTCAAACACAATGTCAATGCAAAAGGCAGCAGCAAATTGCAATGTCTGTGATAAATGAGAGTATTGATGATAATGTAGCGCCCAATATTCGATAGCCAGAGATTAGCTTGGAGTCGAGCTTTGATCCGACCAAACTGAGCAAGAGCACAGTGGGGTGGGCGAGTAGGCGCCCTCTGCATGCTGCATGCATTATGTCTTTTGACTCATTCTATTTAGCCGTTTACGGAAACTATAATCGGGTTAACCCGATCAGCAGCTGAATGTTTTCGATCTTTCCTCAATGAATACGATTGAAAAAAGGCAAAATACGTCTGCTGGCGATCGGGTTAACCCGATCATAGTTTCCGTAAACAGGCTTTTACTTTTACAATAGCTTCGTTCGCGGTAAGGATTCAGAACTGGTTCGAAACTATTTCGAATGCGTAGTTTAAGTAATGGCGTTCACGGATCACAAAATTCCGAACTTTTAGTTACGATTCTGGATTCGCGAATCAACCAGAATCGGTTTGGAACCGTTTCTGAACCAGTTATAGCGGTCCTAGGATTTTAGCAAGAACTTCAGGATTGACACATAACGTTCGTTTACGTATTAGACAGTCTGCTGGATCCTTATTCTTGAAACAGGGGAGCAGCGTTCCCAGGAGAACGAGTATTCCGTCTTTGCTACTTATATTATCATTGGCATATCATAAATATAGGTATACTGTAAGCATTTTAAAATCAAGAGTCGGTGTGAGGCTAGTAAACGTACCCTGTAGGCGAGATTAGGATGCGCGCACGCGCGCTAGACCTAGACAGGCAAGACATTTGTATACTCTCTCTAGTCTCGCGTACAGGTACATATTCTATTAGCCTCGCGCCGATCGTTGATTTTAAACTTTAAACTGCACCCAACAAACGTGAATTAATACATATTTTGCGCTCAATTTTTTTTTATATAGTTTTTTAATAACAAAATCTCTCGATTTCAGTTAAAATAAAAGAAATACGAAAAATGTCCATAAACTACATACACTATTATTGTGGTCTCATTATCATTGGTGCACCCTGTAACTTCCTAAAATTGGTAAAATGCTCCAAATACTGCTGAATTGTATCTATTGGAGAATAAATCTCTTGCATTCGATTCTGTAGGAACTGTGCCGGTGTTGTAGGCCCTGAAGACCCCAAAAATCCTTGCATAAACTCCATCATTAGGTCCCAACACATTGCCGGCACTACACAGGGTTTATACTCGACTTCAACCAAGACTCCTTTAAAATTACTGCTCACTGTCACTGTACCAAGTTTAACGCAAAAATCGCCTGGGGCCTTTCGACTCTGTTTTGGTTTGTTTCTTCGACTGATAAAAACTAGACATTTTCATCATAAGCAAGTCGAACAGCCCATCAGTAGCCAAAGGGATGATTTTAGTGCCAGTATCGAGAAGGAAGAATACTGTAGCCGGCTGTTCTGAGATGTGCAACACATGGACGGTTCTCTGATGTCCGAGGGCTGGCACTCAGCTGTACGTTTCGCAGTCGACCAAAAATTGTCCTTGTTGGATGGCTCCTAGAGCCATAATTCGTTTATTGAGGATGTCGACAGTTTGAGGGCCAGAACGGTTTTCTAAAGGAAACTGAGTGAGAACTGTGACACCCATTTTGGTTTTTCGTGGATTTCAAATTCTGAATTTATATTTTGGATTAGTGAAGTTCTATAAGCAAACTTAGGGCGGGTATTATAAAACTACTTTGAAAGTTAACTTAAAGTTAACTTCTGAAAATACATGTAATTCAAAAAGTTAACTTCAAGTTAACTGTCAAAGCAGTTTTATGATACCCGCCCTTAATAGTAGATTATACCACGAGTCAATAATGATAGCTATTATTCCCGAGGATTATTACGAACTGAGCCGCGTTAGCGGCGAGGGATCAACATTCCGAGGGAATAATAGCCATTATTGCGAGTAGTATACTCTACTTTATTTACGACAAATTAATTTATTTCAGATTTTCAATGAACGAATTTCATCCGTCTCATAATTTTCAATACAAATCCACAAGCACTAGACTTTTGACACTGACACTTTTGTGGAATAATGACCATTAATCCCGCTACTCGTCATTAATCCCTGGAGGAATAACATATGTCATTATACTGCCAAAATCACAAATATAATACGCACATTATACATTAGTCGTAAATAAAATTCAAAATTTCAAAATTTTCGTAAAAAATTCTCTTAACCTAAGAAAAAGTTTCAGTTTGTTTGTTTTGTTATTTTTTTTTTGTTGCATCCGCGGTTGCCAAATGTATTGGCGAAATTCCTGTACCGATAGATGGCGCTAAATAACGCGAAAAACAGCAAAATGTCTGCCAAACTCACAAACAAAGGTATTTAGATTTTTGTTAAATTTTGTTTTATGGCGATTTTGTGATTTATATAACAGAAACAATGCATAAAAAGAATAATATTCTGTAGAGAATTGAAAACTTCCAGAAACAATGCCGGGGGCGAAATGCAAACTTGCTCTGTTGTTCACTGAGTTTTGAGTACCAAAGTTGATCATAGATGTCGCCTACTTCGGGACTTTTCGCGAATCGTGTTACAAGCTCCGGAACAGCTCCGGGGCTTCGGCTTCACGCGCTTATTCCTTTCGAAAAGTGTTTGTTGTACGGTTGTACCACGCATCTTTCCCCTGCAAATCGGGGGCGACTGAACACCGGAGCGAGTAGCTCGAGTGTTTCAAACTCTTGAAAGGAATACAACTCGTGAGTAGGCCAGCTCCTTGCCGCAAATAACATCCGCGAACGTAGTCGAAAGGGTGAAGCCAGCTCCTTGCGGACCGCAACTTTAATTACTTTTATCAGTGGCGTTGCTACATAATTTTACAGAAATCTGTAATGAAAACAGCTGATGCCACTATTTTTATTTAAATATCTTACATTTTTATAAAACAAACTGGTTTTTAAATAAGGATTAGGTAATTCAAGAATGCCGTGAATTAAATTGATTATACATATTAGCGGTACTCCAATTTGAAAACAGCAGACGAGAATTATTGTCACTGCTTAGTTACTTTTAAAATCATTTCCAAAAATAATGCATAATTCAATGGATAAAATGAACTATCTGCAAGAATTTTCGAATTTTCTGAGTATAATAACTATTGCGATATGTTTTATATTGAAAGTACCTCAGATTTTGAAATTGTTGAAAGTGCAAAGTGCTAAGGGTATCAACTTGATTGGATTGTTGATGGAATTGACCAGGTAAGGATTCACATTAATGCTTATTTCAGGTCTTATGAGCTTACATATTTCTTCCCAACTTCATATGAGCTGGGACCCCCCAAACTTCATAAACTAAATTATTTTGAGATTTGCAGCTAGATTCTATGGGAAAAGCTCGGGAAAAAGGCACTCAAAAAAATTGAAAAATCTAATAAATCACCCCAAATTGCTTATTTTCAGGGATTGTAGTCCCTTGATTGGGATGAAATTCAGTGAAAGTTTCAGCTTTCTATCTATAATAGAAAAAAAGTTATGCCTTTTCAAAGTTTTCCAAAATCTAAATCATAAGGTCCTTCTTACTAAAACGATACGCACTTTTCTAAAATAATTGACTTTGCAAGCCCCAATTACAAATCTATAAAAGGGCTTGAAGCACAGGGCTTTCAAGCCCTCAAAGGGCTTCAAGCACTTTCGCAAGCACAAAGCACTCAAGCCCTGCCCAGCTCTGGTCATAAGGTAGGTAATTACCTACCTTCTTACTAAAACGATAAAATTAAAAAATTTTTTTTGTTGGGATTTTGTATCCTAATGGTCACTTAACATACCCCAAACTCCATACACTAAATTATTCTCAGATTTGAAGCCGAAATCTATGAAAAAAGGCACTCAGAAAAATTGAAAAATTGATAAACCACCCCAAATTGCTTAACACGATTTTATCCCAGGAACTATAAGTGCAAATGATATGATCAGATTGTAGTCCCTTTATTGAGATAAATTTCAGTGAAAGTTTCAGTTTTCTATCTATAATAGAAAAAAAGTTATGACCTTTCAAAGTTTTCCAAAATCTAAATCATAAGGCGAGGGGTGTTTAACTCCTTAAAATATGTACACTGATTTTATATCTTTGTGGGATTTTGAGGATTTTGAAAATCTTCACATGATTTTACAGGATTTTGGAAGATTTTAGGTAATTTTGGAACATTTTACGGAAGTAAGAAGAATTTTTAGAGATTTTAATGGATTTTTGGGGATTCCAAAGGATTTTTGGAAATTATAAAGAAATTTTTTTTTTTAGGAACATTAATGATTTAAGGAGATTTTGTTGGATTTTTAAAGACTTTAAAGATTTTCAGGGATTTGAAGTAGATCTTACGAGTTTTTCTGGGGTTTTGACCAACTAATACACAGATTTTGACCAATCAACCATTCCGAGATTTAGTTAACTCCATAATGAACAAATAATGAACACATATTTCAAATCTTTATTGATTTTGTAGGATTTTGAGGATTTTGAAAATCTTTACACGATTTTACAGGAGTTCAGAAGATTTTAGATTTTCAAAATATGTATTAGGTAATTCTAGAGCATTTTAAGGGTTTTTGAAAAGTTTTTAGATATTCTAAAATCAATGACAAATTTGAATAGAAAAACCGAAAGTCCTAGAAATTTTACTAGGTATAAGATTTCAAATTACTTTTCCGAATCTCACCATAAGATTCCATGAAAATTCAATGGGATTCTTGTACAAAAATTTCATTAAAATTCCACAATAAGATTTTAAGGAATTCCATGTAATTCGACGAGAAATCCTTGGAATTTTACTCGACATTTCATCGAAATTTTATGTAAGTCGACACAAACTAAAATTATAATAATTATTTATATGTAATTTGATGAAAATTCTGCGAATATTTCATTATTTTTTATTTTTTTCGAAATTCTCCAAAATTCTATAGAAATTCCAAATTACTCAGGTACATAATTTTTTTTTACTGAAATTCCCTCGGAAATTCCTTTAAACTTCACCACTGGAATATCCTGGAATTCCACAATTTAGTTTCTTAAAAATTCCTCAGAATATGATTAAAATTTTATAAGAATTTTTTAGAATATTTACTGAAATTCCACGTTATTAGTCGAAAATTTCTCGAAATTCCAATGAAATTTCAATTTTTTATCAAAATTTCACTGAAATATTCTTTTAATAATCAGGAATTCCTGGGAATATTAATGAAACTTCAAGTAATTTCTTGAAAATTAACCAAAATTCCTCCGAAATATATTGAAATTTAATGTCGTAACATGGGAATTTTTCCAAATTTCACAGAAATTCCATGTTTTTAACCGGAAATTCCTCGGAATTCTATTTGTGAAATTTTCTGGAATTTTACTTAAATTCAGTAATTCAATGGGAATTTTTCGGAATTTCACTAAAATTCCATGTTTTTAACTGGGAATTCCTCAGTGGAAAATAAAACTTTACATTGGGATTTTTCGGAATTTTACTGGAATTACATATGAAACGACAAGAGTTGTTCAAAATTTCATATTGAGAATTTCGGTGTAATTCCATGTAATTGTTTAGAATTCCTCCATGCAACTAATTCAGGATTTCGTGTAATATGATCGAAATTCCACTGAAATTTCATGTAATTTCTCGAAATTTCATGTAATTCGAGAGGAACTAAAATTTAATGTGAATTCTATGGAAACTCTGCTAAAAATTTTGCATGTAATTTCTTTTTCAGAATAACATAATTCTACCGAAATTCCTCAAAATTCCAGTAAATTAGGGAATTCTTAGAAACTAACAGATTTTTGGGGATTCCAATGGATTTTTGTGAATTTCAAAGGAAATATTTTTTAAGAATGTTAATGATTTTGTGAGATTTTGCAGGATTTTTTTAGTTTCAATAAAATTGTGTGAGATTTTGTAGGATTTTATGCGATTTCAAGAGATTTTGTGGGATTTTATTAATCTTCTAAGGATTTTTAAAGATTTTTAGGGATTTTAAGTAGATTTTATGAGATTTTCTGGGATTTTGATCAACTTGTACATAAATTTTGACCAGTTAACCGCCCCTCGTCATTCTTACTAAAATGATGAAATTTCAATTTTTTTTTTATCGAGATTTTGTATCCTAATGGTCAATCAACATCCCCCAAACTCCATACACTAAATTATTCTCAGATTTGAAGCCGAAATCTATGAAAAAAGGCACTCAGAAAAATTGAAAAATTGATAAATCAGTAATCACCCCAAATTGCTTAACACGATTTTATCTCAGGAACTATAAGTGCAAATGAGCTGAATTCTTCAGGGATTGTAGTCCCTTGATTGGGATAAATTTCATTGAAAGTTTCAGCTTTCTATCTATAATAGAAAAAAAGTTATGCCCTTCCAAAGTTTTCCAAAATCAAAACCATAAGGTAGCTACCTTAATTCTTACTAAAACGATAAAATTTCAATTTTTTTTTTGTTGAGATTCTGAGTCATAATGGTCATTTGGGATTCCCCAAACTCCATACACAAAATTATTCTCAGATTTGAAGCCGAAATCTATGAAAAAAGGCACTCAGAAAAATTGAAAAATGATAAATTCACCCCAAATTGCTTAACGCGATTTTATTTCTGAATCTATAAGTTCAAATGAGCTGAAATTTTCAGGGCTTGTAGTCCTCTACTACACCTTTTCCAATTGTATTTCAGAAGGTGTCAAATGTATTTCCGAATAGCCAAATGTATTTCAGAAAGCGTCAAATACGGCGTCAAATGTATTTCAGAGGGCGTCAAATGTTTTTCAGAATAGTTAAATGTATTTCAGAATAGTTAAATGTTTTTCAGAAAGCGTTAAATGAATTTCAGAATAGTTAAATACTACTATTAAGCTCCTGTTGGGTCAGTCGGGCTCACAGAGGAAAAGCTGCACAGACATAGGTAGCTAATTTTTTGTCCCTCCTAAATTATTTCCGCCGAATTTTCATTTTCTGGAATACTTTTGGCTATTCTGAAATACATTTAACGCTTTCTGAAATACATTTAACGCTTTCTGAAATACATTTAACTATTCTGAAATACATTCAACGCTATCTTAAATACATTTAACTATTCTGAAATAGATTTAACGCTTTCTGAAATACATTCGTCTATTCTGAAATACATTTAACGCTTTCTGAAATACATTTGGCTATTCTGAAATACATTTTACACTCTCTGAAATACATTTGACACTTTCTGAAATACAATTGGAAAAGGTGTAGACTAGGAATCGCTAAAAATTTCAGCTTTCTATCTTTTTAATAGAAAAAAAAAGAGATTCAGTAAAATCATCAGAATTAAACTCATCTGCAGTCTTTATATCACAAATACTTAAACCCTTACAGCTGTATGCAACATCCTCTTTTAACTTAGAGGCGCTTTTTAAAACTGGTACCTTTAAAAATTTGTATGGCTTAGAATACACATTTTTAGAAGTGACTAGTTTTTAAAAGCGCTTTTAAAAGAGGATGTTGCATACAGCTGTTAAAATTTTCAAATATTTTATTAGTTTTAAAGATGCTTTTTCTCTAAGGGCGTTGTCAAGATTCTTTGAATCTACAGTACAAAGAGATTCAAGTTTATTTAATAGTATAATTTGCAACTACTGAAGTCATTTTTTTTTTTTTTCAGCTACACGATAATGATGTCCTACAACTTCAGAAACGGATACGCCATCCTGTCCTACCTAGAATATCCAATAATATTATTCCAAGAATTAATTTTAATATTCTTGGTACTCAAATACAAAAACCTACTAAACATCTACAATTTACTGGGAACTGGAGTTTACTTTTCTATAGCTGCTGGTTTCCTGACCGGAATCGTTCCACTAGGATTATTAGCGTTTTTAGTGGTACTATTTTGATTAATAAATAATTATTGGTTGTTCAATTTAGTAATTTCAGCCACTGTGTACCCCAATCGGAGCTAGCTCTAAAGTAGTACAGCTAGTTGAAATTCTACGTACTGGAAATGCTCAATCTGTTAGCATTTTGACTTGGTTCATATCAGCGTTTACAAACTTAAGTAAGTAATGATAAGTAAGCGATATTTTTTTTTCTAATTTCTTATCCTAGCAAGAGTATTCACAATAACGATGGAATCTGCTGATCTTACCCTGTTGCTCAACTTTACCATAAATACGTTCCTAAGTACTTCAGTGATGGTGGCTGCTATTGCTTACAAAAATCCTGTTAGCGCACCTTTAGCTGACAAAAAGGCAGATTAAAGAACAAATTGTTACCCAATAATAAATCCATGACGAATTTTGTCAATACTCATTAATAAGAATATTGTTTATACAAAGTTACTCTTTGGTGCCATTTACATGTAGCCATTTTTTTAACAGTTTGTGATGTTTTGTTGTTAAATATTTTATGAATTGTTTGTTATTAATTAAATCTGTATTTATTGAAAAATGTAGACATGTTTTATTTTCGTTGATGTTTTTCTAATCAGGTACAGATTTCTCTAGAATTTAAATATATCCCTACTAATGGAAAAGGCAAACCACTCTCTGAAACCCAAAAATGGGTTGAAATCAAAAAATATCTTATAGAAACCCAATAGGTACCCCACAGTACCCTTAAAATATTGTCTGTACACTAATCATTATCCATTGTTACTTAACATTTTAATCCAACTAATAAAGCAACAAGTCAAGGCCAATTTCTACTCATTCATTTAAGCGCTAAAGATTCCTTGAACGACCACTATGACCATCCATCAGCAGACAATCCGCCAATACAACAATTGGCTCCCAGCCTTCATTATAAACACATGGTAGGGTACTCTATTTTAGGACCGCCCGGCCACATGAGAAGGAAGATTATTCGGAGATGCTGCAGGCTTCTTTAGGACAGAGTCGAATCCAGAAACAGTTTATTCAATTTATATATTATGCTGGATATAGGATATGTATTTATTAAAAAACCTATGGTTTCAATAATTTAATTAGTTATCTACTTATATTTTTTAATTTAATAGTAGAGATATCGCCTGTTGTTAGTGTAAATTTATTTGATTGTACCAATAAAGTTATAATAATGAGTGTAGAGGATAATTTGCCAACCAAAGTACCTAATTGAAAGGAGAATATTTTCGAAAATATTGTTGATTCTTCAATACATTAAAAGGACAACTCTCAGTTTAAAAAAATCCGGTCCTGTTGGAACCACAGATGAAAAAGAAAACCCCCGGACCTCTTTCTAAACAATTCGCAATCAAAAAATCCCGGACTCAAAAAGTGGAAGAATCATCATAGTCCTAGTCGTACCGCGACTTCGAACCAGTTCGCATCATGGGGCTACCGCCGGTGCCTCGTCTAATTTTGTTTTCGGTACTACTTTTTGTTTATGTTCGAAGCGAAACCCTTACGCCGCCCTATTTCAATTTGGCCGAAGGGAAAAATATTACGGCCACAGCCACATGTGGGGTGGATACCGAAGGGCCGGAACTTTATTGTAAGCTGATCGGTAGTAATTCGGATAACGAACCTACTGTTAATGTTATACAAGGACAGGTAATAATAATTCATATAGTTTAACTATTTAGTTTTAAGACTGTGACTTTTGTCTCTGATCTCATGAGATAATAGAACTTATGAGAATCTGTCTTAAATCAATATTCCATTTTTCTCAACACTAGACTTTGAAAATCGATATTTCTATTGAGTGATTGTGAATTAAATTGGAACCAGAAAAGATTATCTTTTAATATATTCATAAACAAACTTGCAAGGCAATTTTAAAAATTGTATTTTCTCTGAGTAGCATTATGATGAATTCTGATACTCATTCGTGAGAAACACAAAAATTCAAGACACCCAAAACCTAAGAAATATTCATAAAACAAGAACTGCATGTCAATCCTCTAAAATCAATTTTGAAATGTTTTAAAGGTTGATCCAATAGGAAATCCATTTTAAAAAGGATTTGAAAAAGTGATTCTAATAAAACCAAACATTTTCTTAACACCCCAGACAGATTTCGAAAATTTGTACAATCAGTATAGAAGGCAGTACCATTGAACCCACCATTTAGTTGACACAGATTAAATAATAGAAAACGCTGATAATTCAGAAATTTGATAATGACAAGTCGTATATTTTTAAATAATTCTGACCTATGTTGATCTTAGATAAAATATCAATATCTTCGACACACAATGATCTACCAATTTTAAAGTTTTTTAAAAATATATATGTAGTATTATTTCTGTTACCTACCAATACCAGTACTTCCTAAGAAGTACTGAGGATTTTAATAGCAAAGAATTAAAGTGCGAATAAGTCCCTTTCAGTCTCATTATGGTATTTGCATAAGTTTTTTTTCAAGTACCTAAGGTATGACGTAGTAGTACGATGAAATTTCAAAAAAAGTTTTGTTGAGATTTTGTGTCTTAATCGTCCTTTGGGATCCCCCAAACTCCATACACTAAATAATTCTCAGATTTGAAGTCGAAATCTATGAAAAAAGACACTCAGAAAAATTGAAAAATTGATAAATTACCCCAAATTGCTTAACAGGATTTTATCTCAGGAACTGTAAGTCCAAATGAGCTGAAATTTTCAGGAATTGTAGTCCTCTACTGGAATAAGAATCGATGAAAATTTCAGCTTTCTATCTATAATTGCAGATCTACAGCTTATATGTACTTTAGTAGGTACTTTTGAACCAAAACACATCAAATTTGCAGGTACTAAAACTTAAACTCTCAAAATTTATTACAAACAAATAACTATAAGCATTTATCGTTGAAGTACTCCAATCAAAAAACCCATAATTACCCTAACAATTCTTTAACAACCCGCACCTTAATGATTTATTTATTTGCAGTATTGTGATGTTTGTGACCCGAGAACACCTGGCAAACACCATCCACCTGAACACGCGGTAGACGGCAAAGAAACGTGGTGGCAAAGTCCGCCCTTGTCTAGAGGCATGAAATACCAGGAAGTGAACCTGACCATTGATCTTGGACAGGTAGGAACCGCTTACATAAGGGGTTTTGAAATTGTAAACTAAGCATGTGTGTGCTCACATGTAGCAATTTCTTTATGATGTAGGAAATTTTACATCAGCAATATATTCATAGGTGTATTTTAAGCTTATGATTAACTTGCAATTTTTTAAAAAAAAAATGTTGTAGGCATTATTTTGTTCAACATTAGGATAAAAATAATTCTACAGGTTTACAACCTGCTATAAATAGTTTCAATTTTCAGAATTGTGGCTATTGAAATTTTAGTTTTCCGGCTCAAGAAAATACGATTTTCTAATCCGGATAAGAATAGCCTGATGGAATTCCAAGTAACTTCACGCTTTCCTGATTACGAAACAGCAATAAGCATAAAAACACCCAGTAGTTGACTTTATGCCCTAACAACATGACAATAAAATGAGCCTGTCGACAAAACATGTGGCACACACATGTGTCTTGAGAATTCTTTGCTAATAGAATTTCTCTCTTTTAGATTTGAATTTGAAAAACTATTAACACAAACAATTATTGTTACTAATCCAACAAAATTTAGTTTAGCTTATCCAAGAGAGATGATCTAATATAGTCCACATTTGTTTATATGATGACTTATTTATAGTTCTGGGTGCCAGATTGTACTTTTACAGGGTCAAATTTGGGAGCATTCAATATATTATGTACTTATTTTTCATTTAATTTGATTATTTGACTGAGACATTGCGGTCAAAGATAACTATTTCCTACTGAAACTTGATAAACAAATCACGAGAGGAAGTTATCGCCTCCTACATGTGTACATATTTAAAGATAAAAATTGTTTAAAAAAATGTCTGATTTATAATGTCTTTATTTCAATAATTAGTTAGCAATTTGAATAAGTAATTATTGCCTATGGTTAGATATTTAGGATTTTAAAACTTCTCATTTGAAGTCTTTGAAAATCCTAAAATCTGAAGAATTGAGAAAGTTCTGAAAAAGTAGATAAGTACCTATACCTGCAAAATATCAGAGAAGCTTCAGGATTCAAAGGAAAGATGTGGATATGATATCTGAGGAATGTGCTCCATCTAAAGTAGGTATTTTTCATGAACCTTCAGAGATGATTTTACAGGAATTTCATGATTTTTTGAACATCAATACGAAAAAGAACTCGTAACATTAGTTGGGAGTTCTATATCAACTTCAGATTTGTTTTTGATAATAAAAAAACTCCAATTAATAAATCCTGAAAGTTTCAAGTCGCTATGATGGCTGAAAGGATTTTTCAAGAACCCTCATAGGTGATTTTATAGGAATTTTATGATTTTTTTGAACATCAATGAGAGAAAAAATTCGTAACTTCAGTTGTGAGTTTCATATCAACTTCAAACTTGTTTTCGATAACAAAAATACTCCAATTAATAAATCCTGAAAGTTTCAAGTCGCTATGATAACTGAAAGTATTTTTCAGGAACCCTCGTAGGTGATTTTATAGGAATTTTATGATTTTTTTAAACATCAATGAGAGGAAATATTCGTAACTTTAGTTGTAATTTTCATATCAACTTCAAACTTGTTTTCGGTAATAAAAATACTCCAATTAATAAATCCTGAAAGTTTCAAGTCGCTATGATGGCTGAAAGGATTTTTCAAGAACCCTCCGTAGGTGATTTTATAGGAATTTTATGATTTTTTTGAACATCAATGAGAGAAAAAATTCGTAACTTCAGTTGTGAGTTTCATATCAACTTCAAACTTGTTTTCGATAATAGAAAAATTCCAATCAATAAATCCTGAAAGTTTCAAGTCGCTATGATAACTGAAAGTATTTTTCAGGAACCCTCGTAGGTGATTTTATAGGAATTTTATGATTTTTTTAAACATCAATGAGAGGAAATATTCGTAACTTTAGTTGTAATTTTCATATCAACTTCAAACTTGTTTTCGGTAATAAAAATACTCCAATTAATAAATCCTGAAAGTTTCAAGTCGCTATGATGGCTGAAAGGATTTTTCAAGAACCCTCCGTAGGTGATTTTATAGGAATTTTATGATTTTTTTGAACATCAATG
The DNA here is from genome assembly GCA_917834065.1 of Ceutorhynchus assimilis. NCBI lineage: Eukaryota > Metazoa > Arthropoda > Insecta > Coleoptera > Curculionidae > Ceutorhynchus > Ceutorhynchus assimilis. Next base: position 50,566,707 of record OU892282.1, read on the forward strand.
AGAGAAAAAATTCGTATTTTTAGTTGTGAGTTCCATATCAACTTCAAACTTGTTTTCGATAACAAAAATACTCCAATTAATAAATCCTGAAAGTTTCAAGTCGCTATGATAACTGAAAGTATTTTTCAGGAACCCTCCGTAGGCGATTTTATAGGAATTTTATGATTTTTTTGAATATCAATGAGAGAAAAAATTCGTAACTTTACTTGTGAGTTTCATATCACCTTCAAACTTGTTTCCGATAACAAAAATACTCCAGTTAATAAATGCTGAAAGTTTCAAGTCGCTATGATAACTGAAAGTATTTTTCAGAAACCCTCATAGGTGATTTTATAGGAATTTTATGATTTTTTTGAACATCAATGAGAAAAAAAAAAATCGTATTTTTAGTTGTGAGTTTCATATCAACTTCAAACTTGTTTTCGATAACAAAAATACTCCAATTAATAAATCCTGAAAGTTTCAAGTCGCGATGATGGCTGAAAGTATTTTTCAGGAACCCTCGTAGGTGATTTTATAGGAATTTTATGATTTTTTTAAACATCAATGAGAGGAAATATTCGTAACTTTAGTTGTAATTTTCATATCAACTTCAAACTTGTTTTCGGTAATAAAAATACTCCAATTAATAAATCCTGAAAGTTTCAAGTCGCTATGATGGCTGAAAGGATTTTTCAAGAACCCTCCGTAGGTGATTTTATAGGAATTTTATGATTTTTTTGAACATCAATGAGAGAAAAAATTCGTATTTTTAGTTGTGAGTTCCATATCAACTTCAAACTTGTTTTCGATAACAAAAATACTCCAATTAATAAATCCTGAAAGTTTCAAGTCGCTATGATAACTGAAAGTATTTTTCAGGAACCCTCCGTAGGTGATTTTATAGGAATTTTATGATTTTTTTGAATATCAATGAGAGAAAAAATTCGTAACTTTACTTGTGAGTTTCATATCACCTTCAAACTTGTTTCCGATAACAAAAATACTCCAGTTAATAAATGCTGAAAGTTTCAAGTCGCTATGATAACTGAAAGTATTTTTCAGAAACCCTCATAGGTGATTTTATAGGAATTTTATGATTTTTTTGAACATCAATGAGAAAAAAAAAATCGTATTTTTAGTTGTGAGTTTCATATCAACTTCAAACTTGTTTTCGATAACAAAAATACTCCAATTAATAAATCCTGAAAGTTTCAAGTCGCGATGATGGCTGAAAGTATTTTTCAGGAACCCTCGTAGGTGATTTTATAGGAATTTTATGATTTTTTTAAACATCAATGAGAGGAAATATTCGTAACTTTAGTTGTAATTTTCATATCAACTTCAAACTTGTTTTCGGTAATAAAAATACTCCAATTAATAAATCCTGAAAGTTTCAAGTCGCTATGATAACTGAAAGTATTTTTCAGGAACCCTCATAGGTGATTTCATGGGAATTTTATGATTTTTTTGAATATCAATGAGAGGAAAAATTCGTATTTTTAGTTGTGAGTTTCATATCAACTTCAAACTTGTTTTCGATAACAAAAATACTCCAATTTATAAATCCTGAAAGTTTCAAGTCGCGATGATGGCTGAAAGTATTTTTCAGGAACCCTCGTAGGTGATTTTATAGGAATTTTATGATTTTTTTAAACATCAATGAGAGGAAGTATTCGTAACTTTAGTTGTAATTTTCATATCAACTTCAAACTTGTTTTCGGTAATAAAAATACTCCAATTAATAAATCCTGAAAGTTTCAAGTCGCTATGATAACTGAAAGTATTTTTCATGAACCCTCATAGGTGATTTTATTGGAATTTTATGATTTTTTTTAAACATTAATGAGAGAAAAAATTCGTAACTTCAGTTGTGAGTTTCATATCAACTTCAAACTTGTTTTCGATAATAGAAAAATTCCAATCAATAAATCCTGAAAGTTTCAAGTCGCTATGATAACTGAAAGTATTTTTCAGGAACCCTCGTAGGTGATTTTATAGGAATTTTATGATTTTTTTAAACATCAATGAGAGGAAATATTCGTAACTTTAGTTGTGAGTTTCATATCAACTTCAAACTTGTTTTCGATAATAAAAAAACCCCAATCAATAAATCCTAGAAGTTTCAATTTGCTATGATGGCTGAGAGTATTTTTCAGGAATTTTCATAGCAGATTTTACAGGAAATTCATGATTTTTTTGAACATTAATGAGAAAAAAAATCGTTTTTTTAGTTGTGAGTTCCATATCAACTTCAGATTTGTCCTCGATAGTAAAAAAGCTTCAACTTATAAATCCTGAAAGTTTCGCTATGATGGCTGAAAGAATTTTTCAGGAACTCTCATAGGTGATTTTATAGGAATTTTATGATATTTTTAAACTTTAATGAGAGAAAAAGTTCGTAACTTTAGTTGTGAGTTTTATATCAAGTTCAAAATTGTTTTCGATAATAAAGAAAACTCCAATTTATAAATCCTGAAAGTTTCAAGTCGCTATGATGGCTGAAAGGATTTTTCAGGAACCCTCATAGATGATTTTATTACAATTTTTTGATATTTTTAAACTTTAATGAGAGAAAAAGTTCGTAACTTTAGTTGTGAGTTTCATATCAAGTTCAAACTTGTTTTCGATAATGAAAAAACTCCAATTAAATAAATCTTGAAAGTTTCAAATCACTGTGATGACTCAAAGTATTTTTCAGGAACCCTTTATTATGTGATTTTTAAGAATCAAAAACTGAAATTTTTCATTAACCAATATCTATTGACTGATGAACCAAGGACCAAAATCAATATGTGTTCAATTATCTCAGAAAAAAGCTATACATATAAATCTCTCTAGATCAGTAATTTTCAGGCAGTTTAAAAAAAATCAAAATTCTCATCGTAGGAATTCCACGTAGCCTATGTCTACATTTACATGGCAAACTCTCCCCGACCAGGCTTATGGGTATTGGAAAAATCCGCTGATTACGGAAAAACTTACACTCCTTGGCAGTACTTTTCCGATTCGCCGGCCGATTGCGAAAACTTTTTCGGACGGGAAACTTTACAACCAATCACCAGGGACGATTCAGTGGTTTGTACTACCGAGTACTCGAAAATTGTACCACTAGAAGGTGGAGAGGTAATAAATATGTCTCAAACAAATATATGATTAATAAGGGGCATTTTGTTTTTAGATTCCAGTATCTTTACTTACCAACCGCCCATCAGCGTCTCACTATTTCAACTCCTCAGTGCTACAAGAATGGACCAGAGCCACAAACGTCCGGCTCAGATTCCTGAGAACCAAAAATCTACTCGGCCATCTCATGTCTGTAGCCAGGCAAGACCCTACAGTAACCAGAAGATACTTTTACTCAATAAAAGACATCAGTATCGGAGGCAGGTGCATGTGCAACGGTCACGCTCAAACTTGCGACATTCCAGACGCCAAGGATCCGAGAATTTTAAAATGCAACTGTAAGCACAACACTTGCGGTGCCAAGTGCGACGTTTGTTGTCCAGGATTTGAACAGAAAAAATGGCGAGTTTCTAAATATGACGAACCATTCAAATGCGAACCGTGCAATTGCTTTTTGCACTCGTACGAGTGCGTTTACGATCCTGAAGTCGATGCTAAAAAATTGTCTTTGGATATTAATGGTAAATACGAAGGTGGAGGTGTTTGCCAGAACTGCAGGCACAACACTGAGGGTATTAATTGTAATAAGTGTAAAGCAGGATTTTATAGGCCTTATAGTAGACATTGGAATGAGACTGATGTTTGTCAACGTAAGTTGAGTCTCTTTTATTTAGTAAAACATTTACTATGAAAACAAGATTTTAGGTTGCCAATGTGATTATTTCTTTGCAACTGGTAACTGTGCGGAAGGTTCCGGTAGGTGCGAATGTCGCAAAGAATTCACGCCGCCCAATTGCGACAGCTGTAGCTTCGGGTACTACGATTATCCCAACTGCAAGCAATGCGAGTGCTTCATCAATGGTACCATCAATCAACAATGCGCCCCTTACGACGGTTCTTGTGCCTGCAAAGAGAATTTCGGCGGAAAAGATTGCAAAGAGTGCGCTCCTGGATATTATAATTTTCCTGAATGCAAATGTAATAAGGCTTTTGTTGATTTGTTTGAAAATTAATTAATTTTTGGTTTGTAGCTTGTAGGTGTGATGCTGTAGGATCAGATTCGGTTTCGTGCGATCAAGAATCTGGAAATTGTACTTGTAAAGTGCAGTATTCGGGTGGCAAATGCGATCAATGCCAGGATGGATATTTTGAATATCCAAAGTGTAACTGTGAGTATTAATTCAGGAAAATGTATTTCGTGAATTGAAATGTCTAAGTAAGGGTGCTATGAGAGAATGAGCGCAATTTCCACCCATTTTCGCATGTAAATCTTCATAGGAAAATCTAAGGTCCATTGACTGCAATCAAAATGTGGTACTAACTAGATCGAATAACGTCTTCAGGAATCGGGAATCAGCGTCATAGTCTTTGAGGTGTCTTTCTTGGAGATGTCTTGGAGGTGTCTCTGAAATGTTTTGATGGTGTCTGAGTTTTTGTTGAGGTGTCTCGCTCGGATATACCTTAACAACACTTCAGACTTACACCTCCGAGACGCTTCAACAAAACCTCAGACTAGACACAATCACATGAGAAAATGGATGAAATTGCGCTCGTTCTCTTATAGGTCTAGGTAAACTCTACTTCTTTTGAGAAACGTTAAGAATTATTACTCTTTTCCAAATTCAGATTGCAACTGTGACATAAAAGGTACCAGAGATGGTATTTGCGAAAAAGAAACTGGTCAGTGTATTTGCAAAGAAGGCTATGGCGGTGATCGTTGCGATATATGCATTTTAGGTGACAATTTTTCCAGTTTTTCTTTTACAGTTTTATTGAAATATCTCCAATTTCAGGATACTACGGTTATCCCGATTGCAAACCATGCAACTGCAGCAAAACCGGCTCTCAAAGTACCACGTGTAGCGCTACAGGAAAGTGCGATTGTCTAGGCAACTATGCTGGAAGAACTTGCGATCAATGTAGTCCAGGCTTCTACAATTATCCTGAATGCAAACGTAATTAATCATATTTTCTAAGATTATTTATATGATATGATGAAATTTTAGCTTGTGAATGTGATTATCACGGCTCGCATGGACTTTCTTGTGATAGAGAGGGCAAGTGTGAGTGTAACAACAACTTTGCTGGACAAAGGTGCGATGAATGCAAAGAAGGATTCTACAATTTTCCAGTTTGTGAAGGTAATAGGTGATACTGTTATTTTGCTGCAGCAAAACCAAAAATGTTTTGTTCCAGATTGCAATTGTCATCCAGCTGGAGTAGTAGCAGGATTCGCAGGTTGCGGTTCAGTTCCATTAGGCGAACTTTGCATCTGCAAAGAACGAATTGAAGGAAGAATTTGTGACAAATGCAGGCCGCTTTATTGGAACCTGAATCCTAACAACCCTCACGGTTGTGAGGAATGCAATTGTAGCAAATCCGGAGTTTTGGGTGGAATCGCCGTATGCGACACTGAAGATGGCCAATGCGTTTGCAAACCTTCTGTTATCGCTAGAGGATGTTCAGAGTGTGCAGATGGCACTTATAATTTGCAGGAGGATAATCTTTTTGGATGCAGCGATTGTGGTTGCGATGTTGGAGGCTCTATAAGCAGTATTTGTAATAAACAAAGTGGCCAGTGTATTTGTCAGTCGAGAGTTACAGGAAGAACTTGTAAAGAACCTTTGCAGGTGAGTTTCGTGATAACACAAAAATGTTGTTTTTTGAATTGATATTTTTAGGCTCATTATTTCCCAACGCTTTACCAATACCAATATGAAGTTGAAGATGGTCATACATCAGAAGACTACAGAGTCCGCTACAATAATGATGAGACAGTTTTTAAAAATTATTCTTGGAAAGGCTATGCGGTGTTTTCTTCGCAGTTGCAACGCGAAGTAATCCAGGATATTAACATTTTCAAGCCTTCTTTGTATAGGATGGTGCTCAGGTGAAAATCTTGTAGTTAACAAAACTACCAAATTAATCATATTTTTTCAGATTTGTTAATCCCAATCCTTACACTGTTATCGGAGGCATTAAAGTCACCCCTGACAACCCCAACGATAACGAACAGTATTTGAAGGTGCAATTTAAGAATTCTTCAGAACCAGTTTTCACAACTGTTTCTGGTGAAGCTGGAAATATTCCTTCTCCGTTTGTATTGAATCCTGGAAGATGGAGCGTCAGTATTAATGTCAACGATAGTATACTTTTGGTAAGAATAACTAGCCCATCAGGGCCGATCCTAGGGTGTCGGTCGCCCGCGTGCAAACAGCAATTTCGCCGCCCTATAAGGATATAGCCCTCCGTACATAGGCGCTGATGGTGGTAGCCCGCCGCAGGCAGAAAATTTTTTGGGTGCCACGCCCAGGGCGCTACCATGTGTGCAAAGTGCAGTGGCGTAGTGACGATGCTTCGGGCCCGTGTTCGAAAATTTTACTGGGCCCCTACTCCTGCGAGATGAAAAAATTAGAAAATGATAGTTATATATAGTTCTTTTTCAAATATACAGGGTGAACTTAAAGTATGGAACATATTCAATATAAGGTTGTCTGGTAATGGGTAACTTTGATGACGTATCTGAGGTGCCTTATGGAGATTTGCACTATGTATCGGCACCCCAGATGACGTCATAAAGTTATCAGGCAACCTGCTTCTCTCAAACAACCTTGAGCTCAACAAAGCGCAATGCAGGGATTGCAGGATCTTGAGTTGGCATACCTGGCATACTATGGCCGTACTTATGAATTTTGGAGATATGCGACACGCAACTAGCCGTAAAATCGAAAAGTGTGGAAGAATAAAAGAAATCATAAGTCAAATAAGTCTACATACGAATATAAGAATCGACGACTTCACCTACACAGATATAGATATATATATTTTTTGTTTGAAGTGAAACTTGAGTCGGTTTCCAGGGTAAACGTGTCCAGTTGCAATGTTTACCCTGGAGTTATGCTTAGGTAACCCAGGGGTGACTTGCTATTGAGAAATCGGCCCTTTGGCGGCGGACTGATATTTGGACGAGAATGGAAACAGATTTGAAAGAAGCGTCACGTAGCGTCACGTTTTGGCAAATTTCGTTACACGAGATAGACAAGAAAGATATAACGTAGAGAGACAGAGAAAGATAGCCAATATGACCTCCAATGACAATGACAGCGGACGAACGATTGACACAAACCAAGGATTATGAGCAAAGAGGATTGCCTATTATTGTCAAGCTCTGATACCTTTAGTGCTTTACCTTGACTGATACTCGGAAGTCTAAAGGTTGTATGAGGGAGGGAATAGTTTTTAAGAAGTTTCACTCCTTAACGATGCTACACATGATTTTTATTTTCATATAAATTAGCTTCAAATGTATTTTTGAAGTGAAACTTCTTATAGCGATTTCCATTTGTCGAACCAGTGCAAAAAAAATGTATCCTTATCCTTACATGTAATTAACATGCTTTTAGAAAAAGATGCGGATACACTCAGTGCGCACTGACTGATAAATGGAAATCGCCATTAGGCAGCAGTCTGATATTTGGACAACAATGGAGAATGGCCGAGTTCGCTTTTATCATCTTTTTCGTCGATTTGCTCCGAAATTTTGACAGGCACGTGATTTGTAAACTGAAACTGTCTTATCCAGTCACGTGCCTGTCAAAATTTCGGAGCAAATTGATGAAAAAGATGAAAAAAACGAACTCGGTCAATGATTTGAAAGACGCGTCACGTTTTGGCAAAGTTCGTTACACGAGAGAGAGAGGAGAAATATGAGACGTAAAAAGGCGGAGAAAGACAGCTATTATAACATTGATTTCACAAACCAAGGATTATAAGCGCAAAGAGGATTGCCTATTACTGTGAAGCGCCAATACCCCTGTGACGTCACTATAGATGCGCGTCTCCCTTTTGTGTGGTAGGTACTTCGTCTGTCTTAAAGTTGTATGAGGGGGGCCGGGGGGTAGTTTTTAAGAAGTTCCACTTCTACTACGTGTACGGCGCTGCACATACTTTTTTTATAGGTACTTAATAGGAGAAAAAATATTATTGACATTTCGAACCGGGCCCGTGTTCCGTGGAACACGCGGAACACCGGTGACTACGCCCCTGGCAAAGTGTGCACCGCACACAGGCAGCCAAAAATAGGGGTGGCCAAAGTACACCCCAGTGATAATAGGTACTTTTTTTTTCCAAACAACGAAAAAAATCAATTCAAATTAAATAATAATGATTCTATAAACTTCAATATTTATACAGGGTGAGTCCGAAACAAGTGCGCATTTTGTTATGATAGATAGAGTATCCGGCAACATTGCGAAATGATGGATGTGCGGAGAGGCGTGATTATCCAGAGGGATGATTCTATATTTCTATTGGTTAGAGCCTGAACGACAGCACAGTGGCGTGGTTATTGGCGAAACTTAAAAAAAATTCTAATAAGTTTATTGGTTTATTTCCTCGCTGTTCTCGGTGCCACGGAACCCAAAGACATGATTGTCATCAAGCGGTGTCAGTTGGGGTGTCAGTGAATATTCTTAGGTTTCGCCCCACTTTTCTTTCCCCTTCCGTCTCTATCAAGTTACCACTTGCCAGACTATACCTATGCAAAGAGTGAATGTCCTACTGTACTCTACCTATCATAACAAAATGCGCACTTATTTCGGGCTCACCCTGTATAATAATAAATTTATAAGCTTACGCCCAAATGCACCGTAAGGATTTTATCCAGATTAGTTGCTAAAACCAGATTAGGACTTTTTTTTTATATGCATATTTTCGAACTAAGCGAGATTGAACTCCCAAGTCCATACGGTGCTTACGGGTGTTTAGTCTACATAGAAAATACTGGAATGCATGCATTTTATTTAGGTATCCTACTTTTTTTTATCCTAATCCAAGCATAAATATTATTGTATAGTTGATACTGATGCCGACTTTGCCGAATGTTAGATATTACTTTAAATTTTTGAATTTGTATCTAACTATTTACTGATTACTGTTGATATATTATATGAAAAAAGTAACTGTGCAACTCTTATAAATTTTGTTGAATATCAGTAGGTACCCGGTAGTGGCGGCTCGTCAAGGGTGACAGTGCCTCCCCTGCCGTAAAAGATTTTCCAAACGTTTTGAAGGCTTGAAATACACGTTTTTGGGCATGGCACCCCAAAAAAATTTCTGTCTCCGGCGGCGCCTGCGGCGGTCTTAAGCATCCCCGCTCTAAAATGAAAAAATCCTGGTAGGAAGGGGCGGCAAATATTGAGTTGCACACGGGCGGCCACGCCCAAAAGCGGTTATTTCGAGCCTCAAAATGACAGTTTTTGGGTATTTCGAGTTAAAAAAAAACTTGTTTGGAACAAATTTGTTCTCTATGAGTTGTTTGAATGCGGGTGAGTGGTGATCAATAATGACTATCGTAAAACTAAGTAGGGCCTGGGTACGTAAGTAAAAAATAGGGCCCAGTGGAAAATCAAGACATTCCTGTCCCTAGTTGTAATACTTACCTACATAACATATCCACCTGCACTTGGAAGTCTTTGGTAGGTACTAAAAAAGATGGTAACATTGTTAGCAGCAGTATTCACCTAGTTCTGTTGGACGGAAACATTATGTATGAGCCTATACAGTGACTGTGCACTAAACTTTCTATTTATGCTATTGGGAGATCGAAGCTTATTCTCATTTTTCAGGAGTTTTTCAAAGTTCAGCTTATTTCTTTAATAGAAGTAGTTTTATTTTGAAAAATTCGTAAAAAGTTTTACTTCAATCTTGAATGACAGAGAACTATGGGCGGCCTGCGGCCGCCCTTAGTTTTGATTGCCCGCGTGCGGAGCACGCGCTATGCGAACCTGCTAAGATCGGCTCTGTAACCCATAATTTATCAGTTCATAATTTCATTACTAACAATTCTTTTCAGGATTATTTCGTCCTTCTACCTGAAGACTTCTATCTGGCAACCATCCTAAATCAAAAAGTCGAAACTCCATGCACCCTCAACGAAACCGGTTTATGTCGCTCTTTTGGTTATCCCAACATAAGCTACTTCGATAGGACTTTCGGTGTTGGAGGTTACATTCCCAATGGTGATGGTCAAGGCATGCCAATAAAAGAATATTTTTTGGACATTGATCATTTGCATGCAATAGACATCTACAATAGAGTCCCTTTGCTCAATACAGAGCAAACGCAACTCTCCTTCAATTTAACTGTAGCTAAACCTGGCCCTTATGTTTTGCTCATCAACTATGTCACTCCTTTAAACGATCTGCGCACTCATAAAATAGATATTACAACTCACGGAAGAAATACTCCTGAAAATGGAAATATTATCTTATATTCTTGCCCATATAATCCTAGCTGCAGGCAAGTAGTCACCAACATTGACGGAGGAGTGGGTATTTTCGATGTCCAAGGAAACTCCATGGTAGTAGACTTAAAAAGCAATTCTAGCAATGTAGGCATTCACTCGGTTTACCTAATTCCTTACGAAGAATGGTCCTTGGACTACATCAAGCCTAAAAGAGTTTGCATCAAAAAGAACGGCGAATGTATTACAGGCTCCTTTAGGAATCCACCTGAAACCAAGAAAATCCAATTCGAACAAGAACTTGAAGGCGAACTAGCTAAAAACAGACCGCAAGTGTTACTCTATAACAACAACAGTTTTATTTGGTTGAACAAGGGCTACAGTAATGTGGATATGAGAGGCAAAGTGCCAGAACCTGGATATTATACTTTTGTTTTGCATTATTACCAACCCGATTATCCAGTGTTTGATTTAGATGTTATAATTCAAAACGGAAAATTCTATGAAGCCAAAGTACCTGTAGAACATTGCCCCTCTGTGTCCGGATGCAGATCGATGATATATCAGAGCGATAAGAATAATAAATTTGATTTGTTGGAGAATTTTATGATATCGTTTAAGGTACCTAATAATTTTTCAATTCGAAGATGCTTTTTATAAAACAATTTTGATTTGTAGCAACCTGAAGGCAAAAACGTCTACTTGGATTACATTTTAGTAATACCGGCCGATCTATACACTGAAAGATTCCTGGAAGAAGAAGAACTAGACAGAACAGGGGAATTTATTTCAACTTGCGGCAGCAATAACTTCAACATTGATACAAGCCAAAGTGGCTTTTGCAGGGACTCAGTCTTTTCCATTACAGCTGCTCACAATACGGGAGCTTTACCTTGCCAGTGCGACTATGCAGGTTCCATTAGTTTCGAGTGCGAAAAATTCGGCGGACAGTGCAAATGTAAAGACAACATAATCGGTAGACAGTGTACGGCTTGTAAAACTGGATACTTTGGTTTTCCGAATTGTAGACCTTGTAATTGTCCGTCAACTGCTTATTGTGAACCAAACACTGGTAAGAATTATTGTGTAGGTATTTGAAATTCTTGCTAATACCTAATTAAAATCTAGGTCAGTGTATTTGTCCGCCACACGTAACAGGTGAAAAATGCGATCAGTGCGAGCCTTTAACTTTTGGCTACGATTCCTTAATTGGTTGCCAGCAGTGTGGTTGTAATCCTTTGGGTACCAACGGTTCTTTGCAATGTGATCTACTGAATGGAGCTTGTCCCTGCAAGGATAATGTCAACGGAAGAACCTGCGACAATTGCCAGGCTGGATTCTACGCATTTCCTTATTGCGAGTCGTGCGATTGCAACCAAAATGGTACCGATAGTGAAATTTGCGATAAAGGCACAGCGGAATGTTTTTGTAAGAAGAACGTCGTTGGGTACCATTGTGAGACTTGTAGAGAAGGATCCTTTAATTTACAGGTAATTATAATTTGTACTCCTTTGGGTACCTATTATTTGATTTTTTTAGTCTACAAATCCTGATGGATGTACACAATGCTACTGTTCTGGCAAAGCGACAAAATGCTTTAGTGCTGGTTTCGTTAATGATCCTATTTTCGATTTGAGTAATTGGACTTTAGTCGCTATTGACACTAATGAAGACAATTTGAATATTACCCAATTACCAGTATCTCTTGAAAGTGTTGGAAGTAAGACACTAAAAATACTGGCATAATTTTGTTCTAATGTGCTTATTTTAGGTGATGCTATTGGGGCAGTTTTATCAGACCTCGACAAAAGTACTGTCGCTTATTTTGCAGCTCCCCTGCCATATTTAGGCAAAAAATTGTCTTCGTACGGAGGCGCCTTAAGATACACTATATTTTACAGTATTGGAGAAAATGGTACTGCTGTTAGCGGACCTGATGTAATTTTGAAAGGTAATTTCAATATCAAATCAAATTCAAATTTCATATAACTTGGTAATTCTAGGAGCCAATTCTTACCTGACATTTTCAAGTATCGAACAACCACCTCCAGTTTTCAAATATGCCACTGAAGTACTACTTATTGAATCCCTATTCGATACAGCTTCAGGAGATCAAGCTAAACGCGATCAAATTATGGAAGTTTTAAAAGATCTCAGAGGAGTTTATATAAGAGCTAGCTATTGGACTAAGGGTGAAACCACAAGGTAAGTCATATGGATTTTCAATTGTATTTTGAACTATTTCTATTGTAGGCTTATTGAAGTCACTCAAGATGAAGGCATTCCAAGAGAAATTTATGCAGAAAGGTACCGTATTGAATATAATCCTCCACAAGAGATGCCATCTGTTGAAAGGTGCGCTTGCGAACTGAATTATCAAGGTGAGATTTTGTGATACAATTACAAACAAATTCATCAAGTCATCGTTATTTTTTTTAGGTTTATCTTGTGAAGAGTGCTCTCCAGGTTTCTACCGATTCAACAGTGAAGGTTCTCACGGAGGTGCTTGTGTACCTTGTGACTGTAATGGACATGCTACTGAATGTGACGTCAATACAGGAGTTTGTCTGGTAAGAATTGCATTTTTTTTTAAAGATGTTTTGTAGTGTTTCTTTAGGATTGCCAACATAATACACGAGGGGACCATTGTGAGCTTTGCGATGTCGGATATCATGGTGATGCCAGATCTGGCACACCCAATGACTGTTTAATCTGTGCCTGCCCATTACCTATTACTAGTAATAAGTAAGTAAACTTTAAGAAAAAAGGAGTCACACGTAAATATAATCTGATTTCAAGTTTTGCCAATGGATGCGACGTAAGTTCAGATGGGGAACACATCAGTTGTCAATGCAGAGATGGTTACATTGGAGCCAGGTGTGAATCTTGCGCTCCAGGCTTCTACGGACTTCCAGAACTGCAAGGCGACTACTGCAAACCGTGTCAGTGTTCAGGAAATATAGACTCAAAAGATCCTTACTCTTGCGAATCAACCACAGGACGTTGTTTGCGTTGTTTGAACAACACTTTTGGAGAAGCTTGTGGTTTATGTGCTCCAGGTTATTTTGGAGACGCTGTAGAAAGGAAAGATTGTCAATCATGTCTTTGCGATAAATTAGGTACAGCGAAGTGTGATCATCAAAGCGGTCAGTGCATTTGCAAGCCTAATGTAATTGGTGAAAAGTGTGATAGATGTCTGGATGAACATTATGGATTCCCATCTGGACAAGGTAGGTATACCACCTTTATTGTTCAAGATTTCTGGAAATACATTGAAATGTTTCAGGTTGTGTAAAATGTGATTGCGCTGAAGCTTCAGACAGTCGTCAGTGTGACGATGCTACAGGCCAGTGCAGGTGCAAAGATGGTGTAACTGGAAGGGCTTGTAACAGATGTGCCGCAGGCTATTGGAATTATACAAAAGAAGGATGTGTTTGTATGTACAATATTTAAACTGGTTTGTTGTATTATTATTTTTCAATTATTATAGCATGTGGCTGCAAAGGAGAATACTCTATTGGTGTTGGATGCAGTGCAGAAACAGGCCAATGCGAGTGTTTGCCGGGAGTAGTTGGAGAAAAATGCGACCAGTGCCCTCACAGATGGGTTTTCGTTCCAGAAGTTGGATGTCATCAGTGCGACAATTGTCATCATGCCTTGATAGATGATACTGATGCCTTAGCTGCTATGATTGATCCTATTATAATTGAATTTGATGTAAGAATTTAAAAAAATATTACTACGTAATGAGTATTATTATTAATTTTAGTCAACACAATCTGGATATTTCACTAGAAGAAAACTAGACAGCATGAGAGAACAATTAGAAAAACTCAAACCAAAATTCGATGAAGTGGATCCTAGACAAATCAGTCTAACTGGGCCAATGCAAGAGTAATTATACTGTAAATAATAATTTGCCTTTTACTGAAAACAACTTTATTGTAGGTTGGAAAGTTTGGAACAAGATTCCAAAAATCTAAACCGCAAATCCAACTATTCCTTGCAAAACAGCGAAGATCGCAGAAACGAGTCTATGGAGTTGAAAGACAGGGCTGAAGTTTTGCTGGATAGTTTGACAAAAGCAGAAGAAGATTGTATCAGGGCTCTTGAAGATATTGACAGGATAACTGGACAACTTAATGAAGAATCGGGTAATATATTAAAAATACTATATAAACATTAGTAGTTTTCATTGATGATAAAATATTTATTTAGGCAATGAAGTCGATAAAGTCCTACAAGAAGGCCAAGAACTGCTAGAAGCGATGAAAATCTACAATTTAACCGAGAGGCAACAAGACGCTGAAAACCAACTGAATAAAGTAGATGAACTAATGAAAAATGTGACCGAATATAAATTGCCTGTCGATAATCTGGAATTGGAAATTGGAGAAATTAAATCGGGAATTAAGGAGTTCAATGATAAGTTGGATGATTTGTACAATCACACTCGGCATTCTTTGACTAGTGCTGAGGAAGCTGAAAAAATTACTAATAGAATGGGGTAAGTGGAATTTGTTTTACTAATTTTTAATTGGGTACCTACTGAAAATGCCAGCTATGGTAATATTTGATTTGCGAGGTGAACTTATTTTTTTGGGCTGAAAATTTCCAATAAATAAACTGAATTTTGTTGTTTTATTATACCTTTGTAGTACCTATAGTAGTTTTGTTCCAGCAAGGCAATGTTTTAAGTGAATAAGTACAAAAATAGGTATATTTCTGAAAAACACCCTTGCTCAGTTTTGTCAGAAATATTCCCAGATAGGGTGTATGAAAGTAATTAAATAATCTCCAAAAAACACATTGTAACTGGCACAATATATATTCAAAAATTTCTGGGTCTTGAATGCAAGTATTTGAAAAAAGTTAGATAAGTTTTACAAATGGTAAGTATTACAAAAAAATGTCCAACTCCACTTTTTAAGAACACTATATTATAAAGATACAGTGAAACTTCCCTAACTCGAATCTTCAAGGGACAGGAAGTCAAGTTCGAGTTACGGAAAATTCGATTTATAGAAAAATACATAAAATTGAGGATATTTGAATAGGTATATATTATGTGTGTATTACTAAAAAGTAGTTACATATAATATACATTATATAAACCAAGACAAGTCTATCTGTTGCCGCTGGTTATTAAGAATCAGTAATTTCCCCAAGTGCACTAAATGCTTTCCCGAAAAATTCGAGTTACGCTTGGTTGTCTCCACGGTTGCCACTACATTTTATTTCAAGTTTTAGAAATATTCGAGTTATAGAGATTAGAAATTCGACTTACGGAGAAAAAAATACATGGCGAAGTTGTAGAAACCTATTTGTTTGTGAAGAAAATTCGATTTAGAGAATATTTCGAGTTTAGAAAGTTCGAGTTAGAGAAGTTTCACTCTAATAGTTTTGGGATCTAATAGAATATTCCTCAGAAACTATATTTGGAATTCAAAAAGCCCAATTTACATACAAATTACCCAAATCTGACCCTTATACAGTGTGCCTCAAAGATGATATATAAATCGTAATCTCACAGAAAATGAAATTCTCAAATTTTGTCACATATAATATTTATTTAACAGAATACCAATAATAAATAAATAGACCTATTATATCTACAATCTCGATCTATCACATAAATAGTAAAAAAAAAAATTATGAATTAATTATATTTACACTCTCTATAGGAATACATTTTTTACTTAAAAAAAAATAGAATTATTGCAGCCTTTAAACTTGTAATAATCAACAATTTATTTGACAAAAACATCCACTCACAAGTATGTATTGAATTTTACTCCCTCAAGCTGACTAATATTCGAGACACTAAACTAACGTCCTTTTGACTTCACTTTCAACTCTTCTTTCAACTTCCATTTGATCAGTTCCATGCAAGACACGGCATCTTCGGCACTGTCGTGTCCTGCCACATCATTCTGAATGATTTTTTGCAAATGTTCACTGGCTAAGGCTTTCAAGGAACGTTTATGGGGCAAACCCATTTTATGCGGAAACAATATCGAAGTATCTATAATAGTTCCATGGACGATTTTCAAGGCTTTCATGTCACTTTCCAAACTGTGGCCTACTAAAATAGTTTCAGAGTTGCATAAGTGCAATATATTTGCTTGAACCTAGGAAATAAATTATTTAATTTTTATTGTTGTGAGTGTATAATACAATACTTACTTGTAAAATACTAGTACTAGTCCTATCCATCTGATCTTTGGTAATTCCTGAGAATCTGGTATTATAATCTATAATAGGATTGAGTGGTTTCACAAAACTTTCATAAACAGTTTTACAATCAATATCCACTATAGTCACCCTTGTAAGTTCCAGGCCTTTTGTTGTATAGCACATTTCACAGTCCAATGCGAAAACCTGAGTACTTCTTGGGTCGTTATCTGAAGATGGAGGCAAAGTGGTTTGGTAGCCTTCAAGTAAATGTTTCTCTAGGCCATCAGATACATGAGTGTCGCTCATAACGCAGCCAGTGTCGTCGCTGCTTTTGCAACACAAAAATATTTGCTCTCTACGAATTGTGCGTTTTTTAAGGGGGTGGTACATGCATTCGTCTTCAAATAGGGGCCAGCCATCATCATCAACTTGGTAGATCTTACCACACCGACTGCATCTTCTTTGATTTTCATCTATAGAATAATCTTCTACTGTAACTCTGTTGCTGATTATTACTTGGCCCTTTTCGTGACTTTCTTTTGGGTATCCATGCAAATCTAATTCGTCTTCAGTTAAAAGCCACTTTTTTACATGATTGTAGAATGTTATTCCTTGAAAATCTGTTTCTTTTTTGTTTGATACAGCTTCGCCAGACAATAAGAGACCTAAACCTTTGCTTTCTCTGTCTTGATGTTCTTTTCTAAGTCTGTTTACTGCTAACATGGCAGAGTTTCTGTAAGTTGCCAGCACTTTGCATTTTTCATAGCAGGAAAATTCTTCACTTAAAGCTCTATTATAGATGTCTTCTTTTGATGCGTATATTTTGGCACATTCATCAGCCAGCATAGTTAAAAACCTTGTCCTAACATTGACAGGCAATTTGGATTTTTCAGCTTGAAAAACATCAGGAATGTCGCTTAAAGAGTATTCTGGTACGTGAGCAACCCTGCCACTTTTCTGTGTTTGTGCTATTGTCTTTACATTTTCAATCCGTTGTTGTTTGACTAAAGAAATCCTTTGTTTAGCTTTTTCGATTAAAGCTACATTAGGAACAGCTGCAATTTTTAATGACTTTACTCCTGACCCACTAGGTTTGTGAGTGCCATTTAAAATATCATCTACTACATTGTTTGTTTTGGGTCTTTTTTGTAATTCTAAAGCTTTTTCATGTTCCAAACGCTTCAATTTGTATTGTCTGGCAGCTTCCAGGAGGCTTTTCGGCTTAGGGGCTGTGATAATTTTGATTTCGTTCATTATATTTTCCTGCTCGTTAGTGGCCTGAGCCAGCTTGGCGATTTTGTATCGGTTTTTAAGAATTTGGCCAGGCAATAAGGATGGTTTTGGAGGAGCGATTGATGGTTTTGAGTACATTGTGGCTGCTTCAGCTCCTGCATGGGCTTTTCTCTTTTTACTTTGGATAGACTGGAATTATTTAAAATAAACAACAATTAGTGTAGTTTTTTTAATAGCGTTGTTGGAAATATTTATTTCATTGATGTTAGTCCACAATTATGGAAAATCAGTTGTATTACCTTTCGTATTACTCTTAATCTTGAATGAATAATGATACAGCGAAAAGTAAACCCAAGGGTAAACCATTCCCCAGAATTTGTGCAAACAATTCCTCAAAATGACCTACTAATATTATCTAATCTCCTCGGTAATCTCCATTTTCCAACGGCCAATAATTTTTTTCTCAGTAAGCGATTTTCTAATTTGGCCCCCAATATGAACAGTATCTTGAATGTAGCATTCAAATCCATTCAAGTCTAAGTGGATTCAATTTCAAAGGGTTTTTCAAACATTTTTAGATAAATATGAAACTCACTAAGTACATATTTTTTAAAAAAATTTAAATTTGGACCTGTAAATCATGAAGTGAAATTTTGCGAAAATTTCTTTAATAAAGATTTCCAACGTCCAACACAAAATTAGATTTTTTTTTTTAAATTTTCAATCAAAGTGTTTCTTATAATAAGAATGTGAACCTAAGTGATGTCATGACCCTACAATTTCCTTTGAATCCCTCATAAATTCCTCACAAATTCGTCCAAATTCCCTATAAATTCGTCACATTTTTGACAAAGACTTCCTAGGTGGTTTACCTCTTGGAAAATACACCATACACCTCGCCATACACACACAATTCAAAATTTTCCTGGAAAACTAATAGAGGGAAAAATTGAAACTTTTTGCATGTAAAGAGGAAGATTAGAAGCTCATTTTCCCAAAATTTCAAATTTTTTCAGTGGAAAATAACAACATGAAAAATCTTAGAAATCAACTTACAAAAACTGAATTAATTGAAAATACAGTTTCGCAAATTTCAAAGTTTTCCTGGAAAAGTAATTCAGGGAGAATTTTGAAACTTTTTGCATGTAAAGAGGAAAGTTAGAGGCACATTTTCCTATAATTTCAAAATTTTCCAGTAACATGAAGAATCTTGAAAATCAACCTAACAAAACTGAATTCTTAATTGAAAATACAGTTTCACATATTTCAATGTTTTCCTGGAATACTAATGAAGGGAAAAATTTGAAACTTTTTACATGTAAAGAGAAAGGTCAGAGGCTCATTTTCTCAAAATTTCAAATTTTTCCACTGGAAAATAACAACATGGAGAATTTTGGAAATTAACCTCCAATAACTGAATTAATTGAAAATACAGTCTTGCAAATTTCAAAGTTTTCCTGGAAAACAAGTCAAGACAAAAATTTGAAACTTTTTGCATGTGAAGAGGAAGGTTAGAGGCTCATATTTCCATAATTTCAAATTTTTCCATTGGAAAATAACAAATCATGGAAATCAACTTACAAAAACTGAATTAATTAAAAATACAGTCTCACACATTTCACAGTTTTTCTGGAAAACTAGTTAAGGGAGAAATTTGAAACTTTTTGCATGCAAAGAGGAAGCGCATTGCTCATTCGTAGGCTCGTTTGTAGGATAAAGCACTCAATAACATTTTACCTACAACAAAATCGGTAAGTATGGGTGTGGACAACCCGAGGGACAACCATTCAAATTCAAATTTTGAAAATGAAAGAAAGCAAGAAAGAAATGAAAATAAAAGTTGCTAACTTTTGGAAAAGTTGCAAATACAGAAGTTCTTAACAATTAGACATCGTTTTTGTAATAAAGTAGCTGGAAATCACCTGGTAATTAGGTACACAAAAATATCTGAAAATTATTGGCAAACAGTTGCAATTCTTGAGGTGGGAATATATGAGATTCATTGATCAGTGATTGCCAACAGCATACTGATTGACCCTTTGTGATACACCTAAAGAATCATAACAATTTTGAGAACTTCTGTATTTAATACAAAGATGTTAAATAAATATGAAACAATACAACACAATGATCACTTACACAAGGTTCTTCTTCAAACAAATCTTTGTGTTCCTCTTTGAGTTCGGGCTTAATGGCTGTAGGTTTGTATTCATTGAAAATCTTGTAACACTCCCTCATTGTTTCGTCTTCATCTTCACAATCCATATCAACATCTGAAGGAATTATTTCTTCTGCTGGTGGTTCATTGTCATGGTCTGATACGCTGTGGTTGCTCTCTGATGTTGATTTTTTTCTTTTATTTTTGTCTGATTTCTTTGAACTGGAATTGCTGCTTGATTTAGTCTTGTCTTTGCTTTTGCTGCTTTTTTTCCTATCTGTGTCGGTCTTATTGCGTTTTTTGTCGTCGTCCTTTGATCGACTTCTGCTTCTTTTTTTGGACTTTGTTTTGCTTTGTTTTTCTCTGCTAGGACTTCTAGATTTCTCCTTTTTGCTACTACTTTTCTGTTTTTCTTTTGAGTTGTTTTTTTTATTGTCTGCATTATCAGTTTTTTTTCTATGTCTTTCTGGGCTACTGTTACTAGAGTTTGAATCAATCCTTTGCTTTTTGTCATCTTTTTCTTTAGGATTTTTACTTGGTTTTTTGTCATTCTTTTTTTCTTTAGGACTCTTGCTTCTATCTCTACTTTTACTGGTTTTATGTTTGTCACTATTTTTATTTTCTTCTTTTCTATGTTTTTCCCTTTCACTACTTTTATGCGACTTGGAAGAAGTTTTCTTTGAATCTTTTTCTTGTTCATCTTTGGATGATTTATGTTTGCTTTTATCACTATTCTTTTCTTTATCTTTGTGTTTTCTATGATCCTTATCATTACTAGATTTATGTTTATTAGATTTTTCTCTACTCAACTTTTCCTTTTTAATATTTTTACCTTCATCCAACTTTACACTCTCCTTGTTATCTTTACTTATTGTTATTTCTAATTTCAAACTCTTATCTTCCTCATCATTATTAGTTTTTATTTCTGATTTCAACAAATCCAACTTATTTTGTTGTTTTTCAATGTCATTATTTAACTGTTCTATATTATCGTTGATAACATCTTGTGGTTCTTCTTGAGCAGACTCATTTATAATACCATCGATAAGTTCAAATTCAGTAGATAAGTCTTCGAAATTGATTTCTGATTTAAATGGGTCATAAACGTTACTGGCAATATTATTTTCTATATCTTTAATGGTTTCTCTGTGCTCGTGGTTTTCATTTGTTGGGTTATTTACTGAACTTAAAATACTCAAAGGAGTCGGCTTGTAAGTGGGTTTTTCATTTCGTATAGGCCTTACCGATCTTTCTCGATTATACGCTAAATCTGGCACATAGCTAATTGGAATGTGGTTTTTAGCCAGTTCACTTTTGGGAGTAGGTTTGTATGTGGGAACAACATCTGTAGAAGAATTTTCCACTGGGTCTTCGACATTTTCATTAGGTTTCTTTTTGTGTCTGAAATGACAATAGGGCCGGCCGCATGTTGTATTGAAAAATGGACACTCGATGTCCTGAAAGTAGCCCTTGGTAGGGAGCATTTTTATTTCATGAATTTGTTTATAATTTGTGGAAAATTAATTTTTTTTCTTTGAAACTTGTAAAATCAAAACAAACTGTGAGCAATAATGACATAACCTAAATTTGAAATGTCAAATGTGCTGACATTTCTGCTAAGACATACGTTTATTTTACATTGATTTTAATGTAATAGAAAGAGAGCGAAAATAAAATGGTCCCCTCGTTTATAGGATTTTCTCGCGATTGGCCGATAAATTTTAATGGCGGCAAATTTAAATTGACGCAATGTGTTTCTCAAGCGGATGTTCGTAAAATCCTCAATTTAATCAAAAGAACGGAAACATCTGGCCTACATATGATTTTGATATTGAAAAATAAAGATAATGATTCTATTTTTAGATTCTCATTGGATTTTAGGCAATTTTTAGGTCATCACCTTTACTTCCTGTATTACATGCTCACTTATAATAAACAATTATTATCTTCAATGTCTTTTTATTTATTTAAAATCAAGAAATAACTATAATAGGGGTACAGTAGAAGTATGTGGATTAAATTCCAGCATGCTACGAATGAGCAGGTTTATTTTCAACTTTTCATTTGACTCGAAGCCAAGAATTTTATGCAACAAGTGTGTAAAGTGAACCATTTCTTCACGAATGTGTGAAACAAGGGGTTTTACACACATTTTACATACAAATTTTTTCCTACTACTTACAATATAAACTCCAAATTCACTTTAGGGACCTTGGCCACCTTTCTGATTAAAAGTTACCATTGCACCAATCCTGAAAAATTACTATACGTAGCACACCACTGCGCTATAAGCTTACCTATTTGTGTTACGTTGTATGTACTTGAACAATAACTTATCATATATAAAGTCAGAATTTGTAAGATTATATATCCACTTTTTGTCAATTGGCCTTTTAACAGGAATTAGTAATGTTACTTTACCAAACTAGTAACATAATGTGACAAGTTATTCAAGTACAAACGAGTGGATTGTTGCGGAATTTATGGGTGGACCTCTGCGGGACGAGCGCAGCGAGTTCCGCAGTCATCTATTCATTAATACCTCCTACGTTGTTCAAGTACACGATACTAACCTGACTCACTCAAATGTCAGTTATTCTCATTAGTTCAAAAACTAGAAGTTTCAGGTGAGTGTCTTATTTGAATAGTTCAGCAGTATATTGGTGAGTAAATGGCTGCGGAACTCGCTGCGCTCGTCCCGCAGAGGTCCACCCATAAGTTCCGCAATAATCTACTTATTTGTACTTGAACAAAAACTTATTATATAAAGTCATAATTTGTTAGATTACGATTATTCACTTTTTGTCAATTTGCTTTTCAACAGGAATTAGTAATGTTACTTCACCAAACTAGTAACATAATGTGACAAGTTATTCAAGTACAAATGAGTGAATTGTTGCGGAACTTATGGGTGGACCTCTGCGGGACGAGCACAGCGAGTTCCGCAGCCATCTATTCATCAATATGTTGTTTAATTACGATGGTAAACTGACTCACTCAAATGTCCGTTATTCTCATTAGTTTCAAAATTACACGTTTCAGGTGAATATCTTGAACAGTTTAACAGTATATTGGTGATTAGATGGCTGCGGAACTCGCTGCGCTCGTCCCGCAGAGGTCCACCCATAAGTTCCGCAACAATCCACTTATTTGTATTTGAACAATAACTTATTATATAAAGTCAGAATTTGTAAGATTATCCACATTTTGTCAATTTACCTTTTAACAAGAATTAGTAATGTTACTTTACCAAACTAGTAATATGTTGTGACAAGCTATTCAAGTACAAACGAGTTTATTGTTGCGGAACTTATGGGTGAACCAAGCCATCTATTCACCAATATGTTGTTCAAGTATAACTTGATTCAGTCAGTTGTGAATTTTTCTCGTTAGTTCAAAAGCTACACGTGTCAAATGAGTGTCTTATTTGAACAGTTCAGCAGTATATTGGTGAGTAGATGGCTGCGGAACTCGCTGCGCTCGTCCCGCAGAGGTCCACCCATAAGTTCCGCAACAATCCACTTATTTGTATGTACGTTCATTACAATGTCCATAAGCGTTTTACTTGCTACCTATGAAATTAATTTTCTCAAAAAAGAATCAGTTTTCAGGATTGGTGCAATCGTAACTTTTAAATCAGGAAGGCGCGTAATCTACATTATATACAAAATTCAGCCAATTCTGACATAAACATCCTCCGTATACTTTGGGCAGGGTCCTTTTGAAGGATTAAAGTCACTCTAATCATTCGGAGTATTTTTTAGAAAAAATGATTTAACGGGCATTATTACATGAAAACTGATATTTTTAACACAATATTAGGTTTTTTTTGTGAGTGGTTCGAGGTTGAGTTATGCATGGTAGTAGAAAAATATGTCTAAATGCATTTTCTTACAGAAAAGAGCGCCTAAAAGGAAAACTAGATAACATCCAAAGTCAAATAACCCAATCCAAAGCAAACCTGCAAGACTCTGAAGCTCTTTTAGCAAACGCCTCCGATTTATTGGAAATCAGCATAGGAAAACTGAAGCAACTCTCAGATTCACCTGAGGAATTAGAAACTAGAAACAGTGAATTTGAAGTCAGGTTGGTACACATTTTTAGTACTTATACAAACTCACCTAAATTTTTTCTAGATTGGACACAAATCAAGGCGAAATCGAAAAAATCAAAGAACTAAAGCCTACAGTACAAGCTCACGCTGAAAATTTGTCGCAAAAAGTACAAAATTTGGAAAGAATCTTGTCGGACAGCCAATTGGATTCCAACGATGCCATCAAAGCAGCCAGAGCCTACAAAGACATTGCTGAAGCTGTTAAAAGCGCCCATGAAGCTGCAGAAAATGCTAAAAACGACACCGATCATGCTGTTAATATCTTGAGTACTGTTCAACAAAGGACAATGGAAGCTGAATCGAATTCTAGCAGTACCTTAGATGATGCTCACAAGTACCTATGAACAATCTGACAATATAAATCAATTAATTTTATTTTTTTAGGCTTGACCAAAGCATTCGAGACACTTTGGAGCCAGCATTGAAGCAATCCATAGTGATTTTTGGGCCACTAAAACAAACACAAGCTGATAATGATGTTATTCTGCAAGGAATCGAGCAAATATTGCAAAAACTCCACGCACCTGCATTGGATAAAAGCTTCAAAAATGCTTCTAACATGGCTGACAATGCTTTAAGTTTCACTAGTATGATAAACGAAACCGTTAATGCTTCTTTTGTCACTGTAAGAATTTAATTATTTAAATTGAATTACTATTGTAATGCTTATTTTTTTAGCTTCCCGAAGAAAAAGCCAAAGCCATTAAACTCCCAAAAGATTTGGATGATATTGGACGCAACTTGGATCAAACCCGAAATCAAATAGCCACAGTCAATGAAACTTTACCAACAGTCTTGAAACATTTGGAAGAACTACCAGAAGCCCAGAAAAAACGCAACCGATCTTCCGAAGACATAAAAAACAAAATTAACAAACTCAACAACCAAATCGAGCTAGCTAGAGACTTGGCCAACAGACTTAAAGTAGGAGTCAAATTCTATTCAAACACAACTCTAGAACTTAGAAATCCTGATAACATTGAAGACATGACCACTTCAACTAAAATCAGCGGATACTTCAGAACCGATAAGCCAAATGGATTAATATACTATCTCGGTAATCCCAACGGCACCAATTTGCGCAAAACCAAATCTGACGATTATATGGCTTTGGTAGTCCAAAACGGTTATCCGGTGTTGAAACTGGACATCGGCAACGGCCCTGATCAAGTCATACTAAAAAAACCCGTAGCCGATAACGTGTGGAGACAATTTATCATCGAACGAGTGGGTCATAATGCAAAATTAAGTATCCGCGAGGAATTACCAAACAGACAAGAAAACATTGAAACCGCCGAAAAAGCTTTAACAGGCCCCTACACGATATTCAATTTGGATAAGGACAAATCCAAATTGTTTGTGGGCAGTTTTCCAGTTAACTATGAAATGCAAAAGGACATTGACGTGAATTCGTTTGAGGGTGAGATTGAAGAGTTGGTCATTGGTAATACGCCAGTGTCGTTGTGGAACTTTGTGGATGCTTACGAGAATAATCATGGAGCTAAAGAACGGTAAGAGAGTTTAGAGATCATCATTAAAAAGTCATGTTTGGCTACTACAGTAGCGAAGGTAGGTTTAGTAGGACTTCCATAGCTGCTGTTGATATGCTTTTCATGCACCCTGTAATGCCCAGACAAGCAAGTCTTTGCACCCTGTCAAGAACGGTTTTCCTGAAAGTAAAAGAGGTCCAAGTCCCTCCTATTGTGTATTTAGGTACACAACATTGAAAGACTGGACTTGATTCTTGAAGATCCAATTTATTCAAAAAGAAACTCCAAGCTTACAACATTAAACTCAATCAGTTACCAGAGGATCTTTGACATTGACTTAATCAGGATGATAACTGAAAGGGCCTTATGTTACGTTATTTGCTCTTCGGTATGATTCGTAATTGTTTTGATTGCTGTTCCTTGTGTACCTATCCCATAGCTTCCTTTTGTTTTTTATATGACGAAATATTGCTCGTAATACATGGTCACTTACTATAGGGGATTCACTGCAAATATTATATAGAAGTTTTTTGTCATTTACCACTACTAAGTCGAGGAGTGAGTATTGACCGCCTCTAAATCTGGTTAGAAAAGTTATCAGTTAGAAAGCATTCATCGTTTGATAGATATCAAGAAAATCGCTGAAAACTTGTTGGAAATGCGTTAAACTTTTCCCATCAATCTCGGGGTAATTGAAATCACCAAAAATAAAGGCTAGAACTGATAGTGTCATTGCAGTGTCCATGATTGTAGTTGTAGACCCTCCTGGTCTCTATTCCAGAATCACCTACCTAATTTCATTCTAGACAAGATATTCTAACATCATTAACTGATCATGTATTTCAGTGACAGGTTGGTAGATCTAGAACCCAGCACAGGACTCAGTTTCAACGGTCAAGGCTACGCCATAATCGATGCAAGATCTCACCAACTCCGAGCCCGATCCGCCGTGGTTTTATCTTTCAAAACGTACGCCCCAGAAGGTCTGATATTTTTAGCAGGCAAAGACAAAACGTTCATGGCTCTAGAACTACAAAAAGGCAAAGTCTTATACCAGTACAACTTGGGTAGTGGAACCAAGAAATTCGTTTCCTCGGGACGTTTCAATGATGGTAATTGGCACAAAGTGTCGGCCACTAGGGAAGGACCAAGAGGAAAACTTAAAATCGACTCGGAAGAAGCTATTGATAGGACAACGGAGATTAGTGGGAATAATTTGGAGCTTATTGAAACTCTTTCGTTTGGTGGTTATCCGCATGTGCATCACTTCCCTGATGTAACTAATGTTAAATTCGATGGATGCATTAATAATATCACCATAACTGGGGAACCAGTAGATTTGAGGGATAATGTTAAGTCCTATGGAGCTACACCTGGATGTCCTGCCAAGGTAAATCACCAACAATATTCTTATTGATGCTAATGATTCATTTTCCAGTTTGCTTCAATGGTTTCCTTCAACAAATCTCGTCCAGGTTACGTAGGTTGGGATCGCATGTCTGTAGACAACGATTTTAGAGTTTCCCTAAAATTCAAAACCAAAGAAAAAGATGGTTTGATATTCTATATAACCGATTCAGATCAGAGTAATGGAATGTCGTTGTCCATAGTCAATGGACATTTAAAAGTTATTAGTCAAAAAATCGAATTGGTTTCCAGTGAAACTTTCAACGACAGCGATTGGCACGTGGTCTCTGTGATTCACAATAATCAAAATTTGAGGGTCGATTTTGATGATTATAGCAAAAAAGTCACCGACAGTACTCCGCCACCATTACATATCCTATTTGCAAATATGTACGTAGGAGGACTACCCAGAAACTACAAAGTTGCCTCTGGAACTTTAGGTTCTAAACAACCATTCCACGGATGCATTGCAGATCTGACTGTTAATGGAAACGTAAAGAACTTTGCCAACACTACTGATAAATCGTTTGAGATTTTGGACAAGTGTATTTTGGATCGAGGATTTTTGCCTATTGATCCTTCAGTACATCAATGTGAGTTTTTATTTGAATTGAAATATATTTGTCGTATAACATATTAATTTCTAGTGCCTGCATTTGATCCACTTGTAGACGCAACTTTGCCACCGGTAACCACTGAACCAGTCGTGACTGAAAATCCATATGTGCCAAGTAAGTATTATTTTCTTTCAGAGCCGACACAAGTACATTAGGAAAGTACTTAAAGTACAAGTATGAAGTGAATATATTTGATAGATTTACTTGAAGAACAAGTACAAGTTTTCCAAAATTATGCTCAATCAAATAAACTTGAAATTTACTTGAATTTTATCAAGTAATTTACTTCAAGTAAAAACATTGAGCTTCGAGTAAAGTTGTTGCAAATGTTGAAAATTCCAATGCAATTTACTCAACGGTTACCAAGCAATTGAGCTTTGACTATTTTGAAATCAGAATTCAAAGGGGGGTAGTGGGGGTACCCTTATGAAAAACTCGATTTTTTTATTTTTTAGTTTTGCTCTAATTTGACTTTACCAATCGATAGAGCCTGTCAAAATTAATGGAAAACAACCCTGACATCGTTTCCAAATGCCCATAGCAAAGAATATTATAGTTAACTATAGAAAACCTACGCTTATGGGCGACGGCAGACCGCTAGAGGCGCTGCTCCGGTGTTATAAATTGAAATAAATTATATTCGCGCTAGCTTTTCGGCAAACAAATTTTAACAGCGTTGCGCGATTCTCTCGGGCATTTAATATATTTTCTGTGATTTTACCTTGTAAGATGATATACTAACTGCCGCGGCGGTTTTAGAATTTTTTACATCGACATATTAGATGATACCTAGTTGCTACGTCTAATTTGCTGTATAAATAAAAAATATATAAACTAAAACAAAATTATGCTCTGCGTGAGATAGGGAATGTTGAGTGGAGTCATTTTTGAAGTGGAAACTTCTTTAGAATCGTTGGGAGTGATTGAGACTCGATGAAACGAAAAAGCGACCCGATGAAACTAAACGAAAAAGCAACACTTTTTTAACACGCTTATATTAATACAAACACACAACACACAACAGGAACCTGGAACAAGCCAAGTGAGCTGGAACAAGTCTGGATAAATCTGGATGAAGTCTGGAAAAGTCTGGAAATCTCTGGAAACGTCTGGAAAGAGCCTGGAAATTTCTGGAAAGGGTCGGAAAAATTCTGCCAAAGGTCCCAAAAGACCTGGAGATCATTTTCCAGAATTCGGATCAGTCTGTACAAGTCTGGATAGGGTCTGAATAAATCTGGATAAAGTCTGTAAAACTCTGGATAAGTCTGGTTATTGTCTGGAAAAGTCTGGAAATTTCTGGAAACGTCTGGAAAAGACTTGGAAATTTTTGGAAAGGGTTGGAAAAAATCTGAAAAAGGTTCCAAAAGACCTGGGGATCATTTTCCAGAATCCGGATCAGTCTGAACAAGTCTGGAAAAAGTCTGGATTAATCTGGATAGAGTCTGGAAAACTCTGGAAAGCTCTGGAAACGTCTGAAAAGAGCCTGGAAATATCTGGAAAGGGTCGGAAAAATTCTGCCAAAGGTCCCAAAAGACCTGTGGATCATTTTCCAGAATCCCGATCAGTCTGTACAAGTTTGGATAAGGTCTGGATAAATCTTGATAAAGTCTGTAAAACTCTGGATAAGTCTGGAAAAGTCTGGAAAAGTCTGGAAACGTCTGGAAAAGACTTGGAAATTTCTGGAAAGGGTTGGAAAAATTCTGAAAAAGGTCCCAAAAAACCTGGGGATCATTTTCCAGAATCCGGATCAGTCTGAACAAGTCTGGATTAATCTGGATGATGTCTGGAAAACTCTGTAAAACTCTGGATAAGTCTGGATATTGTCTGGAAACGTTCCAGACTTGGAAATTTCTGGAAAGGGTTGGAAAAAATCTGAAAAAGGTCTCAAAAGACCTGGGGATCATTTTCCAGAATCCGGATCAGTCTGAACAAGTCTGGATTTATCGGGATGAAGTCTAGAAAACTCTGGAAAGCTCTGGATAAGTCTGGATAATGCCTGGAAATCTCTGGAAACGTCTGGAAAATGCCTGGAAATTTCTTGGAAGGGTCGGAAAAATTCTGAAAAAGGTTCCAAAAGACCTGGGAATCATTTTCCAGAATCCGGATCAGTCTGTACAGGTCTGGATAAATCTGGATGAAATCTGGAAAACTCTGGAAAGCCCTGAATAAGTCTGAATAATGTCTGGAAAAGTCTGGAAATATCTGGGGCTAACACGCTTTTGATACATCGAACTAAAAAGTGAAAAATAATTTTTAATATAAACAGAAAATATTAATGAACAAAAAATATTAAAATTATTGTCAAAAAAGCGTGGGGTGCTCAATGTATGAAAAATGTGGAACCAAACACCCCAGCGTGTATTTTAGTTTTTTTGAACTATATTTATTTGCGTTCCTTTCTCAAGTCTTTTGGAGGGGGGGACGCCACTGTCTATGTGAGTATGTGTGTAAAGCCTCATTTACACGGTGCAAGTAGCTTGAGCAAGTACTAACGCCAGTAACTAAATTATCTTTGTTTTCGTGCAAGTGGGTGTTTACATGCATTTTACTGATTTTAAGTCGAATTTAGTGATTAGTGCAAATTGAGGTGAAATGGCAGCAAGTACAGTTGTTCGAAAAGAAATTTAAAAATGCATTTTGAGTGTTTATGGAGAATTATCACACATTTTATTGAAAGAAATTGAAAATGGAAAACGTTGTTGGGTTCGACCATGGATATCTCGTAGAGAAACACATGGTGCATCTTCCACATTATTGGTTGAACTGGCTAAGGAAGATCCAAAAGAATATCGAAATTGTATGCGGATGACAAAAGAACAATTCAATAAGTTAACTTTTCGAAATAAAACCCATGATTAGCACACAAGATACTGTAATGAGACCTGCTATTCCAGTAAAAATTACATTGGAAATTACACTATCATATCTGGCAACAGGAAGCAGTTACAGACGACATTGCAAAGGCAACTAATAGGTGCAAGGTGCAACACAATACTCAAAATATTCAAATTCAAACCCCACTAATGTACTTCACTAATCAATAAATACAAATCCTGTCTACACACGTCCAGCCCGCTAAAGTCAGTAAAATGAACGAGAGGGGGAAGCCACTTGCTCAAGTAAATAGAACCAGCTTCTATTCACTTGACTAATTACTTGACTAAAGCGTTTACTTGCTCAAGTACTAAATTAAGGTGTCTACACGATTCAAGTTACTAAATTTTAGTTACTGGCGTTAGTACTTGCTCAAGCTACTTGCACCGTGTAAATGAGGCTTAATGCATGCAGTTCGATGAAGGTTTCACTTCTACCGGGTGTGAATTGCACAGGATTTTTTTTTTGTCTGGCATTTTCAGGATGTGCATAAGCGCAACTAACTCCAAATACAAGGGGTGCTGACGAAATGAGACGCGTAAAAAAAAATTAGTTTTACGAGGGTTTTGTACTTACGTCATTTGCCTTTTTGAAAAATAGCTTTTTAAATGTCTGAAATTTCAACCAAACATATCGGGTCTTCAAAAAAAAAGCCAATCAAAGATTGCTATGGTTTTTTAAACGTACGTCTTAGCAATATTTTTCTTTAATTTTGACAATGTCAGTCAATGAAATTTAATGTCAAAATGTCATGTCAAAAATCCTGACCAATATACAAACAATAATGCGTACGTTTTCGTAACCAAAGCAATCTTTGATTGTTTTTTTTTTTTGAAGACCCGATATGTATAGTTCGTTGCACGACACGAGGGTTTTTACTTACGTCATCGATGACGTCATAACAATTTAAAGAAAAGATTAAGTCATAGATTATTTCAAAGAGCACCTTCGGAATTATTGTT
Organism: Ceutorhynchus assimilis; assembly: GCA_917834065.1. Lineage (NCBI taxonomy): Eukaryota > Metazoa > Arthropoda > Insecta > Coleoptera > Curculionidae > Ceutorhynchus > Ceutorhynchus assimilis. The sequence goes on from OU892282.1 coordinate 50,598,087, forward strand.
TTGTAATAAATTTTTTCTACGAGCGTGCGGAAAAGTGTACTTTTCCGCACGCATTTTAGGTCATTTAAGTATCACTTTTCCGCCTAGTGCTTTTCCGTTTTTTTCCGCACCGAGTGCGGAAAAATGATCACTTTTCCACTCCGTGCCGAAAAGTAGAATACCTGAAATTTTTAGGTATACAGGTACAGGGTGGCCCAAATTCGAGCCTCATCATTGGGATCTCGGAAACCGTGAGAGATACAGGGTCGGTTAAGTTATGGCAAAGTTGCGCATTTTGATGCTCAACAAAATGCCGCTTTGATATTTAGGATATTTCGAATACTTCCGGAGATATCCAGAAAAAACCGGAATTTTGCAAAATGTTTATTTTTTCCTGACTTTATTTGAAGTGATACTTCAAAAAAAATATTACTTCATCTTAGCCACTTTTTCTACCCTACAAGATGCTATCATCAAATTTAAAATATGATGTTTCGTCTTTGGACCACCATCATCAACTTTACTTTTCTAAATACGGACCCTCGTTTTTTATTTCAGATTTCAAGAGCTTCTGATATCCCAAAACCTATGACGAATCGCATTTATTCGAAAAATTTATATTATTGGCACTTTCCATAAAAACTAAATGTGTTAGAGAGAGACAGAGAAAAGAATTTTGGTAGGAAATTACTAAGAAGTAAAAAAAAAAATATTTTTTTCTACTACCGTGCGTAAAGTACTCACTTTACGCGCTATTCAGAAGACGTAAAATTTCACTTCACGCACTAGTGCGTAAAGTAATGTCAATGACAGATGTCGACACTGTCAATTTGGCATTTTTCTGGTAAATCACTTCACGCACTAGTTCGTAAAATGAAAATTCTTTACGCACTAGCGCGTGAAGTATTTGACTAAATTTATTTTCGTACACATATTTGATTGGTAGTAGAAAAAATTTTGTATGCAATACTTGCGTAAAGCACCTTTTTTCACTCATGTGATTGTCGCACTCGCCTTCGGCTCGTGCGTCAAAATTCACATTCGTGAAAAAAGGTTCACTTTACACACTTGTTGCATAAATAACTATTTTCGGATAAATGCGATACGTCATAGGTTTTGGAACATCAGAAGCTCTCAAAATCAGAAATAAAAAATCCAGGGTTGTATTTAAAAAAAAATATGTTGATGATGGTGGCCAAAAGACGAAACGTCAGATTTTAAATTTGATGGTAGCATCTTGTAGGGGAGAAAAAGTGGAAGTATTCGGAATATCCTGAATATCAAGGCGGCATTTTGTTGAGCATCAAAATGCGCAACTTTGCCATAATTTAACCGACCCTGTATCTCTTACGGTTTCCAAAATCCCAATGATGAGGCTCGATTTTGGGCCACCCTGTACTTACAGATTAACAGGATATACTACCAGGTACAGGTACAAAAAAGTGAAAAAAAATATCTTAAATTGATAATTATGTAGATGAAAATATTACCTTTCATCTCGTAGAAAAAATAGTGTTCCTAACTCGTGCGGAAAGTATCTTTTCCGCACTTGATTGCTTGCCGAATTTCGCTGCGCGTCGGTCGATAAACTGCAATCGCGTGCGGAAAAGTGGTACTTTCCGCACTAGTTAGGAAATATACTATTTTAACTTAGAATAGAGTTTATTCAGTTATCCGAAAATATACATGTATAAATACATTTCTCCTGGAGTAATTTTTCACTGGAAAATTTTGAAATTTTCTTCTAATGAGCTCCTCACTTTCCTCTTTCTCCTGTAAAAATGTAAGAGGGTGAATTTTCTTCAATTTTGCCTTAATAAGTCAATTTTCTTTGAGTTTTTCCTGGAATGATTTTTTACTGGAAAATTTCGAAATTTCCCTGTAATATGCTCCTCACTTTTCTCTTTTTCCTGGAAAATTTTCAAAATATTCCCTTTGCCAGTTTTCAAGAAAAAAATTAAAATGTAAGAGGGTAAATTTTCCGTAACTTTGCTTAAATAAGTCAATTTTCCAGAATTTTTCCTCGAGTGACTTTTCATTAGAAAATTTTAAAAATTTACTTTAATGAACTCGCTTTCCTCTTTTTTCTGGAAAATTTTCACAATTTTCCTTTTGCCAGTTTTCTCGAAAAAAACTAAAAAGAAAGAAAATGAATTTTACTTAAAAAAGTCAATTTTCCAGTATTTTTCCTGAAATGATTTTCCACTGGAAAATTTTGAAATTTTCCTATAATAAGATCCTCACTTTCCTCTTTTTTCTGAAAAAAATTCACAATTTTCCGTTTGCCAGTTTTCTAGGAAATAAATGTAATTTAAGAAAATGAATTCTGCTTAAAAAAGTCAATTTTCCAGAATTTTTCCTGGGATGATTTTCCATTGGAAAAATTTGAAATTTTCCTATAATAAGCTCCTCACTTTCGTCTTTCACCTGAAAAAATTGCACAATTATTACTTAGTCAGTTTTCCAGAAAAAAATTGAAAAACTTTGATATTTCTGTGAGAAACTCGAGTTCGAACTGCTATTATCGTCTAGCAATTTTTCAGCGATATTTTCAAGACAAAACCTTCCATTTTTTTCCCGCATATCGTGTTTTTTCACATCAGCGCGGTCACCGTTTTAAAGTTATTATTATACATATTTATATGGACATATGGCAACGCCGAGTAGCCATCAACTGGAACCACGTTGATTACGGCGAGCCTACCACTCCGATGGAGCCCGGCTCGAAAAGTCTGGCTCCATTTGGGGGTCAAAAAATATACATGGAATAGGTTTTCTATAAGTGTTAACTATAATATTCTTTGCCCATAGTAAACAAAAACAAAAATAGAAAGGAAATCTTATTTTTGGCTTTGGCAAATTTTCCAAATCTTGACATGTCTTGAGCAATTGCCCATATCGTTGTTAAATTTTGAGCAAATTAAAATAAATTATATACCTTTGGAAAGAGCATTAAATTCTCTATAAATCCGTGTAAAATTGAGTTTGATAGCTTGAAAAGTCTTTGAGTAATTGAGCTTCAAAGTTAACTTTTAATCTAAATTTTGTCAAAAACTTCAAACTCAATTTGCTCAAAAACTATAAACCCAGGAATATTGTCATTTACAGGCCATTTAGAGTTCAATAAGAGCTACAAATGCTGAAAATTTCAATGCAATTTGTTCAACGGTTACCGAGCAATTGAGGTTTGAAGATTTTGGAATCAAAATTCAAAGGGGTACCCCTTATAAAAAACTCGATTTTTTTATTTTTTAGTTTGGCTCAATTTTGACTCCACCAACCGATAGAGCGAGTCAAAATTAGTGGAAAACAACCCTGACATCATTTTCAAATGCCCATAGTAAACAAAAACAAAAATAGAAAGGAAATCTTATTTTTGGCTTTGGCAAATTTTCCAAATCTTGACATGTCTTGAGCAATTGCCCATATCGTTGTTAAATTTTGAGCAAATTAAAATAAATTATATACCTTTGGAAAGAGCATTAAATTCTCTATAAATCCGTGTAAAATTGAGTTTGATAGCTTGAAAAGTCTTTGAGTAATTGAGCTTCAAAGTTAACTTTTAATCTAAATTTTGTCAAAAACTTCAAACTCAATTTGCTCAAAAACTATAAACCCAGGAATATTGTCATTTACAGGCCATTTAGAGTTCAATAAGAGCTACAAATGCTGAAAATTTCAATGCAATTTGTTCAACGGTTACCGAGCAATTGAGGTTTGAAGATTTTGGAATCAAAATTCAAAGGGGTACCCCTTATAAAAAACTCGATTTTTTTATTTTTTAGTTTGGCTCAATTTTGACTCCACCAACCGATAGAGCGAGTCAAAATTAGTGGAAAACAACCCTGACATCATTTTCAAATGCCCATAGTAAACAAAAACAAAAATAGAAAGGAAATCTTATTTTTGGCTTTGGCAAATTTTCCAAATCTTGACATGTCTTGAGCAATTGCCCATATCGTTGTTAAATTTTGAGCAAATTAAAATAAATTATATACCGTTGGAAAGAGCATTAAATTCTCTATAAATCCGTGTAAAATTGAGTTTGATAGCTCAAAAAGTCTTTGAGTAATTGAGCTTCAAAGTTAACTTTTAATCTAAATTTTGTCTAAAACTTCAAACTCAATTTGCTCAAAAACTATAAACCCAGGAATATTGTAATTTACAGGCCATTTAGAGTTCAATAAGAGCTACAAATGCTGAAAATTTCAATGCAATTTGCTCAACAGTTATCGAGCAATTGAGGTTTGAAGATTTTGAAATCAGAATTCGAAGGGGGAAAAAAATACTTTTATGTACTTGAAGTAGAATTTTAAGTAACTACCTTCAAATATTGACAGCTCTATTTTCTTTTAGTTAAAGGTGCTAGAGGTGACGGCGGCATCGACTTCCTACCCAAGGAACCCAAACCAGAACCACAACCAGAATCCACTCCACAACCGAAACCAGCTGAACCTGAATTGCCCGTTTTGCCTAGAGCACCTATTGGTAGAGTGCCAATAACAACACCTAAAGTAAGCACAAGTTTTATAAAAAAAAAAACAATTTACAATATTCCAATTCTAGCCTGTCCATCAAGGTTGCGCCCTACCATTGGAACCAGCAGAAGAAAATATTCAACAGAGCGGAAACCGTTTTGGAACCCAGCCGGGAAGCCGCATCGAATTCAACACTCCCAGAGGCAAATTCCGCAAGAATTTCGATTTCAGTTTGGAGTTCAAATCCAGTTTTGCTAACGGAATTATTTTCTACGTTTCCGACTTGAAAAGTCACACTCATTATGCCTCGTTGCTTTTGCAAGATGGTTATCTCATATTTACCTTTAAGGGTGAACATGCGACACCTCTAATATTAAGATCTCAATTGACTTACAATGATAATGAGTGGCATATAATTGAGTTTAGTAGAGACGGTGCTGAAGGTAAAATGGTTATAGATGGCAGAGATTTATCTGGAAGGATACCGCATAAAACACCTTCACTGGATCTTCATATACCTTTCTATGTTGGCGGAGTGCCTTTGGAGGATTATGACAAAGTCTTACCAAATCTTGTAAGTGTATAAATTTTTGTTACACTAACAATTATTATTGTTTGAATTATTTAGAACACAACTACCCAATTCAATGGATGCATCAAAAATCTTAACATGAACGACAAACCTTTAGAATTCCCAAAACAATACGACATCATACCATGTTCTGATAATGTTGAAGCCGGTACGTTCTTTGGAGGAGGTTTGAACACTTATATACGACTAAGAGAACATTACAATGTCGGACAAGAGTTTAACATCAAAATGGAAATCAAACCTAGAGTCAATTCAGGTTTACTTGTAGCGGTGCATGGTAAAAAAGATTTTGTAGTCTTGGAAATGCATAATGGGCATTTGAGATTGACTGTAGAAAATGGCAGAGGTCCAGTTGTTGCTACTTATGTGCCTCCTGGCAATAATAATTTCACTTTGTGTGACGGACAATGGCATGAGATACAAGGTAATTGCAATTATTATAAGTTTATGTATGATTGAAGTAATTATTTTTATTGTAGCTGTTAAATCCAAAAACGTAATCACTCTTTCGGTGGATAACATCTTTACCGATCCTAAAATTGGTATTCCGTCTGCTGTTTCTAGTGACACTGGAAGTGCCTTGTTCCTAGGGGGTCACAGGATTATTAAGAGAGTCAGAGGAATTGTTTCGCGTACTCCTTATGTAGGGTGCATTAGAAACGTGTACCTTAATAATGATGGAATTGATCTTGCCACTACTAAAGTGGAAGGCAATATTACCATTGGTACTTGTCGTACCAATTAGAAATAAATAGTTTTGAATTTTTAAATGGGATTTTTTTTGCTATTTTTCTTCTTATTCAACTAATTCTAACTCTTATAGCTTCTACTAACAAAATAAAGCATATTTTTAAGTAATTTTTGAGGTTTTATTACAATTGAATAGTGTTTTTAATAAAGTCACAGTAATTACAAAGTTTTCAACATTGGAACAATCAGTGAGTGTTTTTGAAACATTAGATTTGAGAACTAGAAAATCATTGCTTTGATTCCAATGAGACAATTTTCAATTGATTGGAACCAAAACAAAAGTGCTGGGCACTTTATCAATAAGATAAATTTCTACTCTTATTGTCATTTTTTTGCTATAAGATTTTCATAAAATATTTAGTACCCAGCACAAAATATTGTATGAATCCCGCCAGGAAGTCCAAAAGATAATTTTCAGGCAGGAAATTTGAATCTTAACTTTATTACAAAAATATTTTGATAAATTACCTAACTAAAGTGATGCTACAAGATTTTCTTTTTTGGTCATTTACACGCAGTTTCTTAAAAAATATGTTTTTGATCAACCTTAATAAAATAATGTATTAATTTATTGAATTATCCTTAATCTACAAATTGATGACTAAGAACTAGAAATTCCAAGCTCTTAGTCTATTGTTTTTATTGTAATTCAATATTAGAAGCAAAACAAACGTCAAACTGTAGTAGAAATGAACCACAAGTTCTATTCAATATAGGTATAATTTGTGTCAAACACAGATGAGCAAACCAATCATTAAAACCTAATAATTTACTGGAATGTAACTTAAGAAATAAAATAGGAATAAATTAAAAAAGGATAAGTATTGGTACCTAAAATTAAAATGACCTCAACTCCTACCATTCCTTAACTACAATCAGACTTAGATTAAAGAATTGAGCACCATTTTTTATCACAATTCTTCTTATAATCCTAAAGAGTGGCCAATAATTATTGCTTAAATAGGACCAGACATAAATTGAGCATTTTATTGGCCACTCTATTATAGAACTGTCTCGACTCAAAAATAGAGACAGAACTTTTTTCCTAATATCATAGCCCCGAGACTATGGCACTAAAAAATATCTCGGGGCCTTTTAATTAACTATTATTTGGGCAAGTAATCACCAAATATCAAACATACCGGTAGTCGCGTTCACATCACTTATGGCACTTTTAGGATCCGGAGCCAAACTGCTCCACTGCGTAGTTCTACACTGATCAATTTTTTCACAAACCTGACCATTTACACATACTTTATCAATAAAGTAAAATGTATTCACCAAACTGTCAATCCACTCTAAGAGGCTATCATCTTGTTTTTGTGAATTAAAACGTGCTTTTTCTTGTAGAAGGCCTTTTAAGGAATCATTGGGCAAGAATTTCGAGTAAGAATCTCCAAAAGTGTTCAAGTAGGTTAATCCAGAATGTAAAAAGGCTATTTCATGGCTAGTAATTGGTTTGCCTGTATGGAATTCTAATGGCAAGATTGGAAAAGAGGTTTGGGCTAAGAGGGTATCTTTGTAAAGGATTTTGATGTTCCAAATGCCTAAAACAATATTGGCTATACATGAAATTTCAACAAAAAAAAATTCTTACCTGGTAAAATTGGCTGTTTCAAACTAGGTTTCACATGTCCCACCAAGCTGTTCTCTTCCAAAGAAATTCCAGAAACATCCCTTAAATTCCCTACAGGATCTATCCACAAACATGTCAAATTATATTGTTTGCCATTTTTTGGCAGATTTTGAAATTTATAAACCAATACGGGTTCAGAATATGGTGATAGTATCCTAATGAAATTCCTACTAAGTTGCTCTTTTTGATCATAATCAGTGCTGACCATTAAAAATGACAAATGATCCATTAGTGGTCTGGGTTTTGTGACTGTTATTTTATCAAAATTTTTCACAGCAACTTCGATATCTTCATACAAAAACAATGCATATTTGTAATGGTCATTCAAATGAAAAGAATTAATTTGGCTTAGAGTCTTCAAATTTACAGGACATGAAGTGTTAATTGAAGTCTTCCTTGAAATACTATTGGCTAAAGTTTTCAAAGCATCATCCATTTGAATCCCTAAGTCTTGATAATGATAAACATTTTGCCAATAAGAATTCAAATTTTCCACTCGCTTTGAAGGTTTCTCAATGCTATGAAGCCACAACTCTAACTTTAAAATCACAGCTTGATTGATAACTGGCTCAAATTTTCTGGCAAAATACAAAGGCCTGGCAAGAGTGTTTAGGACTTTGGGCCAATCCTCCAAAGTGAAATCGTTGGGGCTACAACCGCACCAATCCACTACATGTTTGTATTGACATTTACAGCCCAATTTTCTTTTCCAATTGGTCACATGTAGATTATTATCAACATAAGTGTCGCAAAACTTGGAATTTCTGAGAACTGTGTGAAAGAAACTTTCAGCTGGTAAAAGAGTTTGTTTGAAGACTTTTAATAAACCTAGAATTTCTTTTTTTTTTAATTGTAAAATTAATATTAATTGATTACCTGTAACAAGGCTATCAGGTATTGGATTGGCCACATAAGACACAAAAGGTCTTGATAAGGCTATCCAATCACTGCCGCCATCAATCTGTATGCCAAATGGTAATTTTCTGTTGCCCACCCTCCACATGCGGTACTCGCATTCAACAAAAGTCTTATCTAGGCCTTGTTTTTGGATAAATCTTTGCACCTTGAAAAAAATTCAATAAAATGAATTGTCTTATATATTTTAATTAAAGAATTCTCACCTCTCTTCCATGTGACTTGACAAAATTGCTGTGCCTGTTGGCACTTAAAAATCGTGTCAATTTTTGCACAGGCTTTACAGGAAAATCGGATTCACTTAGATTTAGTATGAATTCCCAATTCCAATTCATTTGGAGTAGTTCTGACATGCAAGACCGAAGCATTTCAAGTAAAGAAGCTCCTCCCCATATAGTTGCAAATCTTTTTCTTGTTAAATGGATGTTTGGAAATTTTTCTAGTGCTAAGAGTTCACGAAAAAGAAAATCTTGTCTCTAAAATTTTGGTATATTTAGGTAGGTATATTTTTTCAATGAAAATAATTATTACTTACAATGTCAACATGTATGAAATAATAATGATCTTTGTGGTAGAGTATTTTCAATAGTCTTTTTACTTGTCTCAAGGCCCTTCCATTTAATGTAAGCAAAAATACAATTTTTACTGGTTTGTTGGTGTTGCTAATTGAACTATCATTAGCGATTTGAGGCATAAATTCTGCAACGGGCAAATTCAAGTTTCAAATATATCAGCCAAATAATAAACTACATACTTTTAATTCCCGTCTGGTAAATATTAACAGTGTAATATCCGCCGCAAGTCGCATGCGGATCTCCCGGGCACTTCATGTTGCACGAAGAATCAGGAATTTTTGAGCTCAGAGGTGGTTCGTCTGATCCACAGAAACATTCCTGCCTAGAAACATCATAGAAAAAAGGTTATGATTTTTCAAAAATCAGCCTTTGAACTAAACTAATGAAATTTCAATTATTTTTGTGTTGAGATTTTATGTCCTAATGGTCATTTGGGATCCCCCAAACTACATACACTAAATTATTTTCAGATGCGAAGCCGAAATCTATGAAAAAAGGCACACAAAATTGAAAAATTTATAAATCACCCCCCCAACTTGCTTTTCAGGGATTGTAGTCCCTTGATTGGGATAAAATTCAGTGAGAGTTTCAGCTTTCTACTTGGCTTTCTATCTATAATAGAAAATAAGTTATGACCTTCCAAAGTTTTCCAAAATCTAAATCATAAGGTAGGTAACCTTCTTACTAAACCGGTGAAATTTCAAATTTTTTTTTTGTCAAGATTTTGTATTCTAATGGTCAATCAACATACCCCAAACTCCATTCACTAAATTATTCTCAGATTTGAAGCTGAAATCTATGAAAAAAGGCACTCAGAAAAATTGAAAATCTAATATTATCACCCCAAATTGCTTAACACGATTTTATCTCAGGAACTATAAGTGCAAATGAGCTGAAATTTTCAGGGATTGTAGTCCCTTGATTGGGATAAAATTCAGTGAAAGTTTCAGCTTTCTATCTATAATAGAAAAAAGTTATGACCGAGGGGTGAATAGCTGACCCAAAATGTGTACACTGAGTGCCAAATTCCACAATCTCTTAGGAAATTTGCTAAGATTGTGAGCGATTGTGTACGATTGTGAGTGATTGTGTACAATTGTGAGTGATTGTGTACGATTGTGAATGATTGTATAAGGATTTTGACTGATTGTGAGCGATTGTGACTGATTCTGTCATGATTGTGAGTGATTGTGACTGATTGTGTAAGGCTTTTGAATGATTGTGTAAAGACTATAGGTGTTTTCTCATGTGTCAAAGGTTTAAAACGTTTTTAAAACTAGTTTAAAACAATGTCACATGACGTCAAAACTTCGCGGCTCGAGAGAATGGTTTCAAAATGTGGATTGGATTGTATTTCAAAACGGTTTGACAAATTTTGATGTGACATCATGGGTTCATCGCGAGAATATACTGTTTCAAACCTGTTTTGATACAGTTTCAAAAAAGTGAATGCGAGAAGACAACTCTGGAATATTAATTGGGTTAGAATAAAATATCAAAAGTAAATTTTTTCTGTAATTATAACAAATTGAAAAATATTACCATAAGCAATGTGTTAAGAATATTCAGTTTTTTTTATTTTTCTCATACACATTACTCTGATTGAGCAGTTGTACAGGGTGGCGCAGAGAAAACGCATGTTTTCCACATAGTTATGAGCAAGCATAACATTTTTTATCTTCAAGATAATTTTGTTTCAATTAAGTACTCGATTAGGTACAGCAAAATGAAGTTATAATAGTGCACTTTTCAATAAATAATGAAAAATAGTGTCAGTCAAGGAGTGTATGTCCTGCTTTGGGGTTACACATCTCCAACTCCTCTTGAAAGTTGTTCAACACACTTGAAACATGCGTTTCCTCTGCGCCACCAGTGGAATCTGAATTTTTAAAATATACCTATGATGAGTGTTTGAATTTTAAAAAAATCATCACAGACAGACGTGACAGACAAAAGTTTTAATAACACAGGAAGATGATAACAAATAATAAAGAATTTGCTGTGAGGTAGATACTTTTTCCAAATTAGGCTTTTATTTGCTTAAAAATATTGTTATTTTTTCATGACTCAAACATGACTTGATAATGTAAATGTATAATTCGAGGGATAATTTTTAAAATGGATTGGACTATATACAGGGTGTTACAAATTCGCGAGTAAGTATGCGGATCTCGGTATCCATAATAGATACAGGTTCGGTCAAATTTGGGTTAAGTTACGCAATTTCTTGCTCACCAAAATGCCGTTTCGAAATCTGGAAAATTCCGAATACTTCCGGAGATACCTATCCGGAAAAAAACGAAATTTTGCATTTTTTTTTCCTGAGATTATTTGAAGGGATACTTCAAAATAAATGACACTTCATCATTGCCAATTTTTATTCTTTACAATATGGCGTTATCAAATTTGGAATCCGACGTTTCGTCTTTGGGCCAACATAATCAACTTTATTTTTTTAAATAGGTACGGATCTTGATTTTTTATTTAGTTCTTTGTTAGTTTTTGACTTCCTTAATAGAATGGTGTATCAAAACAATCGACAAAATGAACATTCCAATCAAAAAAGTATATAATTTGTATGGAGATACTCATCTTTGTGAAACTCATTATTTAAAACAAATATAATATTTGGGTAAATTCGAGGGTAAATTATGTTTGCTTGACAAAGATGAGTATCTCCATTCTCCATACAAATTATATCCTACTTTTTTGACTGAAATGTTCATTTTATCGATTGTTTTGATACACCATTCCATTAAAAAAGTCAGCTAGCAAAGAACTACACAAAAAGCCAGAGCCGTATTCAAAAAAATAAACTTGATGGTGGCGTGGCCCAAAGATGAAACGTCGGATTTCAAATTTGATAGCCATATTGTAGAAAAAGAAAAAGTGGCATCGATGAAATGAAATTCATTTTAAAGTTTCTCTTCAAAAATAAGCCCAGGAAAAAATAAAAACAGATTTCGAAACGGTATTTTGGTCCAAGAAATTGCGTGTAAATTTGCCCCAATTTAACCGAACCTGCATCTCTTATGGTTATCCAGATTCATATATGTACTTACTCGTAAATTTGTAAACACCCTGTACAATTTTTTTTCTGCAACGTCTAGGTCTGGATTTTTAGGCCATCTGAGGTGAATTCGTTTTGGTTTTTAAGTTAAATTTTAAAATCGTTTTTAACACTCACGCACCACCCTGGCAACCAGCTACCTCAATGGCAACCAAACATTTTTGAGATTGGGTTTATGGGTATTCCCTAAGGGTATTCCCCTTAGTATTTCCCTATTCAGAATTAGAGATCAGAAATGTGTGCTGCAGGTGGCATACAAAAGTAAGGTCGTCAAACAAGCTTATTTCCTTATTTTTAGTAGACAGAATATTTTGTCACACAACAATATTGATGTGTTTTTAGTAGTGATATCTTTGACAGCATGTATTTCAGGCCATTTAGAATACGCGTCAACAAAATAAAATAATAGTTATTGAAAAACGGTCCAAGAAAATCAATATGAACTCGTTGAAATGGTTCTTTTGCTGGTTCCCAGGGATGTATTGGTGCTTGCTCAGGATTATTTTTAATTTTATTACATTCAGCGCAGTTGCTTGCGATATCCTCGATATCTTTCGTAATGCTTGGCCAATAACAATAACTTCTAGCCAGGGATTTCATTTTAACTATGCCGAAATGTGCTATATTTAATTCGTTCAATTTCCTGAAACAACTGCCTTATGACCTCGAAAAATACATCCATTTTGAATAGAAAATTCAGAAAGATTCGAATGTAAGCAATTTTTCCTATCCAACTTCTTATCTGATTTCAAAGCTACTAAAATTTTAATTAGGGTCAAGTCTTTTTAATAGTTTCATCTGCTAATTCTTTAAGAGTAATTGATTAAGTTTAATCAATTTTGTCCTCGTAATGTTAAGTATTTAAAATTTTAATGTGTTAAATGTATCTACTGTTTTTGAAATTCGTTTATACAACTTAGTTTTAGTCAGTATTATGTTAGTCTGCTTTGTCTACAGAACCTGTATTCTTGACAATAAAGTATTTTTCTATTCTATTCTATTCTATTATGGGCGAAAATGAAGCAAATAAAACTATTTGGAGGGACCTCACGTGTCAGATGGTGGTTGATTGTGTAGCGATTCTGAGAGATTGTGTAACGATTGTGAGATATTGGGAAACGATTGTGAGAGATTGTCACGATTGTGTGTGATTGTGTAACGATTGTGAAAGATTGTGTGAGATTGTGACAGATTGTGAACGATTGTGATCTGATAGTGAATGATTGTGTGAAGATTGTGAGGAATATGTACACCGACTGCAAGAGCTATTCACCCCTTGGTTATGACCTTCCAAAGTTTTCCAAAATCTAAATCATAAGGCAGAGCTGGGCAGGGCTTGAGTGCTTTGTGCTTGCGAAAGTGCTTGAAGCACTTTGAGGACTTGGAAGCTCTGTGCTTCAAGCCCTTTTATAGATTTGTAATTGGGGCTTGCAAAGTCAATTACTTTAGAAAAGTGCTTGGTAATTTGTAATTGAAAAAAGTAATTCAAGCACTTTTGGGAGCTTGAAGCCCTTTGAAAGGGCTTGAAGCACTTTAAGAGGGCTTGAAGCACTTTTGGGAGCTTGAAGCACTTTGAAAGGGCTTGAAGCACTTTGAAAGGGCTTGAAGCACTTTAAAAGGGCTTGAAGCACTTTGAAAGGAATTTGAATTGACCATCATTCAACCTATCCCCCACTTAAATATTTTCGATCGTATTTTGTCCTTTAATTTTTTTTTCTATTATTTGAACTTGAACCGTCTTATGTCTTTTCTCTCTTAACAATGGAGGTTTTGGGTTTGAGCTTAGAATGGAATTTAAAAAAAAAAATGAATGAACTTATTATTCAAATAAATAATTAATTTATATTGGTATCCTATTTAACTTTATCACTGGATTTTTTTCACTTTTCCCCATTGAACATTTTGAAAACCTTAAAATTGAATTACCATGTAGTACCCCAACTACCCCAAGTACCACAGAACTACATCTCAAACAAAACATACTACTGATACTCTATGAAATGTAAAGTTCGTCTCTACTATACCAATTGTGTGATGAGTGTACGCGGTAGCTTATGCCACTTTGAGAATTTTATTACAAATTCAAAGTGCTTTAGGCACATATAAAGAGCTTCAAGCACATTTAAAGAGCTTGAAGCACATTTAAAGAGCTTGAAGCCCTTTTCAAGGCACCCCAAGCACTTTTGATGTGCTTCAAGCACTTTTCAGATCACTTTGAGAGCTTTGTGCTTGTCAAGCCCAAAGCACTTTGATAAAAACATAGATATACTTAATATGTATTACTGAGCATTTCCTGAAAATCAATGAAATGGACCATTTGAGAATGGGAGAAATGACAGTAGCAGCATCCTTTTGCAGAACAATATCTATAGGAGGGGGATCCCTAATTTTTCTTAAGAAAAACACTCATTTTACTGAGCTGACAGACATCAAACAGCTAAGTGTGGAGAAATGCATTGAGATCTGTGGGGTGAAGTCCGTTGAATATAAAGCAACAATCCTGTCAGTATATCGCTCACCTTCAGGGGATTTTGGTAACTTTATTAACATACTTGATCATATTTTAGGCCAGGTTAGTCCTCAAGGCAGGGTCATCCTAGCAGGAGATTTCAATGTCAAATTCTGTACTGAGGATCGAATGTCCAAAGAACTCACAGACATGCTATTATCTCATGGGCTTCTCCAGACCATTTTTCAACCAACACGAGGAGAAAACTGTCTTGACGATATATTTATCAATTTTGCCGAGAGTGACTTTGTCGCACAAGTTGTAGCACCAGGTAAATCTGATCATGAGGGTCAATTACTTACAATCAATTGTTCATTCGATTAAATTAAACCAAAAACTATAAAAAAGCTCTGCCAACCAATTACACAAATTGGGAAAAACAAATTTTTTGAAAAGGTGGCAGGTTTTGACTTGAGCTTTGTTGACTCCCCTATCATACTAAATAAAAAATTTGAAACCCTTCTGCATCTTCTTGGATCTGCTTTCAATGACTCCTTTCCACAAAAAATGTGTAACATAAAAGAACATCACACAAATAACATAGATTGGTTTAATAACGATTTGAGAAATATGCGGGAACACTTGCGCCATCTAAATGACATCTACAGGCACTTCCCAAATGACCAACTTAAGTCTTATATCCAAAGCTACCGAAAAGATTACAAAAAAGCTATAAAAAATTCAAAGGTCCATTGCAATGATAGAAAAATCCAAAATGCAGTTAATCCAAGCAGGTGCATGTGGGAGATAGTAAATGAGCTGAGAGGTAAACCACAAAAATTTGTAAATGACGAGACTGGCATAACAGCCTCGGAATTTAACGATTACTTTGTAAATATAGCAGTTGAATTGCAAAGTAAAATACCCAATGAAAATATTAATCCTCTGGCAAGTCTGCAAAACCTACATTTAAATATAAAAGGGGGGCAATTCTTTTTTAGGGAGGTTACATTCTGTGAAGTTCGAGGGGTGATCGATAGGCTCAAAAATAAAACAAGCAAAGATATTTACAACTTAAATATTAACTTAATAAAGGGTGTCAAGAACCAGTTGCTTATTCCTCTTACAAAGCTTATAAATTGTTGCATAAGAGAAGGTACCTTTCCGGATTGTATGAAAATAGCTAGGGTGACTCCTATTTATAAAAAGGGTGAATCGAGTGATCCTGGAAACTACAGGCCTATCTCTCTTTTGCCTGTTCTTTCCAAAATCATTGAAAAATGTCTTGCAAACCAGATAACAAACTATCTTGAAATTAACGAAATATTGAGCCCAAACCAGTTTGGTTTTAGAGGGGGCAAAAACACCACTTTGGCAATCCTAAGACTAGTAGAAAACATAATGGAGGGTTTTGAAGACTCACAACACACAGTCTCAATCTTTTGCGACCTGAGCAAGGCTTTTGACTGTGTCTCCCACGACATTTTACTTGACAAACTACCTTTTTATCATTTTTCACCTCAAAGCATAAATCTTATAAGATCATATTTAACAAAACGTCAACAAGCAGTCAGTTTTAACAATATAATGTCCTATAAGCAGGAAGTCAGAATGGGAGTACCCCAAGGTTCGATCCTGGGGCCTATTTTGTTCTTACTTTACATAAACGACCTGCCAAACATAGCAAGAACAGAAAAAATCTTCAATTTTGCAGATGACACAACAGAACAAGTCAAACACACCGACATACAGACAGCAACCGACATGTCTAGAGAGGCACAGGCAAGAGCCAAGCAATGGTTTTCAGCTAATAAACTCTTCTTGAACGAAGCCAAAACCCAAAACTATGTTTTCTCATTAAAAAGAACAGAACCGATGGCAGGTAGTGTTGTATTCCTTGGGGTTGCTCTCGACCAGAAATTACTGTGGGATGCTCACACTGAGATGACTACGAAGAAGCTAGGTAGAAATACTTTTGTTTTAAGGAATTTGTCGGTGTGCGTGTCTCCAAGAATTCTCAAACAGTCTTACTTTGCTGTCTTCCACTCGCATCTCAGCTACGCGTTGCTCGTTTGGGGCCACTCTAGTGGTGTACAGGGGGTTTTTGCTATGCAGAGACGTGCTGTGAGGATTGTTGCGGGATTGGGTTATAGGGAAGATGTAAGACAGGCCTTTATTAATAACAGAATCCTGACTCTGCCATGTGAGTATATTCTCCAAAATTTGATGTATGTTAAAGACCACCATGACGGATATACCTGCCACAGTGACATTCACAACTACAACACGCGAAACAAAAACCACCTACAACCAATCTTTCACCGGTTACAAAGGTGCCAAAATGGACCCGGGTTCCATGCAGTCACATTTTTTAATCGGCTTCCTGATCCCCTGAAATATCTAAGTAAGTCTAAATTTAAAGAGAAAGTAAAGGACTTTTTGATTTCCAAGGCTTTTTATTCTATACAAGAGTTTAACAACTCCACACTTAGCTGGATGGATGGTAAATTGCAGTGAAAAATAGTATAAGTAATAATAATAGTAATTGTGCCATCTTAACCTGATGTAATGTTTTTATTCTTGAAATTTGTTTGTAAAATTCGTTAAGGTAAATGTTTATTTTAATTTATGTAAATTTTAGCCTGTTTTTTTTTTTAATGTAATTTTTAGCTTGTGTTTTAAACCTTTTTAAACTATTTTAATATGTAAATTGGAATTAGACAGTAGTTTTTATTGACAAGTGTAAACACATGAGTGTAAATTAACACAAATAAATTGATTTGATTTGATTTGATTTGAGGGCTTTGTGCTTGTGAAGCACTTTTGAAAATAAAAAGGAATTTGTGCTTGAAATTGAAGCACTTTGATAGAGGGCTTAGGGCTTAGTGCTTCAAGCCCTTTTACTGAGGGCTTTGCCCAGCTCTGTCATAAGGTAGGTAACCTTCTTACTAAACTGATGAAATTTCAAATTTTTTTTTGTCCAGATTTTGTATTCTAATGGTTAATCAACATACCCCAAACTCAATACACTAAATTATTCTCAGATTTGCAGCCCAAATCTATGAAAAAAGGCACTCAGAAAAATTGAAAAATTGAAACATCACCCCAAATTACTTAACACGATATTATTTCTAAAACTATAAGTCCTAATGAGCTGAAATTTTCAGGGATTGTAATCCTCTTATAAGATAAAAATCACTAAAAATTTCAACTTTCCATCTCAAATTTTAAAAAAAATTATGATGTTTCAAAGTTTTCATAAATCCAAATCACAGGGTTTAAATCATACTTACGAATATTGAACTCCTGCATAAGTAAATCCAGATTGCAAGCACAAATTGATACAGTACTTGGGCGAATTGTCGTTTTTATTCACCCCAAAATAACCATTCAAAAGCCTAAAGTTCTTCTCATCTTTGAAACAGCCCAACTCTTTGCCTATCCTGAAATCTTTCGCTGGACAACTCGACTGCAATTCTATTGGATATAATTGATTTTCTAAGGCTAAACACGAGATATTTGCAATTAGTTGCTTGCATTTTTGCGTTTTAGCTCTATTCAGTGCTGAAAGTGTTTGTTTTTCAGTGATTAAGCAAGGCAAGTCAAAGTTTATGTCTTCAGTTTTGAGCTGGATACTGTTATTGAGTACTTTTCTAGTTTGAGGAGCAAGCAAGTTGGTTTCGTCATCGTCGCTCCTCCGAGCAGAATTCGCGGCTTCGTTATTAGAGCCGGAATCTCTGTCAGAGTCCGAGGGTTCCCATTTTTCCGGTTCTATTCGGTTTTTGTTTTGTGACAGAAAATTCGCCACCAAAAGAATTTGGAATGATAGAATTATTATTCCTATTATGAAACAGATCCTGTATCTGCGTAAATATTTACTTTTGGGGCTGGTTTTAACCATTTTTGGGTCTATTGTTGTTTGCATAGGACATACTCACTGAATGATTTTTCTGGTTATAGTAACATGGTTGTTTATTGAGGGAGAATATCTAGATTCAGTTAAATTACATATTTGTTGCCTTTTTTACATAAAATTGATTAACAATTTATAATTTGTTGAATGAAAAATATAAGCTAGATTTTTTTTTGTTGTAGGTTCATTCAAAACAAAACGAAAAGTCAGTGTCAGTGTCAGCTTTGAGTGAACATAACCTAAAAATTTTGATTCAATTTTTTCAAATAAGCAAAATATGGACTAATAATTAAACAAATTAAGAAATTATTATGGTTAATTGTATGTTTATATAAAATATAAATAATTTAAACCATTATCTAGTGGTTTAAATAAAATATAGGCTACAGTTACCTGTAATTCACAACTAGCGCCATCTGTCAAAAGATTTTCCGCACTTTTGTCATCTCTGGTTTGTAGAGAGTGGATAGTGGATGTTTGTTGTTATTTATTTAAGTACTAAAATATTGGCAAATTAAATTATTACAATTAGGAAATAAGCTTTAAATTGTTATTGGGATGGCCGCTAAAATTGGACCGATGGATCCTCCTTCTTCAGCCAGCTCGGACAGGTAAAATAAATCCATATTTCTGTGAAAATTTTCTAAAAATAGTTTGCTTGGCTATAAAAAACGTGTTTAATATTTGGATTTTTTGCTTTTATCTTGTTACCCTTGATTGAATTTGCATTTGTGGCAAATATGGAAAGTTTGAGTCCTGAAATTATCAGGTATTATTGGCTATTTTATCAGTTTTCGAGTTGAAAATATAATTGGTTTTTATAATCTTTGAGGGTCAAAAAATCTTCTCTTTTGAGCAAAGTCGATGTTAAATTTGTCTCCTTTGAAAAGTGGCTACTCAACTTTGAACCTGACTTGGCGTTTTACTCCAATATATTTGTGTGTTTTCAATATTCTCTTCTCTGTCCAGCTTATATAAAGGCCTATAAACTTTCTTTCATTATAGTACAAAACATTTCTCTTCTAGTGATATAATAGATGCCCAAGACTACTCAGAAGTATTTCCTGATCAAGAAGATCAAGAGGAGAGAAGCGGAGATTTCTACAATACTCCTGCCTCTCCAATTACTGTTCCTTACTGCCCCAGACCTCCCTCTACAGGTAGGTAATGTTTTTCCAATTTAATATATAAAAAAAGTGTTTTACAAATAAATACAACCAAATTATGAATTCAGAAGGATTGGAAATGACAACAAAAAATAGTAGAACATTAGATTTTGTAATATTGAACAACTGAAAGGAATACAACTTCTCAATCAAAACTTATTTATCATCAAAGAGTTTCTAGAGGTGTACACATTTTTAAAAAGGACTTCAACAGTAGTGACAGTACCCTATAGGACTTGAGTAGAACTATGCAAGATTATACAGTACTTCTACGGGACTACTTATACAGTATTTCAACAGGACTATACAGTAATTCAACAGAAATGTAATACGGGATTGGGATTATGTTATGTAGAGAAAAAGAACGTTTCTGCTTGACTTTCTGGATCTTTTTCTAGATTAACCAGGTTAGATAGAGAGAGAGAAAAATAAAAGTTTTTTGCTTATATTTCTTCTTTCAATTTTTGTCTATTCCAGGCTCTTCAATTTTTCTTTCCTCCAAACAAGTTATACATAAAATCAAGGGGTAAACCCTCGGGTAAACCACCATCCCAGAATTGGTGCAAGCAATTCCTCAAAGGGAAATTTTTTATGCATAATTCCTCAAAATTCGTGCAAATTCCTTCAGATACCCTATCACAAATTCCTCCAAATACCCCACCACAAACATCTCCCAAATACACCACAAATTCCTCTTAAAAAAGGAAAAATTTAGAAACTTCTTGCATGTAAACAAGAAGGTGAGAAGCTCATTTTCCCAAAATTTCAAATTTTTCGAGTGGAAAATAACAACATGAGGAATATTGGAAATCAACCTACAATAATAACTGAATTAATTGAAAATACAGTCTCACACATTTCAAAGTTTTCCTGGAAAACTAGTGAAGGGACCATTTTGAAACTTTTTGCATGTGAAGAGGAAGGTGAGAAACTCATTTTCCCGAAATTTCAAATTTTCCCAGTGGAAAACAGCAACATGAAAAATCTTGAAAATCAACCTACAAAAACTGAGTTAGGTAGGTAATTGAAAATATAGTCTCACATATTTCAAAGTTTTCCTATAAAACTAGTGAAGGGAAAATTTTGAATATTTTTGTATGTAAAGAGAAAGGTGAGAAGCTCATTTTCCCAAAATTTCAAATTTTTCCAGTGGAAAACAGCAACATGAAAAATCTTGGAAATCAACCTACAAAAACTGAATTAGTTGAAAATACAGTTTCACATATTTCAAAGTTTTCCTGGAAAACTAGTGAAGGGAAAATTTTGAAACTTTTTGCATGTAAAGAGGAAGGTGAGAAGTTCATTTTCCCAAAATTTCAAATTTTTCCAGTGGAAAATAACAACATGAGGAATATTGGAAATCAACCTACAATAACTGAATTAATTGAAAATACAGTCTCACACATTTCAAAGTTTTCCTGGAAAACTAGTGAAGGGACCATTTTGAAACTTTTTGCATGTAAAGAGGAAGGTGAGAAGTTCATTTTCCCATAATTTCAAATTTTTCCAGTGGAAAATAACAACATGAGGAATATTGGAAATCAACCTACAATAACTGAATTAATTGAAAATACAGTCTCACACATTTCAAAGTTTTCCTGGAAAACTAGTGAAGGGACCATTTTGAAACTTTTTGCATGTGAAGAGGAAGCTGAGAAACTCATTTTCCCGAAATTTCAAATTTTCCCAGTGGAAAACAGCAACATGAAAAATCTTGGAAATCAACCTACAAAAACTGAATTAGTTGAAAATACAGTTTCACATATTTCAAAGTTTTCCTGGAAAACTAGTGAAGGGAAAATTTTGAAACTTTTTGCATGTAAAGAGGAAGGTGAGAAGTTCATTTTCCCATAATTTCAAATTTTTCCAGTGGAAAATAACAACATGAGGAATATTGGAAATCAACCTACAATAACTGAATTAATTGAAAATACAGTCTCACACATTTCAAAGTTTTCCTGGAAAACTAGTGAAGGGACCATTTTGAAACTTTTTGCATGTGAAGAGGAAGGTGAGAAACTCATTTTCCCGAAATTTCAAATTTTCCCAGTGGAAAACAGCAACATGAAAAATCTTGGAAATCAACCTACAAAAACTGAATTAGTTGAAAATACAGTTTCACATATTTCAAAGTTTTCCTGGAAAACTAGTGAAGGGACCATTTTGAAACTTTTTGCATGTAAAGAGGAAGGTGAGAAGTTCATTTTCCCATAATTTCAAATTTTTCCAGTGGAAAATAACAACATGAGGAATATTGGAAATCAACCTACAATAACTGAATTAATTGAAAATACAGTCTCACACATTTCAAAGTTTTTCTGGAAAACTAGTGAAGGGACCATTTTGAAACTTTTTGCATGTGAAGAGGAAGCTGAGAAACTCATTTTCCCGAAATTTCAAATTTTCCCAGTGGAAAACAGCAACATGAAAAATCTTGGAAATCAACCTACAAAAACTGAATTAGTTGAAAATACAGTCTACACATTTCAAAGTTTTCCTGGAAAACTAGTGAAGGGAACATTTTGAAACTTTTTGCATGTAAAGAGGAAAGTGAGAAGTGAGAAGCTCATTTTCCCAAAATTTCAAAATTTTCTAATAGAAAACAGCAACATAAAAAGTCTTGGAAATTAACTTACAAAAACTGAATTAGTTGAAAATACAGTCTCACACATTTCAAAGTTTTTCTGGAAAACTAATGAAGGGAAAATTTTGAAACTTTTTGCATGTAAAGAGGAAGGTGAGAAGCTCATTTTCCCTAAATTTCAAATTATTCAAATGGAAAACAGTAACATGAAAAATTTTGGAAATCAACCTACAAAAACTGAGTTAATTGAAAATACAGTCTCACACATTTCAAAGTTTTCTTAGAAAACTAGTGAAGGGAAAATTTTGAAACTTTTTGCATTTAAAGAGGAAGGTGAGAAGCTCATTTTCCCAAAATTTCAAATTTTTTCAGTGGAAAATAACTACATGAAAAATTTTGGAAATCAGCTTACAAAAACTGTATTCATTATTCTTTCGAATTTTTTAAATTTGGACCTGTAAATCATAAAGTGTAATTTTGAGAGAATTTTTTTAATAAAAATGAATATCCAACATCTAACACAAAACTAGATTTTTTTTTTTAAATTTACATTTATTACTATTTCTTATAATAAGAATGTGAACCTCAGTGACATCATGACCCTACAATTTTCTTTAAATTCCTCACAAATTCTCCCAAATTCCTCCAAATTCCCTATAAATTTTCCAAATTCCAATGAGTTCCTTCAAATTCCCCACAAATTCCTCTAAATTTCCCATAAATTTCTCTAAATTCCCCACATTTTCGGCAAAGAATTCCTAGGTGGTTTGCCCCTTGCATAAAACTCACTCTGAAATAAAAAGAGATAATTCAAAATCCAGTAATCAAAAGTCAATACAATTCAAGAACCTGTAATAAAGAAATAGGAAAAAATTCAAAGGCCTCCAGTCATCAGTTTTGTAGAGAATTTAATTGGCTTTAATTAGAGGTTAATTACATTGATATCGGATAAAAATTAACGGAGCTTTGAGGCAAAAACTGTTTCAGTGTCATTTTTGGAAAATTTTCACTGTTTTTCAGGTACTAAATTGTTGAAACAAATATCAAATTTTGTCTAGTTAAGTAACACAAAAACTATCACCATAATCCAAATATTCTTTTCAAGGTTCTCAAAAGTCACCCAAGGCAAGACGCCAAAGAACCACTTCTCTAAATCAAGGCACCACCACCCAAAGCAAACCAGACGTTATTATAAGGTAAGTTCTATTATTTGCAAATAATTATACCAAAATTACACCAGCGTTATTATATTCTGCCCTGTATGTACTTTGTTTCTAATTAAAATTAATTTGCTAAGAATCCACTCTATATAAGTTCGTTATTGTCAAAAACAAAGTGCCATTTTATAATTCAGGACACCACAGAGGACAATTTATACTGCCGGCAGACCTCCATGGTACAATAGCGAAGGACAAAAAGTTGTTCCATTCGTCATAGGTAACATTGAATTTCAAAACCACACTCAATTATTAATTTTCACTTTAGGTATTTGCGGTGGTAGTGCTTCGGGTAAAACGACAGTGGCCGAAAACATTATCGAATGCTTGGGAGTGCCTTGGGTCACTCTACTAAGCATGGACTCCTTTTATAAAGTATTAACTGAAAAACAACACGAAATAGCCGAGAATAATGAGTACAATTTTGATCATCCTGATGCATTTGATTGGGAACTTTTGGCAATTACTTTACAACGGCTCAAAGAAGGCAGAAAAGTTGAAGTTCCTATTTATAATTTTATGACGCATTCTAGAGAAAATAGAACAGTAAGGATTATTCTGAATTGATTTTTATAAGACACACTGTTTTTTTTTTTAGAAAACTATGTATGGGGCAAATGTGATTATCTTTGAAGGTATTTTAACGTTTCACAACCTTAAAGTAACTGAAATGTTGGATATGAAAATTTTTGTTGATACTGATGCTGATGTAAGACTGGCTAGAAGATTGAAAAGAGATATTAGTCAAAGAGGTAGGGATTTGGATGGGGTTATAAAGCAATATACTAGCATGGTACAACCTTCATTCAACCATTATATTGCCCCTTTAATGTCGCACGCTGATATTATAGTTCCAAGAGGTGGAGAAAATCAAGTTGCAATACAATTGATTGTACAACATGTCCATACGCAACTTCAATTGGTATTATTTTTTGACAATACATTTGTATTTATTGAATTTAATATTTTTAGAGAGGGTTTAAATTGAGAGAAGAGCTGGCTCAAGCCTATGCAATGAACAGTGGCCCTAGACCTCCAACAGTTAAATTACTGCCAACCACTCCTCAAATTAGAGGGTTGCACACTTTTATAAGAAACAAAGACACGCCAAGGGATGAATTTATTTTTTACAGCAAAAGACTGATAAGGCTGGTCATCGAGTACACTTTAAGTCTAATGGCTTTCAAAGACAAGTGTGTCGAAACACCTCAAGGAGTTTTATATCACGGTAAGATGTTATTTTCATTTGAAATTAAACTAAGTAAGTGTTATAGGTAAAAGAATGGCAACAACAAAAATATGTGGCGTTTCCATTCTACGTGCTGGCGAAACTATGGAACAAGCAGTCTGTGATGTTTGTAAAGATATAAGAATAGGAAAAATATTGATCCAGACTAATTTACAAACTGGAGAACCTGAGGTAATTATTATTGTTAATTGATGTTAATTACTAAATTTTATATTGTTTCAGCTTTATTACTTAAGATTACCCAAAGACATAAAAGATTACAAAGTGATTTTGATGGACGCCACAGTGGCTACAGGTGCCGCAGCAATGATGGCAATAAGAGTCTTATTAGACCATGATGTGGCTGAAAGTAATATTTTACTGGTGTCGCTTCTAATGGCTGAATCTGGAGTGCGTTCTATAGCTTACGCTTTTCCAAAAATTCAAATAGTCACCACTGCAATTGATCCGGAAATTAATGATAAGTTTTATGTGTTGCCTGGTATTGGTAATTTTGGTGATAGGTATTTTGGTACTGAACCCAATGATGGATGTTGAATTTCTCAGTAATTTATTCATAATTTTAAGCTCTAAAGTGTGACATTTTTCTTTTTAAATTGTAACTAAGATATTTCTTCCTTATATGTATGCGGAAATTGTTAGAATTAGAACTATATTGAGGTACTTTTTTTGTAGTTGTTTAGGTGAAACATTGTTACTTAATTTTGAAAAAAATTCTCTTTGGCAGTTTTGGTTACCAAATAATGTTAAGCTTTATTTTGAGTTTGCTGGCTCAGAACGTTATCCCACAATGACCATTTTTGAATGAGCATTTGGGTTTAGATATATGAAGAGTTCCTTTTTTTTTAAATATACATATTGGGTTTCAATACTTACTTAACAATAAAGAATATTTTCTTTCAGCATTATATTACGACGTACTTATTTTTCTTGTATTGAATTGGAATACAATTATGTTGATAAATAAATTATTGTTTTATTTGTTAGATGAAGGTGTTAAGCTAATATCAAGATTATTAAATCAGAGCAATAGATAGAACACTACAAGGGTCTATTACAAGAAAGTAGACTGGAATGTATAATTAGATTCTCAAAGACATATTGAAGTACAGTAGTTGAGATATCTGAAGAAACAGTAAAAAGTGAAGTTAAGAATCTTAGGTCAGAAGGGATATACTCCGAAATGCTAAAATGGGGAACTGGGAAGCTCTTTAAAGGTCTCACATGTATTATCAATAAATGCCTAAATGGACATCCTGTTCCACTAGACTGGAAAACAGCTTTTATATCATCCATTCACAAGAAAGGAGATAAGCTGGACTGCAATAACTATCAGGGCACATCAGTCACAAGCACACTAAACAGACTATATGGTAGAATCCTGCGTGATCTCATTGAAGAAGATTATAAAGGGAAAGAAGAAGACAGGCAATGCGGCTTTAGAGCAGGAACATCAGGAACAGACAACGTATTTTGCCTAAAACAAGTCATAGAAAAGAGATCTGCTAGACATTTGGAAACTTAGCTCACATTTGTGGACCTACAAAAAGCATACAATACAGTTCGAGTATCCAGACTATGAAAGGTATTAGAACAATCCAACATCAATCATACCTATATAACGCCACTTAAACAAATAAAGATTGAAAATCAAGGATTAAGATAGGTAAAAAACTTACAGACAAGTTTATAGTGAAAAAAGGACTACGTGAAGGAAGTTGTATCTCTCCTACACTTTTTAAAATATACATAGCAGTAGTACTAGTACTATATATGATTAGAAAGCTGATAGAAAAGTACCAAAAATGGGGCCTGTGAGTTAATATAAATAAAACAAAATATCTATGTGTGGACGATTTTCAGGAAATTCTGCAAGGTAAAGAATATGAGTATCTAGGTATCACATTCGAAAACACCGAAACAGATGTGAAAGAAATAGAAAAGCGAATAGTTAAAGCTGAAAAAGTAATACGATGCCTAAATGGAATCTTATGGAGCACAGAAATAACAAAGAGAAAATTCAATATCACAACCCTTAAAGTCACAACCCCTATACATTTCGTCCTAGAACGTCACAACAGAAGCGTGACCTGGGGGTGTAGGTGGGGTTCAGGTAGAGAGAAACTCGCTTGGTATAGGTAAAATAAGATATGTATATAATAATAATAATATTACCCTAGAAACAGTATCATGACGTCTCTTTTACGGAGGGACGTACTACTTATACGCCACTCTGTATTATGTACCCTCTGTACACTTGGCGTGACTGAACACTGAAGCTGGGTTTGAGACAGGTCCAGAAGGGCGTTTCCCATTAAAGGTAGTTTGCACTGGGAGGACACTTAGCTAGAGGGACTTTTCCCATTTGAGGTACTTTGCACTAGCCTTAATCTACCGGTAATGGAATTCGGCGCGGTATTTATACCAAATAAATGCTGACTCGTCGACATACTTTAGTAAAATTGATGTACAGAGTGGTATTTACTTAAGTAGTTGACAATATATACGAGACAATGATAAAGAGCCTCTCAACTTACCTGGTACAGACACGTAGAACGAATGCCAAATACCAGGTGGCCCAGAAAAATGTTTCATTGGCAACCAACCAATAATATAATAAAATTTTTACTAAATAAACAAATTATGTATTAAAAACAAATCAAATTTTATAAACAAAATTATCTCAACTTATACTAAGTAAATATTAATCATTTTTTTCTAGCAAAGTTATTAATACTTTGAAATTAAACACATGTAACACAAGAAAATAATGATTCAATACAAATTTACAAAGAGAACATTTATAATCTCAATCAAAAAGTAGGCAGTTTTGACGTATATAATACAAATAATTCTCCCAAATACAGAGAAGCTGTCGTTTCTTCGACCTTTTTGAGAAAATGTTGTGCCTCAACATGAGGGAATTGCTACTGGGTGTAATTAGATTCACCATAAACTAGAATACAATTTTTTGGCTAGAAAAATTAAGTAGCTCCTCCATTGCTTGTGTCGATTTCACACTTATGTCCCAAATTACTTAAGATTACATCAAAAAAGATATCAAAAAAGTCTTGTACCTTGACTAGATAAATATTTCTACTTATGAACAATAAGCCTCTTCCACCTAATTTAAATGCAAAAAAATTGTTGTGCAAAATTTCCTATCTATATCTCCTATAAATTAGCTTTTCCAATAGGAAACGGATGGGCTTCAGTATTAATAACAAACTTATCTATATCAAGCAATTTCGGATCGTCACTGAACAAAAGATACAAATATTTAAGAGTCTCACTGAGAAAAAACGATTCCATCATATCTTTGGGACGTACATTTGCTGTATTTTTCACATTACCTATTGAAGTGTAACCGTTCACAACTCTTGTGTAATTTTCAAAACCCTAAAATCAAAATCAATGGTAATTATATGTAGTTTGAAGGCAAACATTTTTATACCTGGAATATTTGCCAACCCCAATCCTGGTAAGTGGTGTTGCCAGTCAATTGATACATGTACCATAAACTTTCTAGAAATTCTGGTCTAAGAAGGTTGTGGGCATCATTTGACTTTACGTAAATATCATTGGAATTTTCTCCCTAAAAAAAAACAATTTTCATTATTGGGAGAAATTTAATTTTGGAACTGATGTTGTATGTAGAAGTCACTTCTGTTCTGAGTCCTTTAGCTCGGAAGATCTAGAAAATATTGGAACCACTTATGGATGTTGAGGTGATCCTAGTATTGTAGTTTGGATGATAAACAATGTATTTTTAGCAAGTTTTCTAGCAAACATATGAGAATATGACATTGGAAAACTTGAATAGGAAGCTCAGTAACTTTTATACATGTAGGTATAGGGTGTTTTTTTATATATTGACATCCCACCTACAGCCTTTACCTTTACAGGTAGAAGAAAGGTGTAAATACAAAAGTTGTACAGTTTTGGCTGAATTTTTAGAAACCTAAGTATTTACAGCTTTCATCTACTTGTAAAGGTGAAGGTTGTAGGTAGGGTGTCAATATATAAAAAAACACCCTGTACTTGAACAATAACTTATTATATGAAGTTAGAATTTGTAAGATTATCCACTTTTTGCCAATTTGCCTTTTAACAGGAATTAGTAATGTTACTTTACCAAACTAGTAACATAATGTAACAAGTTATTCAAGTACAAACAAGTGGATTGTTGCGGAACTTATGGGTGGACCTCTGCGGGACGAACGCAGCGAGTTCCGCAGTTATCTATTCATTAATATGTTGTTCTAGTACAATACCAACCTGACTCACTCAAATGTCAATTGTTCTAATTAGTTCAAAAACTACACGTCTCAGGTGAGTGTCTTATTTGAACAGTTCAACCGTATATTGATGAATAGATGGCTGCGGAACTCGCTGCGCTCGTCCCGCAGAGGTCCATCCATAATTTCCGCAATAATCTACTTATTTGTACAGGGTGTGGTGAGTAGATGGCTGCAAAACTCGCTGTGCTCGTAACACAGAGGTACACCCATAAGTTTCGCAAAAATTCACCTATTTGTACTTGAACAATAACTTATTATAATATAAAGTCGGAATTAGTAAGATAATCCACTTTTTATCAATTTGCCTTTTAAGAGAAATTAGTAATGTTACTTTACCAAACCAGTAATATATTGTGACAAGTTATTCAAGTACAAACAAGTGGATTGTTGCGGAATTTATGGTTGGACCTCTGCGGGACGAGCGCAGTGAGTTCCGCAGCCATCTATTCATCAATATGTTATTCAATTATGATACTAACCTGACTCACTCAAATGTGAGTTATTCTCATTAGTTTAAAAACTATATGTTTCAGGTGAATATCTTACTTGAACAGTTCAACTGTATATTGGTGAGTAGATGGCTGCGGAACTTGCTGCGCTCGTCCCGCAGAGGTCCACATATAAGTTCTGCAATAATCCATTTATTTGTACTTGAACAATAACTTATTATATAAAGTCAAAATTTGTAAGATTATCCACTTTTTGTCAATTTGCCTTTTAACAGGAAATTATAATGTTACACTTTACCAAACTATGTAGTAATATATTGTGACAAGTTATTCAAGTACAAATGAGTGTATTGTTGCGGAACTTATGTGCGGACCCAGCCATCTATTGACCAATATGTTGTTCAAATACAATACTAACCTGATTCACTCAGTTGTGAATTTTTCTTATTAGTTCGAAAACTATACGTTTCAGGTGAGTGTCTTATTTGAACAGTTCAACCATATATTGATGAATAGATGGCTGCGGAACTCGCTGCGCTCGTCCCGCAGAGGTCCACCCATAAGTACCGCAATAATCCACTTATTTGTGTGTGGGAAATTGTGCTCTTCAAGAATATAGAACCAAATATAGCGCCATCCCATTTGAAAAAAGTTGAAAACGTGCAATATTTCACATTTCTGTAGGTACATAAAAAAACACCCTGTACATAGGTATAAATCTAAGTAGATTATTTCACCATCCAATCTAGACATACAAGTGACTGAAATTTCAAAAGATGTTCACTTTCAGTCATACCTGGATATTAAAATAAGTAATTTCCGGTGCCAAAAATGTAGGTTGCTGAGCGTAAGTCTGATAACACGTAGTCATCAAATCCTCGGCTAGTTTCATGTGCGAATCTGGAAGACCGTTGTGCACCCCTAAAGCTAAAGTGCCTGGTAAGTAGCAAGTTAAATGGTCCATTTTTGGTTTGAAGTCTTTGGCGCCTCCCAGTAGCTCGCCAACGAATAAGAACCCATTGGGTACGGTTCGTTTGGCCAAGTGTTTTTCCACGCCTGATATACTTTCAACATAGTCGTTTTTGAGACTAGAAACAATTTTGAGATTATCAAATATTTACTCAAGAAATTTGCATACTATTCTAAAGTTTTATCTGATTGTATCCATTGTTTCAATAAATACTCGTAGTAACTGTCTCCTCTAGCACCCAAAGTAATAGTCGAGTACACTCTAAACTGGCCAGTGTTAGCGTTAATAAATATAGGAACTAAACCGTCAGTTTTTTCTAGTCTATGCACTAATTGAGATACTTTGGTAACCACATTCTAAAAACATACACTTCATTAGCAAACAATAACTACATTCAGAATTCTTGCCTCATATTTAGGATTTTCAGTGAGCCAGCTCAAATACCTAAACTCCAGTTGTATGGTGGTCACTTCTGAGGTGCTACTATCCGGAGACCATTTAGGAGCGTGCGCTTTTCTTGTGAATAAATTTATATCTGAATATGGTATACCTGATTCGCTTTCAAAGCATGGCAGAAGGCGATCAGCTAAATCAGTCTAAAAGAAGAAACGTCACATTAGGATATATATTGAGAAAATTTTAAATATAATTATTGTGATTGGCATTTGACTTATTCTGAATCTCATTTGATGCTTTCTGAATTACATTTAACGTTTTCTCAATTACATTTGATGCTTTCTCAATTACATTTAGGCTGTTCTCCATTACAATTAACACATTCTGAATAACATTTAACTATTCACGATTACATTTGACGCTTTCTCAATTACAATTGTGAAGGTTTCTGAATTACAATTGCAAAAAGATGATGTATTTCTTCTCATATAAATTACTTACAGCTTTTTTCAAATAAACCTCATCCTTAGTAAAATGATAAATGCTCAACAATCCACCTAGAACTCTAATAGTGATTTCAAATAAATTTACATCTCGGTTAATATCAAAGTTCAAATGCTTTTCCACCCAATTCCTGGCTTCATTATATTCTACAATAATTAAAATAGTAATTTTACAATTTCCTCAAAAACTCTTACCTACCATCTTTTAAATTCATAATATACATAGTATCAAGTGAATCAATTATAGTAAGTCCTAGCCCGAACCAATCGTGATAGCCTTCTGAAATGGGTTTAAGGTGATCATGGCCCCATGCAAATTGTCTGTAGCCTTTCCAGGCATGTTTGAATGCTTTCACTACTGCTTTTTGCCTCAGAGTTGTAGGATCTGTAAGAGAAAAGTTATAAGTTTGCTGAAACTATTATACAGCACAATTACCTGGAAAAGTTATTATGTTCTTAGGAGGTTCAACCACTTGCTCATTATCAACTTTGTTGTTCATATTAGCCCCTTCGGGGTCCTCTAAAACTTGATTATCGTTATTGAGTTCTACTCCGTTTTCTACTACGTCTCTAGGATCATTTCTGATATTGCCTAAAGTGTTTTTTTCGCTGTTTCTCAGGGTGGTATCAACTGATATTACGGCTTCTTTGGGTTCCATCGAGATCAAGTAAAACATAGTTACGAATAAGATTAAAGAGGACATGTATATTAGGGTTTTTTGGCATTTTGATAGTTGATTCCATTGCTAGAATTAAGGGTTTTTTTTTGAATGGAAGTTGGAATAAACAGTAAAAACACTCACCCGTCTTAGCTTTAAAGGTTTTTTTTTCAAGGGAACTTTATCTTCAGATAAGTTTAGGGATATGTGGTCGCCACGACCGAACATGTTTTCCACACAATCATCCACTTAAATTAATCACTTATTTGGTATATAAAATTTCATCTAAAAAGTTTATCGACACCCAATCTCCAAGAAAATTAAAACCAGAAAAACAGCTGTTGTGTTAATTTACATTGTATTTCTATAGATTTCTCCGTTCCAATGTTTGTCCCTAGCGCAATAGGTGGCGTCGAAACAGATAAAATATTCACAGTGCGTTTAAATCTATAGTCTACTAGGTAAAGTGTACTTTACCATTAACATGCATCTTTTAAAAGTACTAAGAGCATGAAATAAGTAGGTATACATTGTACATACAATATACTAATCTGTGAAATTATTGAAAGTACTCTTATAGGAATTTGATAATCTAAACTTGGTACTACTGTATCAAATAGTAATTAGTAATAAACTTAAGCTAATAAATCACCAGATAAAATGTTCACAGTACTTTTAAATCTATAGTCTACTTTAACACACAGTGTGCGGTAAAGTGCACTTTACAATTAACATGCATTAAGTTATTATTGAGTAAATTAGTAAATCCTAATCTAAACTTGTATTTTATCTCATTTAATACATTTACCAGACTTATATAAAGGGGCATAAGAACATACATAACGTACCATCGACACCAAAAGTATCTGGGACACAAATAAAGCATAATAATCTCCTGGACTAATTCTACTGTCATTGATTTCAATAAATTTAATGCATAGTTTGACAAATATTTGACAATAAAATTCATATAATAGGACAAGAACTGTGATGCTGTCCCAGTTACTTTTGGTGACGATGGTACGTTTCTCAAAATTGAATTTTGTCAAAGAAAAATAAACCTGAAAAGAATTCCTTTCCCTGAATAGAAAAGGCAAGAATCGAGAACCAGTTGTGTATATTTCGTCGCCCTGCCGCAGTCGCGCTTCAATCCAAAATAAACCAAGATTTCTTGTCTTCGCATTACGTCTCGTACCACTTTTGAGTTCAGGTTTACGTCACGATTGACACAAATTCGAGTACCAAAAAATCTATTTGAACAAAAAGTTGACAGTGCTGGTACTTTACTGGGTAATGGTAGTTCTTTGATGGTTGGTTCCTTAGATTGTGTATAATGTATTGATGAAGATAGGTAAGTGCTATTTATTATTTACTTATTTGTACCTAATTCTTGTTTGCATACCTATTGATCCCATTAGATTTTTATCAAAAAAGGTGAAAGGTCAAATGCCATTGCTACTGGTTTTAAGTGGTACCGGTTATTCTGTTTAAAGTGGGAGGGAATCCAATCACCCAAAGGAATTTGGGTTAAATTTGAATATTATTCTGCAGATGTTTTTTCTCGTTTGAAAAATTAGCCCATATGTTTATTTATATTTTTGATGAAATAAATTAAACATTCAAAAAGAAAAGAGTCGATAGTACCTATCATTTTCTATCTAATTTTTCTTCATCTACATGATTTTATCCCAATTTATTTATTCATAATTTTTGTAAAAACCCTCGAACAATTTGATTTTTGTATGCAAAATAGGTACATTCTTCCAGAAGTAGGTACTCACCTCTAGATTTTAAATAGAAAATGGGTATATGCGGGGTCAAGAAGCACCTTTGTTGGAATGGTCTTTCAATATATTTTCCAGCAACGCTATAATAGAAAAAAAATTATGACCTTCCAAAGTTTTCCAAAATCTAAATCATAAGGTAGGTACCTTCTTACTAAAACGATGAAATTTCAAATTTTTTTTGTCGAGATTTTATATCCTAATGGTCAATCAACATACCCCAAACTTCATACACTAAATTATTCTCAGATTTGAAGCCAAAATTTATGAAATAAGGCACTCAGAAACATTGAAAAATTGATAAATCACCCCAAATTGCTTAACACGATTTTATCTCAGGAACTATACGTGCAAATGAGCTGAAATTTGCAGGGATTGTAGTCCTTTGATTGGGATAAAATTCAGTGAAAGTTTCAGGTTTCTATCTATAATAGAAAAAAAATTATGACCTTCCAAAGTTTTCCAAAATCTAAATCATAAGGTAGGTACCTTCTTACTAAAACGATGAAATTTCAAATTTTTTTTGTCGAGATTTTATATCCTAATGGTCAATCAACATACCCCAAACTTCATACACTAAATTATTCTCAGATTTGAAGCCAAAATTTATGAAATAAGGCACTCAGAAACATTGAAAAATTGATAAATCACCCCAAATTGCTTAACACGATTTTATCTCAGGAACTATAAGTGCAAATGAGCTGAAATTTGCAGGGATTGTAGTCCTTTGATTGGGATAAAATTCAGTGAAAGTTTCAGGTTTCTATCTATAATAGAAAAAAAATTATGACCTTCCAAAGTTTTCCAAAATCTAAATCATAAGGTAGGTACCTTCTTACTAAAACGATGAAATTTCAAATTTTTTTTGTCGAGATTTTATATCCTAATGGTCAATCAACATACCCCAAACTTCATACACTAAATTATTCTCAGATTTGAAGCCAAAATTTATGAAATAAGGCACTCAGAAACATTGAAAAATTGATAAATCACCCCAAATTGCTTAACACGATTTTATTTCAGGAACTATAAGTGCAAATCATAGTGCAAATGAGCTGAAATTTTCAGGGATTGTAGTCCCTTGATTAGGATAATCAATCAATTAAAAAATTCAATATAAAAAATTCAGGGAATTTCCCACATAGATCACTTTTCCATAAAAGTTTCAGTTTGACTGGGGTCTTTTAGGAGAAAACAAAAATTCAAAAGCCTGGAAAAGTCAAAAATTGCCAGAAAAGAAAAGGGAAATTCAAGAATAGGTAATTGGTTTTTCTTCTATTCGAGGCTTTCGAGAATGTTCCTTATTTTTTTACAAAAAGAAATTTGGAAGGAAACAGAAATTCAAGAGCCTGGGAATAGTTAAAAATTGACACTAGAGGAAGAAAATAAAGATGCATCAATCAATAATGAACTCTACATATAACAAAAGTGAAAAATAAGAATTTACAAGAATAAATGCATTTCCACTTCTTTGCCCCATACAATAATATTAGTAAAGATTTTGCTTCATATCTATTTTTTAGAGGATACCCCATAAAAAAAAAATCCAAAGGAATCAGATCAGGCAAATGCGTAGGCCATTTCATCACTCCTCCTTCTAGATTTATTAAAAAATTGAAGCTAATTTCACTGATAGGTACCAGGATTATTTTGGTGTTCAAGATCCACATCAACCGTTCAGTTCAATACTCTTACTTTCTCTTGACAATAAATTGTTTTCAACATCGTGACATTATTTCCTAATATTATTTTCTATGTCGTACCTACTATTTTATATCTGTGAAGATTCTCGTAAAATTTTTGACCTTTGCCACTGAAAATTGGAAAAACAATTATATTTGATTACGAAACACCAGAAAAATGTCAACATATCAAAAAATATAATGCTGCGTTTAGCACCATTTAGTACCATTATATTTCTACAATAACTGTTTAAATTAGGTAATTAATAGATGTCTTTAATAGGTATGTTTACCTCATTAAATAGTCCAATATTTTATTTATGACTGACTAAGAAAAATTCAGATTTTTAATAATTTTTGTCTTTGCACCTGTGCTAGTAACATTAGAATGGAATTTGGGGAATCCTAATAAGTAGGGCAACAGATATCGATACATGTTTCAAATATCAGTATTGGGATACAAATCTCACTGTGTATTTGTCTGTCTCAATATCGCTATATCGGTATCAGATGGTATTACCGTCTGTATCACTGTATGCACTAAAATTTTGATACTGAACGCATGCAACTGATGCTATTGTTTCAACGTGTATGTTGAAGCTTATTATATGTATCGCGCTACTAAAATATAAACAGTGATGTTTCCAACATGGAAAATCATGAGTTTTGGTGGGAATTTTTGAATTTATATGAATTATTGTTTGAACTGAACTTTGTGACTGAACTAATAATGTTTCCTGAGCTCATCTCAACATGTAGGAGCACATGAAACATGTATATAAATCTTAAGATACGTTTAGCGCTGCCTGTTGTGAAACATGTAGTTATCGATCTCAACTTAAGGAGACACAAAACTTCTGAAGGCTTCGGAGATAAAGGCACTTGATTCAGAACTTTCAAAATCTTATAAAGATTGTCAAGATTTTGAAGTCCGAAATCAAAACTTACAATTGTCGATTATAAGACTTTGCAAGAATTCGAAAGACAGCCATAAATGTAAAAACTTTAAGACTGCTGTTAAACCTCTTGTTCTAAAGACTTTGAACATTAAATAAATCTACTTTTGCCTTGCCTCATCATCAGAGAAGAATTTACTTTCAATTATATATTAATGCAAAAATAATGTATACGCTGTAAACACAGTCATTTCCAATTGATTGTTATAAACAATATTTCAGGTTTGGCCAGTCCAAGTCCAAGCTGTTGCCCGATAAGTAACGTTCCGTGTTACCCAATTAATGATGTAATTTGTTTCCTTTCGCTTTATAAATATTTGGATTTCTGGGTGCGATGTCCGGTGGTGATAAAAAGGACAAGCACAACAGGCCGAAGAGAGGGTTGAAATTGTTTTTCTTGCCCAAGATTCAGGGACAGAAGCACAAGCACAAGAAGAACAAGTACTATTTCGGTCAGGATGATGATCACGAAGGGTAAGGATTTATGTTATTAATGGATTGAGGTGTAGTTTTAAAACAATCATAGGCAAAGTTATGTAATGCTAATTTGTAGATCTCAAAAGTCATGCAATTGTTGCATTTTTGCAGTTTATTTTAAAAGATATTTGTGGATTGTACGATGAAACAAGTGGCATAAAGAAAAGTTTAAACTTGTTTACTTCAACAGAATTTTCTTATTGTAATCTAGAAAATAATTTCAACATGAACTACCTAAACAACTTTATGACCAGTAGTATTCTATATTATTATTGTGATTCAAAAATTAAACAAATATTTTCCAAATTGCTCAATACAACGTCACAGAACACAATTTCTTTGTCTGTTGACACATTTAAGCGAATTAAAGTTTATTGAAAGGTCATTTTCATAAGAGCCCAGAAACTGGTTGAGCTTCTGTACTCTTAAAATGTTCAAATAGGGAAATCAAAAACTAGTTTTCATAGTGTTATAATAATGTGCGCCTCTGTTAATTTGTTTCTGGATTCTAAGGTTTGTCGTTTCAAAACCGAGTAAGTGAAGTTGCAAAAATGCAATTTTTATTCTTGTAATCTTAATCTTGTGTCTGCAGTTTTATGTAAGTAAAGTATTCAGTTTCCTCTCTGATTGGTCAATTAAGCAGAAAATGAAATTTGATATTTGTTTTTGAACAAATAAATAAACGAGGCTGCGTTTTGCACATTATGTATACCTATCAATAAACAATAGAAAGCATTATAATATATAAGTATGTTTTTGATTAATCTTTTATTTTATTGAAGGACAAATTTACTGAAACCACATATCTAATATTATGGGCAATTTATTTGAAAATGTGAAAAAATCTCATTTCAATGACCCTCTTATTGGTGTTTCGGTTTATTAAGCAAATATGACAATTTTTATATAAAAAGTTTATCGACATCGACACACAAACCTTTTTAAATTCAATCCGATCTTAAGAGAATTAGGCTCAATTTAAGGCCAATTGAATCATCTAGATAGATAGTGATAGCCAATAGACTAATCAAGTCCCATTTGCAAAATATAAGTCCTACTATAATTCATGTCAAAGTCCTGACACAAATCTATCAAAAACTATGTCAATTT
The DNA here is from genome assembly GCA_917834065.1 of Ceutorhynchus assimilis. NCBI lineage: Eukaryota > Metazoa > Arthropoda > Insecta > Coleoptera > Curculionidae > Ceutorhynchus > Ceutorhynchus assimilis. Next base: position 50,635,947 of record OU892282.1, read on the forward strand.
TAGCCAAATTAACGAAAGCCATTCCCAATTTTACATGTTTTTAAACTGAAAACTTGAAAAATAATGTCATGGACCCCAACAGAACCACTCGACGATCAAAGATTTTACAGTTTTTTAGGCTTCAGAAAGTTCCCGTTTATAGACTTTAGGGATAATTTTCGGTACGTAGATTTTGCAACAATTTCATAGTCACAGATCTGCAACAAGTCTATTAAAGCATAATTCTGCTTAATCAATTAAATTCGCTTACGGTTTGAAATTTAGTTGACCTTTGCTTTTGTGCTTATCGCAAATTGTCGGTGATATTATACCATTTTAAACTTGTATTGTAATAAGAAAAGTTCAATAATGTAATCCAATAATAATTATGGATTTATTTGTGCAATTTTCCGAATACATAGCATTTTTATTCATCTACCATCTATTCATGTAAGTACAAAACTCTGGGTGGTCTCCTCTATACCCATAAATGTTTAAAATTCCGGTACTACCATCCTAGCACGATTCACTGAATCGAGTATAGAAGGATAACCTCGTACCCGACCAAAGAAGTGTGTGGTGGTACCCGACTTAAAAAAATAGCGGCTACCATGTGCAATACACAGTCGAACTCAGGCACCCATACCCAACAGTAACAATTTTTCATATTTAAACCGTGAAAATACCATATCTTCCGCAGCACGTACGAAATATAATGGGATTTAAAAATAAATAGTGAATCGGTTCTGTTTAGTTTCGTGACAAAAATAGCTGAAGAATAAAAGGTCTTTTGACTTCTTGTTGAATTTCTAAAGAATAATGGATGGGTATGATTTTGATTATACAGACGGGTGAGAATTTTTATTGTTTAAGTTTATTGCTAATATTTATTTTTGTTGGGATTGTTTATTGAGTTTATTATTAATTTGCCGAGTTTTGTTATCACTGTTATTTGATAAATCTCATTTTTTCCCATCATTTCTTGCATTGTCCTATAATATTTCTGGTTTTCTTAATTGTATCTTTTTGTCACATTTCTTTTGCAGTCAGCTTATAAATATATCTTGTGATATTCTCTGCATTTTTTTTTCAATAATTTTTGCTTTATTTTGCTCTTATATGTTGAAATTGGACTGACAATTATTATTAATGACTTATATGCACCCTAAACCGACAAAAACATCCCCTCTGTCTTTTAACCCACACACAAAACCCTAAAGAAAAAGGGCCATTCACTACACAGCTGCTTTTCCACATGGATACAGTGACGGATTCAGAATTTATCTTAAAATATATAAATCAATTATAGGTCAATTATGTCTGGTGACAGTCCCGCTCATCACAATCGCACAGCAGAAGTTTTCGATTACCACCCTGCCACTTCCACATTAGCATTAGAGCCCAAATCTGGTTCCGGTACAGCTTTTGCCACCACTAGCAAAGATATCGGGGTGCAAAGTAAAATTGGTGACAAAACAGGTAAAATTGTATTTCAAATATTTTTCAAAAAATACTTATTAGATTGTCTTTAGATAAAAGCGAAGTTCAAGCTTCAGCAGTCATGGTCGAGCCAGGCGGAGACAAAGATGACGAGGACAAAGAACATTTCGGATCGCCCACACTAAACAATAGCGATAATAAGGGGGAAAAAGACGAGAATGGCGAAGAGAAAACTGGAAAATTCAATGATGCAGCTCACGAAGGTAATGGTAAGTTAATTTTAGTAGTCTTCACCAAAAAATACATCTTTTGGGTGCTTGATTTCAGTCCAGATAGAAAGTTTTCAACAGTATTGAGCTACACTTTACCTACAGTTACCTACCGCATAAGTATTGTAAATGAGAGTTTACAGTATAGTGTCCGGTAAAATGGATTTTATCAAATTTTCTTATGTCCAACTATATGGGTTTAAAAATATCAATGAAATATTGAGCTACTGGTTTGCCTTGAAGTTCTTTAATATTAATTTAACCAAATTAATGCTGATCAAGCTGCCTTCAATGTTGGTAGAGCTGTCACAAGTACATTACTAAAATACCTACTTGGGGTAAAAGTACAAAGTACTCAATGTTTTATTGAAGTAATTGAAGTACAAACTAGTACAAAGTACTTTTTTTTCTCAAATATACCCCAATTACCAACTAAGTACCTACTCAATAAAATTACTGGAATTTTTTAGAGTTCTCAACTTGAAGTACAATTAAAGTAAGTATTTCAAGTACAGGGTGTTTTTTTATATATTGACACCCCACCTACAGCCTTTACCTTTACAGGTAAAAGAAAGGTGTAAATACAAAAGTTGTAGAGTATTGGCTAACTTTTTGGAATCCATGGTCAGCAACAAAATTTGAATGTCAGAATTGTGAAATATTGGCATGCTTTCAACTTTTTTCAAATAGGATGTGCTATATTTGGTTCTATATTCTTGAAGAGCACAATTTCCCGATTCCAAAACTATATAGTTTGTTTATATGTGATTGAGCCGACTACAACATATTTGGTTCTGAAAATTTCAAAAATACTATTAGAGGAATCAATAAGTACTTCAAATTTTACCTGCAGCTTTTACCTGTACAGGTAGAATGGTTCACAAAATTAATAGTAGGATAGTATTTTAGCCGAATATTTGAGAGACTATTCAATCAAATATAGTCAAACTATATGTTTTTGGAATCGGGGCATTGTGCTCTTCAAGAATATAGACTGAAATATTGGGCATCCCATTCGAAAAAAGCTGGAAGCATGCAAAATTTCACATTTCTGACATTCAAATGTACTATGGTTTCTGAAAATTCAACCAAATAAACTTTAAAACTTTTGTATTTACACCTTTCTTCTATCTGTAAAGGTGAAGGCTGTAGGTAGAATGTCAATATATAAAAAAACACTCTGTACAAATAGGTGGATTATTGCGGATCTTATGGGTAGACCACTGCGGGACGAGCGCAGCGAGTTCCGCAGCCATCTACTCACCAATATACTGTTGAACTGTTCAAATAAGACACTCACCTGAAACGTGTAGTTTTTGAACTAATTCACAACTGAGTGAATCAAGTTAGTATTGTACTTGAACAACATATTGGTGAATAGATGGCTGGGTCCACTCATAAGTTCAGCAACAATCCACTCGTTTGTACTTGAATAACTTGTCACAATATATTATTACTAGTTTGGTAAAGAATTTATTACCTACTTATTCCTGTTAAAAGGCAAATTGACAAAAAGTGAATAATCTTACAAATTCTGACTTTATATAATAAGTTATTATTCAAATACAAAGAGTGGATTGTTGCGGAACTTATGGGTGAACCTCTGCGGGACGAGCGCAGCGAGTTCCGCAGCCATCTACTCACCAATATACTGTTGAACTATTCAAGTAAGACAACATGTAGTTTTTAAACTAATGAGAATAACTGATATTTGAGTGAGTCAGGTTAGTATCGTAATTAAACAACATATTGACGAATAGATGGCTGCGGAAATCGCTGCGCTCGTCCCGCAGAGGTCTACCCATAAGTTCCGCAACAATTCACTCATTTGTACTTGAATAACTTGTCACATTATGTTACTAGTTTGGTAAAGTAACATTATTTATTTCTGTTGAAAGGCAAATTGTACAAATTGTGACTTTATATAATAAAGTATTGTTCAACTACAGCATTTTTTTTTGTATATTGACACCCCACCTACAGCCTTCACCTTTACAAGTAGATGAAAGGTGTAAATACAAAAGTTGTAGAGTATTGGCTAACTTTTTAAAATCCATGGTCAGAAACAAAAATTGAATGTTAGAAATGTGAAATATTGCATGCTTTCTGCTTTTTTAAAATAAGATGCTCTATTATATTCTTAAAGAGCACAATTTCCCGATTCCAAAACTATATAGTTTGTCTATATTTGGTTGAGCCGTCTCCAACATACTTGGTTCTAAAAATTTTAAAAATACTATCAGAGAAACCAAGTACCTCAAATTTTACCTGCAGCTTTCATCTGTACAGGTGAAATGGTTCACAAATTCAGTAGTAGAATAGTATTTTTACAATTTTTGGAGTCGAATATATGAGAGACTGTTCAATCAAATATAGACAAACTATATATTTTTGGAATCGGGGCATTGTGTTTTTCAAGAATACAGGGTGTCCCACGGTGGATGGCGTATTAGACGTTTATGGAGAACTGAAAAGCCGATCATTTTGAAAATTTGGCAATTTACACTTTAAAATATTTTTGTTTATGCGGTGTTGCCACTTCTACTATAAATTAGTGGCAACATCGCTATTTTAAATAGAACACCTTGTATGTGATTGCATATTTGGATTCTACGTAAAATTCTGAACAGATTTCATGTGATATATCCTATACCTAAAGTTCAACTGTTTTGGAAATATTGACAGTTGAAAATTGACTTTTTGCAACTTTGACAGGCTGTTAAACCTAAACGGTTAATTTTAGAGGAAAACCGATTTTACATTCCTATCTTAGATTTTTATAAACTATCATTTGACACCAACTTTGAATTTAATCCATGATTAAAAATTCCAATTAAATTTCATCTCCGGTTAAATTCAAAGTTGGTGTCAAATGATAGTTTATGAAAATCTAAGATAGAAATGTAAAATCGGTTTTCCTATCAAATTAACCGTTTAGGTTTTACAGCCTGTCAAAGTTGCAAAAAGTCAATTTTCAACTGTCAATATTTCCAAAACAGTTGAACTTAGGTATAGGATATATCACATGAAATCTGTTCAGAATTTTACGTAGAATCCAAATATGCAATCACATACAGGGTGTTCTATTTAAAATAGCGATGTTGCCACTGGTTGAGAGTAGAAGCGGCAACCCGCATAAACAAAAATATTTTTAAAGTGTAAATTATGGTCGTTTATCCCGGTTGCCAAATTTTCAGAATAATCCGGCTTTTTAGTTCTCCATAAACGTCTAATACGCCATCCACCGTGGGACACCCTGTATAGGATGAAATATAGGGCATTCCAATTAAAAAAAGCTGGAAGCATGTAAAATTTCACACTTCTGACATTCAAATTTTGTTTTTGACCATGGTTTCTAAAAATTCAGCCAAAACTGTACAGCTTTTGTATTCACACCTTTCTTCTACCTGTAAAGATAAAGGCTGTAGGTGGGGTGTTTTCATTTTTCTCAGAACCTTTGTCAAATATTAACCAACAAGCAGCCTGTAATATCTGTATAATATTAAAATCTTTAAAAATATAAATTATTTACTTCAAGTCGAGCTTCAAGTATACTTTTGAAGTACCTATACTTGCAACACTTTCATTGTATCCACCTTGAAATACATTATATATAAGTACTTCTGATGTATATATACCTATAGATGTTCTGTATACTATGATAAGATTTCCAGTCAATAAATAACTAAAAGTTAGTTAACTTCTGGAATTCCAGGAGTTAACTTTTAGTTATTTGTCAGAAGAGTTTCATAATACCTGCCCTTAGTCATTCAACAACACACCAAATAATAGTTCCTTTGGCACTTGAAAAGTATTACTTTCTGTATTTGTTAGATAAATTCACACAAATTATGGAATATTAGTTTGGGAACTACATTTTACTAAAACTGAATAATTTCTAGATTAATTTACATAGTGAATATTTCATTGAGAATTTTTCTTTAGGTCGTGACAAGAAAGACGAAAAATTCCATAAAAACGGCAACCTAGACAAACTTGATGGTGTGTGGGTACCAAACAATGACAAACAAAAAGCAGATGATGATGGGGAAGAGGACGACTGTATAGTGAAATGTCTTTACGTTACAATGACTTGTTGTGAATGTTCCATTATGTGATACATTTTCTTTTGAAGATCTTTTTTTATATATATATGTCTATAATTTAAGAAAAAATTAAGCCCTGTATTCCTACTAAAAACACGGTCCCATTTTTTTTTTTTTTAGTATCTAAGTAAATTATTCTTTTATTTTGTATATTGTTTTTTAATCAAATATTTAGTGAAACCATTTTTATAAAAATGGTTAGTAAGTCAGTATTATATTATTATAATGGCAATACATTTATTCTATAAGTTTTTATTTATTTATTTATTTATTTAGAAATTCAATACACTACAGAATAAAATATTTTAAATGGTATAAAGATAAAAAACAAAAACAAAGATTTACAACCAACAAAGCACATAATGAAGTGGTACAGTCAGCCACTCTCTATAGGAAAAGCAAATTACAAATCTTTCAACATCCGCTTAACCTTAACAGATACCAAACTAACAGAAAAAAGATCAGAATCGTGGAAATACTTAAACTAGACGATCTACAAAAGCCTTAAGAACATAGTTAGTTCTGTGATAATGCTTATTGTAATATAACTGCATTTCTCTTGTACGTCTTATTGGAATTAAAAATGTGATCAAGTAAGTGCAGGCAATAATTACTCCACTGAGAAGTTGCAGAGAAACAACAAATAAGCATTTCTTCGACGACACTCAGGGCTTTTGACACCAAAAAGCAAAAGTCTAAGGAAAGTTACTATAAGAAAAGTGAAATTTATACAACATTTGAGAAATTTACTTTGAACTCTTTCCAGTCTTTGTACATCACAAGCGTAACAAGGTGGCCAAATCACAGAACAGTACTCTAACAAATTTCGAACTAGACAATTATACAAACAAGTGATTGCTTTTGTATTTTTAATGTGCTTAATGAAACCCAGCATCCTAAATCCCTTCAGAACAATGCTATCAATATGCAAATTAAACGACGAAAATTATTCCTAGATTGTTAATATAGTGGATCTCATCACAACAAAACAGTAAACTTCACAACAGAATTCGATTATGACAGTTCTTGTGCAGATTAATCTGCTGATGTTCCAGAAAAAACATGGAATCCAAAACTGCTTCAGCACAAGTGGAATTCAGCTCTGAAGGGATTAATGTATCATCCTTTACCAACCACTGGATATTGGGAAGGTTAAAGTTACCACACAGAATGAATTTATGATTAACATATTCATTTTTCAGAGATTCGCAAGTGTCACAGAACAATTGATAACATTCAACAGATGAATTAGATAGAATAGAAACCCAACAAGTGATGACCTTAATATGATCAAAGAGCAGCCGAACCTATAGATCTTTGGAGGTAGCAATCAAAATTCTACCATTACGCTGACAATTTAGTTCACCATAATAACGGTCCCTCCGAAAGACACTGAAATGTTGATCCAGGGACGTCCCGAAAACTTTTCATTGTGGGGGTAGCGTAAGTAAAATCTCCCAACTGGTCTTTCTTGAAAATCCCAACTAGCAGACGCGTAGCCAGAAAATTCAGAAAAGGGGAGTTTTTGGCTATTGAAATTGAGAAACATTGCATGACCATAAGGGCGTCAGAAAAAAAATTGCGCCGCAGGCGCAATTTTTGTAGAATTTCAAGGCCAAATGCTTTATATGAAAAGAATAAAATTTTGAGGGTCAAAAAGTAGGTATATGCTAAAACATAGGTTTCATAATAAGGTAAGCAGTTTCTAGAGTTTTTAGTAATGTCCCAATATGTCCTTCGTGACTTCACATTTTAGGTAGAAAAATCCGTTGCAAATGAGTCAATTTGGGGGACGCACAGACCCCTCGCCCCCCTTTAGGAACGCTACTGGTAAAATCAACATGTTTACTAAAAAAATTAAAGTCAAAAGCATGTTGCTAACTAACCCAAACTAACCCATACTTGCATCCCTGCGCGGATCAAATATTTTAGAGTTTAAAATGTTATCATTGAGCCAGGTTTCTGATAAAAATACCAGTGGCGGGGCCAGGGGGCCCGGGCCCCCCCCAAAAGGCTTCAGAGAAAAATAGAAAAATAATGAATTAGACAAAAGCTGTAAACTGCTCATATCATAAAAAGCAGGGGTTGTAAACCAAAAATACGTTTTAGGTTTATTGTGTAAAAAAAAATCTAAGAACAACATCGAAATTCTCGCGTCTCTACCGAATATCTATCAAAAGATATCATATCAGTCTTTAGAGTTTGCAATAAAACGTAGACGTGACGTCACAACTGCTTGAAGCCCCACAGATTCTACTTTTGTGTAGTTTGGTTCAAAACCAAAACTCATGTTTCACCTATTTGAGTCAATCCGTATTAAGGTGAGAGTCGCAAGATTTTATTAAGAGTCTGAGCATTAAAAGATCTGAGTTCTCTAAGTCTACTGTATTCGAGTGGTTGTGACGTCACAATTCCTTGGTTGTTTTGCGAATATCTCGAAAACCGTCAGGCATAAAATGGTGCGGCTTGAAATATTATTCTCAGAATTTTTCATACAGAAATTTTGATTTTTGGTTCAAAAGATAGTGAGTCTGTGTATATTCCTATAATTTTTTTCGCAGGACCTTCTCGAAGACCATGTAAAATTCGTATGTAAAGTTGTTATTGAGAATGGGCCTGGCTGGAAGCAGCATAGGATACATTAATAAAATAAAAACAAAACATTTGACTTGTATAAATATTATAATGCAATATAAATTAAAAAAATAATAATAATAAAGTAGGTACAAGTAACTGGCATATAATCAAATTATTAAACCATTAAAAAATATAATAACAACAAACAAGACATAAGTACAGAAACTATAAGTACCCATCTATAACTATTATTGAAATTTTAAAACAATTAATTGAGGTATTTTTCTATGGCAGTTCCGTCTCTCTTCAACCATTTGCTATTCAATCTGATTGTCTCGATGGCTTGTTGAACAGTTCTTTCAGTACCTGGTGCTGAATTCGTTTGAAAGAAAGCCTCCACTTCCACCGCTTTTTCTTCACTGGTGAAATTCTCAGCCAAATATTTGACCAATCGCGCCAGCAGGAAACCGCCGCTGAATTGTTCCTTCAGGATGGGCCAATTGTCTTTGAAAAATTCCCAGGCCAGGTCTCGACCTCTGCTGTTGAGTGAGGCCGATATGATTACAAAGACTTTGTCTTGGGATCGGACTTCATCCTGAATTATGAAAATTGTTAGAAGATATAGGTTGTATTAGATAAGGAATACGTACAGACATGGCAAATTCCAATACTTTTTTCAATAAGTCAAGATCAGTTGCGGCTCCCAGTGATCTGCTTATTCTGAAAAAAAAGAGGATTGTCAATAAAATAATATGGATTGGCAACACTCAAAAATACATAAGCATGATCATTCATGGTCAACCTGAGATATTAGTTTTTAGGTATCCATAGTCTTCAAAGACTTCAATTTAAGGACTCAAATAAGTCTTCAATGTCGCATTTTTAGAACCTTTAATGTTTTAAGTCATGAATTTTAAGTCTTTTGATTTCTTCAACACCTTTAGACATCTTAGACCTTATTCATCAGTCATAAAGTAAACATGCTTAGTCTGCTTGATGTAAATGAATAAATGATCATTATTAATAACTCACCTGTCTTTTTCTTCATGTAAATCGCAAGATCTGTACAATTTTAACAATGTATCAAATTCCTGTTGGCCTCCTGCTCTCAAAACAGTCTTGTAACAGGCACTTCTCAAATCAGCTGGCAAAACCTAAATTAATTTTTTTCAAATTCAATCTTCCATTGAAAAATATTCAAATTCTTACTTGTTTTCCAGAAACATGATCGTCCAACCTTGTCCTGGCCTCTTGAATAGTTTTCTGGTCGTTGAGCAAGGCCATACGGCCCAAAATCAAACTTCTCAATAGTGTATGCAAGTGGGTCTCTTCGGCCTTGCTGTTCCAGCCCAAACGTGTGTGCACTTTGCTTAATAATTGCTTTTGGTACTGAAATACATTTTGTTAATAAACAATTTTACACATATATTGGTTGTAGGCAGAGCCAATACGAATTCTGTTTATTTTTTAGTTATATACTTAATTTTGACTTTACCAATTGAAACAGTGGGTCAAAATTAGTGGAGAACAATTTTGACATGATATCCAAATGGCCATTACAAGCTAAAAAAAAATTAAAAAGGAAATCCTATTTTTGGCTATGAAAAGTTTTCAAAATCTTGACATGGTTATGAGCAATTGACTATATCTTTGTTAAATTTTGAGCAAATTCAAATAAATTATATATCATTGGAAAGAGCAATAAATTCTCTATAAATCCGTGCAAAATTGAGTTCAATAGCTCTAATAGAAATTGAGCCTCAAAGTTGATTTTTAGTCCAAATTTTGCCAAAAACTTCAAACTCAATTTGCTCAAAAACTATAAACCTGGGAACATTGTAAATTACAGGATTTTTAGAGCTTATTAAGAGCTACAAATGCTAAAAATGTCAACGCAATTTGCTCAACAGTTACCGAGCAATTAAAGTTTGAATATTTTGAAATCAGAATTCAAAGAAGTAACATTATGAAAAACTCAATATTTTTATTGGTTTTGATCAATTTTGACTCTACCAATGGATAGAGTGGGTCAAAATTAGTGGAGAATAATTCTAATATTATTTCCAAATGGCCATTTTAAGCTGAGAAAAAATTAAAAAGTGAATCCTATTTTTGGCTCTGGCAATTTTCAAAATGTTAACATGGTCATGAACAATTGGCGATATCTTTGTTAAATTTTGAGCAAATTGAAATAAAATATATATATCATTGGAAAAAGCAATAAATTCTCTATAAACCTGTGCAAAATTGAGTTCAATAACTCAAATGGTTTTGAGTCATTGAGCCTCAAACTTGATTTTTAGTCCAAATTTTGCCAAAAATTTCAGACTCAATTTGCTCGAAAACTATGAACCTGGGAACATTGTAAATTAGAGGGTTTTTAGAGCTTATTAAGAGCTACAAATGCTAAAAATTTCAATGCAATTTGCTCAACGGTTACCGAGCAATTGAAGTTTGAATATTTTGAAATCAGAATTCAAAGGAGGTACCCTTATGAAAACTCGTTTTTTTTATTTTTCAGTTTTGATCAATTTTGACTTTACCAATCGATAGAGTCGGTCAAAATTAGTGGAAAACAACCCTGACATCGTTTCCAAATGGCCATTTTAAGCAGAAACAGAAATTTTAAAAAATATCCTATTTTTGACTGGAAAATTTTCAAAATCTTGACATGCTCATGAACAATTGGCGATATCTTTGTTAAATTTTGAGCAAATTGAAATAAATTATATATCATTGGAAAGAGCAATAAATTCTCTATAAATCCGTGCAAAATTGAGTTTATTAGCACGAATAGTTTTTGAGTAATTGAGCCTCAAACTTGATTTTTAGTCCAAATTTTGCCAAAAACTTAAAACTCAATTTGCTCAAAAACTATAAACCTGGAAACATTGTAAATTACAGGATTTTTAGAGCTTATCAAGAGCTACAAATTTTGAAAATTTCATTGCAATTTGCTCAACGGTTACCGAGCAATTGAGGTTTGAATATTTTGAAATCAGAATTATGAAAATTGAGTTTAATAGCTCGAACAGTTTTTGAGTAATTGAGCCTCAAAGTTGACTTTTAGTCTGAATTTTGTCAAAAACTTCAAACTCAATTTGCTCAAAAACTATAAACCTAGGAATATTGTAAATTACAGGTCATTTTAGAGCTTAAAAAGAGCTACAAATGCTGAAAATTTCAATGCAATTTGTTTAACGATTACAAAGCAATTGAGATTTGAATATTTTGAAATCAGAATTCATAGGAGGTACATCCTTATTAAAAACTCGATTTTTTTATTTTGCAGTTTTGCTCAATTTTGACTTTACCAATCGATAGAGTGCGGGTTAAAATACTTCAAGCAAAATACTTGACATAAGCAAGTGAAAATCCAAGTAGGTATTTTAAAATAGATATTGGAAGTACAAGTACAAGTACATAACAAAAAAGGTAATTCAAGTAAAGTAGGTACAGTTGCAATCAAAAAAAAAGTAGTACAAAAATTATTCACCCCAATTTGAGCTCCCGGTGTAAGATACAAAGTGTTGACAGGCAATGACATATTCTTGGTTAAAAACAGGTGGAACAATGTCAAAATAATGTCATCTGAAGCTTTTTAGGTTAAAAACTTGTCAAAAATGCCAAAAATATATCATTTTTGGTTATGAATTAATAGACCAAGAGATTTTGGAGATTTTTCTTGTACTACTTTTTTTTGATCGCAACTGTACATTGAAGTAGAATTTCAAGTAATTTACTTCAAATATTGACAACTCTGGTTGTAGGTACCTTTTCGTATCCTTCTCTATAAGGAGTATTGCCAAGAAGTTGCGAAAGCCTGCTCAAAATGTTGCTGACTGATGACCAAACGTTATAGTCAGTTTCGTCTTCAAACGCCCTAAGAAATTTGAGTACTTCCACTGTACTTGTATGACCAGCTTTGACCATTGCAAAGAGATCATCAATCAAACCTAGCCTGAATAGAACAATATTAATTATAACCAAAAATAAATCGGAAATACATTGTTACCTATCTAAAGGTGGTAAACTTTTATCCCTAATAGCAGGTACAAATTTTTCAAGCATCTCTGGTGTATATTTCGTCCTATAAAACCCAATCGTTCCAGGATTCACTTTAATCCAATCAGTCTCTGTTACATCAGCTACAAAAATTTCAGTAATTTTCTCCTTTAAAACTGTCGAAATAACTTCTTTGCCAGGATTCTTTGAGGTAGCTATAGAAATTGGAATCATCCACAAGTAATCGCCCAATGGTGGTGAGCCATCGGCAGTGAATTTCGTTTGCGTGAGAGTAAGAGTGACGCCTTTTCCGTCTTCAGCTGCTTTACTAGTTACAGCAACTTCTGGGAATCCCATTTGTTTGGTCCAAGTTGACATAACTTCACCTACAGGTTTCTTACTAGCATCTTCAAGTGCCTCCCAAAGATCTTCCGTGAAAGTGTTTTTGTATTGATGTTTTGTCAAATAATTGTGCATTCCTTTTCTGAAATCTTCATCTCCAATATAGTGATGCAACATTCTAATTACACTAGCTCCTTTATTGTAACTGATATCATCGAATATTTCATCTACCTCAGATGGGTGACCTACAGGGACTTCAATGGGATGGGAGTTGTTCAAACTGTCCAATTCTAAGGCTTTTATGTACGAGTCGTTGACGAATTGAGTCCAAATGTCGTATTGGGGGAAGAGGTAGTTGACGCAAAGGAACTCCACAAAAGAAGCATAGCCTAAATGAGAGAAAAGTTTAGTTATTGAATAATTTGTTTAATATGGGTACCTTCGTTTAGCCATAAATGAGTCCACCATTCCATGGTAACCAAATTGCCAAACCATTGATGGGCCAGTTCGTGGCCTACGACCAATGCAATCCATTGTTTGCTGACAGCTGAAGTGTTTTGGGGATCTACTAAGAGTGCAGATTCACTGGAAGGAAAATTATAGGTAAGGTTTTTTAGAAATTGATGAGCAAATTGGAGCAACCTTAACACTCATAGTCTGCAAAAACATTGCGGGAAAAACATGGGGTTGTAACCCATCAATCCTAAGATGGATGTATATGTTATATGGATTTCACGATTACAATGATCTCGAGACGCGTCTCATCACCATGGTCGTACAAAGTATCGCAAAATTTTGAAATAAATTAGTGTTTGTTTAAAAAGTATCTTCAAGAGTTTTTGAGATAACATACATATTGTCCGTCGATTTTAATCTGACACTTTCCGTATGAGGAGCGAGAGGGTGAAGTATATGGCAAAAACAGGTGTGACGTCAGGTGATCATTGGCGTTCTTATGTAGGGAACCACCAGCTCACATTTTTTTGGAGTATCAGATTAAAATTGACGGACTTTACATACATACATACATGGCCAAATTGTTAAGAAATTTCAAGATTGTTTAATGTAATGGGAAATTCAAGGGGGAATTGTACTAAAAGTAAAATAATCAATGATTTTCTCCTAGATTCCTTGAGTTTGTTTTTGAATTTCTAACTTCCTTGAGCCCAGGTTTTTGTCAGCAGAATTCTAAGATAAATTTTAAGTTATGTCAAAGCATATTCAACTTTCAATGTTCTGAAAATTCAAACATTTTCTCCATAACTACTATAATAATAAAAAAAGGTCGCTTTTTATGTATTTAATCAAGTATGTATTTATGCTTGGTAGAACAACCATTTTCATAAATAACAGGTTTTCCCAGTCCATCAATAGAAAGGCGCTTGTATAACACGCATTGCAGGAAAAAAATTGCAACATCTGCATGCAATGAAAAATCACGTTGTTTTCAATAAGTAGAAGTACTCACCGATAAGTAACCAGTCCCCAATTTTCCATAGCGCCTGCGCTAAAATCAGCAATAGCAATAAGATCGATTTTAGGCAAAGGATAAGCTATATTGAAGTATTCCTTATAATAAGGTAGTACTTCTCTAGCGACTTCCAACGCAAATAGTCCCTGCTCCTTTTTCCCTATAGGCGTATAAACGCGCACCTTCACCCCATCTAAGGATACGTCCTCGACGTAGTCGTACTCGCCTATTACCGCTGCTACAAGGTATGTAGACATAATTGGAGTCGTTTCGAAATTGTATTTAACAAGACTGCCCTTTTCTTCTTCTTGTTTCACTGGCATATTGGATAAGGCTACAAGGTTTTTAGGTACTTCTAGGCTGATGTCGAATGTTGCTTTTAAGGCAGGCTCATCCCAGCAAGGAAAACACCTTCTCGCGTCAGTAGGCTCAAATTGAGTCACTACAGTGTAAGAATTTTCACCTTTTTCATTTACATACTTGCTGCGATACAAGCCCTTCATTTTTTCATTGATTTCGCCTGAAAATAAAACAACTAAATAGTTTAATTATTCCCAAATGCAAGTTTCCTTACCATTGAAAACAATATCTAAGCTGTACGACCCTGGGGCAATGTGGGTATCGAATTTAAATGTAACAGTCTCATCAGAATGAGACACTTGGATGTCTTTAGGTATGAAAACTTTGTCGCCTTTAACTTGTGCATTGTCTATGACAAGTTCTAGGGAGTTGAGAACGATTTCGTCTGTGGATTTGACCACCTGAAAATAATAATTAATCATTGCTTTTCTCAGAATCTAACGGTACTATTTAAAAGGAATTTCAAATTGTAACGGTACCGGGACCCTTATATAACCAGCTGGTTTTTTTCTACCTAAGCTTTACCTTCAACATTGACAAGCTTCATGGGTGATATATTAATACTCATTTTACTGTTAGTGATGGTAAATGCATTGATTACTGTTACTTTTACAGGGTGTCGCATGCTTTTATGCAGTTTACTGTTGGAGAATTTTGTATTGGGGGTTTTTATGTGTATATTGGGATAATGATTTGATTGATTACAATTTGATTAATTTTTGGACAAAAGAGTTAAGAAATTAATCAAAAATGTTAAAAAAATTTCAATATAAATTCATAAATGTCACGTAATAAGTAATATTTTTAGCCTGTATTAGGTATATTATCAGTTTCCAACCGCATTAATTGATAAGGTAGATAAATATTATACAATAAATATAAATAATTTGATAAAGGTGAAAGTAAAAAATAAGCGCGTACATAGTTGAATTTTTAACATATAATTTATGCCTGGAGAGTATTTATAGGACATATAGATTTTTATATTTAAAATGATGTGGATTTCAGTTTATACATTAAATAAGTTGACATAAACATCATGCTTTTCACCGCAGATATAATGTGTCACATTTTATCCACGACTGTAAGTTGTGGGAGATATGAATTATTGAGATTTTATGTCCCAATGGTCCTTTGGGACATTTCAAACTGCATACACTAAATTTTTCTCAGATTTGAAGCCAAAATCTATGAAAAATGGCACTCAGAAAAATTGAAAAATTGATAAATCAGCCCAAATTGCTTAACATGATTTTATCTCAGGAACTATAGGTGCAAATAAGCTGAAATATTCAGAGATTGTAGTCCCTTTATTGAGATAAGATTCAGTGAAAATTTCAGCTTTCTATCTATAATAGAAAAAAAGTTATGACCTTTCAAAGTTTTCCAAAATCTAAATCATAAGGTAGCTATCTTCTTATTAAAACGATGAAATTTCAAAATTTTGTTTGTTGAGATTTTGTGTATTAACGGTCCTTTAGGATCCCCAAAACTCCATACACTAAATTATTTTAAGATTTGCAGCCGGAATCTATGAAAAAAGGCACTCAGAAAAATTGAAAAAGTGATAAATCACCCCAAGTTACTTAACGCGACTTTATTTCTGAAACTATAACTGTAAATGAGCTGAAATTTTCAGGAATTGTAGTCCTCTATTGGGATAAGAATCTCAGAATAATATAGTGTACAGAGTTTGGGAGATCCCAAGGGACGATTAAGACTAGTCTGAGATTAAGACACGAAATCTCAACAAAAAAAAATTGTAATTTCAAAAACAAATTTGGCAAACCGCTCATTGGGATTTATGATAGTTTTCCCATTTTAATCCACAAAAAATCTTGAAATTTTTCTAAAATTAGCTATCAAGCAATCACGATTTGAAAATCGAATTTTCAAACTGCAGCGAAAACGCGGGCTCGGAAAGTGACGTCACTTTCCGGAAAATACTACAATGCCAAACTTCCCATTAGTAGAGGCGATTTCGGCAAGCTTTGGTTGGTATACCATTTGGTTAACCAATTGGTACCTGCAACGTCATAGTAATGACGTAAGACACCATTTTCTTTCGCAGGGATGGTATCAGCACTAAAAAAATTGTACCAGAAAGTAGGGAATAATTGTACTAGATTAGCGACACTGTGTACTAGCTGAAAGCGCATCAAATATTGAAATTTGAATACAAATATAGACTGTGCTCAATGCGGGTAAATATTACTTGTTTTAGGGTCGGTTCCTTAATAGCGAGTCACCTCAGTCAGCTGCGGGTTGGTTTTAACTCCAGGGTAAAAAACGTGTCCAATTGCAACGTTTACCTAGAGTTATCCTTAACCTAGAGGTGATTCGCTATTGGGAAACCAGCCCTGAATCACCTGAATGATAAAAATAAATAAGTTTCTACATATTTAGTTATAAATCGACTACCGATTACCATGATCCGCTGAATAACCCTTAAAATAACCGAATAACCACCGATACATGAGACCCACGTCAAGTCAGAATAAAAAACTCCCCCACCATCAAATTCTGAGACACTCGAGGATCAAGAACACTTAATTTGTTCTGTGAGAACAGATCGAAAATCACCTATTCTTCATTTGAAATCGACTCCCTAATATAGCCTGAATTGCAAGTATTCGATCGAGGTCTGCGGGTGACGTCATCGCTATTTTTAGCTGATAGTGACGACACTCGCAGGCCCAGAATTTGATGGAGAGGCATTGAGGCAACGTAAGAGGAAGAAGAGCTTTTTCATCTTCCTAACCTCAATGATCCAAACACTTCAAACAGCTGTTCTCAATAGCCGCCATAGTGCAGAGAGAGACGCAAATCCCTCTTGTTTGTTGTCCTTCCTGGCACAAACCCTTGCGTTAGAAACATTACGCAGCCACACCGTTCCAGTGTGTTTATTTAGTTCAATGTGGAGAGGGAGTTAGGGAAGTATGACACAATTGACACATTACATAACCCAGCTTAAACTGCGAAATTCGCACTTTTTTGACAATTTGACGTTTCATGCGTGTATTAAACGTCAAATTGTCGAAGCAATGTCAAAAAAAAAGCGAATTTCGCAGTTATGAGTAGAAGGCTATAATCAGATTATGCTTGAAGTATCCTCGCCAAAAATTGCCTCATATTCGAAACGCCAATTTCTTGTTCGGCTTTGGCCGCACCGTAGTGGGACCTGGGCTGGGATTACGACCAGTAGAATTCTACTTTAATGACGTCACTTGCGACCTATTTTTTGCGTACAGTACATGCGATGATGATGGTCGCTAGGAAACCTGACGTCATGAAAGTAGTATTCTAGTAGAATTCTACTTGTCGTGATCCCAGCCCTAGAACGTAAAACCGAACCCACAAGTAGAGAGTGGAGCGCAGAACTCGGGTACGGTATAGAGCGAAGAGCGACACTCGACTCGTAATCCAAATTGTACTAGATTTATGAGAGAGGTACAGTCATGAGCACAAAAAGTGGGACACCCAACTGACAAGTCTTGTCATTTTTCGCTATTTTGCGTAAATCATTCTTTCCTCTACAATCGATTTTTTGTCAAATATGACAATCCCTGTCATTGCCGTAGGTATAGCTGGTGAGCCCGTTTTACAATAGGAAAAAACGGGTGTCCCACTTTTTGTGCTCACGACTGGGGTGAGTTCAGGAATGACACACCTAGTGTGAGCGTGACATCGGTGCGACGCCCTAGCTGTTCAAAAATGCTAGACGGTGCTATGGGTCCAATGGCCAATTGTCAATTCAGGCACACCCATAAAATCGCACTCGCACCCTGTGCGTTATTTCTGAACTCGGCCCTGTACTAGCGTACTATGTGAAACGTGATTGTGCTAGATCTAGTACAATTGTACTAGAAATAGCATCCCTGCCAGAGCTGGGCAAAATACTTTCAAAAAGTAATTAAATACTAAATACCTAATAAAGACTGAAAGTATTTAAATACTAAATACTATTTGACTTGAAAAGAAATTAATACTAAATACAAAAAGTACTTTTTAAGTATTTAAGTACTTTAAAAAGTATTTAAATACTTTAAAAGGTATTTAAATACTTTTATTAGGCAAATACCTTATTCAAAAACTTCAAATAGTACATTTCGTCACTAGTGCGAATAGACGGGCAGACGGCCTTTTTCAAACGAGGGCAATGATTTTGGAACGAGTCGTAGTTCGTACACTGAGAAATTTTTTTCATTGTCATAGCTAATTTTTCTGCTGCCGTAGCCAAAAATTTTGGCTACATAGGGGACAGCCAAGATCTTTACTACCGCCGAAAAGATAACTTTACTGGCACCGTTTATTTGCGGTAGCAAAGTGACTTTATAAAGAATTTACTCACAGTTTCTACAAGGTCACTTTGCTGGCATAGAAAAGCTACTTTGCTGTCGTAGGAAAGTAACTATGCTGTCCTAGAAAAGAGGTTATATACCCTCAAAAACATCCTTTTTTGCTATTGAAAAGTAGATTGCTAAGACAGAAAAGATATTTGTTGTTATTAGAAATGCTTCCTGAAATAGGAAAGCGTTTGTCTCAGAACAAAAAATTTCTTGCCAGAATCAGCCAAGTGTTTTATTATTCATGGGAAGTTATTTGTCTCACCAATAGCAAAAATATTTTGCTGGAAATCTTTGGAAATATGTAGTAGCGCGTCCATCATAACAAAACCGGGAGATAAACAAACTCTATTTAAACCCCTAAACTTTCATTACCTGATCTGAAATAATGTCAATTAATGAAAAGTTTGGCGCTAGAGTTGTTTCTGCTAGTTTTGATGGATGCGCTGGCACCATTTTCAAAAAGATTCCCAGCGACCGACACTCGACTTGACTCGACAGCATCCACGATCCATACCGTACGGCGTTAGCTACTAAACTAAAATGGAAGAAAATGAACACGAAACATATTTTATCGGTTATTTTTGGACCCGAAGAAATCACGGAAATGTCCGAACAGTATTTTTAGTTAAGTTATTTGGCTAGGGTAGCAAAAAACATTACTGTAACAATAACAAAAATTACAGGAATTTTTTTTTGCTGCAACAGTAAAGTATCTATCTATCTTAGAAAAGTTCTATTTCGGAGAAGCAGAAATATTTTCATAAAATTTTAATTTTGCTATAACAGCAAAGTTGGGTTTTGGAATAAGAAATATCTTTGCAGTTTCAATAAAGTAGTTTCAGCAAAGTGGTCTTTTCTGTAGAAGCAAAATAACATTGCTACCTCTAAAACATTTTCCACTGTAACAGCTAAAAAAAAACCAGCAAAGAATTTTCTCCTGGGACTTTTCTCAGTGTAGCAGAAGGAGCCATCGGCGGAGGCGAGTTTAAAAAAGAAAGGCGTCCATTCGCACGAGTGACGAACGATATTTTTCATAACGAAGTGTTGAAGGGCATAGATTCATTCCCACCATTAAACACAAGGTAATTGCCAAGGTCTAGCGAAAACAATAAATTGCTACTAATCAACCTAGAAACATTGAACCAAGATTAACTCTGTCACAACAGTGTTATTATACCGATAAAGTACGATTGATTTGACTACTGGAGGCCCTTTTTTGCACTGTCCAAATCAAATTAAATCAAGACTTCGATATGAAAAATATCGGTCGTCACTCGTGCGAATAGACTACTTGCTATTCGCACTAGTAACGAAATGTTCTATAAATTCTGATAGCGGAAATACTCTGGCAAAAGTGGAAAACTGGCAGTGGCAAATGCATCAAAAATTTCCGAATTTCGAACATGGCTAATTTTACCCATTCTAATAAGTAATTAACTTACTTGCTTACTTACCATTCCTTGCCAAACAATAAATACTTTAAAGTATTTAAATACTAAAAAGTATTTAGAATTGCAAATACTGCCCAGCTCTGATCCCTGCAAATTCTTTTGGTAGGTAGTGAGCTTATGTCATGAGAAAGGGGGAAGGGACGAGCCTTAACCTAACTTTTTTGTCTGGAAGAAAAACTGGAAAGAAATATTTATCTTTGTAACCTATTGGCTAAACTCGGCGTTTTCTGTAAATGTAAAGCTTATTCCATTCAGCAAAAAAGTTATTCCATATCTGTTGTTCAAAGCCATTTTTCAAATGATTGTTAGGAATTGTTTAGCAGTCAGAATATACAAGAAACAGGAAGATGAAGGCGAAACACAAACACATTTGCTTAAAAAGTAAGTAAATAAAAGTAAGTAAACTTCCATTTATTTACGTTTCCAGAGCAGGACAAAACGAAAATAGATGTACTTCCCCCCTAACCCCTCACCACGCCAACTTACCAGTTGTGACGTAGGCAGCATGTTATTTTTCGCTTTGAGGTAGGTTATTTAAACAGCTGACGACCTAGTTATGACGTCGGAAATGGTAACACACCAATATGGCGGCGATTATCAAATAAGCAATCCTTGTAGGTGTGTACAAAGCCGTGTGTATCATCATTGGATAGCACTATACCAAACGAGAAGAACCATGCTGCTGACCACGGTACAATTATTGGCAGACCAAACAGGGTACCAAACCATGTATAGTCCCCGCCACAGATAATCGAGATTCCTACACAAAAAATGATTTCTTTGTCGGCGATGCCCGGATAAACAAAAACCACTGCAAAAACTCTACAGATAAGGGTTGAGAATAAATTTAGTCCAAGAGCATCAATTTTTTGTTTTTGTTTATCCGGGCATCGCCGACAAAGAAATCATTTTTTGTAGGAATCTCGGTTATCTATGGCGGGGACTATACCAAAGCTTGCCGAAATCGCCTTAAGAACCATTAGCTAGAAACTATTTCCGTCCTTTTACTACGTTATAAAAAAATAAAAAATAGAATTGTTATTCTTATTTATTAATAGTTTCGTTCGGGTTCTCGCATTATTGGTTCTCGCAATAACTGTTTCAGAACTGTCAGGAGTGTGCGAACTAATTTAGAACGGTTCTGGTTTCAGAACTTTGGCGTTCGGATTAAAGTCAATAAACTGTTCTGAGACGGTTCTAGAAACTGTCAAAATCGATGCCTGCTTTTAATTTATAATTTTACTGAAATGTTGCAGAATATAGTTCATTCTTAGTGCCTAAAGGTACTGCGTCAAAAAATATCATAATTTGCCATATTTCCGACACGTGCGAAAGTAGCCTCTACTAGGTTGGAAACTATTTAGGTCTGGTTTATTCATCTTCAGAAAAACTTACTGGTAACTATAAGTATCTGCAAAATAAATTCACTGTTCTATAATTAATTTTAGCGGATAACACTGGCCGACCAATGCGATTACAGATTGCGTTTTTATCCGTCAGATTGCATGCCTGACAGATTACCAGAAGAAGAATAAACCGGCCCTTAAGGAGAAAAAAAGAAGAGGTAAATATTATGATCTTGCAAAAAGGATTACCAGTGAACTAAATGGGTATAAAATGTAGTGCGAGGTGTTCTAAGGGCGATTTTTTCTTAGGTGTTTTATTTAAACAGTTCAAAACAACAAAAAAACACTAAAAACTATATGAAAAAAGTGTGTAATCTGAGCAGGATAAAAAAAGCTTTGTATCACATTTTGGTAAAAATTTCAGAAAAGCAAGGATGATAAGTCAAAAAAATAACCGTCTCAGTAACCAAATTTTTTTTTTCTGGGCCAAAAATAGACTTTACTTCAACATACTGTTTTGGTAAGTAGTGCAATCGATATACTTTTCCTATTCGCCCCTTCGGCTTCTAATAATCAAAATACGGGCGCAATATGGAATGAAATAAAAACCTACCTCAATTTTCACAGCCACATCCCCTTTGAAGGTAAAACTTTTAAAATCCGGCACCAAATTGAGCTTGTAATGTTCCGGTTTCACTGTTTTCGGCAGCCGCTGGAACGGTTTCACAGTTTCGGGCATTTTTTTGCTGGTCACACTCACGCTAGAACGAGAGAAATTTCTTTCGTCGCCGTGAACCAAATAAAGAGGAGTGTGCCGATACCGATAGCCCACTGACACAATGCACGTTGAGCGCAGGCGGAATGGAAATGGGCCCGAACCGTTCCAAGAGAAACAACGGTCGGCCGCTTTTATTAACGGGACTTTTGTGCGATTTTCGTTAATGCACGGATTTTTCTTCGGCAGCAAAGAACCAGTTTGTCGCCACCGACGTGAAGGGGAGAGAAACCGAGCTAAAAGACAGGCTGACATTGAAAATGAATGGTTTTTTTTTCTTTTGCTTTGGTTGTTTTTTTTTTTGCTGGTGCAATCCCCTTTTGTTGGTTTTTTTTCTATATGTGGATCACGTGTAACGGTAAACAACGCGATGTTGCCAGTTCAAATAACCATACTATGCCTTAATTAATTATTACTTTTTAATTACTTTTCGCCAATAACAAGTTTAAATTCTCCTTTTTTAAAAAATAAATAATAGATGGCGCGTGTAATCATCAGGCTTTTTTTCACACAGATGTCACGTCTGTCGTCTATAAGTTGGACTTGGACCAAGGTTCCTGAAGTTAATAAAAAATAATGGGTAACTTGATGACACACCTGGGGTGCCTTATGGAGATTTGCTTTATGTTGAAGCACCCTAGATGACGTCATAAAGTTATCGAGCAACCTACCTCTCTCGAACAACCTTGGACTTGGACCACTGTAAAGAGTTGTGAAGTTTCCTGACAAAAGTTATCCGAAGGCAAGTTCGGTTAATCCTCTGCGAGCAAAAAAATGACCGGCCCCACGTGACCAGTTTTATTACTTCAAATGGAAGATCACGTGAGCTTTTGTCAACAGTGTCATCTTTTAACTCGCGGAGAATTAACCGAACTCGCCTTGACAAAATTCCGAAGACACTCGAACGATCAGTGGCGTCGGTAATGGATTTTTTATAACACATGCATTTATTATTATTCAATATTTTTTTGGTTTTTAGATACATAAAATAAAAAAACAAAAAAAAAAAACTGCAATAGTAGCTTTGTTCCTGGTTTCACTCAGAACTAGTTTGGAAAGTTTTCGTTTTTTAAGAATCGTAAATCGACGTTTTAGTTTATCTATTTATTTAAGAACAATTCTGGGATTGTTCTAGAACGGTTCTGGCAGTTCTTACTCTGAAGGAAGAACTGTTTTGGAATTTTATGATTTGCGGTGTGTTTTGGTTTTTTTGGTTCCGAATCGGTTCAGAACTAATATTAAAACCAATGATTGAAACAGTCCCCTATTATTTTTTGTACGCAAGCAGTGCTGTGCAATCCCAGAACCAGATCCCAGGGCGAGGTTTATAATGCGTAGGGTATATGTAATGACTTTCTCTACCGAGGAATATATAGAATTTTTTTTACTACTGCTAGTAGAAAATTAAAAATAGGTTTGAAATCTGTGCTAAAATTATTTTTTCTTGTCGGAAGTGCTGCCCTCTATCAACAACTTATGGTAATTTCCTATAATGTACATACAGGAACCTGTTTTTTTTACCAAAATACAAATGCAAAACCTGCAAGTCTGACTTTTCGTATTGGTATTACACATAGAGGTATTACAGAAGAAGCAGAATGCATTTGCAAGTCGCCTGCAAATTTGCACGTGGTGAAACGGTCCCGTAAGTCCTTGCAATCACTTTGACAACTTTGACATTTAAAACTAGTAAATCAGTAGCGCCCAAACATTTTTTTCGATAAATATGACGGAATTGCAGATTTTTTCTGTGATTTGCTCGTTGCTGCAAATAAAACACATATGCAAGTCGGCCATATTTGCAGAACTGCAAATTTGCAGATGCAAATATACTGTAATTGGGCCCTAAACCAATAGAAACCTGCTGTTACGTTATGACAATATCCTTGCGTCATGACGTCATTTTCATTATTGACCTAGGTATTTTTTCATTATTTTCATTATTAACCTAGGGAGAGAAATTCAATTTTTTCTTAGAAAAATAGATTGAATAATGTCTATTTCTCAGGTTAGTAGTAAAAAAAATATATAATTATATACACTGACCTCAAATCCATTCATTTAATAGTTTTACGAGTAGGCATTTATTGTAAAAAATACAAAATTAAATAATCAGATGACAATATAATCTTTGACAATAGGGATGTTCACAAAATAAAAAAATCCCGTTTAACAATCATCAAAAACGGAGACGAAATATCAATATTCGTTTAAAAGCAAGAAAGGCTCTCTGACGTCACAATGTGTAACGAGTTAGCGCGCGCAAGTACAGTGGCGCTACTTTCTACTTGGATCAGCCTTTTGTGACGTTGCTTTTGCGATTTTTGTTGGCAATAAATAATATTAATATTATTATTACTATTAGTGTCTTTTTTTTTTCATATGCATTTAGATAAAGATACTGATGAACCAATTGGTGATTGAATGTTAGGAAGCATCCTGAATAGTGAACTCTATTAATTGTCCAAATACTTTTTGCAATGAGCGGAAGAGAGACAAATACATTGTAGGCAATTATTATATCGTAAATAATTCCGCAACGTGACGTCACAAGCGCTACTCTCGCCGCAAGGGGTCGTTTTGCTAGCCTCGCTAATTTTGTTTTTTGTTTTCGATTTATTAGAAAAATTTAAGGGTTTCTAGTTGTTTTAACGTTTAATACGTGTTTTGTGAACCTAGAACCACCACTTTTTATTACAATTGAAAAATAGTTAACATTCCTATTACTCGAAGTAGGGTAGAGTGGGGCAGGTTCGGACATGGGGCACCTCCGGACATTTCGAATTTACCACCTTCCAAAACTAAACGCGTTTTGGCATTTTAACAGATGGTACCAGTGCCTGCTGTCGGAATGTCACTAGCGGCCATTTTGGGATATGAGACAGAGCCTGATTAAACAATTAGATTTTTCCTTCCATGTCACAGAGTCGTATTGGCTTTAAATAAGTTAATTTATTACTACTCAGTGGCGTAGCATAGGCTATTGTCGCCCGGGGTCTAATGAAACAATGCAAAAATTGGGGTATCCATAAAATTATTATTCTATTATTAGGCAAAATATATTGAGCCTGCCCGTATATTATATATATTACATTGGATGCGAATCCACGTGCAAACAATGCATCTTATTGGTTAGATTTTTTAGCGGCGTCTCTGGCGGCATATTTCTTTGAAGCGCCTGCCGCACAGGAATCCGTTTTGTCTGGAAAGACAATGCAGTAGATATTTTTTATAAATTTGATTCCTATTTGAGTTATGTCGTGCCTTATGTTTTATTTTATATGAAACTGTTTTAATAAATTTCTCTTACCCCGCCCGTGCGTCATAAAGAAAACGCCGATGGCCAAAGAAATTTTATTTTTTCTACTGTACCATTTGACGATCTATACTAAAACCAAGTATGCATAAAGCAAAAGTCAGCCTGTGGTGCAAACACCCTACATCAAGGCGAGGAATGACACGCTGTCTGCGTCATCACTGGTGCTTTGGCGTGGTGGGTGCCTTGAGATTTGATCTACAGAGGCCATATGCGGATAGGCTATCCTATGGTTGTCCGATCCTCTGACGTGTGTAATAATCCTTGGATCTTCCTCTCCAACCGTGTCAACTCCCAACCCTTAAGCATCATCCGGTGATGCCAGGGGAGACTTGTGTATAGATAGAGTGTATTTAATGCATCTTGTTATCAGATTTGAAGGATTTTTATTTTCTATGGGGGTTTTTTTTGTCTCGGGTTCAATTCACTTTCCAAGGTGGCATCCCTACCGCACGCCTATGACCTCCGTCAGAAATAAACAAAAAAATCGGCGCCCCTGCCGTTTAATGACAGGATGATATCCCCTAATGGCGACGTGCGCAGAAAAGATGCGCGTGAGAGTTAAGGTACGCTTTATTAAGACCAATGAACTATAACCAAAAACTAGAATGCGCACACCTTGCCAGATCCGCTAAAAAAATAATGTTCGAGATCTTTTGCCATGCAGAAAAGGTAAAATGGTCTTTCAATCCTCCTTCCTCCCCCCATTTTGGTGGGCTATTGGGCTATTCGAGGCGGGAATCAAGGCTGCTAAATCCTTTCTCGTCAAAATAATTGATGAGCAGGTTCTATTATATGAGGAATTATATACGGTTATACAACTCACTGTACATTATTCCTATATGACACGAGAGGCTTAAGAAGTGATAAGCCTTTTGGGATTATCGCGCATGGTGGCAATATTGTTATTAATAATAATAAAAATTAATAAAGTATTGAAGTTTAGTTCGTTGTATAACCTTTTGAATACCACTCGATGTTTCAGGATTACCTAATACTTTTACCTGACACTCAACGCGTTACCAGCAACACCACTGCTCCTTCGGAGTCGTGGTGTTGCTGCGTAACGCGTTTCGTGACAGGTAAAAGTATTATCAGGTAATACTGGAACCTCTTGTGGTAATATATTCGATAATTTGTCAGGTAGAGTCTATTCTGAACTCCAGACCTTTATATCCGTTACAGTGGCGTACCCAGAAAAAACATTTGGAGGGGGGGCAGCAAATGGCAGGCGCCGCCGGAGGAAAGCCGGGTTGCCACGCCCAATTATTGCCAAGAAGTCGTTAAAAGAACAAGGATTCGTCGCCCTCTTAAACGGCGAATGAGGGGCCTCACCCCCGCTCTCTACGGCTGTGGTCTCGAAAATAAAACAAGAATTGTAGAAGCACGTTAGGTGACTATTCGTATGACATACGACATTTTAGAGATGAGTTTATTTATTTAAAACCTGATATGTACACCATATACACATATGATAGTGGTTTGATGTTATTAATTAAAAATTGACTTTTGTCTTGGGGGGGGGGGGGGCAAATTGATTCTTTTTTTTTTTCTTTTCTTTTATTCTAATTGAATTGCGCGTGCTATATAAACTGTGGCTATATGCCTAAGAATTGATACGGCTTTGCTAAATTTGGCTTTTAAAAATGCGCGCGTTAAACACTGAAAAAGGATAGGTACCAGAAAAGTCCTTACACTGCCAGCAAGTAAATCAGTCGCGAAAAACACGTGTGGTTCGAGAAAATAGACCCGCGGTTTTTCGTTTGCCGCGACCGGTTTATATTAAAATGGTCTCGTTGCACTCCTATGCATTGGACTTGAACTTCCTGGAAGAGCTGGCCAACTGAGTGGAGTTTGGAAGTAAATCCAGTTAAGATGAAAAAATATCCTTTACAGTTTCGATATCTTTCAATTTCATTTAAAAATCTTTCATCGACTACCATTCTATCAGCAACCTGTGGATTTTCCAGTTTTAATTTCGCACAATATCAAGCAATAGCAATTGAAAATTCATTTCGCAATCCAATTGGAGGAGATATACCTCCTATAAACGTTGGCAATACAAAATTTTGTCCTCATCTGCATTTTTATTTTTGGAAATTAAATAAAATACAATAATTGTTGTATGTATAAAAAGTTTATTCTCAGTCTTAACAATCTTATTAAAAATTTAATATACATTTATAACAAGTTATGGCTTCTTACAGGAAAACCTTGGAATAAAAAATAAAAAAGTATATTTGTCCAGACATAAAAACAAGTTTCATATTATTATCACTACCGTTCCGGTAACTTTAGGTACTTTTATTAAATGAGCACAGCCCATATATTGCAATATAATTATCAACATTCTCATTCATAAACATGTTTAGCTAGAGTCTGCTGCCACAACTACTTTTTTCGCACGCCATTCGACCCATACAAAACTGCCGGTACCCAAAATGGCAAAACCCACCAAAATCCCTAGTTGCCCGTAAAGTACCAAAGACGATGCGTAAACGAAACTTATCGCAGCTGCAACCGACTGCGTAAATTTGAATATGGCAAAAGCAGCAGCACTGTCGTCAGCGTAAACGCCCCCTAGAATCGAATAAATCTGCGTGTTGTAACAAGCATCGCCTAAACCAAGTAAAAACGAGCACATAATGGCCAAATATGCATTGCTTGTAATAAATGCTTCATCCGGAGTGTCTGTGAATGGCGAATTGTTGGGTAGATTTAGAAATATTACAAAAAAACTTATTATGTGCATGATAAATCCTGCTATTACAATTGGGTCTCTGCCCCATTTAATTGTACGGGAGCCAAAAATACCAAAGAAGGCACCACCTATAATAAAGATAAATTGTGTAGTAGATATTGTATTTTGCTGGTTTGTAATATTTTTACCTAACACTTCTCCAATACCAATAAAAATGCCTGATAGCCCTACAAGTTGTTTTCTATTGGGCAAATTTTCAGTGAAACCAATGCAGGAACTATAAACACCACTCCAAAAGCCTAATTCCAATCCTAAAATAAATATGATAATTATTTTTGTTGTTAGCACAGCATATTCAATTTACCAGTATATAAAGATGTAACACTCAAAAGTAGCATGTTTTTGGTGAAAAATAACCGAACGGCCCCTTTAAGTGCTGCAACAGGCCCTGAAGGTGCTGGAATGTGTTCAGTATCAGCATCCTCTTCTTTTTTTGGTGGTTTCGGAAAGAAAACCATCACAACTAAACCGGCTAGGGCTATAGCTGATAGTACCCAGACAACTATTTGTCTTGTGGTACTGTCCACAGTATCTTTTCCACGAAATACAAAGTAGACAAAAGTGTTGCCAACAAACATACTAGAACAATTATTATTAATTGATTATTTGAGATTAACTGAACTTAGGTACCTCATTTGAAGCATAGCCCAAAACACTCCAGAATTTCTAGATATAGTTGCTTGCGTAGAACTTAGAGCCAAATAATTGCCTTGTCCTGTCCATATAAGAGCTGCTCCTATGCCTATAATGGCGCTGGCTAAATAAAGCAACCATGTATGAGGTATAGAGAAAGACATGATAAATAATCTAAAATTGAATAATTAATTTTGTATAATTGATCAAATAGTTACTAACAAATAAGTTATTCCTCCTGCAAGCATGGCAAATTTGGCTCCAATAACGCTGATAACTGATGGAGATGTCCAGTTGAATACGGCCATGAAAATGTAGATGATGGCCAAGCTGTAGTAGGCGTCAGCGTTTTCGAATGAATCATTGTCTTTTTTGATGCTTTCGATGATGGTTTTCTGGAAAACAATATGGGATTTAATTTTTTTGAATCAAACATGATTTGTATCAATCAATAATGACTTTACAGTGTCTGCTTTATCAATGTAAGATTTTCTTGTATGATATATTTTTCTTTCAGTATGATAATTATTGCACATTCATGTCATTGATTTTCTATCTGCTAAAATCCTTTGTTTCGTTTTTATTATATGATTCAATTTTATATTCTTATTATCTTGCTCCATTGTGTATTTTTTGTGTCACAAAGATAAAGACAAATTATTAAAACGATTCATCCATTGTAGGATTAACTTTATATTGTTTTGGTCTAGATTACGCTACTTATGTAGTTGTTTTTATTTCTTTCATTAAACATACTTATTTTCCCCTTCACTTTTATCAAATTTTATGGGTTTCTCTATTACTTATTACCTTCCTCTAGGTGTTCTACTATTCAATTTAGCCTTCAATTAGAAAATGGGTGTGCGTACTTATATTGCATTACAAAGATAAAAAAGAAGTGTTTTCAGATAACAAACTTCATTGGCATGCAATCAGGTCACAGTAAAAAGATTACAAAAATATTATCGACATCTCCATATAAATCTGTGAGATAAAAATTGATAATGTTTCTTCAAATTGACAATTATTGTATTGTAATCTTTAAATTATTCTCCAATATATGGAATCATTATACTTTTGCTAAAATGCCACTCACTGGACCGGTTAATTTCTTTTTTATTTTTTTCAAAAAACCTGAATTTTCATTCCAATAAACTTGATCAAAGTTTTATCCATTTTATATGAAATCCCAATAATTGAACTGATAAAGTTGTTTATTGATCCAAATTTCTATAATTTTGATTATTAATAAATAATACTGACACAATTTTTCTTCCTTATCGCTATAACTACAGGGATTCTTTTTCAAGAGCCGGTAATAATGAAAATCTGAACTATTCACGGTTCTCGAATTCTTTTAGAGTAATTTTCCAACGATTCAAAAGCCAGTAATGATCAAAATATGAATTATTCCGGGCTCTTGAGAGCCAGACTATAATCTACAAACAGTTGAATTTACTTCCTATTATTTTTGTCAGGCCACGTCTATAGAATTTTAAAATCTCAAACGGTACCCACTATAAAAATTAATTAAAAATAAATATGCTTAACAGGTAGGTACTACTCAATAAAATACGACTTTGCAGGGTCAAATTAGTGATATTAAAAATTATTTTTGCGGAAATCAAGGATTTTATGGTCTTTTTAGCTTTTGATTGAAAATATTTTTCTATAATGTGCGACCAGTGAGAAATTGAACGTTTACATGATCAGTTGAGGCTCCTTTAACTCCATACCCTAAATTATTCTGAAATTTGGAGCCGAAATCTATGAAAAATTGAAAAATTGATAAACCACCCCAAATTACTTAACACGATTTTATCTCAGGAACTGTAAGTGTAAATGAGCTGAAATTTTCAGGGATTGTAGTCCCTTGATTGGGATAAAATTGAGTGAAAGTTTCAGCTTTCTATCTATAATAGAAAAAAAGTTATGACCTTTCAAATTTTTTTTGTCAAGATTTTGTGTCCTACTGGTCCCTCGTGATACCCTGAACTCCATAAACAAAATTATTCTCAGATTTGAAGCCGAAATTTATGAAAAAAGGCACTCAGAAAAATTGAAAAATTGATAAATCACCCCAAATTGCTTAACACGATTTTATCTCAGGAACTATAAGTGCAAATGAGCTGAAATTTTCAGGGATTGTAGTCCTTTGAAAGGGATAAAATTCAGTGAAAGTTTCAGCTTTCTATCTATAATAGAAAAAAAGTTATGACCTTTCAAATTTTTCCAAAATCTAAATCATAAGGTAGGTACCTTCTTACTAAAATGATGAAATTTCAATTTTTTTTTTGTCGAGATTTTGTGTCCTACTGGTCCCTCGTGATACCCTGAACTCCATAAACAAAATTATTCTCAGATTTGAAGCCGAAATTTATGAAAAAAGGCACTCAGAAAAATTGAAAAATTGATAAATCACCCCAAATTGCTTAACACGATTTTATCTCAGGAACTATAAGTGCAAATGAGCTGAAATTTTCAGGGATTGTAGTCCTTTGAAAGGGATAAAATTCAGTGAAAGTTTCAGCTTTCTATCTATAATAGAAAAAAAGTTATGAACTTTCAAATTTTTCCAAAATCTAAATCATAAGGTAGGTACCTTCTTACTAAAATGATGAAATTTCAAATTTTTTTTTGTCGAGATTTTGTGTCCTACTGGTCCCTCGTGATACCCTGAACTCCATACACAAAATTATTCTCAGATTTAAAGTCGAAATTTATGAAAAAAGGCACTCAGAAAAATTGAAAAATTGATAAATCACCCCAAATTGCTTAACACGATTTTATCTCAGGAACTATAAGTGCAAATGAGCTGAAATTTTCAGGGATTGTAGTCCTTTGAAAGGGATAAAATTCAGTGAAAGTTTCAGCTTTCTATCTATAATAGAAAAAAAGTTATGACCTTTCAAATTTTTCCAAAATCTAAATCATAAGGTAGGTACCTTCTTACTAAAATGATGAAATTTCAAATTTTTTTTTGTCGAGATTTTGTCTCCTACTGGTCCCTCGTGATACCCTGAACTCCATACACAAAATTATTCTCAGATTTGAAGCCGAAATTTATGAAAAAAGGCACTCAGAAAAATTGAAAAATTGATAAATCACCCCAAATTACTTAACACGATTTTATCTCAGGAACTATAAGTGTAAATGAGTTGAAATTTTCAGGGATTGTAGTCCTTTGAAAGGGATAAAATTCAGTGAAAGTTTCAGCTTTCTATCTATAATAGAAAAAAAGTTATGAACTTTCAAATTTTTCCAAAATCTAAATCATAAGGTAGGTACCTTCTTACTAAAATGATGAAATTTCAAATTTTTTTTTGTCGAGATTTTGTCTCCTACTGGTCCCTCGTGATACCCTGAACTCCATACACAAAATTATTCTCAGATTTGAAGCCGAAATCTATGAAAAAAGGCACTCAGAAAAATTGAAAAATTGATAAATCACCCCAAATTACTTAACACGATTTTATCTCAGGAACTATAAGTGTAAATGAGTTGAAATTTTCAGGGATTGTAGTCCTTTGAAAGGGATAAAATTCAGTGAAAGTTTCAGCTTTCTATCTATAATAGAAAAAAAGTTATGAACTTTCAAATTTTTCCAAAATCTAAATCATAAGGTAGGTACCTTCTTACTAAAATGATGAAATTTCAAATTTTTTTTTGTCGAGATTTTGTCTCCTACTGGTCCCTCGTGATACCCTGAACTCCATACACAAAATTATTCTCAGATTTGAAGCCGAAATTTATGAAAAAAGGCACTCAGAAAAATTGAAAAATTGATAAATCACCCCAAATTACTTAACACGATTTTATCTCAGGAACTATAAGTGTAAATGAGTTGAAATTTTCAGGGATTGTAGTCCTTTGAAAGGGATAAAATTCAGTGAAAGTTTCAGCTTTCTATCTATAATAGAAAAAAAGTTATGAACTTTCAAATTTTTCCAAAATCTAAATCATAAGGTAGGTACCTTCTTACTAAAATGATGAAATTTCAAATTTTTTTTTGTCGAGATTTTGTCTCCTACTGGTCCCTCGTGATACCCTGAACTCCATACACAAAATTATTCTCAGATTTGAAGCCGAAATTTATGAAAAAAGTCACTCAGAAAAATTGAAAAATTGATAAATCACCCCAAATTACTTAACACGATTTTATCTCAGGAACTATAAGTGCAAATGAGTTGAAATTTTCAGGGATTGTAGTCCTCTACTGGAATAAGAATCGCTGAAAATTTCAGCTTTCTATCTATAATAGAAAAAAAGTTATGACCTTTCAAATTTTTCCAAAATCTAAATCATAAGGTAGGTACCTTCTTACTAAAATGATGAAATTTCAATTTTTTTTTTGTCGAGATTTTGTGTCCTACTGGTCCCTCGTGATACCCTGAACTCCATAAACAAAATTATTCTCAGATTTAAAGCCGAAATTGCTTAACACGATTTTATCTCAGGAACTATAAGTGCAAATGAGTTGAAATTTTCAGGGATTGTAGTCCCTTGATTGGGATAAAATTGAGTGAAAGTTTCAGCTTTCTATCTATAATAGAAAAAAAGTTATGAACTTTCAAATTTTTCCAAAATCTAAATCATAAGGTAGGTACCTTCTTACTAAAATGATGAAATTTCAAATTTTTTTTTGTCGAGATTTTGTCTCCTACTGGTCCCTCGTGATACCCTGAACTCCATACACAAAATTATTCTCAGATTTGAAGCCGAAATCTATGAAAAAAGGCACTCAGAAAAATTGAAAAATTGATAAATCACCCCAAATTACTTAACACGATTTTATCTCAGGAACTATAAGTGTAAATGAGTTGAAATTTTCAGGGATTGTAGTCCTTTGAAAGGGATAAAATTCAGTGAAAGTTTCAGCTTTCTATCTATAATAGAAAAAAAGTTATGACCTTTCAAATTTTTCCAAAATCTAAATCATAAGGTAGGTACCTTCTTACTAAAATGATGAAATTTCAAATTTTTTTTTGTCGAGATTTTGTCTCCTACTGGTCCCTCGTGATACCCTGAACTCCATACACAAAATTATTCTCAGATTTGAAGCCGAAATCTATGAAAAAAGGCACTCAGAAAAATTGAAAAATTGATAAATCACCCCAAATTACTTAACACGATTTTATCTCAGGAACTATAAGTGTAAATGAGTTGAAATTTTCAGGGATTGTAGTCCTTTGAAAGGGATAAAATTCAGTGAAAGTTTCAGCTTTCTATCTATAATAGAAAAAAAGTTATGAACTTTCAAATTTTTCCAAAATCTAAATCATAAGGTAGGTACCTTCTTACTAAAATGATGAAATTTCAAATTTTTTTTTGTCGAGATTTTGTCTCCTACTGGTCCCTCGTGATACCCTGAACTCCATACACAAAATTATTCTCAGATTTGAAGCCGAAATTTATGAAAAAAGGCACTCAGAAAAATTGAAAAATTGATAAATCACCCCAAATTACTTAACACGATTTTATCTCAGGAACTATAAGTGTAAATGAGTTGAAATTTTCAGGGATTGTAGTCCTTTGAAAGGGATAAAATTCAGTGAAAGTTTCAGCTTTCTATCTATAATAGAAAAAAAGTTATGAACTTTCAAATTTTTCCAAAATCTAAATCATAAGGTAGGTACCTTCTTACTAAAATGATGAAATTTCAAATTTTTTTTTGTCGAGATTTTGTCTCCTACTGGTCCCTCGTGATACCCTGAACTCCATACACAAAATTATTCTCAGATTTGAAGCCGAAATTTATGAAAAAAGGCACTCAGAAAAATTGAAAAATTGATAAATCACCCCAAATTACTTAACACGATTTTATCTCAGGAACTATAAGTGTAAATGAGTTGAAATTTTCAGGGATTGTAGTCCTTTGAAAGGGATAAAATTCAGTGAAAGTTTCAGCTTTCTATCTATAATAGAAAAAAAGTTATGAACTTTCAAATTTTTCCAAAATCTAAATCATAAGGTAGGTACCTTCTTACTAAAATGATGAAATTTCAAATTTTTTTTTGTCGAGATTTTGTCTCCTACTGGTCCCTCGTGATACCCTGAACTCCATACACAAAATTATTCTCAGATTTGAAGCCGAAATTTATGAAAAAAGGCACTCAGAAAAATTGAAAAATTGATAAATCACCCCAAATTACTTAACACGATTTTATCTCAGGAACTATAAGTGTAAATGAGTTGAAATTTTCAGGGATTGTAGTCCTTTGAAAGGGATAAAATTCAGTGAAAGTTTCAGCTTTCTATCTATAATAGAAAAAAAGTTATGAACTTTCAAATTTTTCCAAAATCTAAATCATAAGGTAGGTACCTTCTTACTAAAATGATGAAATTTCAAATTTTTTTTTGTCGAGATTTTGTCTCCTACTGGTCCCTCGTGATACCCTGAACTCCATACACAAAATTATTCTCAGATTTGAAGCCGAAATCTATGAAAAAAGGCACTCAGAAAAATTGAAAAATTGATAAATCACCCCAAATTACTTAACACGATTTTATCTCAGGAACTATAAGTGTAAATGAGTTGAAATTTTCAGGGATTGTAGTCCTTTGAAAGGGATAAAATTCAGTGAAAGTTTCAGCTTTCTATCTATAATAGAAAAAAAGTTATGAACTTTCAAATTTTTCCAAAATCTAAATCATAAGGTAGGTACCTTCTTACTAAAATGATGAAATTTCAAATTTTTTTTTGTCGAGATTTTGTCTCCTACTGGTCCCTCGTGATACCCTGAACTCCATACACAAAATTATTCTCAGATTTGAAGCCGAAATTTATGAAAAAAGGCACTCAGAAAAATTGAAAAATTGATAAATCACCCCAAATTACTTAACACGATTTTATCTCAGGAACTATAAGTGTAAATGAGTTGAAATTTTCAGGGATTGTAGTCCTTTGAAAGGGATAAAATTCAGTGAAAGTTTCAGCTTTCTATCTATAATAGAAAAAAAGTTATGAACTTTCAAATTTTTCCAAAATCTAAATCATAAGGTAGGTACCTTCTTACTAAAATGATGAAATTTCAAATTTTTTTTTGTCGAGATTTTGTCTCCTACTGGTCCCTCGTGATACCCTGAACTCCATACACAAAATTATTCTCAGATTTGAAGCCGAAATTTATGAAAAAAGTCACTCAGAAAAATTGAAAAATTGATAAATCACCCCAAATTACTTAACACGATTTTATCTCAGGAACTATAAGTGCAAATGAGTTGAAATTTTCAGGGATTGTAGTCCTCTACTGGAATAAGAATCGCTGAAAATTTCAGCTTTCTATCTATAATAGAAAAAAAGTTATGACCTTTCAAATTTTTCCAAAATCTAAATCATAAGGTAGGTACCTTCTTACTAAAATGATGAAATTTCAATTTTTTTTTTGTCGAGATTTTGTGTCCTACTGG
Organism: Ceutorhynchus assimilis; assembly: GCA_917834065.1. Taxonomy (NCBI): domain Eukaryota; kingdom Metazoa; phylum Arthropoda; class Insecta; order Coleoptera; family Curculionidae; genus Ceutorhynchus; species Ceutorhynchus assimilis. Next base: position 50,672,537 of record OU892282.1, read on the forward strand.
TCCCTCGTGATACCCTGAACTCCATAAACAAAATTATTCTCAGATTTAAAGCCGAAATTGCTTAACACGATTTTATCTCAGGAACTATAAGTGCAAATGAGTTGAAATTTTCAGGGATTGTAGTCCCTTGATTGGGATAAAATTGAGTGAAAGTTTCAGCTTTCTATCTATAATAGAAAAAAAGTTATGAACTTTCAAATTTTTCCAAAATCTAAATCATAAGGTAGGTACCTTCTTACTAAAATGATGAAATTTCAAATTTTTTTTTGTCGAGATTTTGTCTCCTACTGGTCCCTCGTGATACCCTGAACTCCATACACAAAATTATTCTCAGATTTGAAGCCGAAATCTATGAAAAAAGGCACTCAGAAAAATTGAAAAATTGATAAATCACCCCAAATTACTTAACACGATTTTATCTCAGGAACTATAAGTGTAAATGAGTTGAAATTTTCAGGGATTGTAGTCCTTTGAAAGGGATAAAATTCAGTGAAAGTTTCAGCTTTCTATCTATAATAGAAAAAAAGTTATGACCTTTCAAATTTTTCCAAAATCTAAATCATAAGGTAGGTACCTTCTTACTAAAATGATGAAATTTCAAATTTTTTTTTGTCGAGATTTTGTCTCCTACTGGTCCCTCGTGATACCCTGAACTCCATACACAAAATTATTCTCAGATTTGAAGCCGAAATCTATGAAAAAAGGCACTCAGAAAAATTGAAAAATTGATAAATCACCCCAAATTACTTAACACGATTTTATCTCAGGAACTATAAGTGTAAATGAGTTGAAATTTTCAGGGATTGTAGTCCTTTGAAAGGGATAAAATTCAGTGAAAGTTTCAGCTTTCTATCTATAATAGAAAAAAAGTTATGAACTTTCAAATTTTTCCAAAATCTAAATCATAAGGTAGGTACCTTCTTACTAAAATGATGAAATTTCAAATTTTTTTTTGTCGAGATTTTGTCTCCTACTGGTCCCTCGTGATACCCTGAACTCCATACACAAAATTATTCTCAGATTTGAAGCCGAAATTTATGAAAAAAGGCACTCAGAAAAATTGAAAAATTGATAAATCACCCCAAATTACTTAACACGATTTTATCTCAGGAACTATAAGTGTAAATGAGTTGAAATTTTCAGGGATTGTAGTCCTTTGAAAGGGATAAAATTCAGTGAAAGTTTCAGCTTTCTATCTATAATAGAAAAAAAGTTATGAACTTTCAAATTTTTCCAAAATCTAAATCATAAGGTAGGTACCTTCTTACTAAAATGATGAAATTTCAAATTTTTTTTTGTCGAGATTTTGTCTCCTACTGGTCCCTCGTGATACCCTGAACTCCATACACAAAATTATTCTCAGATTTGAAGCCGAAATTTATGAAAAAAGTCACTCAGAAAAATTGAAAAATTGATAAATCACCCCAAATTACTTAACACGATTTTATCTCAGGAACTATAAGTGCAAATGAGTTGAAATTTTCAGGGATTGTAGTCCTCTACTGGAATAAGAATCGCTGAAAATTTCAGCTTTCTATCTATAATAGAAAAAAAGTTATGACCTTTCAAATTTTTCCAAAATCTAAATCATAAGGTAGGTACCTTCTTACTAAAATGATGAAATTTCAATTTTTTTTTTTGTCGAGATTTTGTGTCCTACTGGTCCCTCGTGATACCCTGAACTCCATAAACAAAATTATTCTCAGATTTAAAGCCGAAATTGCTTAACACGATTTTATCTCAGGAACTATAAGTGCAAATGAGTTGAAATTTTCAGGGATTGTAGTCCCTTGATTGGGATAAAATTGAGTGAAAGTTTCAGCTTTCTATCTATAATAGAAAAAAAGTTATGAACTTTCAAATTTTTCCAAAATCTAAATCATAAGGTAGGTACCTTCTTACTAAAATGATGAAATTTCAAATTTTTTTTTGTCGAGATTTTGTCTCCTACTGGTCCCTCGTGATACCCTGAACTCCATACACAAAATTATTCTCAGATTTGAAGCCGAAATCTATGAAAAAAGGCACTCAGAAAAATTGAAAAATTGATAAATCAGCCCAAATTGCTTAACACGATTTTATCTCAGGAACTATAAGTGCAAATGAGTTGAAATTTTCAGGGATTGTAGTCCTTTGAAAGGGATAAAATTCAGTGAAAGTTTCAGCTTTCTATCTATAATAGAAAAAAAGTTATGAACTTTCAAATTTTTCCAAAATCTAAATCATAAGGTAGGTACCTTCTTACTAAAATGATGAAATTTCAAATTTTTTTTTGTCGAGATTTTGTCTCCTACTGGTCCCTCGTGATACCCTGAACTCCATACACAAAATTATTCTCAGATTTGAAGCCGAAATCTATGAAAAAAGGCACTCAGAAAAATTGAAAAATTGATAAATCACCCCAAATTACTTAACACGATTTTATCTCAGGAACTATAAGTGCAAATGAGTTGAAATTTTCAGGGATTGTAGTCCTTTGAAAGGGATAAAATTCAGTGAAAGTTTCAGCTTTCTATCTATAATAGAAAAAAAGTTATGACCTTTCAAATTTTTCCAAAATCTAAATCATAAGGTAGGTACCTTCTTACTAAAATGATGAAATTTCAAATTTTTTTTTGTCGAGATTTTGTCTCCTACTGGTCCCTCGTGATACCCTGAACTCCATACACAAAATTATTCTCAGATTTGAAGCCGAAATCTATGAAAAAAGGCACTCAGAAAAATTGAAAAATTGATAAATCACCCCAAATTACTTAACACGATTTTATCTCAGGAACTATAAGTGCAAATGAGTTGAAATTTTCAGGGATTGTAGTCCTTTGAAAGGGATAAAATTCAGTGAAAGTTTCAGCTTTCTATCTATAATAGAAAAAAAGTTATGACCTTTCAAATTTTTCCAAAATCTAAATCATAAGGTAGGTACCTTCTTACTAAAATGATGAAATTTCAAATTTTTTTTTGTCGAGATTTTGTCTCCTACTGGTCCCTCGTGATACCCTGAACTCCATACACAAAATTATTCTCAGATTTGAAGCCGAAATTTATGAAAAAAGGCACTCAGAAAAATTGAAAAATTGATAAATCACCTCAAATTACTTAACACGATTTTATCTCAGGAACTATAAGTGCAAATGAGTTGAAATTTTCAGGGATTGTAGTCCTCTACTGGAATAAGAATCGCTGAAAATTTCAGCTTTCTATCTATAATAGAAAAAAAGTTATGACCTTTCAAATTTTTCCAAAATCTAAATCATAAGGTAGGTACCTTCTTACTAAAATGATGAAATTTCAATTTTTTTTTTGTCGAGATTTTGTGTCCTACTGGTCCCTCGTGATACCCTGAACTCCATACACAAAATTATTCTCAGATTTGAAGCCGAAATCTATGAAAAAAGGCACTCAGAAAAATTGAAAAATTGATAAATCAGCCCAAATTGCTTAACACGATTTTATCTCAGGAACTATAAGTGCAAATGAGTTGAAATTTTCAGGGATTGTAGTCCTTTGAAAGGGATAAAATTCAGTGAAAGTTTCAGCTTTCTATCTATAATAGAAAAAAAGTTATGACCTTTCAAATTTTTCCAAAATCTAAATCATAAGGTAGGTACCTTCTTACTAAAATGATGAAATTTCAAATTTTTTTTTGTCGAGATTTTGTCTCCTACTGGTCCCTCGTGATACCCTGAACTCCATACACAAAATTATTCTCAGATTTGAAGCCGAAATCTATGAAAAAAGGCACTCAGAAAAATTGAAAAATTGATAAATCACCCCAAATTACTTAACACGATTTTATCTCAGGAACTATAAGTGTAAATGAGTTGAAATTTTCAGGGATTGTAGTCCTTTGAAAGGGATAAAATTCAGTGAAAGTTTCAGCTTTCTATCTATAATAGAAAAAAAGTTATGAACTTTCAAATTTTTCCAAAATCTAAATCATAAGGTAGGTACCTTCTTACTAAAATGATGAAATTTCAAATTTTTTTTTGTCGAGATTTTGTCTCCTACTGGTCCCTCGTGATACCCTGAACTCCATACACAAAATTATTCTCAGATTTGAAGCCGAAATCTATGAAAAAAGGCACTCAGAAAAATTGAAAAATTGATAAATCAGCCGAAATTGCTTAACACGATTTTATCTCAGGAACTATAAGTGCAAATGAGTTGAAATTTTCAGGGATTGTAGTCCTTTGAAAGGGATAAAATTCAGTGAAAGTTTCAGCTTTCTATCTATAATAGAAAAAAAGTTATGACCTTTCAAATTTTTCCAAAATCTAAATCATAAGGTAGGTACCTTCTTACTAAAATGATGAAATTTCAAATTTTTTTTTGTCGAGATTTTGTCTCCTACTGGTCCCTCGTGATACCCTGAACTCCATACACAAAATTATTCTCAGATTTGAAGCCGAAATTTATGAAAAAAGGCACTCAGAAAAATTGAAAAATTGATAAATCACCTCAAATTACTTAACACGATTTTATCTCAGGAACTATAAGTGCAAATGAGTTGAAATTTTCAGGGATTGTAGTCCTCTACTGGAATAAGAATCGCTGAAAATTTCAGCTTTCTATCTATAATAGAAAAAAAGTTATGACCTTTCAAATTTTTCCAAAATCTAAATCATAAGGTAGGTACCTTCTTACTAAAATGATGAAATTTCAAATTTTTTTTTGTCGAGATTTTGTCTCCTACTGGTCCCTCGTGATACCCTGAACTCCATACACAAAATTATTCTCAGATTTGAAGCCGAAATCTATGAAAAAAGGCACTCAGAAAAATTGAAAAATTGATAAATCAGCCCAAATTGCTTAACACGATTTTATCTCAGGAACTATAAGTGCAAATGAGTTGAAATTTTCAGGGATTGTAGTCCTTTGAAAGGGATAAAATTCAGTGAAAGTTTCAGCTTTCTATCTATAATAGAAAAAAAGTTATGACCTTTCAAATTTTTCCAAAATCTAAATCATAAGGTAGGTACCTTCTTACTAAAATGATGAAATTTCAAATTTTTTTTTGTCGAGATTTTGTCTCCTACTGGTCCCTCGTGATACCCTGAACTCCATACACAAAATTATTCTCAGATTTGAAGCCGAAATCTATGAAAAAAGGCACTCAGAAAAATTGAAAAATTGATAAATCACCCCAAATTACTTAACACGATTTTATCTCAGGAACTATAAGTGCAAATGAGTTGAAATTTTCAGGGATTGTAGTCCTCTACTGGAATAAGAATCGCTGAAAATTTCAGCTTTCCATCTATAATAGAAAAAAAGTTATGACCTTTCAAAGTTTTCCAAAATCTAAATCATAAGGTAGGTACCTTCTTACTAAAATGATGAAATTTCAAATTTTTTTTTGTCGAGATTTCGTGTCCTACTGGTCCCTCGTGATACTCTGAACTCCATAAACAAAATTATTTTCAGATTTAAAGCCGAAATTTATGAAAAAAGGCACTCAGAAAAATTGAAAAATTGATAAATCAGCCCAAATTGCTTAACACGATTTTGTCTCAGGAACTATAAGTGCAAATGAGCTGAAATTTTCAGGGATTGTAGTCCCTTGAAAGGGATAAAATTCAGTGAAAGTTTCAGCTTTCTATCTATAATAGAAAAAAAGTTATGAACTTTCAAATTTTTCCAAAATCTAAATCATAAGGTAGGTACCTTCTTACTAAAATGATGAAATTTCAAATTTTTTTTTGTCGAGATTTTGTCTCCTACTGGTCCCTCGTGATACCCTGAACTCCATACACAAAATTATTCTCAGATTTGAAGCCGAAATTTATGAAAAAAGGCACTCAGAAAAATTGAAAAATTGATAAATCACCCCAAATTACTTAACACGATTTTATCTCAGGAACTATAAGTGCAAATGAGTTGAAATTTTCAGGGATTGTAGTCCTCTACTGGAATAAGAATCGCTGAAAATTTCAGCTTTCCATCTATAATAGAAAAAAAGTTATGACCTTTCAAAGTTTTCCAAAATCTAAATCATAAGGTAACCTTCTTACTAAAATGATGAAATTTCAAATTTTTTTTTGTCGAGATTTTGTCTCCTACTGGTCCCTCGTGATACCCTGAACTCCATACACAAAATTATTCTCAGATTTGAAGCCGAAATCTATGAAAAAAGGCACTCAGAAAAATTGAAAAATTGATAAATCAGCCCAAATTGCTTAACACGATTTTATCTCAGGAACTATAAGTGCAAATGAGTTGAAATTTTCAGGGATTGTAGTCCTTTGAAAGGGATAAAATTCAGTGAAAGTTTCAGCTTTCTATCTATAATAGAAAAAAAGTTATGACCTTTCAAATTTTTCCAAAATCTAAATCATAAGGTAGGTACCTTCTTACTAAAATGATGAAATTTCAAATTTTTTTTTGTCGAGATTTTGTCTCCTACTGGTCCCTCGTGATACCCTGAACTCCATACACAAAATTATTCTCAGATTTGAAGCCGAAATCTATGAAAAAAGGCACTCAGAAAAATTGAAAAATTGATAAATCACCCCAAATTACTTAACACGATTTTATCTCAGGAACTATAAGTGCAAATGAGTTGAAATTTTCAGGGATTGTAGTCCTCTACTGGAATAAGAATCGCTGAAAATTTCAGCTTTCCATCTATAATAGAAAAAAAGTTATGACCTTTCAAAGTTTTCCAAAATCTAAATCATAAGGTAGGTACCTTCTTACTAAAATGATGAAATTTCAAATTTTTTTTTGTCGAGATTTCGTGTCCTACTGGTCCCTCGTGATACTCTGAACTCCATAAACAAAATTATTTTCAGATTTAAAGCCGAAATTTATGAAAAAAGGCACTCAGAAAAATTGAAAAATTGATAAATCAGCCCAAATTGCTTAACACGATTTTGTCTCAGGAACTATAAGTGCAAATGAGCTGAAATTTTCAGGGATTGTAGTCCCTTGAAAGGGATAAAATTCAGTGAAAGTTTCAGCTTTCTATCTATAATAGAAAAAAAGTTATGAACTTTCAAATTTTTCCAAAATCTAAATCATAAGGTAGGTACCTTCTTACTAAAATGATGAAATTTCAAATTTTTTTTTGTCGAGATTTTGTCTCCTACTGGTCCCTCGTGATACCCTGAACTCCATACACAAAATTATTCTCAGATTTGAAGCCGAAATTTATGAAAAAAGGCACTCAGAAAAATTGAAAAATTGATAAATCACCCCAAATTACTTAACACGATTTTATCTCAGGAACTATAAGTGCAAATGAGTTGAAATTTTCAGGGATTGTAGTCCTCTACTGGAATAAGAATCGCTGAAAATTTCAGCTTTCCATCTATAATAGAAAAAAAGTTATGACCTTTCAAAGTTTTCCAAAATCTAAATCATAAGGTAACCTTCTTACTAAAATGATGAAATTTCAAATTTTTTTTTGTCGAGATTTCGTGTCCTACTGGTCCCTCGTGATACCCTGAACTCCATAAACAAAATTATTCTCAGATTTAAAGTCGAAATTTATGAAAAAAGGCACTCAGAAAAATTGAAAAATTGATAAATCACCCCAAATTGCTTAACACGATTTTGTCTCAGGAACTATAAGTGCAAATGAGCTGAAATTTTTAGGGATTGTAGTCCTCTAGAGAAGAAATCAAACGAGAAGAAGCCACACGGGTTATCGTTTGTCTCACTTTAAATGGTAGGAATGTAGAGAAAAAGAAATCTGCTTTCTTTGTCAGCGCTGATGACAGTGGCTTTTTCTCGTTTGATTTTTACTCTACTGGAAGAAGAATCGCTGAAAAATATCTATAATAGAAAAAAGTTATGAGTCCGAAACGCTCTTTTTACAGTTGCCAACCTATACCTACATGTAGGTAATGGTAATGCAATAAATGGTGTTTTTAACAATTTTACTGTTCCATTCAATACCTAATCGAGTTTTATCAATGAAATCTTGACAATATGATAATTTTAAAGCCTCACAAAAGTGCAACTTTGCAATATTTCTAAGTTCAGGTTTTTCGATAGATTTCCTCGAAATCCACATATATACTACTTTTCAAATTTGTTATTGATAATAAAATCCTATACATGATTATAATGGAACTGTATGAAAATTAAACATTAAAACAATAGAATTGAACACGATATTCAATTTATTTTTAAGTGAATTATTGGGTATTGTGAAATTTTTTCAAAATAAATATTGCTTCATATTGCATTAACCTTACAAAAGGTTTTATTTTCCCTCCTATATATTATTATAGAAATTATGTATAATAAGAAAACTACTATTGCATGGACATTGAGAAGAATCTTGATTTTTTTATAATGAAGAATTTGAAAAGTTTTCTTCAGATACTTTTCAAAGGAGCGTTTAATAATGAGGGCACATCCATTTGAAAATGGAAAAGTTCTTAACTTAAGTAAATTTTGTTCAAGTACCTATATAAATTTGTTTCAGTCAATTTTTATTTGTTAAACAAGGAAGGCAAATGCTGGTGGCAAGTACAAACCCTGGTGGAACAAACTTTACCTACATAAAAATAAATAAAATTAAGACTATAGGTATAAAACCATTACAAATATTGAAGAAGATACAAAATTGATTGGAAAAGTCTAATAGAAAAGCTGAAGAAAAATCACAAATTCCTACCAAAAAAATTTAAACTGACCACTGACCTTTCTTGTGAATTAGCAAGAGGTGCAAATCAAAAATTAATTTTTCAATCAAAATTTATACCTACCAAATCAATAATTCTTACCTGTATATTGCCCCAAGTTTGGAAAGCAGTAAAGACCAACATAAACGCAAGTCCCAGCATTATTACATTGATAAATCCCTTTTCACACGCCATCGCACCAAGAATTAAACCCACGAAACAATTATTTCAAAAAAATTACTTCCTGATTTACTTTAATTGAAGGTAAACCCATAGGGTTTGTGCGGTCAAGAAACTGGTCAACAATCAACAAAATTTACTTTTACTTTTTCCCCGACGACGAGAATTTTCATTTGCGGTACCGCATATAAAGACGGGTACCTACTTTTCAACTGGTCTCGCTTGTTATCTGTTGGCATATTATAAGCCAAACTGACAATAAAGTACCTACTAGAATTAATTTAATTTGCCTGTTTTTAAGCGGCGGTGGGAGTTTTGATAAGTGGATTTTTATATCTATAAATAATTGCGGTACTATTAATGCATATGCAATGGGTCAATATAACAAATATTTAATAGTACCTATATGGGCATGGGTCTGGTACTGACGTCATAAGATTTTTAGATAATAGGATAATTTTTTTTGTCTAAAATAATTTATATTATTATATATAGTAAATTTTAATTTTAAGGTATATAGAAGTACCACAAAAGCAGGTTGATATCCTACTGCCACTTTCACAAAACATTTAATTCTTTATTTATTTAAAATACCCAATTTGTAGCTCATAACATGATATCGAAAGTTGCCAGCTGTTTAACAGGACTTTTAAAAATAATTATTAATTAATTATTCCATATAAGCTTGCGGCCTTGTAGAATTATGACCTCAAAATGCCAGAAAGTCAGTTTTGTTGTTTAAGTATAGCAATAGCAAAGGAAATCAATATGACAAGGGTATTACGATATTACACTATCAAGATGGCCCTAGAGCAATAATAGTTGGATTAAGATAAGATCCATTGATTCCACTCCGTTAAAGTAGAAGGCAGAGTTAGTTCACTTATGGAACAACACCCGAACAGATGGAGTACTTGGAGTAAGCAAATCGAACCCAGCTTTGGTACAACAAGACTGATAGTTTTTTCACTCAAGGTTTGTTTGTTTGTGTTGCACTAATTTGAATTGAACAGAAGATATTTTTTGTTGTGGTGTCACCAGTTCAACTGATAACGACATTTTGTGGATTTCTTTATCAAGGGATGAGGATATAGTGGAAAGGGCCATGACGTTGCAGGTTTTCACCTCTCTGTTTATACAAAGAAATAATGAAGGGAACCACCGTAAACCGCGTGTGGCTAAATTCAACTGGAGCGCGTTTAGAAATGGAGTGCGAAGGTAGAGTAGTTGTTTGTCAGAGTGTTCCGATGTCTTCAGTTGGAGTGCACTCTGGGTGCGCTATTTCTGAACGTATTGGGACGTTGCGCTGAATGTCAATGTGATGAATCACGTCACGTCAAACCCACGGTTTTTACCTAGTCCTCGAGTGGGGTAATTTGGGCGCACTCTACACGTCAAGTATGTCTCGATTTCTGAACGATTCCAGCGTAACGCTCCGAGTAACCACCTGTTAATTTATGAACGATTTAGAGTTACTCTAGGGTCACTCTCACACCCAGAGTATTATTTCTAAACGCAACCCTGGTGTAAGCACCGTGGTGGAATGGTAGAACAAGCAGTGTTATTAATTAAACAGTGTTTGACAAGCTGTGGTTTGGCATTGGCATTAGTAGCTGGGTTCGGCTATTCCGCGCGGAGTTAAAGTGGAGTAGGAACAGATTTTTGTCATGTGATCTAGAAGTGATTAGAGTGAAAAATTAATACACGAACGACCGGAGCAAAAATGTCAATCCAGCTGATTTGTTTTGTTTGAAAACACCAGTCAACCGTGACTTTAAGTGACTTGACAACGTTCGGCTGGGATCACGACAAGTAGAATTCTACTTTCATGACGTCAAATTACTTAGCAACCGTTATCATCGCCTGTACTGTACGCGATAAATAGGTCAAGGGTGACGTCATAAGAGTAGAATTCTACTTGTCGTAATCCCAGCCCAAGTTTCCAATTTTTTTTTCATTTTTGTCTTTGGTCTTTCGTGTACTATATAAGTTAACTTTAATTCCTCCACAATAATGAATAATATGATGCTTTTGTCTCTGTTTAACTTTGTCAAGGTCAAGGAAATTTTTCCATCAAGTTTAATACATTTTAAAATCTGCAACAAAGTTACCTTAATTTTACATTCATATCGCGAATTATTCTAATTTATTTCCGAAATCATAATTAAATATTCAGTACAAGGTGGCCGAATTCGAGCCTCATCATTGGGATCTCGATAACCGTGAGAGATACGGGGTCGGTTAAATTATGGCAAAGCTACGCAATTTTATGACCAATAGAGTGCCGTTTTGAAACTAGAAGGATTCCGAATACTTCCGGAGATATTCGGAAAAAATCGAAATTTTGTAAAATCGTTTTTATTTTTTCCTGGTCTTATTTGAAAAGCAATTTCAAAATAAATGTCACTTCATCATTGTCACTTTTTCCCCTTTAGAATATGGTGCTACTAAATTTAAATTTCGACGTTTCGTCTTCAGGCGGTCATCCTCAACTTTGAGCATCTTAAAACTGATACTGTTTAAAATTTTTCAATAACACAGTAAAAAAAGCAGGCCGTATTTGAAAAAAATAAATTGATGATAATTCCAGAGGAACCAAACGTTGGATTTTAAATTTAATACCGCCATGTTGTGAAGAAGAAGAAGTGACAAAAATGGAAATGTAAAATTAGTTTTTCACAATAAAATCAGGGAAAAATTAAAACTATACGAAAAAAACATGAATTTCTCGATTTTCTTAAATTTTTTCTTGATTCCATTTAAAAGGATTTTGAAAAACTAATTCCACATTCCCATTGTCACTTTTTCTTCTCTACAAGATGGCGGTATTAAATTTGAAATCTAACGTTTTGTTCTTCTGGAATCATCATCAATTTATTTTTGTTAAATACGGACCTGCTTTTTTTACCGTGTTATTGAAAAATTATAAACAGTATCAGTTTTAGGATGCCTAAAGATGACAAAATCGCAAATAAAAAATCTAGGTCTTTATTTAAAAAACGTAAGTTGAAGATGGCCGCCTGAAGACGAAACGTCGAATTTTAAATTTAGTAGCACCATCTTCTAAAGAGGAAAAAGTGACAATGATGAAATGACATTTATTTTAAAATTGCTTTTCAAATAAGCTCGGGAAAAAATAAAAACGATTTGCCCCGTATCTCTTACGGTTACCGAGATCCTAATGATGAGGGGGCCACCCTGTACAGTAATATTTGAACGCATGAGCTATGACCTTGCTAGCAAACGCTTCATTCACGTGGCTAAGGGACGAATTACAGGCCCAAGCCGCATTCCAATGCAGCAGAAAAACCGCGAATAATAGTCATTACCAGCCGACGCTTGAGACTGATCAAAATCACCAGCAGCAGTAGTACGAATCCGATCCCGACGCAACCTTCCAGTTTCCAGAATTGTTTGTTAAGTGTTGAAGCACCGATCAGCCCGAGGTAAGTCGTCTCCAGCCATAGCGGTAAGATCAGTCTTCACTTTACACCGTGTCGCGCATCGCACTATTAGGTAATAGTATATTTCCTAACTAGTGCGGAAACTACCACTTTTCCGCAAGCGATTGCAGTTCGACGCACAGCGGAGTTCGGCGAGCAATCAAGTGCGGAAAAGAGACTTTCCGCACGATTTAGGAACACTATTTTTTCTACGAGATGAAAGGTAATATCTTAACCTACATATTTATCAATTAGACAATTCAATCCATCTGTCAAAAAGGAAAATTCAATATGGCGTGGCGGCCAAGCAAGTTTGTTTTGAATATGTTTTTATGCGTATTTTAAATTATTCTGCTTAGAGTTTTGCTTGCAACTTTGATTTTGATTATTTGATAAAATATTTGTTGACTGTACCTTAACTATTAAATCGGGCAGAAACTAGATATTTTTTTGTATTTTTTGGCCCATGTGTGGCCGCCACGCCATCTTGAATGTCACCTGGTTTGAATTGCCTAATTCAAGATATTTTTTTTCACTTTTTCGTACCTGTACCTGTAGTAGTATACCTGTTTACCTGTAAGTACCTGTATACCTAAAAATTTCAGGAGTGCGTTCAAAGACGGCAATGCTAATGCCAAAACCTACTATTCCCCTTCTACCGGCGATGCCAAATCTGGTGTGAATTTGCTGGAACGCCAAATACCGTTTCTCAATAGGCAATCCAAACCACGTGACATTCAATATGGCGTGGCGACCATACATGGACCAAAAAACACAAAAAATATCTAGTTTCTGCACATAATAGTTCACGTACTTAGTTAACAAATATTTTTTTGAATAATCAAAATAGAAGCTGCAAACAAACAAAATAATTGAAATATGCATGAAAACACATATTCAAAACTAACTTGCTGGCTGCCACGCCATATTGAATTTGGTCTCATCCAATCAAAATTCGTCTAACCATTTCTAGACTCAGTTAAAAGAGCCTCCAAAAGTTACTTTACCGCGGCCGATTTGGAACGTGTAAAGCCAACCGTTTTTGGCACGCTGGAGCCGAACTTGAACGCAATATGCCAATTTTGACTCGGCTTTAGCCGTTTTTGAACGCAGCGCAGGTATTCTAGTAATGAACATTCATTTAACTCACTTGGTGTATAAATAACTATTAATTAATTATTAGAGAGATATTGGAGTTTCTATAAGGCCAGGCGTTAATAGTGCTGGGCAGTATTTTGACACTTTTGACATTTACGCATGCGCAGAAACTATCAGACTTAACTCAACGGAAAAGTTTATTATTTTTGTGAAAGTGACATATATAGAATAAATCTTTGAAATATATTTGAAAAATTTTCTTTTATCTCTTGATCCGAGAAGTTGTTAAGGTCAGAAATGGGCCTTTAAGGCTGGTCATTTCTGTTTACTAGCAAGTTATCCAAGATTACAAATTCCATGTCATCGTCATCTGCACCATCCAAGATGATCATAATAAAAGCTCATCCATTATCGAATTAAAGAAACCAAGAGAAAAAAACAACAGAAAAATTAAAAACTACGAAGAAACAGAATCTCTATCATTGTGCGTTGACAAAAACCAAGTTAAAACTGGTTAGAATTAACGCCTATTGAAAATTTGTTGCGTCTTTCAATAACTGTCATTTTTCGATCAGCCACTAAAGGTGCACTAATAGTGTAAGATCGGCACTAATAGTGGACGGCCGTATTCCAATAACTCTCTAATATTAATACTTTAATACACAGCTGGAAAACGGTTATGGTTATATCTGCCATAATCTTCAATATTACAGCTTAGTTCAAGTTAGTGCGACACAAACCTTCCTCCTCGAAAGCAAGTGCAGGTTGAACATGAACTAATGGCCTTTTGCACGGGTTCCACTTAACACGTTTTGAGTGAAGCTTAACTTTAGGTGTCCCTTAACTAATTATTTTCCGTTGCACAGTCGTTGAACCGGTACTCAAGGTAGACTTAAATGAGAGCAAAATAAACCGAAGATTTCTTGGGCTTAAACTGACCCCTAACTAATTTTATTTTAATTTGTCATTTTTTTGTCATATTTGAAAGTTAGCGTAGTGGCGTCTTTGGTTTGTGTATAGTGTGGTTGGTCTGAGTTTAGAATATTATTATGTTATGGTATGATTTTCTGGCGTATGAGAGTTGAACAGAGATGCTATTTGGGTATACCACTATTTGCTTCCATGCATAATCTTTTTGACGCCAAGTTGAAGAGTTTTTTTTGTCAGAGAGAGAAATTACCCCTTTAAAGGCAAAAATAGTGTTCAATAACATTTTTTTTTTCGCTAAAGGAAAAATTCGGATTCCTTTTTTTCACTTCACTAACTTCGTTTGTCGCCTCACTCATTTTTTTTCACAGCACAAAGAAGATCAATAGCCACAAAAATGATAAACGTCGGTTCTCGGTTCTACGTAACCTAGGGATAACAAACTATCGATAGGAATATCGATACTATCGATATTTTTTTCATTTTCGATAGTATCGATAGACCTGTACCACTATCGATAGTTCGAAATGGCCGGTTTCTCAATAGCGAGTCACCTCCGAGTTGGTTTTAACTTCAGGGTAAGCGAGCCCAGTTGCAATAATTGTATTCCTTTCACACCTAGGAGGAACTCTGGAATAACTCCGTAGCGTTATGCGCTTATTCCTTTTCGAAAAATGTTGCACCACGTATTTCTTCCTTTCAAATCGGGGTCGACTAACACTGGAGCGAGTAGCTCGAGTGTTCCAAACTCTTGAGGGCCGGTTTCTCAATCAATAACGAGTGAATATAAAGAAATCTGTAGCTGTTTTGAGAAATGTGTAATTATTTTTTGGGGAAGACATGCTGTGCTGCCAATTTTTAATTTTTAGGTTAACAGGAATGGCGAGCAATGTGACGAGTGACTTTCATGGACTTGATAGGGGTTGGCGGTTAATGTTTATTTAAGGTTATGATGTTATTGTTGTTATTTGATAAATTTATTTCGTAATTAATTAGAAATTTGGTTACTTTGGTCAGGGCAAACTATCGATAGTACAATCGATAGTTACTATCGATAGATAAGCCATTCTATCGATATCACTATCGATAGTTTTTTTTTCGATAGTTTGTCAACCCTAACGTAACCCAATGACATTGACGTAACCCCACGAACCTAACCTAGAAAAATCAAAACAAACAACAAACCTTAACATTTTGACAAAAAAGTTACTATAACAACATGATATGTTCCTATATTTTGGAACTTTGCCGGTTTTACCTATCACTTAGGTAAACTTTGGACAAGGGGAACCCTTGCAAACGAAATAATCGTTAGGGTACACCTCAGATTTAGGTTACACTTACGTAGGAGTAAGTTTTGAGGGGAACCCGTGCAAACGGCCATAAGCTGCTTTCCAGTATGGAAGTGTGACGCCCGGAGTCGAGGCGTTGAGCTCCCGAGCTGTACGTACGCGTCAACCAGTGTTGCCAAAGCTACCCCGTTCGGGGTAGATCTACCCCTTTTGAAAACAATCTCGCCCTGCCACTCCTCTCAACTAAATCCACCCCGCTCTCAATACAATGCTATAACACAAAAAGAATGCATCTGTTTATAGCTAAATAAAAATACTTACAAAATCAAAATTATGAGACACAATTTATTTATTGAAATATCCTCATTTAGATATTCCTCCAACGTTAGCGCCAGCATATAGTACCCCTAACAAATATTTTTATATTCTTTATTTTAGTTTTTAGGTTTTTTTCAGTGTGACCTTTGAATTTCAGTGTCCCTTGTCCCTTCAAGCAGGAAATTATGTAAGAACATCATAGTTATTCACCTTAGAAATGCGGCAAGTGATACTTTACGCATGTGTTAAATACAAAATTTCACCTATATTATTAGCAAAGTTTAGTCTATTTTATCGTACGCTTTGCAGTGAAGTAATTTTACCGTACACTATGTGGTAAAGTAACTTTACCGTACAGTATGCGGTAAAGTGCTACTTTCCGCACGCTCGTAGGTAACATTTTTGTCGCTACCCCGCACGAATTCTATTCTACCCCGCAATCTTGCCGTAATCTGCCCCAATAAAGAAAGAGCTTGTGGCAACACTGGCGTCAACCTGTCAGCTGTCACATCGGTGGGTAGCTATTTATTTATTTATTTCTTGTTATATCTCAAGATTGAACATTTTAAAAAATATAGCCCGGAATTACAGAAGCTCTGCAACGCCAAGATACAAATGCAGGACCTGCAAGTCTAACTTTTCGTATTACAGAAGCAGAACGCATTTGCAAGTCGCCTGCAAATTTGCGCATGGTGAAACCGTCCCGCAAGTCCTTGCAATCACTTTGACATTTGAATATGGTAAATCAGTAGCGCTCAAACACTTTTTCCGATAAATATGAAGAAATTGCAGATTTTTTCTGTAATTTGCTTGTTTCTGCAAATAGAGCACTTTTGCAAGTCGGCCATATTTGCAGAACTGCAAATTTGCAGATGCAGATATACTGTAATTTGGCCCATTATAGTTTTGATTCTCTTTCATTTTCGATAAATAAAAAAACAAACTGCACAAACAAACAGAAATTTGGCATATTTGACACTAAGACAGGTGTCTCACGCCATGATACTGGAACGGTACAAATCTAGTGCGTGGCGCCCCCGAGGTGCTCTAGAGCGCGCCAATGTGCATACTGGAAAGCGGCTCTAAAAGACGTCTTTTTCTGCTGAACCGTGTTTTAAAACGTTTCAAAACTGGTTCGATTGATACGTCATCATATCGGATTGATGGTGATCAAAAATGCCCCGTTTTAAAACGGAGCCTTCGACATCCCCAAAATTATTGTTTTGTGGTATTTTGATATCAGCTGTTTAACGTTTATTTTGAAACAGGCTGAAAGAGCGGTTCGAAACTGGTTGAACCGCCTCCGTTTCAAAATATTTCAAAACATTCCGTCAGAAAAAGACGTCTTTTAAACAGTTTAGTACAAACTGCACTTCACAAACGAATGCTCGTCAGTTCATTACCATAACACGAACGAACGCCCCAAAGCAGCAAGTACTGCTCCGGACAACACAAAGAAACAAACTTTTTGTTCCAACCCAGCAGGGAACCATACATCAGGATTCTGCGCAAAACCTAATAGCATTTCTAATTAAAAGATAATGCGTACTGAGGGTATTTCCATTCTTTTTTCTGAGCATGATAAAGAAACAGACAGAAATAAATATTTTCTGCACGAATCCTACAAACGCAATAAGCTATGCGCAGAATCCAAAATTCGTATCGAGTAGTTCTGAAACCGTTCTTGGGACTGTTTTTTGGCAGGCTGGAACACACCTATTGATTTATTTGACAAAAATGACAATTCATGTTTAATTTTGATATGTGGGTGATTAATTTTTTTTCAAACATTTAAAAATTAGACTAATTTAGACTTTCTTCCAATTAGTTAAACGTTATAATCTAATTAGTGTCGAGTAATAGAGTAAAAATGGCTGCCCCAGTAATCCTGTCCGCCACCGCAAAACACACTGCAACGGTATTTATTACCAATAATTCAATAAATTAAATAATATTTTATCTTTTTTTTTTTTAAGCTTATTTTCTTGCATGGATTAGGAGACACTGGGTAATAACAATTTATTATACAACGTGGCCAAAATTTCTATAATATAACTAATTTTAGGCAAGGATGGGCTCAAGCTATGCACGCCATAAGGGCCCCATTCATGAAAGTAATCTGTCCCACTGCCAAAACAATTCCAGTCACTTTAAATGCAGGTTTCCGTATGCCTTCCTGGTTTGACTTGAAAACACTAGACGAATCTGGTCCTGAAGACGAAGAAGGCATCAAAACTGCAGCCTCTGAAATCCAGTTGTTAATCGAGGAGGAAGTTAGAGCTGGTATCCCAGCCAATAGAATTGTCTTGGGAGGTTTCTCGCAAGGAGGCGCTCTGGCTCTTTTCACAGCTCTAACTTATCCTCAAAAATTGGGTGGTATTGTTGCACTTTCTTGCTGGTTGCCTCTAAGAAAAAGCTTTCCAGCTGCAAAGAAATGTCCCAATGATATTCCAGTAAATAATTTCTCTTTTTGAAAAAACTATGATTAACAAATTGTTTCTAGATTTTACAATGTCATGGCGATTGCGATCCAGTAGTGCCATACAAATGGGGCCAAATGACTGCGTCAGCACTAAAAACAATCCTCACTCATACTGAATTTAAATCTTACAGCGGATTAACTCATAGTTCTAGTGAAGCTGAGATGCAAGATGTCAAAGTATTTGTTAATAAGAATTTACCTAGTCAATAGAATTTTAGTTTAAATTAAATTACATATTGGTTTTGTTTGGAAGAACATTTTTACTAAATAGTTTGCATTTGTTAGAAATCTTTAACTTAACAGCAGCATTCCTTCTACAAGTTTAGGCAAAATGTTTCTTTTTCTGTTAGGCACTTTAGTTTTTCTGTTGAATTATTTATTTATTGATAATGTAATAGATAATTATATATGTATGAACTAAAATTAGTCCTTTGTTGTTGGGATAATTTAAAAAACATTTTTGTTTTATTAAAGGGCAAAGGCCATGTATTGGTGGCACCATCTAGTGGCGATCGTCTAAGCTTGAGATTCTCAAGTTGTAGGTAGAAATGTTTGTTGAGTCACTGTATACCGTCTTTGGCGATTTACAGTGACTCAATTCTTTTCGAACAATGGTGGCGACAACAGAGGTCCTACTGCCATATTCTCGTTAATTTTAAATAAAAATCTAGAATTAAGCATATACAGTAAGTCACTTCCTCGCCGCCATATTCTTGCTCATTTTCAATATGAATATAAAAAAAAAAGTCTGTTTTTTTTTTAAAGATAATTCCCCAAGTCGAAAATTTAGTAACTATGTTGGCAGCACAAGCCTTTTCTACATAAAAATTTGAAAGCGACAATTTTACATTGTATTGCCAACATAATGTCATTTTGACTTTTATCTTCATTTCGTCATTTTATAGGATTTTAAAGAATCAATCAAAATAGAACGGTAATAGTCGCCATTGTGGTTTATCGAGTCACTGTAGCGTCGGGAAGCCCCATTTTTTCGTATACGGTCAGAACGTTAGGTTGATTCGGAAAAATAGGGCTTGAATAAATAAAGTTTTTGAATTTAAAAAAAAAAATCGTTATTCGTTATTTCATTTGCCATCTTCTTTTATATTGCGTTTTAAAAGAGAGACACATAGATTAGTTCCAACAGAGCACCAATGTATAAAAAACGAAAATAATCATAAAACAATAATAATAGCATAACAAAAGGAAGGCGCGCATCTGTAGTGACGTCATAAGGGTATTGACGCTTAACAATAATTGGTTTCGTGCACGTGACGTCACTAAATTGACACTGGAGGTAAGACAATTGAGACAACCTAACTAACCTTATCCCATTTTGTTTATATGGAGTTGGAGTGTCAATGCTTTCTTTTTTTGATATTTTTTCGGTATTTCAGTTATATTTTTGCTTGATTTGCTGTTTAATAGTTTATAAAGACATTTTTTCACTACTAACCGGAGAAATAGTGATTATTCATTCTATTTTTCTAGAAAAAAATTGAATTTCTCTCCCTAGGTTTATAATAAAAATAATGAAAAAAAACCTAGGTTAATAATGAAAATGACGTTATGACGCAAGGATACTATCATAATGTAACAGATTTCTGTTGGTTTAATTTCAGTTTTACACTGTGAATTTAAAAAAAAGTAGGTTCCTGCGTATGTACATCATAGGAAATTACCATAAGCACTTCCGACAAGAAAAAATAATTTGAGCATCGATTTCAAACCCTGTTTTTTATTTTCTACTAGCAGTAGTAAAAAAAATTCTATTTATTCCTCGGTAGAGAAATTCATTATATACCTTGTTGTGTTATAAAGCGCTCGGTATATAATGACCAACTTCTCTACTTAGGTATAAACCCCTAAATGCCAAAACTCCATTTTACTTGGCTTATGATGAAATATGACAACACAGATTTTTTGTTAAAATGTATGGAAACCTAAGAAGAAACAGTCTTGTATTTCAGAAAAGACTACCTTTGGGAATGCCCGATTCAATAGTGATAGTTTATAAGATGCCGTATGTGACTTGATTTTTATTTTTTTTTTAAATGGATGCCCCTACGGGCAGTTACATACGGCATCTTAGAAACGGTAAACTTGGCAACATTGCAAATACTACTATTTGAATCGGGCATTCCTAAAAAGCCCCAGGTAGGAAATATTGTACATTTTGCTAAAGTTTTTTCTGAAATACGAGACTATTTCCATACATTTCAACAAAAAATCTGTGTTGCCATATTTCGAAAACCAAGTAAAATGGAGTTTTGGCATTTAAGGGTTTTGGTAATGTTGGGACGCTGAATTAATTACAATAAAAATAAAGAAGAGCATCCATTTAAAAAAAATCAAGTTACATACGACATCTTAGAAACGGTAAACTTGGCAATATTGCAAATACCACCATTGAATCGGGCGTTCCCAAAAACCCCCAGGTAGGAAATATTGTAATTTTTTTTCAAGCCAGTTCTGAAATATCAAACCGTTTCTATACATAACGACAAATACCCTGTATAATGACAAACTTCTCTATCTAGGTATACACAGTGTCCCACATAGAAGAAGAATACATGGGGATTTCAGAAACGGTAAGAGATACAATTTTAGTCAAAAAGGAAAAAAATTGTGCTATTCCAAGTCCAATCAGATTGTGCATCAAAATTGAAAATATCTACAGGGGTTTTCAAAATATTGAGCTAAAACTAAAAATTGTGTCTTTCGAAAAATTGAAATATTATCGCCATCGTATAGACAAATTAGTTAAAATTCGGTAGTTTTGTATCAGTGACTACATGTAAATACAGCATCTGATTGGGCACAGAATAGTGCAACTTTTTTCCCATTCAACCCAAATAGTATCTCTTACAGGGGCGTCGCGTCGGGAGGGGTAATGGGGGTAATTACCCCCTCCCCAGGATCGAATTATCAAGAGAAAAATCAGGATGCCCAGAAGAAAATACAAAATATATTGAAGAAAATAAATTTTTGTTTTGTTTTATTCTTCTCACAAAGGAAATAATTGTTCTGGAAAAGCGAATAACCTTGAAATTTGCGGCGCGTTTTCGGAGGGCACCCCCTCAGCCCCCCGTACCATTTATTCCCCTAAACTGCTGGTCACGTGTCGCCACTGATCTCTTACCGTTTCCTAAATCCCCATGCAGTTACTTTTACCTGGGTCACCCTGTATAATGTACTATTTTAATAATATTTTAATATATGTACTTCCATTATGACGGTTCACAGATGTAATGAAAAAAAAAACAAAAACACAGCACACAAATGTATAAATAACGAAAATAATCACAAAATACAATAGATAATATAGGGTGGCCCAAAAGTCTTTATTTTACTTTTCAAACAATGATAAAAAAAAAATATAGATAAATGGGAGAAAAAATGTTTATTTTTTACGAAAGTACACAGATAAGGATTTTTTTTTTTTTAAATACATCATCCATATTTGTGATCCTTGACTATTTTGACATTGCTGCAAGTTGAAGCGGAAATTTTCAATAACGGCTTCGATTGAAATGTAAACGGACTTATGGTCCACCCTGTAGTATAGTATAACAAAAGAGCGACACGCATTTGTAGTGACGTCACAAGGGTATCGGCGTCTTCTTACGCTTATAATCCTGGATTTGAGTTTCTTCTCTCTCAAGTAACGAAATTTTCCCGTGACGCGTTTTTGAAATCACTCTTCATTGTTATCCAAATATCAAACCGCCGCCTAATTTCACTTCAAAAACCGTTATTCGGTATTTCATTTGTTATCTTTTTTTATATTGCGGAATTTGAACGAAAATGTGCGATGTTGCCACTCAATTATAAAAAAGCAAAAATACTATACATGTAGTATTTGAAGTATTGGAAAATCTATTTTTTAATATTAAAATATCAATAATAATAAGAAAATGCGAAATATTTTAACGGTCAATTTGGCAAACATACGGCCTGGATGAACCTGATTGGTGGAGTTTTTCATTGAGTTTTTGGCACGATCGCCGTTGCCCCATGCGGTTGCCATGGAGATTAGGTCTCACTATTAGTAGGAGCTCCCGTAATTTCCTTGTATCTGAAAATATCGACCTATATTGAAATATTCAGTGGCGGAGGATGCGGTGGTTTGGTCATTGTCGATTTTCATGTATGAATTGCATTATGATATTAAACTTTCAAAAAATTCCGGACGCAGCTACAGTCTATTTTTTCCCAAGATCGATTTTGACAATGTCAACTTTGAAATATAAACAATGCCGCTTATTGGTCGCAAAATGCCATTTGCACGGCATGCATTGTAAAATTGATGTCAACCTGCAGGGACACCTCATTTTGCGACCAATCAGGGCCAAGAGGTATTGTTTATGTTTCAAAGTTGACAATGTCAAAATCTATCTTGTTAAAAAATGAACCATAGGTACCTATTGCCATGGCTCAATTCCTCCAACATAGGTATTGTAAAAATGCCACCTAAAATTAAAAATTGAACAGTATTAAAATATCACAAAAAATTAAAATGTTAAAATCTTACAACATTGGCTCTCAAGAACTTGATGAACCCTTTCGTCCTGTTCAATTCTCTTGTTATTATTATTTATCAAGCCAAGAAAAAAGAAGCTTCGTCTGCGTCCTCCGTCCTAGCGTCCTGGCTTTTGTTGGCGTGGCGTCAACAGGACAACAACAAATGGATGGTGCGTCTGCGCCGTTCCGAATTTCCAAATAATTGTCCCGTCTTTGTCAGTCAAATATATTTTTGCATGACAAAGACAAATACAGCATTATTGCAAATAAA
This sequence comes from Ceutorhynchus assimilis, assembly GCA_917834065.1. Classification (NCBI taxonomy): domain Eukaryota; kingdom Metazoa; phylum Arthropoda; class Insecta; order Coleoptera; family Curculionidae; genus Ceutorhynchus; species Ceutorhynchus assimilis. Next base: position 50,695,705 of record OU892282.1, read on the forward strand.
ATCTATCTGCAAGCTTTATGCAACATTGAGAAAATTTATGTTTCCTATTCCAAAGTTTATATTGGAATATTTAGGTAACGTTTTTTATTCTTGAAACTGTTAACGTACGCATGTAAAGGTATCTGCAACATTACAGCGACAGTTTTAAGAAAAGTTGAGCTTCTAATATTTATGCAACCATTTTTTTTATTATATGTATATTTTCAAAGTTACAAACGTAAATATTTCCGCAACATTAAAGCGACAGAGTTGAGAAAAGTTACATTTCATAACATTGTTATAATATTTGCTTTACTTACATTTCATAATGTTTCAAATGTAATACATTATTGCATCTACTGCAACATTTACTTGATAACTAAAACGAATGTTTCTTTATTGAAGTTATATCAAATTTATATCCCTTCACATTGGATAAGTAATATTTTAGAAAGCTTAACGTCACATTACGTAATAAATTTTCTAAAGTAAGGTCGATACAATATTGCTGACAAATTTTGCAACATTGCATGTTTAGTGGGTCTGTTCCAACCGATATGAAAACCATTATAGAACGGTAATTTCCAGTCAATGAATTCATTTGTCAAGTAGGATAAACGTTCGACTTATTGAAAAAAAATAGGTGGGCAACTGGAACTTACTGGTTCTGGAACAGTCCTCATGTCGGTTGGAACAGTTCAATGGTTGGAACAAAGCTAAAACCAACCCGGAGGTGACTCGCTATTGAGAAACCGACCACAAAGCAGGGTTGCCAGACGTCCAGATTTAGGCAGGACAGTCTCGATTTTGTCATTTTTTTGATTTTCACGAATTGAATGCCAAATGTCCCGATTTTTAAAAATTTATGGGAATGTATCCCGATTTCCGGCCGGCAACACCTTTTATTAGGCTGCGTTTTCCTTGATCAACGCCGAACGGCTAGAGAAATTGTGGGTTGACTAATAAGCAAATTTCTATATAAAATTTTGTAAACCTTATAAATCATGCATAATAAGCCTCTAGGTTGCCTACTTTCAAACATTTTAGTTCGGTCGACAACGACAAGTGCCAACTATAAAACGTTATTGTTTTTCTTTCTAGAGTGATGCCGAAATATACATATATACAGGTAATGTAGGTACCGTCTAGATTCTGCGCAAAGTCTGAAATTTGTTCGTAGAATCCAAAATTCGTATACAGAGTGGTTTCCAAAGTTCATGGGACGGTTTTTGAGGTGTTGGACCAGACCTATTCTATTCAAAAAGTTCCAAGAAGGGCAAGAACCAATGACCTATTAACACAGATAGATAGAACATCCCATCATAGAATAAAATAATGAGTTTGAGGGGGGATATAGAATGGTAACTCCCATGTTAAAAAAAGTTTATATATGTGGCGCCATCTATACGCTTGGATCAAAGTAAAATGATTTTGGCGGGATATTTGAATTTAAAACTTTGTTTGTGGATGATCTTATTGGGCCTTTAAGGTACAGTTTGTTAGGATAGTACGCGACGCACAACTGACAACGTAAACGTCGTCATTGGTTTAGATATGACGTACACCCGTTTTCTGATGCTGACACACATATATAGGTTTATCTCCCTCTTACTTATGTCATGGACTTAAAGATCAAGATTGTAAACATTGGGCGATTTCTAAATGGCATGTTTGGTCTCTAGTTTTATTATTAGTCTGAGGGGGAGGGTTACCGAGTGTCCCGATTTTTCAAAATAAAAACCTGGCAACCCTGCTTCAAAGATTCGGTTGATAAATAAATAAAACAATTCTATACAACGAAAAAAAAAGTGTATTCTCTGAATTTTCATATAAATGTTTTTTTTTTACATAGGGTAGCATCTCTAAACACAATTTTTATGTACAATATATTCTGATTTCATCTTATATGTATAAGCCGTAAACCTAAATAAAATAGCTTTTAATACGTTTCAAAGAGACCATTTTTTCTTTATTTATTGGCACTTGCACAATTGTCGTGCTTCAACTATCACAGAAGTAAAAATAAAAACTTAATTCTAATAATTATAGTTAAAGAAATCCGGATACTTATAAATAAATAAACCGGAAAAAGTTTTTGCTGGAATTGAAATTGGCACATAGAATTCAAAAGCAACAGATTGATTCAATCACAACGAATGGCCACAGAAAAATACACTCTACTATCACAAAATCATCAAAATAAAGTAAGTACAAAATGTGATTTGTGTAAATGGAAATGAAGTTTGCGACAGTCAAAAGAGTGTTGTGATAATAAACCTTACATGCCAGTAAAATACTATACACTTTCTACAAATATATTTTACAAATAAGCAACATCAAAGATGGCCACAGCCAATATAATTTGCAATATAAACCCTTTATTAGGAGCTAGTAATGGATACTATTATTGTATAGTTCACTGTCAACTAGTATTTCATTATAGCACCAACGTGTGACCAAAAAAAAAAAACTTAACTCCTAAAACTTTATAAACATATCTACATTAATCAATATACAAAAGACATCACAGAACAAACTCATAAATCAAAAAAATCACAACTAACTCTTCAAAACGCAATGCGCATTGCCCTCCTCGTTCAACTTGTGCACTAGAAAAGTCCAAGTTTCGAGCCGAGGAGCGCACAACAAAGTCAAATCGCCCAACTTCCTCCGCGCCATAAAAACGAACTCTCCGAGCCCGTGGTTGATGCCACAATGTTCAGGCACGTTGAGCGTGACTCGTTTCTGAGTCTCTTCACCCACGTTTATGTCGTTCGAGTCGATTTCCTGCAGGAATTCTTCGGCCGAAGTGTGCCGGATAAGTTTGGTGATTTTCACGGTCACCTGCGACACTTCCAATTGTTCGTTGGTTTCCACCAAGTTAATGGTTCCGCGGGTGACTAGGTCGCTAGTGCAGTAAATGTGAGCTAGTTCTTCTTTCGAACACGGGCGGCATTCTTCTGAAGGATCGTAGCCGTAAAAGTTCTTGGGTAATTGCTGCAAATCGTATTCGATTTCGGTTACTTGTTTTTCGAACGATCTTTCGTCTATGGCTTCAATGTAAAGCGCCGTTTGGCCGCGTTTACTGTTGAAACATCTATATAAAAGAATTAATTTAAATTTTTTAATTTATGTATGTGTAGAAGGTTTTACCTTATTGGTTTTGCCCCACTGTCACCATCATATAAAGGTATCAAAGATCGAGGTCCTTCCAAGAAAATCCTGCTATTAGGTTTAGCATTAGATTTTACTTTAATGCAAGCACGGAATTTTTTGTCTTGACTAGGCAACCTTAGAAGTATCCTCAAGGCACCTCTGGGGTACATCCATTTGATTTTGCCAGCCGAACACCGAAGATACACCGGAGTCACTCCTTTGTCCGAACTTGGAGTCGAGAGACCACTGAAAAATAAATAATAAATCAATTTTATGCGTTCTGTTTGAATATTTTATTAGTTTTGGGCCCTCGAGTCAAAGAAAACGGTCGTTTGTATGCATTGTGTGCAAAATAGAACATCGGGGGGCGTAGTTTTTGGGTTCCGAGAAAGCCTATTCGGACACTCGGAAATTAATAACTTTACAGTTTTTAAATTATGCAACCAGAATCAATACGATTAATAACTTTTTTTAGAATTTTAAAATTGCTGTTAAAAATATTGATGGTAAAAGCACCTCATAAACAACTAATTTTCATTATCAGCTTATGGAAATTAATTTGAATTATTTAATTTAACGAAGCTGTTTAGGCTTTAGATGCAAAATTCATGTGTTCCCACATCAAAATGTAGATTCCCTAGTGCCCGAACGAGTTTTTAGCTTTCGGGTTTAAGCGTAAAAGGTTCCGGGTACTTGTTTTTCCCAATAACAACTCGAGTAAGTGCTATTGAAAATTTGTGTTAATAGTTTTGCGGTAAAGTTTTCACAGAAAGCGCCATCTTGGGTGACCATCGTTGAGATCATTGAGTTGAGATTAACCAACGGTCATTTGTATTTGTAATAGTAGGAGCGTCAGTAATTTTGGTTTATCGCCATTAGGTGGTTTCATTTGTGTTTGTTCTGATTTTAGGATATTTTTAGAACAACTAAATAGATCCGTTGCTTCTCAGAACTAGTAACGTACACTTGGCCAAAGATAAAACTGGTACAGGCAATATATATTTTTTAAATTTGCCTAGTAAGTGTGAGTCAGGCTTAACAACAAAAAGTCTCTTCTGAGAAACTTCAAAACTGAACAAAAATAAATGCAACATATGATTTGATGTTCTGATTGGTTTAAATATGACACTGACTTGACTCTTTTTGTCATTGTTGGGGTGATAAAAAAGGTCGATTTACACAATACAACACTATAAGAAAATGCGTACTAGTTTTATGATTGGCCAAGTGTACAAGACAAGATAAGGGCTATATTCACTCCATAAATTGCACCTAAGGTTCCTAATACAAACCTGAAACCAATTCCCGCAAACTTCGAACAGTTAGTGCATGTTTTATGACAGCTAACGTTTGAAGCATTGTTTATCTGTCAACTGTCAAAAAAAGCACGCTTCGAGTGCAACTTTTCTAGAACATGTACTTTTTCAAAAAAACAAATTCAAGAGGCTGGAATAAAGAACAAATTTTGAATTGTGATGAAATTTTTGCATTCTAGACGATTTCAAATTGAAATTGAAATCATTGCAACTCCGAACAGTTGGTGCATGTTTCATGACAGTTGACGTTTTATTGTTTATCTGTCAACTGTCAGAAAAAGTACGCTTCAAGTGCAACTTTTCTAAAACATGTACTTTTTCGAAAAACAAATTCAAGAGCCTGGAATAAAGAACAAATTTTGAATTGTGATGAAATTTTTGCATTCTAGACGTTTTCATGTTGAAATTAAAATCGGTGCAACTCCGAACAGTTGGTGCATGTTTCATGACAGTTGACGTTTAAAGCATTGCTTATCTGTCAACTATCAGGAAAAGTGCGTTTCGAGTGCAACTCTTCCAGAACATGTATTTTTTCAAAAAAAAAAAAAATTCAAGAGCCTGGAATAAAAAACAAATTTTGAATTGTGATGAAATTTTTGTATTCTAGACAATTGACCTGTCTCGCATAAATAGAAAAAGATAGCTTAATTGTAATAAATAGGAGTTGAAAAGTAATGAAAGATGACATGCGCGCGCAACTAGTGGGTTGCAGTGTAGCCAGTTTGTATTGTTGCAGAACAAATGTAGACAATACAAATCGAACTTATACCAATAAAAAAGCGATTTTTTACAACGCGTTTTACACTGCTTCAAATCAAAGGAAAGTAAGCGCTTTAAAGTGTATGTTAACATCGTTTGCACTTTTATTTTCATAAATGTTTCATCAGGCAACATCGCACAATGAAAGTGGAAATGAATATGTCAAGGATAATCTGACATAATTTTAAACGAAACTACAGTGAGTTCAGAAGTTATACGTAAAATGTTTGTTTGCTCTTTGTCAAATTACACGTTACAAAGAAAGAAGAAACGATTAATTCTGAACTGGCCCCTGAATAAAGAATATGACGCAAGCCCATAACAAACTCGCTTCTCATTGGACGCTCACCTGCAACCCACGAGCTGCGCGCGCAGTCAAGGTAAAAAAAGATAGGTCCATTTCAAATTGAAGTTAAAATCACTGCAACTTCGAACAGTTGGTGCATGTTTCATGACAGTTGACGTTTAAAGTATTGTTTATCAGTCAATTGTCAAAGAAAGTGCGCTCATAGTGCAACTTTTCTAGAACATGTACTTCTCGAAAAATAAATTCAAGAGCCTGGAATAAAGAACAAATTTTGAATTGTGATGAAATTTTTGTATTCTAGACGAATTCAAATTAAAATTAAAATCATTGCAACTCCGAACAGTTGGTGCATGTTTCATGACAGTTGACGTTTGAAGCATTGTTTATCTGTCAATTGTCAGAAAAAGTACGCTCAGAGTGCAACTTTTCTAGAACATGTACTTTTTGAAAAACAAATTCAAGAGCCTGGAATAAAGATAACAAATTTTGAATTGTGATGAAATTTTTGTATTCTAGACGATTTCAAATTGAAATTAAAATCATTGCAGCTCCGAACAGTTGGTACATGTTTCATGACAGTTGACGTTCAAAGCATTGTTTATCTATCAATTGTCAGGAAAAGTGCGCTCTCAGTGCAACTTTTCTAGAACATGTACTTTTTCAAAAAAACAAATTCAAGAGCCTGGAATAAAGAACAAATTTTGAATTGTGATGAAATTTTTGATTTCTAGACGATTTCAAATTGAAATTAAAATCATTGCAACTTCGAACAGTTGGTACCTGTTTCATGACAGTTGACGTTTAAAGCATTGTTTATCTGTCAACTGTCAGAAAAAGTACGCTCAGAGTGCAACTTTTCTAGAACATGTACTTTTTCAAAAAACAAGTTCAAGGACCTGTAATGAAGAACAAATTTTGAATTGTGATGAAATTTTTGTATTCTAGACGATTTCAAATTGAAATTAAAATCATTGCAGCTCCGAACAGTTGGTACATGTTTCATGACAGTTGACGTTCAAAGCATTGTTTATCTATCAATTGTCAGGAAAAGTGCGCTCTCAGTGCAACTTTTCTAGAACATGTACTTTTTCAAAAAAACAAATTCAAGAGCCTGGAATAAAGAACAAATTTTGAATTGTGATGAAATTTTTGATTTCTAGACGATTTCAAATTGAAATTAAAATCATTGCAACTTCGAACAGTTGGTACCTGTTTCATGACAGTTGACGTTTAAAGCATTGTTTATCTGTCAACTGTCAGAAAAAGTACGCTCAGAGTGCAACTTTTCTAGAACATGTACTTTTTCAAAAAACAAGTTCAAGGACCTGTAATGAAGAACAAATTTTGAATTGTGATGAAATTTTTGTATTCTAGACGATTTCAAATTGAAATTGAAATCAGTGCAACTTCGGACAACTGGTGCATGTTTCATGACAGTTGACGTTTAAAGCATTGTTTATCTGTCAATTGTCAAAAAAAGTGCGCTCAGAGTGCAACTTTTCTAGAACATGTACTTTTTCGAAAAACAAATTCAAGAGCCTGGGATAAAGAACAAATTTTGAATTGTGATGAAATTTCTGCATTCAAAACAATTTTAAATTGAAATCAAAATCAGTACAACTCCGAACAGTTGGTGCATATTTCATGACAGTTAACGTTTAAAGCATTATCTGTCAACTGTCAGAAAAAGTGCGCTTAGAGTGCAACTTTTCTAGTACATGTACTTTTTCGAAAAACAAATTCAAAAGCCTGGAATAAAGAACAAATTTTGAATTGTGATGAAATTTTTGTATTCTAGACGATTACAAATTGAAATTAAAATCACTGCAACTTCGAACAGTTGGTGCATGTTTCATGACAGTTGACGTTTAAAGCTTTGTTTATCTGTCAACTGTCAGAAAAAGTGCGCTTAGAGTGCAACTTTTCTAGTACATGTACTTTTTCGAAAAACAAATTCAAAAGCCTGGAATAAAGAACAAATTTTGAATTGTGATGAAATTTTTGTATTCTAGACGATTACAAATTGAAATTAAAATCACTGCAACTTCGAACAGTTGGTGCATGTTTCATGACAGTTGACGTTTAAAGCATTGTTTATCTGTCAATTGTCAGGAAAGGTGCGCTCTCAGTGCAACTCTTTTAGAACATGTACTTTTTCAAAAAAAAAATTCAAGAGCCTGGAATAAAGAAAAAATTTTGATTTGTGATGAATTTTTTGCATTCTAGACGATTTCAAATTGAAATTGAAATCAGTGCAACTCCGAATAGTTGGTGCATGTTTCATGACAGTTGACGTTTGAAGTATTGATTATCTGTCAACTGTCAAAAAAAGTGCGCTTCGAGTGCAACTTTTCTAGAACATGTACTTTTTCGAAAAACAAATTCAAAAGCCTGGAATAAAGAACAAATTTTGAATTGTGATGAAATTTTTGTATTCTAGACGATTACAAATTGAAATTAAAATCACTGCAACTTCGAACAGTTGGTGCATGTTTCATGACAGTTGACGTTTAAAGCTTTGTTTATCTGTCAACTGTCAGAAAAAGTGCGCTTAGAGTGCAACTTTTCTAGTACATGTACTTTTTCGAAAAACAAATTCAAAAGCCTGGAATAAAGAACAAATTTTGAATTGTGATGAAATTTTTGTATTCTAGACGATTACAAATTGAAATTAAAATCACTGCAACTTCGAACAGTTGGTGCATGTTTCATGACAGTTGACGTTTAAAGCATTGTTTATCTGTCAATTGTCAGGAAAGGTGCGCTCTCAGTGCAACTCTTTTAGAACATGTACTTTTTCAAAAAAAAAATTCAAGAGCCTGGAATAAAGAAAAAATTTTGATTTGTAATAAAATTTTTGCATTCTAGACGATTTCAAATTGAAATTGAAATCAGTGCAACTCCGAATAGTTGGTGCATGTTTCATGACAGTTGACGTTTGAAGTATTGATTATCTGTCAACTGTCAAAAAAAGTGCGCTTCGAGTGCAACTTTTCTAGAACATGTATTCAAAAAAAAAATAATTCAAGAGCCTAGAATAATTTTTGCATTCTAGATGATTCCAAATTGAAATTAAAATCACTGCAACTCCGAACAGTTGGTGCATGTTTCATGACAGTTGACGTTTAAAGCATTGTTTATCTGTCAACTGTCATAAAAAATGCGCTCCGAGTGCAATTCTTAACATATACTTTTAAAAAAAAATCAAAAGCCTGGAATGAAGAACAAATTTTGAATGGCATATAAAGCTTTGTTGCAACCCAGCAGGAAATCGTAATATTACCGTCAGGATTCTGTGTAAAAGTTAAAATTTTTGCGTAGAAACTGCGCACTGAGGGTATCCGCATCTTTTTCTAAAAGCATGTAACATGTAAGGATAAGGATACATTTTTTTTGCACTGGTTCGACTCTTAACTCCCAAAGTTTGTTTGACGTGTAGTGTCACTGATTTCTGCTTTTAAAAGAGAAACCGCATGTCAAATTAAACTTTTGAAGTTAAAATTACACTCGGATATTGACGCAGTCGATGATTGACGCGTCACAATTTAAAAAGCTCCAAGTACAGAAGTGCCCTCTACAACTCAACTTCCAATATTATATGTGATCAAGGTTATTTGAAACAAGGTTGCCTGATAACTTTTATGACGTCATCTGTATGCCTCAACATAAAGCAAATCTCCATAAGGTACCTCCAGATACGTCATCAAATTACCCATTACCAGACAACCTATGAACTTCAGGAACCTTGACATGCAGTCAAAATGGCAGTTGTCAGAATTTTATGAGAATTTAAAAATTTGACATTTCCCTTGATGACTTGCCCTCGGCAATTTAAAGTGCAATTCGAAGTGAACTTTGTAATTTGGAAAGCACTGACACCACACGGAAGTAAACAGTACACTGAGTGCATGAATATCTGCACCAGTTTCCAAACTGAACATGAAAACTTAACAAATGTAGTTGGTAGTAGTGGAATGTTGAAGTTGCATTTAATGCTATTTTTCATAAAAAAAAATATCAGCGTTTTTGATTTAGTTTATTTACATCTTTTTCTATTAGAAAAAGATAATACATTCTATTTGCCTAGTTCCACCATAGCCAAGTTGGCCGTAAATTTGAGTGCGTTCATAATTTTCCATAATGACGTAATGAAATTCTTATCATTTGGCTAATGAACAAAATACTTCGAAGACAAAAATATACATTTCCTGGAGATCAACAAACTGGATCAAATGTCTTTAGCGTTGAACTCTCGAAATAAACAATCCTTAACGTTGCTGGTTAAACTCCGCGCCTTAACAATCGTATAGTACTTGCCATATTTGGCCAATGCTAGCGGGTACTTATTTGGTATAAACTGGCCGTATAAAAAGCGTATTATACAAACCTCGAGGCCGTACCATAAAAATTATTGGTTTTCTTCGGTTGAATATGGTACTTTTTACTTGGGTTTGTTTTACGCCATAAGCCATCGTGTCGTTTTTCCGAGAATTTTAAATTGTAAAAAGGAACTAATTCAGCGGTTGCATGACTCGGAAAAAATGCAAATTGAACGGACGTTTTTAATACTTATACGTGACTTCGGACAACAAAATGGCCGATGTAGGAAGGCACTCAGACGTGCTCAAATTCGAAGTGGTCGTAATATTAAAAGCTGCTGCGGCGCCTACGCCTTTAAGTAAAGTACTACAGATCTCACTTTAAAAAAAAATCCGCCTTTGCAGCAGCGCTGTTTGGGCAGTTTCTTTGGTCGCGCCCACGCGCTCTTTTCCATTCCGCTCGCGCTATTGTTGAGCACACGCCAAAGGACTGCGTTCTGAATTTAATTTTCTTCGTAGGTACGTGACTTGAACTTTAAAATTGCGAAAATATTCTTTTGTTGTGAAAATTGCCCATAAATTATCTAAGGGCCAAATTATGGAACAACTGGTAAGTGTCTGGTTGTTACCTAGCAGGTACTTTCTATTCTCTAGTGCATAGAAAGTACCTGCTAGGTAACAACCAGACGTTTACCAGTCAATCCATAATTTGGCCCTAAGCCTGGCAACCCTGGTTGTACTTCAACTTTATCTAGCAGTGCACCCAACCGAAATTCAAAAAAGCTAATAAAATTATGGTTCCTCATTACAAATTTTCGATGTATTCAAGAACGCACATTGGTACCTTAAAAAGACGACGATAAAATATTCGTATCTGCCATTAGTGCGACGGGTACTACCCGAAGGAAGGCCTCTCTAGCGGTTCCAGAACAATGGCTACGTGGGCAGCGTATTAAATGCGTTCGGCGACGCGGTCCTTTTTGACATTTTTTTTTGCTCTTGTTTCAGAGTGGACGTGCCTTTTAGGGCCACAATTGCACCGTATTTCGTCCCTCTCCATATAATGACCTATATATAAAACGTAATTAGACTGTTGTAATGTCATTTAGCTCAGTCAAGTGAACAACTCCATAGTCGTACCAAGTAAAGTACTCATCTTCAGCATGTGCGTTTTTTTTTTTTGCGTGCGTCAGTTTCCCGAAGAGACAACGGGGCAACGGTCAATTAGCAATCGAAAATGGCAATACGAGAATTCAGGAGCCCCCGATCGCCGATACGAAACGTTACCACAAAGAAGTCGGTTCTTTTTTTCTCCTTGCTGGTATTTCGGACCTTTCATGTCCTAAAAGGAATATATTGGTACTACTGAAAAATGCTCGATGATGGGTGCGCGTACGTGCGAGATAATGAACTTGATAGGGAAAAAAGAATCGACAGACTTGCGCTCTTGAGTAATTAAATGGAATTCGTTGAACGATGGCTATTGAGCGCAGTTTAAAAGTTCATTTTATTTGCTTGTGTGCTTGAAAAAACAAATCAAAATTCATTCTGATGAGTAGTACCAAATCAAATTGGCTTTGTGTTCTAGAACCGATAGTTTTGCTTTTAATCAATTTTTGAACAATTAGAGCAAATAAAAATGAAAACGCCTTATTTTCTTGAGTCATTGATGACGTCACACTTGGTTCTGATTCAAAACGTTTTAAAAGCTTCTTGGAGATCGTTTCAATAGAGTATAAAATAGTGACGTCAGAGCTGAAACTGTTACAAAACAGTCATTGAAACTGTTCTCTCAAAAACAACTGATGAACGAAGAACGAACTATGAAAGAAAGAGGATTTTTGTGTTGAAACCTCAATGACCAATCTGCGGTTGTATATTTTTAAAAAACCCACCTATTTTGCCTATTTATTTCAAACTCAAAGTACCAAAATTTCTGATTTATGATGGTAAACAACTATAAAGAAGCCCACTTATATCGAAGGTGTCCAACAGTGCATTGTCATTTGTAACAGGCCGAAAAAAAAACATAAAATCCTCATATAATGTAAAAATTTAAACCAGTTTCAGAGAGAAAGAGGTCGTACCAGGTTTATCGTTATTTTTTATGTGACTGTGGCTTAAGTGCCATATGTCCTTTATTGTTTCAATGCCAATTTACATAATAGATCTTAGATATAATATTATTCAAAGTATATAACGACTACGTGTAAGAATATGTAAAAATTAAAATCCAATTTCACGCTGTACCCTACACCGCACATAAAACCTGATACTTTTTGAGCAAAATGGTTCTAGTCAGGCACGTCACGTCATAATTTCTCATTTATGGCGGCAATTTGGACTAAAATTTGATACCTTCATTCTTTGGTGGTCATAACGTTCAAGGCGCAAAATTTACGATGGAAACTTGATACGTCTGGCAAAAAGGGTCAGGAGGAATGCACCCCTTTTTTGTTCTTGTTGCAAAAGTATTGGGTTCCATACTACAAGCAAAATTTTAATGAAATGTTTCACGTTCAATTATCTTCTATGAAGGTGGAGGGTAGTTTTTAACACACACTCGTGCTTTTTGTCAAGTTCACAAGTACCCTCTAAACTGCTTTTTGTTTAGTAAACCTAGAACCGACAAAAGGGCTTTGAATAAATAACATAAATGACCGCCTATTGGTTTTTCGAGTGTTAATTTTGCGGCCTAAATTTTGCAGATTGTAATGTGGAAATTGTGTATTTAAGCCAATTGAGAGAAGCGTCAGTTTTTAACGAATGTAGGTTTTGACTATTTATAGAGTGTTTATAAGATAATTGCACCGGAATTATGCGATTTTGAGAAGCAAATTTTTTGTTGTATGGTCAGAGTACGAGCTGGAAAATTCGAAATTATTCATGAATTATGCTTATGCTGATTATAAATACCTAGGAGAGCTTATTGATACGATATATCGGTATATATATGCATCAATACCATCTCTAGAGTGGTGTATCTTGATACAAATTTGTCATATTAATAAGTATATTCATATTTTTTCTATTCCAGGATCTTGAATTTTCATTATTTTGACAAATCCAAAAGCCGGGAATAGACAAAGATTGAAACGGACAAACTGGAGGATTAAAAAAAGGAAATTCAAGAAAATTGACCATTGTCGCCATATTGAATCCTGGCATTTGAACTTTGAAGTTTGGATCCTTAAGTTAAGGTTGATGTCTGGTAATGGTAAACAGGTGACGTCATCAGGAGGATCTTATGGAGATTTGCATTATGTTTAAGTACCTCAGATGACGTCATAAAAGTTATCAGGCAACTTTCCTGTTTCAAAGTCGTATTCGATTCGTAATATAGTTAAGTTCAATCTGAACGGAAAAAGTAGGTTCAATTCTACAGTTCAATTAGGCAATCCAGATCACGTGATTTAATATGGCCGTTCAAGTCAAATTTTGGTGACGTTTATAAAAAATAGCACTTGTGTTCTGGCCCTAATTATTGTTTTAGACACCAAACATGACAATGCCAATGTCAAACCTAAATGAATGCAATGCCAGAATGTGATAAAATAAAGCTATGGTCCGAATATAACCAAAGTAACCGAATCGGTTGACAGATGATTACTGAAAATTAGTGAAAATACCGGTTACTTGGGAAAGGGGAATATGAAATAAAAAATAACTGACTGCATTTATAGATTAAAGGTATGTTCCAACACAGCAGGAAACCGTACAATGTACCCTCACGATTCTGCGCAAAACGTAAAATTTGTGCGTAGAAACCAAAATTCGTTCACTGAGTTGGTTCATAGGATGGTTTTTGACGTGTTGGAACAGACCTAAAACCGACATTTGATACTCGGTAATTATTTTGACATTTGGTTAACCAGATTTCAGGACACCGCAAGGTCCAAAATAGGGTTTCCAATCCGGGATCCCGGAAGATTTTTCATCCCGAAAATCCCGGGATACAAAAATCGGGATTACGAAAATCCCGATTTTTTTAAATGATCGAATTCCAATCTGCTTTATTCCTTTTTTCTTTATCCGCATGTTATTTAGCTTCACCCCGATAATTTACGTATAATAGGTTACAACAGAAGTGGGCAGTGGGAATCACCCATAGACTCACCTACCACCCGACGAGGATTCCTCAATTCCTGTATGGCACGGTGCTCAGTATTATAGGTCTTTACCAATGTTTTGTCTTGTATCTTGTGAGTAGAAGATTAGTAAACAGTAGTTAACAGGCTAAAAAAAAATCTGTTACTTCTTTCATGGTGTGGTGTTAGATTCAACAACATATATTGGAGTTAATCCTGGGATCCCGGGATCTAGTTTTTGAATCCCACGATCTCGAAAAGGGATCGCGATCCCGAAAATTGGAAACCCTAGTCCAAAAGTAATCACTTTTCCAGGAACCAGAGTAATTTAATTACTTTCGGACCGCGAAACCACAACCTGGTTATATTCGGACCACAGCCTAATGGCGTTTCCGATTGGTAAATTCAGTGCGCACTGAGTGTATTTGCATCCTTTTAATCGACCTGTAGAAGAAAAAGACAGAAATAGAAAAAATTGCACTAGTTCCGCACTAAATCTACCAATCGGAAACGCCATAAGTAATTTTTCATTGATTTCTATCAGTAACCTGAATGTAAACAACACGGTGTCTGACCTGAACTTCCATATTGAATTTCGTTTGACAAGTTATGAGATTGCCTAATTCGTCAACTGTCACTTGTCAGTTGTTCGTTTGGTGTGGAAAGCTTTGTTGTTTTTTGGGGAAATATTCAAAAATGATCAAAATTTAAACACGGTTTATACAAAACTGTGATTAACAATTGTCGCATCTGCGATGTCATTTCCGAACTTGCCAAATCTAGACATTATGCAAATCTCTATAAAAACTACCTGATGACTTCATCTGTTTGGCATTACAACCTTTTCTCAGAGATAGGGGAGAGTTCCAGGTTAGAATAGAATAAGGTCCTCCGTATATGCGTAACCAATGAACTATTGCGAAAATGACCGAATTTGAAATGAAGGACCGCCATTTTTTTTCCTTGTCAAAGTCGCATTCGATTCGCAACGCAGTTCAGATCGATCTGAACGGAAAAAATAGGTTCAATTCGGTAACTATCAACTGCTCTAAGCAGTCAACTGTGACTTGTCAGTTGTTGCGTTAGCTATAATATTCTTTGGATTAGCGTAGAAAGGTCTCTTGTTTTTTTTTTATATTCGATCTAACTGAACCGGCCATATTTTTAGTTCACTTCTGGAGTGGATCCAGATCATTTTTTGTTGGTGGTGGTGTGATGTCATTGGTGGAGGACGAAGCTCTAATTCGGGTGTTGGAAAAATAAGTTATGACCGACTCATTACTTCAAAAATAGGGCGATTTGATGTTTGACGTACAAGATGGCGCCGCGGCATAACGGTCCGTTCTGTACCTGATGCCCGGGTATTTTATTACTAAATAAATATTCCAAGTAAATCGGTTTCAACTACAAAAAATTAAAATTCATCAAATTAAACGCCGAAACAGGCACAAATAACACACATTTATATGGAGGCAAGGTTTGTTCACATTTTGGGCCTCATCGCCATCTTGAATTATCTGCTGATTCGAATTAAAGGATGATACACACTGCTACTACAGGATAGCCTATCTACATAAGGTCTATGTGGAACAATTCCCCCCGCCAAAACACCAGTTGTGACGTAGGCAGCATGTTATTTCTCGCTTTAACGTAAGCTGTTCAAACAGCTGACGACTTAGTTATGACGTCAGAAATGGTAACACACCAATATGACGGCGATTACCAGAAACGAGGCCGATAAGCAATCCTGTAGGTGTGGTGTTGTGAAAAAACTGTCAGGTTGAAGTTGTTCAAGGATAATACCGTTATAATATACACCACCACTAAGGATTGCTTAGGGGCCTCGTTTTTCGTTTTTGGTATTCGCGGTTATATTGATGTATCACCATTGCCGACATCATTAACTAAGTCATCAGTGACGTCAGCTGTTTGCGCAAGCGGTTGCAGTTTAAAATTTAAATTTATGATGAAAATAGTATGTTATTCAACGAGTGGGTAATGATGGCTATTACTCACAAAAAATGAAGTTTGCACTACGAGCCGCAGGCGAGTAGTGTAATCATCCGAGTGAGTAATAGCCATTACCCACGAATAGAATGCTATACTTTTTCTATAATTAATAGATAATAGGCACGAGATATGCGAATTTTTATTTAATTTTCATAATAAAATTAATTGACAATTCTGACAGGTGGAGGACAATGTAAGGTTAGGTTAGCGCAAATCATGTCCAAAATTATTTAATTTTGATTAACATTAAACCGAATTTTCGCGACGAATGTAGTTCTTCCAAGGACGACCCATAGTTCGTCTGTGACGTCATAAGTTTGAACGCTGTCTAGAAGCTGCATCCATGCTTCTGTCGAACTACGTTCAATATGACGTCATGGGTTTCTCGCGAAAGCGTTTGTGTTCATGAAATCATGGAAGTAGTTCGTCGCAAGAATTCGGTTATAATAGGCAAATAGAGTAGAAATCAAACGAGAAGAAGCCACACGCGTTATCGTTTGTCTCACTTTAAATGGGAGGGACCCAGAAAAAAGGAAATCTGCTTTCTTTGTCAGCGCTGACGACAGTGGCTTCTTCTCGTTTGATTTGTACTCTAGGAAGATGCAAACAACAGCCGAATTTTCGCGACCAACTACTTCCACGATTTCATGAACACAAACGCTTTCGCGAGAAACTCATGACGTCATATTGGACGTAGTTCGCCGGAAGCATGGACGCAGCTTCTAGCCAGCGTTCAAACTCATGACGTCACAATACGAACTATTGATAAACTTTATTCGTCGCGAAAATTCGGTTTATATCTAAAAAATGGTTGTTTAGAATGTTAATTAATGTAGTAGAACCAAGTATGCATAAAGCAAAAGCCTGCAGAATCATAACCTGTGGTGCAAACAAACATGCTGTTTACGTCACAACTGGTGATTTGACATGGTGGGGGTTTCAGATTTGTTCTACACATGCCTTATGAGGATGGCTATCCAGGGATGCGTTCGAGAACCTAGTGTGTCGTATAAAAATCAAATAGCATAGAAGCAAGTGTGTTCTCTCTCTCACCAAGGAGAATACACACTCTAGAGTGCTTATCGGCCTCGTTTTTGGTAATCGCCGCCATATTGGTTTTCAACCATTGCCGACGTCAAAACTAAGTCGTGAGCTAAACAGCCTACGTCAAGGCAAGAAACGCCATGCTGCTTACGTCACAACTGGTTGTTTGACGCGGGGGGAAGTTGTTACACACAGGCCTTATGGGGATAGGCCATCCTGTAGTAGTAGTGTGTATCATCCTTGTCTCTCACTCACACTGCTGATTGTTTCTCTCTCGCGCTTGGCTGACAAATTGAGATATACAGGAAAAAAATTTGATCGGAATTGAAGAAAAATTGGTAGAAAAGTAGACACAAAATGTACCAAAAACTGAGTATTCCACTAATATGTATATCGATACGTAGGTATTAAGATTATAAATATAAAACAAATTATTGTTGTTTTTTTTTTGTTCGTGTTGTTATCAGTCTTAACATTATATTTCATAAGAAATATAACAAAATAATTATTTATGAAAACTACAAGCACAAGTAATTTTTCACTGGACCTGGACATGCCACTTCTTGAATTATAAAAATATCGTGTCGATATTTGCTCATATTAATATCGATATGAAAAAAAGTAGAGTTTTTGAATGAATATCGTATCGATAATCCTTTCTCTTACCTACAACAATGGATTCTTGAATCCATCGCCTACTATGAATTTTTTTTCTTAAGCATCCCTTTACAGAAATCCGTTACATTTTACGGAAAGTGTGTTAAGTTGGCAGCACTGGTTATTTGCTGTAAATCAAATTTTTTTCCTATTCAATAACTTAACAAATTCAACTGAAGTACTGACACAAAATCAAGTAAGTACTTAAATGTTCCATATTTCTCTCATGCCTTAAAAACTGTGTTTTTTTTCTATAGTTTATTATTTATGTTAATTCCTTATATCAATCGTTTAATGAACAGACACACATTACATACGCCTCCGAAAAAGTAAATAATTAAGTCCATGGGAAAAATTTCAACTACGGTACATAAAGTCGGTTTCACATCGTGCATGTTGTAAATATTTACGTGAAATAATAACACGCCAACCAAGTCGGTGTTTAATAAATCACTACTTGTTCCTAGTTGTGAAAATAATTACAATTTTTTTTTTGGCCTCCCTAATAAATTGGATGAGTTTTGGGGTAGGTCGCGCGTGGCAACCAAGTTCCCCTTCATTTCCCACACTTTTGACCCACATAAACTCTCCCTATAATACCTGTTCGGGGTAATAATAGGGTGGAGCGTGGCCAAAAGAAAAGAATATTTTCCCTTTGGGGCACACGACTTACTTTATTGGGCCTTCTTTTGTCAAAAAAAAATCGGTACCGTTTTGTGATCCCAAAAATAATTGCTGACTCGTCAGTCAGCAAGATTGTTTGATGGCTAATGGATTTTTACACACTGACTTGAAATATTTTAATCATTGTGCTAACAGAAGAATACCATTAAGGATGGGTCCTCGTAAAGAAAAAGGTGTGTAGGAGGAAGAATGATGAATATCTAAACATTATGAATAAAAATACCGCGGATATAATAAAATGTGACGTTTATTGGTTTGTTTTTTAATTTATTTATGAAATTATGTTTCGGGCAACAAGTGTCAGAAAGTGTGTGTAGGTACATTTCCCACTGATTCGGGTAACACCTGAAAATATAAACTTTTCCCCCTTTGTTGAGTAATTAATATTTCTGTCAACAGAAATTAATAGAGGGGAGGAGAATGTATTTTTAGACCTACTAAGGTTTTTTTTTCAACTATGTTTTTTCAAAGCCACCTGAAATATACTTTATTTGATCAGCGGATGATTCGTAGATAAAGTATTGGTACCTATATTGAATAACATTATACTTACACTTTTCATTTCATTCTTGGCCCTTGAAGTTTCCTTTTTTTTTTCTATTCCTGGCTCTTGATATTTCCCTATGTTCTTTCATTCTCATATCATTCATACTCAATTGGTATTCATAGAAGTCCATTGAACAAAACTACTACTGGAGGCTCTTATTGTGCATTTTATGCTCATTCCTATTACTTTTAATTGTAAATTTATTCATGTTTTGAAAGCACGCATTTCCTAAAGGTGTCCATATAACTATTCATAATTGTCCCGGAGTAGTACTCTGCATACAAAATGAGATTGATTTATATATGGCCCTATTCGATAAAAATATATGCAATATATTCACCCTTTTTTCAAAAAAAAAAAAAAAAATCAAGGATAGGTACCTACTATTGTTTAAAATCGAATAAATTTAAATATAAGGCATTGTTTGTTGGAAAGAGTGGGCGGCAGAGTACCTTTTGTCTTGATTTTAAATGGGCACGTCAAAAATTGTAATTATTATTGAAAACTCGAAGCCTTGAACGCAGCAGCTAAAAGACTGGTTTTTATAGATAATTTACATGTCACTGGCTGGAGCGAGGCAGTACCATTTACCCAGTGCGGCTCGTGCCCGAAGAACCACTTTCGTGTCAGCTACCTGAAGCAAGAGGCTACGCAATGAACCGTGATGGTACTTCTATGGTAGGTTTTTTTTCCTTCAGAAACTGGTACAAACAATTATTTTTATCAAAACCACAAAATTACCATATAAAATCATTGAACGAAACGTTCCCAGCCCCCATAAATGCGGTAAAACAATTTTTATCTGGGGTAAAATATTTATTATTGTGGTTTTGCCCTGAGAACATAAAATTGTTGACCGCAAAATAACAAAACATATTTTTGATAAGTACCAGATGGGGCCATTCATTAAAATTCCCCCCATTCAACACTTTTTTTCTAGTACCCAAAAGATAAAAATACATTATGAGAAACCGGCTATAGCTCAATTCACAACTGTGGTACTAATGGGAAATGCACATGCATACGTACATCCAGATCTGGAAATGAATGTTAATATCAGATGAGTGCACAGGAAGAGGGACTTTTATTTGCGTAAGTACTTTCTCACTGTTCGGAGTGACATCTGGTTTAATTTAACAATTATTGTTTAAGAGTACTTTTGTCGCTGGTCTTCGGTAAAATGCGTAGGACGTTGAAACAACAATACACGGTACCACACTAGTGGCCCAACCTACATAGGAACCCAAAGAAAGGTACGGTCAACAAGATAAAATATTGAAATAAAAACCCGTTAATCTACTATAGGATTTTTGTTCGGAGAGGGCGCGTAGGCGATACTTTGTTTTCAAAAGTACCATACGACAAATCTAAATCATTTTAATTGGCTTTAAGTAGAAAACGGAACAAGATCTCGGCACGTGTACCTACGCTTGCGAAACCAAACTGGGTACTTGAAAATTTAAATGAGCCGCGCGCGCACACGACCATTTACTTTGATTACCGGCTTTCGGTACCACCGACGTGCTTGATCGGAGTCTATGGACTCTATTCTAGATACTCTACAGGGTGGTGGTACCATATAATACCATATATGCCTTTCTGTCAAGGGTCAACTTTTTGTTTTAGAAAAATAAAAGAGTTTGAACCATTGACAACACAGTGTTGCAAATAAAATTACTAGAAAATTTATATTATTAGGTACAAATTCAGAATATGGAAAGAGATAGTAGGCCGTTACTAGTTGTTTGTTCTCTATCTTTTTTTAATGATTGAAAAAAGACAAAGACATCAGCTGGTGATCCGGTTAATTGGATCAGTATTTCCGAAGAGGCCTAGTGAGATAAGCCGTCACGCGTCATGCCCGATCTGTTAATGCTCATTTGGTCGGATACAGTCGGGTCAAGTCGAGTTCAGCCAAAAGAGGGAGAGAAACAGTTAGCAGTGCGAGTGGGAGAGAGAAAGCGCGTTGGGATTTAATCGAGACTCGCCCTAAAACAAATTTTGGCGACGTTGCCGATATCATTGGCAAAATGTCGGAAACGACACGCGGCAGCGTCATCACTGGTGCTCTGGCTTGGTGAAGGGCAAGGTTCTTTGAGAGAGGTAGGTTGTCTAATAACTTTTATGACGTTACCTCGGGTGCCTCAACATGTTGCAAATCTCCATCAGGCTCAGATGACATCATCAAGTTATCCCTTACCAGACAAACTAAAGTTCGTTTCACGAAAGTTTATACTTTTGACATCAAAGACGTTATAACTTGAAAAAAAAAGGGTTGTCGCATATTAATTCATATGACACATTCAATTTTTTTGACAAATTAAAATGAATGACTTCTGGTTTAAGAACCGACGAACGTTTTTGACGCCATTAATTTGTTTCAGTCAATTTCTATTTGTTAAAAAAGGAAGGCAAATTATGTTAAAAGTACATTGAACTAAACAAACACTCTGGAACGGGCGCACTGCTTTATGCTAGTGTGCCGAATTTTGATATATGCAACCCAGCAATACAGAGGGATTGTTGTCTCGGTCGCACTCATTGCGATTAATTTAAAAGAAAGAAGAGCTCTTCATCTTTCTAATTTCAATGATCCAAACACTTCCAAACAGCTTTTCTCAATAGCCGCCATAGTGCAGAGAGAGATGCAAATCCTCCTTGTTTGTTGTCCTTCCTGGCACAAACCCTTGCGTTAGAAATATTATGCAGCCACCGTTCCAGTGTGTTTGTTTAGTTAATTGCAAAAGTATAAACCCTCGAGAAGCAAAGTGTATCAACTTTAAGAATCTTGGATGGAGGATTTGAACTCATAGGCCTTATGAGGGTAGGCTATCCTGTAGCAAGGTTGTTTGAGAGAGGTCGGTTGTCTGAAAACTTTTATGACGTCATCTGGGTTAATGCAATTTCCATTAGGCACCCCAGATAACGGCATCAATTTACCCATTACCAGACAACCTATTATACCTTTAGGAACCTTATCCTTGGATCAAAAACCAAGGTTGTTTGAAAGAGGTTAACTTAAGGCAAGGTTAGCTTTAGGAACCTTGGATCCAAATCACAAATGCCAGGATTCAATATGGCGGCAAGGGTCAAACATCTGTGATGTTTATTTATTTTGATTATCCCTGTCTCTTTTAGATACAGAATATAGGATGAGATAAAAACAGACTATTCATCGCACCTGACCTCATAACACTACAAATATAGGCAAAAATCATAAGCGTAGTTAATTTTTGAAAAAAAAAAAAACTCATAGTCGTAGTTAACAAATCTGATAAAATTCGTATATATTTGTGTCAGCATCACCCTGTGCAAAATCGTATATCGCCACGGGCCCGTAACAGTAATTTTATATAAAGCGGACACGCTTGAAATGTTACAATTATGTCTCGGGCTTTAAGATATCGTTTTTGCCCAGATAGGAAAAGAAAGTAAATGATTCGTGTGCAAGGTACATTCAAATCGATCGAAATCGACTGTTGATACGAACCAAGCCAACTCGAAAATAACCAAACAATAACGAAACATATTGTGTGTCCGAATGCGATATGCAAATTATTATTACCGTGACAAGGAACGAGTTACGAGTACGACGGTTTTTTCCTGAGGTTTCAAATTTTATTGCTTTTGCGGAGCAATTTTTACGACCGGTTGTACGCCCGTAAAAACAATTTGCATGGTAGAAATTGCAATTCGAAATGGTGTTCTTGTTTCATGTCTTGGGTTATAGTTGACGTTGGTGGCGAAATCTATATCCGTGAGATCTATTATCCGAATTGTCAAAAGCGTCAATATGAAAATCATATACCAAGAAACATCATACACGGATTTGCATATCCCCGGCCACTTTGCTTGTGAATTTACGATTCGAAAGCAAAAATTGTCATTTTGCGTGTGAATCCCCAGTACATGAGATCTTCAGAATTTACGATTTGACTATGAAAACCTGTCAATTGCTTCTGTGAATCAGTAGGGCTTTTCGGTTCGGCTTCTTGTTTTTTATCTTTCTTCAATGAACACAATTGAAAAAAAAAGACAAAGTACATTTGCTGGTAATCCGATAAATCGGATTCAAGGATAATACACACTATTGGGATTGCTTATTAGCCTCGTTTTTGGTAATCGCCGCCATATTGGTGTGTCACCATTTCCACGTCGTCAGCTGTTTGCACTAAAGCAGTGGTTCCCAAACTTTTTTCTTTTGCGCCCCCTTTCTGAAATCAAGAAGTGGTCGCGCCCCCCTTTGTTTCCCCATTATATAAAAACATTTTTTTTACTCACTGTAATTATTCTGATCTGGACTTTGGAAGAGGAGGAATGGGCATGACACTGGGCAGCGAGCGTACGCTGTAGCAATGATCGCATCAGTGCTGCCACTTCTAACGGAATGAAGTCGGTAGGGTAGATTCTTGGAGAAATAATCGGTAGTTTTCGTTTAAAAATCGGTAGCTAGGCGGTTGCGTCATATGACGTCATTCCGCCCCAATTTGCTTAGGTATATAAAACCAGTCAATAAATTTAGTCATAATTTTATTGTGCAATGTGATTCCTATTTCAATTTTTCGCGAGCATATTCAAACACTGATTATACTCAGATGTTATGTGTCAGTTGTGTCACTCCCCTAACTCCCTCACCATCCAATTCCTGGCCTGCGAGTGACGTCACTACCAGCAGCTTATAGTGATGACGTCACCTGCAGACCGCGATAGAATGCAGATTCAGGCTGTGCTAGTTAGTGAGTTAATTTTTTCGTTGATTATTAATGTAGAAAAGGTGATTTTCGGTTTGTTCTCACAGAAGAAGTTGAGTGTTCTTGATCCTCGAGTATCCCAGAATTTGATAGTTGGGGACTATGACACAATTGACACATCTGAGCATCATCGAGTATGCTTGGTTATTCTCGCGAAAAATTGCCTATTATTTGCAGCGACTTTCAATTTCAATAGCGTTTTCATAAGTGATCATCAGTGACGTGACACACGAGACACGATGTCAGATGTCATTAGTTTTTAGATTTTCTTGCGGAATGAGAAACAATTTTATTTTTTATTTTAAATAAAATATATATCTACATATTTGTTGCATTACTAATAAATTGCAGAAAAATCGTGAGAAAATGGTTTAAAATCGGGAGATCGGTAGACTCATTTGAAAATCGGTAGATCTACCGATAAATCGGTATAGGTAGCAGCGCTGGATCGCATGGCAAAGCTGCTTTGGCTAAGGTATGCGCTGTTGCCGGATTGTAGACATCTTTTTCTAAATTTTAACTGATTTTTTATTTATAAGGCTTGAAATTTTAATTAATTTTTTAGAAGACTTACACCCCCCTTAATGATGTTTCACGCCCCCCAGTTTGGGAACCACTGCACTAGAGGTAGTAGTTTAGAATTTAAATTTATGATGAATTATAGAATTATAGAATGTTCATTAATGTAGTGCGTAGACAATTCGAATTGTTTACGTGGGCATTTATCTAAAGTCCGTTGATTTTAATCTGATACTCCAAAGGAATGTGGGCACGCCAATGGTCACCATAACTCACACGTGTTTTACCTGGATTTTTCCTCCCCCGCACCTCATTCGGAAAGTATCTAATTAAAATCGACGGACTTTACACATTGTCCACCTACATGTGGCGTAAACAATAAACTTATTTTAGAAAATTCAAAAAAAAGATCCAAAATTACTACTACGTAAGTAGCTAATACCTATCACTTTGGTATCAGGATTCACTGATTATATATATGAGGAAAACCGATAATAAAGTAATAGTATATTATTCAACGAGAGGGTAATGATAACTATTACTCACGAAGGATGAAGTTTGCACTACGAGCCGCAGGCGAGTAGTGTAATCATCCGAGTGAGTAATAGCCATTACCCACAAGTAGAATACTATACTTTTTCTATGATTAATTGATAATAGGCACGAGTTATGCGGTTTTTTATTTAATTTTCATAACAACATTGATTAACAATTCTGACAGCTGGAGGACAAAGTGAGGTTAGGTTAGGACAAGTCTTGTTTAAATCAGCTGTCAAAATGACCGATTGGAAGGTTGAAGTATTTTAGAGGATTTTAAGCGTTTGACCGGTCGGTTACACTTGACAGATAAACAATGAAGTAAATGTCATGTGTTAACTAATTGTTCTTGAATTACGTAAAATGCGTTTACTCGACTGGTCAATCGCTCAAAAACCCCATTTGTCAACTTTTCGAATTTTCTGATTGGCTCTTAAATAGTGGAGTAATGGTTGAAAACAATTGAGTAATGAAAAAAAACTCACTGTATGAGTAATCATTAACATTGATCAATAGAAAATGGATATTACGCATATTATTCAATACTCATAGAAAAAATTATTTTAGAAAAGGAAAGTGTGAGGTTAAAATTAAACGTCATTTATATTATTTTACATTGTTGACACGTTGTCTACATGGTTTAAAGTTTGTTTTTTATTTAAAGATAATTCCCCAAGTCAAAAATTTAGTAACTATGTTGGCAACACAAGCTTTTTCTTCATAAAAAATTTGAAAGCATTGACAATTTTACATTGTATTGCCAACATAATGTCATTTTGACTTTTGACAGATTTTACTATTTTACGTGATTTTTATATCTACATGTAAAGAAGACGATGAAAGTCTACGTGTAGACGCACATCCTACAGTGGTTAAATAAACCTTTACATACATTGGCGACAATAGAGGTCCCGCCGCCATTTTGTTCCCAACCTCTTGTTACTTTTAAATATTAATATATAGGATTTAAATGGACATCTATCATAAAAAATTGAAATAGACGTATTTGATGACTATTATTAGGTCCATCAAATACGTTGTTTTCCAGGTTTTATGATGGATGTTCACCCACATCTCATATATTCATATTTGAAATAAGCAATAGATGGGAACAAGATGGCCGCGTTTTCAATATAAATATATGGGATTTTAGAACGAACGGAGTCACTCGGAAAGTACAGAGTGTGCAAGCCGAACCCAGCTTTAGGTCAAACAGTTTTTGTCAATGTCGAAGCTGAGCAAAAGTAAATGCAATCTTAAGTAAATGCAACATGTTTTCATGCTTAGATTTTCATGTTATGTTTGGTTCAAAGATGACACTGACTTGAATGTTTATGTCATTTTTGAGGAGATAAAAAAGGCCGATTTACATAATACAACATAATAGGAAAATGCATGTACCAGTTCTATAATTAGTCAAGGGGTGCGTTCAAGGACGGCAATGCTAATGCCAAAACCTACTTTTCCCCCTCCACCTGTAATGCCGAACCACGAGGTTGGAGCCGAACTCGAACGCAAAATGCCAATTTTGGCTTGGCTATAGCCATTCCTGAACGCAGCCAAGGATACCTATGCAAAAAGTGATTGTCCTACTTCACTCCTACTACACTCTATTTGTCATAACAAAATACGTACTTATTTCGGACACACCCTATCTATCTTCGGTTCGAATGGTTCGATATGAACGAACTGATTCTGAACTAAGTCCGAACAAACGTATTAGAACAGTCCTCCATTTTTTTTTGTGCGCAAACAATTCTGCACGATCCCAGAACTGTTCCAAATTTCGAATCAGAACAAAACTTAAATTTGGTACATTTTTCCAAATAAACTAAGCAAATATGTGTGTAGCAACCTTGAAAAATAATAAAAAACAACAAAATGAATCACATATGGCTTTATTAATCATCAAAATTTATTAGGCACACGTGTTTCCTTGGTACTACAAATTAAAAACAATTCAATCCTTTGTCGAATACTACCTAATACAGAGAAAATTACCTTTATCAAGCCTATTTATTTTTTTTTGGTATTAAGTCGTTCTATTCAAAAATGTACAACAAAAATATCTGCCCACTAAACTTGCCGATTGGTACTACCTCAGACAACAAATATTTGGATGTTTCTATTATCTGAGATACACCCTGTATTCACTGCGGTTCCACCATTATTTTTTTTCTCCAATCAACGCGGGGTACTTTTTTAAACAGTTCGATTATGTCAAGAAAAGCTGAATCATCCGGTATAATAGTACCACGGGTGGTACTTTCGGGTACCGAAAAGATGGTGCATCGAAAAACTATATTAAGTTTTTGTGGACAATTTACGCTTTGCTGCGTTTTCGGATCGACTTTGTTAGTACCTACGACATATCTCTGGTGCTTTCACTTAGGCAGTACCAGATTTTTAGAAAAAAAATCGTCGAGGTCAATAATCAATAATAACGTTGACCCAACGAAAATAAATATCGTTTTAAATTCCTTCAATGTTTCTTATTATTTGTTTGCGCGAATGATTTAGACCAATTTAACGACCAATCAAGCCAGATTGGAGGTTCTATTAAGGCTTGTGCCGAGAACATAATTAGTTTTGATGATGCGGAATTATTGATGCTTGGGGCATTGAATTCAATAGAGTGATTTTTGTTATTAATTTCACAATTTAGTAGTTGCAACTATTTCCTGACTACGCCAATGTTTGCTAAGCTACGCCCATTAAAGAACTTTTTGTGGTTTTGAAAACCCTAAAGCGCAATTTTATTTGCAGAAAACTGCAATGGGTGGAGCTTAAAAACCATTGGCGTTGTTGTTTAAATAAAATCCTGGAAAATATATTTAATTAGTATAGTAGACACTCGCTCTTTTGAGCCACTTCAAAGTACTAAAAATTCTTTGTTTGACTTCACCAGGCCCGATACAAAGCAGAACAGCCATAAAATATAATAACAGTGCCCCATTTTTATGCACAATAAAATTTGGTTTTTAACATACTCAAGGGGATCTTTAATTGGATTCAGGCCTGTTGTGACAGAGTCAAGTTGGATTGGGATAAGAAAAATAAGTTTAAGATTTTTGTATTTGACCAGTCATAGATAAAATTACAACGTGTGTTGGCAAACCTGTAAAAAAAATTTCTGTCAAATGTCAATGAACAAAGCGGGACATTTAAAATTACAAATTGAAGTTCCTATACAAGAAAATGCAAGATATCCTTTTTGAACGGAACCTGCAATTCGAATGTAGGTACCCAGCGGTTTTATTATTATTATGAAGAAATACGTCATCGTGCAGTGTTCATTTAATGTGGTTGTTTTATTATTATTTTTTTTGCTTGACCGGCTATTATTTTAACGGTGGTTCTTGGTAAGTATTTCTGACTTTGCGCAATTTTACAGGAAATTGCTTGGCATTCACTTTAAATTGATTGTTTTCCTTTACGGATTTTTACCTAAAAATTTTAGGCTTACTTGACAACATTATACAAGATTGCCACATCTCTTTTCCAGCAGATTTCCTTAGGGAAAATTCAAACCGAATTAAATCGCACGTAGTTTCATTATATTTTCTGGGCCAATTAAATTTGCCAAATTAGTCGCGGACCGAGACATTTTTCCCAAGAAGATTCAGGCGACATGTTGCCCATAAAAATACATCAGGAATGTCGCAGTAGCGGAAAAAAAAAGACCCGACCAAATGTCTCAACACATTTCGCCAATCTGTGCTTGAGTAACGTAATCATTATTTATTTCTTTTTTTTTTGTATTGGTATCATAATACTCCTGAGACTGTTTCGCTTGCTAATTTATTAGTCGATTATCAATTTTGACATCAACACATCGATAGATTAAACTAAAAAGGACCCTTGCATTATCGTGTCTGTCAACCACCCTAAGAGGGTGCCCTATTGAAATTCCATAAGGGCTTGTGTTTACGTCAAACGGCGACGGAACAGATAAACAAACCTTTTTTCAAGAGCAACGGAAATTAGTATTGACAAATTGATTTTCTAATTAACCGTTACGATGCGCATTCTTACATTCAATCTGATAATACGTGCATTTAAGTACTCTTAAGCCGGATTATAATAATGCGAACAAAAACTCCATCATACAGGAACTTTCAGATACATTTACTTAAGAGGAAGTCACAAAGCTTAATGATATTGTTTGAGGCAACAGTTGGTTAATTATGACGTCAGATAATGAAATGTGGTATGACTCAATAGATCGTGTAATTAAAATTATTTCACTTAGAGGCCCGGTTAAGTTATTTTCAGATAAACTTGCTGGTAACTATCTGCAAGAAAGATAAATAGGTTCCGTTCTATTGGTCGATTGATAACTGGCCGACCAATGAGATTACAGATTTTTGAAAAATGTACATACTTATTAGGGTAAGTTCGGAATTAGCATCCTCAGCGAGTAAAAACATGGAAGAACCACGTGATCTGTTTTGAAACTTCAAATCGGAGATCACATGGTTTTCTGCATTGCTGCCAAACAGTGTCCGAGTGAGTATACTTGCCTAGTATACAGAACGTTCGAGATTTTAATGAATTTATTTGAAGTCTGACAAATGTCATCTTTTTCCTAGATGGAGCACATTCGACGACATTGCCCGTCTATTAATCGTTTTTTTGTTCCCAACTACTCCCAAACATCTTTTCCAATAACCACTTTTGTCATTTTAAAATTTCAAATTATGAAATTATGATGATGTATTGACCAATGTCACACCTGTCAATATTGACGGTTGTGTCGCATCCAACTAGGTTTATCATTGACATTTGATCGACTGGTTAATCAAAATGACAAACAGAACACAACCATGTTCTACAAGCAGTTGTCCGGAATAACTTAGGGCTGAATTTATAGTCGTCTCTTGAATCTTCCTTGGAGTTGTGAGTTTAGAATGGACACTTGCTACTATTTGACAGGTTAGTTATGTCAATTCTAAACGTTCAAGGCTTCTTTAAGGTCTGAGGAAACCTCAAGGTGCGACTATAAATTTGGTCCTTAAAGTACATGAATATAAATGCTACTGGAACTCTGTAAGAGATTGTTATCGTTTTCGTTATGGCACTTGCTGTCTTTTTCTCTCTTGTCGAAATCAATAAAGAGGAGACGTCAATAGAGATGGAGAAAAAATTCTCTCTATTCGTTACAGAGTCCCAACTATGGCTGTTATCCCATTGATCGGCCATTTAACAACCGACCAATAGAATTATAGAACGGTAAATTTATCTTGCAAATATTTACCAGCAAGTTTATCTATCTGAAGATGAATAAACCGGGCTTCAATCCCTATGACGTACTTGAAGTACAAATTGTATAGAGTTGAATTTATTGTTGTTCTTTGAGTCTTCCTTGGATGTCGTGATTTTAGAATGTATACTTGTTATTATTTGACAAGTTAGTCATATCAATTCTGTCAATTCTAAACGTTCAAAACTTCCTCGAGGTCTGAGGAAATCTCAAGGAGCAACCAATTTGGTCCTAGGTACTTCACAAAACTCTCATGTTTTGACAGTTTGTTAATGTTGAGACGAACTGACATTCGTATATGAGGCATCGACACCATAATTTGACATTTTGTGATATCAAAGGCCTTACCAAGTGCCTGGAATTGAAAAAAAGTTAATTGTTTGTAAAAGTTTGTCTAGTAATAACAAACAGATGACGTCATCAGGTGGTTTTTATAGAGATTTGCATTATTTTTAGGCCTATGGTTTAGGCCATTAGTTTGAGCATGCATGACGTCATAGAAGTTATCAGGTTATACGGGCCCTCTTTTGAATAATCTTGATCCTAACAGAGGTTGTTTGAAAGAGGTAGGTTGCCTAAAAGTTAATAGGTTGTCTGGTAATGGGTAAATTGATGACGCATCTGGGGTGCCTTATGGAAATTTGCTATAAATTGAAGCACCCCAGATAACGTCATAAAGTTAACAGGCAACCTACCTTTCTCAAACAACCTTGGGTTGCCTAATAACTTTTATGACGTCATCTGGGGTGCCCAAACATAATGCAAATGCAAGGTTGTTTGATGGCGAAAACCATTGATACAATTAGTGCACAAAACATGTATTTCCGTCACTTTATTTCACATGCTAATAGAAAAGGACTTAAATACACTCAGTGAACTTACCAATGGATTCCACTATGAGAGAGGTAAGTTGCCTGATAACTTTTATAACGTCATCTAAAGAGCCTCAACATAACGTAAATCTCGATAAGGCACCTCAGATACATCATCAAGTTACCCATTACCAAACAACATATTAACTTTGGGAATCTTGATGCAAATTTACATTACGCACCCCAGATGACGTCATCTGTTTTCTATGACCACACGACCAGGCAACCTAGGAAGCACCTTGGATCCAAATATTGAAATCCAAACCACAAATTCCAAGATTCAATATGGCGGCAATTGTCAAGCATCTGTGATGTTTTGATTTTTGAAATTTTTACTTCGCTCTCGTTTGATCTTAAGTAACTACTTTTGTCATTTTAAAATTCAAATTATGATGATGTTTTGACCAACGTCACACCTGTCACCTGTCAGTACCGAAGGTTGTGGGGGTAGCATCCAACAAAACCAACAACCAAACAAAACCAACAAAAATAACAAACGAAATAAACAACCATGTTCTACAAGGTGTCCGGAATAACTTGAAGTACATGGGGATTTTGGAAACCATATACGGCGGACCCAATGGGGAAAAAGTTGCGCAATCAAGTTGCATTTGGCACACACTCTTTAAAATCCCCCGTATTAAGTCAAAATTCAAAACCAAAAAATCTATTTAGTGCAGCATTTTGCTATTACCTATTATCTATTACTGTGTGTAAGATTTGACACATTACGAGGAATATTTACATAGTGTGTGCGAATTGCAATGATTTCCACTGTACTTCAACTACACACTGTATAGGGTTGAAAGGTCGTGAGTTTAGAATGGATACGTGTTATTATTTGACAAATTAGTCATATCAATTCTGTCAATTCTAAACCTTCAATACTTTCTCGAGATCTGAGGAAATCTCAAAGAGCGACCAATTCGACCCTAGGTACTTTAGAAAACAACTCATGTTTTGACAATTTGTTAATGTTGAGACAAACTGACATTCGTACATAAGACATTGACACCTGAATTTGACATTTATGTGATATCAGAGGTGTCATCAAAAGCCTGGAATTGGCAAAATGTTAATTGTTCGTAAAAGTTTGTCTGGTGATGGCAAACAGATGAAGTCATCAGGTGGTTCTTATAGAAATTTGCATTATGTTTAGACCTCAGAGGATATCTATGGTTTAGGCCATTAGTTTAGGCACACATGAAGTCATAACAGTTATCAGGTTATACGGGCCTTCTTTTGAATAACCTTGATCCAAACGAAGGTTGTTTCAAAGAGGTAGGTTGCCTAAAAGTTAATAGGTTGTCTGGTAATGGGTAACTTGATGACGCATCTGGGGTGCCTTATGGAAATTTGCATCAAATTGAAGCACCCCAGATAACGTCATAAAATTATCAGGCAGCCTACCTTTCTCAAACAACCTTTTATGTCGTCATCTGGGGTGCCCAAACATAATGCAAATCGAAGATTATTTGATGGCGAAAACCATTGGTAGAATGTTTATGGGTAAAATTAATGCAAAAAACATGTATTCCCGTTACTTTATTTCACATGCTAGTAGAAAAAGACACGAATACACTCAGTGAGCACTGAACTTACCAATGGATTTTACTATGAGAGAGGTAGGTTGCCTGATAACTTTTATAACATCATCTAAGGTGCCTCAACATAATGTAAATCTCCATAAGGCACTCCAGATACATCATCAAGTTACCCATTACCAAACAACCTATTAACTTTAGGAACCTTGATGCAAATCTACCTTACGCACCCCAGATGACGTTATCTGTTTTCTATGACCAGACGACCAGACAACCTAGGAAGCACCTTGGATCCAGTTTGGATCCAAATATTGAAATCCAAACTACAAATTCCAAGATTCATTATGGCGGCAATTGTCAAGCATCTGTGATGTTTTGATTTTTGAAGTTTTTACTTCTCTGTCGTTTGATCTTAAGTAACCACTTTTGTCATTTTAAAATTCAATTTATGATGATCTTTTGACCAACGTCACACCTGTCACCTGTCAGTACCGAAGGTTGTGGGGGTCGCATTTAACTAGCGGAATAGACAACCATGTTCTACAAGGTATTTGGAATAACTTGAAGTAGATGGGCCATGTTCGTTTTTGTCATCTTTTTTGTTGATTTGCTTCGAAATTTTGACAGGCACGTGACTGGATCAGACAGTTTCAATTTACAAATCACGTGCCTGTCAAAATTTCGGAACAAATCGACGAAAAAGATGACAAAAACGAACACGGCTAATGGATATACATTGGGGATTTTGGAAACCATATAGGGTGGACCCAATGGAGAAAAAGTTGCGCAATCAAGTGCCTACAAATAATCTGTCATTAAACAACTTTGACAAGACATATACACAAACATGAACAAATGCACTTTTTGATGGTTTCGAAAATCTCCCATGTACTTCAATCCCTATGTACTTCAAGTATACGCTGTATAGGGTCGAATTTATAGTCGTTCTTTAGAGGTTGTGAATTTAAAATAGATACTTTTGTTACTATTTGACAAGTTAGTCATTACGAATTGACATTTGTACATGAAACGTTTGACATTTATTTGATATCAGAGACGTCACCAAGAGCCTGGAATAAGAGAATAATGAAAATTCAATTGCCATATTGTTCTTTACATATGTTTTTCCTATTATCGAAAATACCCAACCTGTGTTCCGATGATCCCTATCGGACAAAACCACAAATCAAACAGTCCCAAGCCCATATGAGAGCAAACAAAAACTGTAGTCCCCATAAAACTATTCCCACTTATCTTAAAATAATACCCAAAGACAAATACTGGGCCTTATCTTTTGTTGACTTGGACTTGATAGTTTCAAGTCAAAAGTACCACAATCAGCGATAAAACGAAATAATTTACTTTTGAAAAGATAAAGGGAGCTAATCGGAACGATTTATGGTAAAAAAGATTATTCAACTTAAATGAGTCAAACTCTACATTTTTCCATGAAATCATTACAAATATGTTTTTTTCTTATCCTAGTTCCATGATGAAGCACAAAATGCAAGAACCTTGTTGAGTGGGCACTAAAAAGTAAAAGTACGTGATCATCGTAGAAATGGCCCTTTTTGCCCATTTTCGAAGGTAGAAATTAAAGGGCGTGCCGGACCGAAATGAGATCGTTATCCTTTATTGTCTTCCTACCATTTATCTAATGGTAAAAATCTTTATTATACACCACACTTGGACAGTGTTAAATGGACTTTTTTGTTTTGTTTGAGGTTTCGTACGTGTAGGAATTTCAGTAATTTGGAGTTTTCCTTATTTTGACTTTACTAGGTTTGAAGGAGTATACCTATTCCGGTTAAATCCTCCCTTCAAAAAAGCTCTGGAGCGGTTCCAATTTTTCCGACATTAGGCTTCAAAATTGACAATATGTATTTCAAAAATTTGAAACTTCAAATGACTATACCCATACTGTTACTTCAATTTGCTGACATTGTCTCAAAACATCAATTTGAAAAGTGAATAGGTATCTACGAAATTTGAAACAGAAAAATGTTACGTTTGTAAATCTCAAAATAATGAGCTACCAAAATTGAATTATTACTCGATCTAACTGCTCAGAAATATACCAGTTATGCCACTAATGTAGATAACTTTTGATAACGTCGTACTCGAAATCTGGCTCAGAAGGACCACAAACTTATTATTGTTAATAATCAAAAATGTTTACCTTCCAGTCCAATCGCACTCGTCACCCATAATCGAAGCGACACTAAGCCCAATCAAAAACGAGTGCACCACAAAATACATCGACAAAGGAAAATACATTTTCGAAAAAAATCTTCAAAAACAGTCACTACATCATCACAATTATCGGAAAACTCGCGACGATTATTATCGTAAGCATAACCGATCTGTTCACCAGTCAACGTCTGTGGAACGACTCATATAACCAGTCTCTGCACAATGTTGAAAAGTAACAAGTGGTTCTGGTAGCGCTCGGAGCTACGATTTCCGCCGAGCCGACGCGATCGAGTTTAAATTCCCTTTTGCTATGTAACGCTTTTGTTGTATAAGAGATTTGTGTGTTTCGAAGGGGGACTTTGAGAGGTGGGTGCATTATATTTTATTACAGGGGTGAGATTGAATAGAGACACTTGGTTAGTTAAGGTTTGTTGAATGATAATGGCCAATAACTACTTTTCAATGTGATTGATATTATCTTAATTGCTCAGAAGTTCACTTTGCGGTTTCTATTTGAACATCTTTTCGGAAGCTACTCTTCTTTTTCAAGAAAATGTTGAGAATCATCTTTTTTTGGATCTTGTGGTAATAGTTTTTGGAACTCAATTTCCAATTGGTTGCTCAGTAAGAAGATAATGAATCTGTCACACGTATTTGTACAGCAATTTCTAAAGTTCGTGATGGTTTTGGTTATTAGAGTTCATCTTTTAAAGAAAATGTTGAGATACATCTCTTTCTGAAGCTTGTAACCAGACAGCACTTAATGAAGTCCCTAAGATATCCACAAATGACATTCGAGAATCGAGACGCCTTCTAGACGTCTGCTTGTCTTCAAGGAATCTTTAAAATATCTTGAAGACGTATATTACAAAGCCCAACGTCTTTCAGACGTCTGCCTAAAGATAACATATGTTGATATACCTACCGATAACAGATAACAATACTAAAATTGTCAATATCTGAAACACAACAACTAACAAACTATTGAGAAACTGATGCGATATAATATAAAAGTCGTATGAGACCAGAGTGATCCAAAATTGGACGTCTTTTTGACATTGTCGTAAGTTGGGGTATCTCCAAACAGTGAAAATTCAGAAGATACTTTAGTTTAATTATCTACTCAATTTTCCCCTTAATTTCTGTTTTTCAATACTTACTCAAATTTTTCTGTCTAAATGTTTGTCTATTCCTGGCTCTTGAATTGTTTTCTTCGGTATGCCTACCTCCAAACAGGGAAAATTCAAAAGCCTGAAATAGGAAATAATAGCACACTCATTATGTCTACTCTATTAAAGTGTTCCAGAAGGGAAAAGGTCATGATAGTTAAGGTCAATACACCCTTTCTAGACTTTTCTCCATTCACCTGCTTCGTGACCTGATGCCTTCCTGGCTTTCAGGCTTTGGATTCCCTAGGGATTGACCTTATCCCTGGTTCACGTCGTTTGTCGGCGGATTGATCAATCTCATTTTTATCTGGAAGTTCATTTAAGCAATCTTTCCGCTCTAAATTATCTGCGAAAGCTTAAGCTTTTACTTTATATCAGAGAATACCTAAGGCAACTCCATCAATTAGAAATTTTCCCTAAATTTCTTCTCTAAATTTCTGAATTTTTCCGTCTCAATTATTGTCTTTTCCCGGCTCTTGAATTGTTTTTTCTAAATATCTCTACACAAAGAAAATTCAAGAGCCTGGAATAGAAACAACATCCCTGATAACATAAGTGCTATTCTAGCAACATATTGGGGATATCTGGGTCGGACATTTAGTAAGTCCAGATGAGTATATCTTTTCAAAGTTCTTGATCTTTCCTGGGACATACCTAGGATATATATATACAACATTCAAGGAGGTCCAAAAAGAACATACCGTTACATTTAAAGGAAAATTCCCAGGAACGTACAAAGAAGAACTTTTAGGCATATCAAAATATGAATTCCCAGGGACGTTCGGATGGACATGGGATATTAAACGAAAGTCCTTAGGATGTCACAAACGCTACCTAGACTAGTCGTTTGCAGATGTCTTGCGAAAGTTCCGAAATGCTCAGATCGAGATGGGCTCTGAATAATTTCCAGATTCGCCTTTAGCGGAAGTTCTCAGGATCTCGGTTTTTAGTCTGGGACATTAAGACTTACATAGGATTTAAGACGAACGTCCTGTACTGTTTGGGCAAGAGGTGGTTGTAATCCAAAATCCAAATGTGAACTATTAACAGATCTTGATTTTCTGAAAAAATTTCGGAGCGACTCAAGAGTCGGTAATAAACAAAATTTGAATTTTTAGCGACTCTTGATTCTTTGTTAAAATTATCTAATGACTCAACAGCTGGTAATAATTAAAATTTGAATTATTACCGGCTCTTGTTTTTGTAGAGAAATTCACCAGCAACTCAAGAGCCGGTAATAATCAAAATTTGAATTATTACCGGTTCTTGATTGTCTATAAAAAATACCGAGCAACTCACCCAGATAGCACAAGCCATACTAGCAGTGTATTGGGGATATCCGGGTCGGACATTTAAAATCTGTCATACTGAGTACTTCCTGAAAAGAAGTCTCATGGATATCACAAGAGGAATTCCTAAGATTATGTAAAGACGCGATCCTAATAATACAAAAGACGAATAATTAAAAGACGGTCAGTGAATTAAGAAGTAGTCCTTTTTCTCTGTTTCTTTAATAAAAGACGAACTGTGAAGATTGAGACACGATCGCATGATAAAAGACTGTTTGTCAATTGTCGCCAATTTATATTCATTTTCGCCATCATATAGGTACCTGTGGTTTTTCTTTACTTATACACCCTTTTAAAATTAGCTACTGTGGCCTATTTATTCGAAACCCTTAGACAACAAGAATTTATTTGTTGGACATGGGATTTAAAACGAAAGTCCCCAGGATCTCACAAAGGTATATTTCTAGACTAGTCGTTTGAGGACGTCTTGCGAAAGTTCCGAAACATTCAGACCTAAATGTGCTCTGGAACGGTCGTTCTCCAAGATTTCCAAAACGTACATTTTCTAGATTAGTCGTTAGCGAACATTCTCAGCTCAGGATCTCGGTTTTTAGTCTGGGAAGTTAAGACTTATATGGGATCTAAAACGGATGACTTTTGGACCACCTATGTTATCTGCGAAACTATCTGTGAAAACTTAACACGTTGAAAGACAGAGACGCAGATCAGCGTCATTTCCAGAGACGCAGATCAGCGTCATTTCCTGAAGTTGTGATGAGACACAACACTGATATGCGTCTTCAGATTGATGGTTGAAAATTACACGTCGCCGTTCAGCTTTTGTATCTACCGTACAATTTAATGTGAATTAAATCGTCAGTGTCACATTACTAAGTTCGAATATCAGTGCCGCAGTGTCAAACATCTGAAATTCATTTATATTT
Organism: Ceutorhynchus assimilis; assembly: GCA_917834065.1. NCBI lineage: Eukaryota > Metazoa > Arthropoda > Insecta > Coleoptera > Curculionidae > Ceutorhynchus > Ceutorhynchus assimilis. The sequence continues at coordinate 50,733,652 of OU892282.1, forward strand.
CCAATCCCCCCCCCCACTTTATAGAAACAGAACGCTGTCCGGCGTCTGCATAAATTGGTATTTTACAGAAATGTTGACTGTCCTTCAATGTGGTAATCTTTTACTTTATATCAGAGAATACCTAGGCAAACCCATTAAATCTGTAAAATCGTCGAATGATGGTTTTCTTTCTCACAGATACTTCTGCTTTTTAGAAACTTTTGTTAAATTTCTTCTCTAAATTTCTGAATTTTTTCGTCTCAATTTTTGTCTATTCTCGGCTCTTGAATTATTCCTTCCAAATATCTCTATGCTCGTTTGATGTTGAATTTCGATTTATCTTCGATAATAAGAGCCGCGGGACTGTAATCACGTTGATTCATCTAAATTTTTGTCGAAAAATGATATTTTAACCCGAGCCATACAAAAACAATAAGGAGGCACTTACTTGTGTTTTTCCTTTCCAATGATGTTTTCTTTTCCTGCAGGTGCACCTGGATGGTCTACCAATTCTTCGACGGACACAATCACATAAAATAGGTTTAAAATATCTTCTAAAACTATGAGGTTGATTTTCTAACGGAATTTTTAACTGCATTTCAAAGGATCGGTTTTAGAGTTCTGAAAACTCAACTGACAAGTTCGGATCTCTGTCTTAATCTGGTTGGTGCGCTGATTTCTGTGAAGCGCATCGAATCTTCTCGTGCCATATAAAACTTGAAATTGTATGGCGCCAAAATTTAAAATCAAGTATACGAATTAAATTAGTTTGGAAATTAAGCTATTCGCGAACACTCTACATAAAGAAAATTCAAGAGCCTGGAATAGAAACAACATATAGGTACTTAAGTCTACTTATCTACTCCATTTTTCCTTAATGTCTGCCTTTCACTTCTCAAATTTTTGTTTATTCCCGGCTCTTCAAGAGCCTCTTAATATTGAGTCGGTAAATTCACTTTCTAAACTGTCAGGTAATGCAATATGTAGTCCCATTGGTCAACCAATTATCTAGTGACCAACAAGATTTATAGATCTGTAAATATATTTTGCAGATAGTTACCAGCAAGTTTAGTTTATCTCAAAATGAATAAACCGGAACTAAGATATAGAGAACATTGAATCAGGGCCGCAACTAGAACCCTCGGCACCCAAGGCAAGTCCAAATTTTGGCGCCCCTCCACCGCCTTCTCAAAAGAAACAATAGATATATTTTTTGATGCTTTGGTTTTTGCTTGAAATGTTTCCAATACATTTTCGAAATATATAATTTAGACACATTAAATCAAAAATATTTACGTACTAGCTACCCCAGTAGCACAACAATATTGGTAAAATATTATATTTACATATTGGCCCAAGAATGGAAACGACAGATTTTTTTTTAATGGCCCAATATATATTGTGAATATGAATCCAATATTGAAGAAAAATATTGTCCCAATATTGCTAATCAATAAACATGTAATATTGCTTTTAGAATTATACCCAATATCTGTTTTTCAGATTGGCACAATGTATACTTTTTATATGAATCCGATATTGAATGTAAATATTTCTCCAATATTACCAATTAATAAATATGAAATATTTCACAATACAATATTTCCTAGAAATATTCACAATATTTTTTTGGAAAAACACATGTATTTAACCAAAGCTCCAACACCTGCAGACTAGACCGGTTTCCGGTTTCGAGCTTGTTAGCGAAGCACACCAACTCAAAGAAATAGTTTTGGAGGAAACTCAAACACTAGGGAAGAGCAAGGCCATCAGTAGCGCGTGGTGCCCTCTCTCGGTAGTCCTGATTGATATGGAAAGGGTACATCTCCTATATATCACCAATATTGGATAAATATTAAATATAAACATGAATAAAAGATATTGCCAAACATGGATCGGATCCAATATTGGATCAATCTTGGAATCACATATTATATAATAATAATGTAGGAAAAAGGTTAATCTCCAATATATTACCAAATTGCCAATGTTGGACCCATTTACAACATTTGACCAATATAGAATCAATATTTGGCTAATATGGATAAATATATCGCTGTTTTATTAGAAAAAAATTGTTTTGCCATTATATATCCAATATTGGCTTAATAATGCAAATAGAAACATTATCTGTGCATATTGGTCCATTAATGGATACAATACTATGGTAACATTAGAAAAAGTTGTATTGCCAATAATCAACCAATTTTGCCTAAATAATGTCAATAAAGATATTTATGTGTATATTAGCCCATTCTTATGTAAATATAATATTACAATGTGGAAAAATATGTTTTGCCAATATTGGCTCAATAATGCAAAAAACAAACATTTTTTTTGTGCTTATAGGTTCAATGATGGATAAATATATCACTGTTATATAAGAAAAAATTGTATTGCCAATATGTAACCAATCTTGGCTATATGCTACCGATAAAAATATTGTTTGGGTTAGCATGCATATTGGCCCATTCTTGGATAAATATATTATTAAAATGATGAAACAAGTTGTATTGCCAATAAATGTCCAATGTTGGCTAAAAAATGCCAATATTGGGCCAACATACAATATTGGTCCAATGTATCCGCAACATGGGACCAACATTGTGTGCTACTGGGGTAGTAGGTACTATGTATTGAAAAAACACATCTTCGCTGATGCTACATAATAAATCCAAAAGTGCAACGGCTTTTTCTTTGGAAATATTAGCAGAATTTTTTCAAATTTTTATGTACGATACATGTAAACAAAAACAAAACAAACTGCACTGGCTCTCCAGGAGCGCAATGGCATACATGATTGCACTGGATTTCAAATGGAAAATAAAAACTGTTAAATGGAATGTAAAAACTGCACTGAGTGCACCTCCGTGCAATAAATGGAAAACGCCATTATTTTATCGTAAACAGTTTTGGAACGAGTTCTCCACTATCTAATACGTAAACGAACGTTATGTGTCCGCTAGAACTGGTTCAGAAACGGTTCCGAACCGATTCTGGTTGATCCGCGAATCCAGAACCGTAATTAAAAGTTCAAAATTTTGTGATCCGCGAACGTCATTAGGTACTTGAACTGCGCATGCGAAATAGTTTCGAACCAATTCAGAATCCTTACCGCGAACGAAGCTATTGTAAAAGTAAGGGCGGCTTCTCATGAGCGTAATTTGACATTTATGGCGTAACAGCGTACTGAATGCAGAATTCTGATTGGACAAAATTCCGCCATATTGGATACGCTGACACTCTGCCGCAGATACGCGAAAAGTTGAGCAAAATTCAACGTTTCGCGTAAAAATTCAGCGTTTTTAGAGGTTAAGGTTGCAACCCTTTACGTTTTCTGGATTTTTGTGGTTTACTGTCCATATTTGTCCATATGCATAACTTGATCCTATGACTAGTTTTTGAGATACAGGTAGCTTAATGTCCAAGAAATAAACACATTTTGGGTGGTATGAATAAAAACGAAGCACTTGCTACTACTACAAGTATTAGTATGTTCTACGTAGTATTTACTTCAAAACGAAGTAGATACTACTAATTTACTAATTTCCGGTAGTGTCGAAATGTAGTATCTACTTCGTTTTGAAGTAAATACTACGTAGAACATACTAATACTTGTAGTAGTAGCAAGTACTTCGTTTTTATTCATACCACCCTTATATGTGAGCGTGAGGATACCTGTCCATCCTGGTATATTATTAGGTGACAGCTACCTGTATCCTGTATCTCAAAAATTAGTCATAGGATCAAGTTGGGCCAATGCTAAGTATTGATCAGAAAGGTCAAATTTATATCATACTAGAATTTGGTTAAATTTGGCGGAAATCCCAAATCCCATAAGAGGTGTGCGGGGTCCTTTGTACAATCAAAATTTAAAGAAATATTTCAAAATTAAAAAAAAATATATAATTTTGACATACGCGGCAGCACTCCACTCCATGTGAATGTTGCGCCAAAATTCACGTATTTAGCATTTGCGCCAGTTATGTCAAGTTTACGCTCATGAAAAGCCGGCCTAATAGATATTTATGGATAAGGATCATAATGATTGTTTATGATCCGAATTTCATACAATATTTTTTCTATTTTGGTGTCATATCGAAGTCTTTTCGACACTAAAAGTAGTTTCGAAAAGAAGCTCTTTGTGACACTCCTTTTTTACTTATCGAAGGTTGGTAACACTGGCTGACTGATGGCCATCGAACTGTCATTCGCGATAAAATAGAAGATTTCTATATTTGGCATGTAGTGTTACCAACCTAAACATATGAAATCAGGAAATATGAGAATAAAATTTCCAAGAAAAATTTGTTTTTTTCAATTAAACAATACCAAAATAGAAAAAATAGTATAAAATATTCGTTTCATAAGACATTTTATCGCACTCGCCCTTTAGAAAACTCGCCTCCGGCTCGTTTTCTAATATAGGGCTCGTGCGATAAAATGAAGTCTTATGAAACTTGTATTTTAATGTACTATTATATTCCGGTGATTATCAATCAATACATATTTGTTCTGTTACATTTAAGTTTATCGGAAATAATTGAAGAAGGCTAATTTTAGTAATGTGCTTGACTGCTTGACAACCATCGTAATAACGGAATTGACCTTTTGTTTCGACGCCATATTGCGGTGCGCGAACATAGTTGCCAAAACAAGAAAACCAAAAATTACTAGCGGGCTGTCAACTAGATATTTTATTATTTCTATTCTGCTCAATACAAGTTAAAATTGATGGTTTTTCTTTCCAAAAACATTCGTAATAGGCGGTAAATTTAAATTTTAAATGTAATTTATTCATTAACTTTGGATTTTAAAGTTGACAGAACGCTAATAATTTTTTTTTCTACTGTTGGCAACTATGTTCGCGCACCGCAATATGGCGTCCAAACAAAAGGTCAATTGTTTGTTTGTATTGTCATATTGTCGAAGTTAAATTCACTGAAAAACAATGTGCGAAAATTTCGACACCTACGTCCAAGATCAGTTTATCGAATTGTACAGATTTTGTAATTAATTTTAATCGTTGAACTTTGTTGTTTCCAATAGATGTTTCATCAGGACTATAATGAAATCATTGTAGTACTCAGTCCAATAAAGTGAGTCATTTTGACACTTAAATGAAGCCTATAATATTGTCATTTCGACACGCCGGAATATAAAAGCTGTTTACGGAAACTATGATATTATCGGTTTAACCCGATCGCCAGCAGACGTATTTTGTCTTTTTTCAATTGTATTCATTAGGGAAAGATAGAAAACATTCAGCTGCTGATCGGGTTAACCCGAATATAGTTTCCGTGAACGGCTAAATAGAAAAGAGTCAAAAGAGATAGTGCATGCAGCATGCAGTGGGCGCCCACGTCACCCACAGTTCTCTTGCTCAGTTTGGTCGAATCAAAGCTCGACGAATGTTGGGCGCTACGTCATAAATACTTGAATTTATCACAGATATTGTAATTTGCTGCTGCCTTATGCACGTGCACTGTGTTTGACATAATTTATATGATTACTATAGATATTGGCCGCGTTCACCAGATACAAACGTTGGTAAACGGTTTGCGATTATTCTGCTGAACGCTACGTTGAATTTATGTTGAAACCAAACATGTTTTGCAACCGGTCGCCATTTTTGCAAGCATTATTTGAGAGTGTTTATAATTTTCAACACTGTGTTTTGTGCGGTGACCTGTCATTCCGAGGATGACGTTTTATCATTGAAAAATTGAATCGTTCAGCAGAACCAAGAGTTTACCCAACATATTCTGTTAGTATTTGTAAACTGTTTACAATCCGTTTTGGTTCTGGTGAACGTAGCCATTCGTATTGTTGATGGTTGACAAAGAGAGATGTAACACAAGCAAAATAAATTTTCTGTGCTACGACAAATGATACGTAAAACCGTTACATTTTTTTGGATTTGTAAAATATGGATGGATTAAATTAGGCGCCTTCGGCGCCCCGATACTCCGGCGCCCTAGGCGGGCGCCTAGTTCGCCACCCCCTAGTTGCGGCCCTGCATTGAATGTTAGCGAATTCAATTATTTTAATACAAAAACAGTTCTGCGGAAAAGTAGTCTGATCCAAATTCATTCAAACATTTAAAATGCTGGACGATGTTTTCCAGCAAGTCTTTTTTTCTATTGCAACAAACATCCCAAGCAGCAAAGGTTAGTCGTTATGATGTCAAATTTGACGTCGGAAAGAGGTTGCAAAATATGACTTGTTTGGGACCTCACATATAGTGGACGTTTATTTAACCATGATATGAACCAGCAGGTTCAAACGGTACCATGTAAAATCCAATATGTATGACCCATTCAGAAAAAATACCTTGTATTAAGACGTCTGAATTTTTTCATCACATTTTCAAAACAATCTGAAATTGGTTTTTTGTGCATTTCAGCAAGTAAAGATGGAAAGGATTTGTTTATCTCTATTTATACTTAATTGATGAATCATCGCTGAAATAAGAAAAAAAGGGACCAGGGTAATGTAAAAATGTAAACAAGCTATTGTACCTTTCTTTTCTTATCTATTTTTATATTCGTCATTCGGCAGTAGACTATTGTGGAGGAATAAGCTATTAAAAACATAATAATTACCTAAGATATGATCCTGACTGCCCTTCAAATCAGAATTTTGGTAAGCTACTATAGTTGAGCATGTTTGGTATTAGACTTTAAGCAGTTGGCTACATATATTTTCAATAACTTCCTCTTAACAATAATTGAAGTTGCGTTTCACTGATATCCAGAGCAACAAATCATGGTTTGATTATTTCTTTTTGGTAATTGGTGTCCCCCGGGGAAGCCGTCCACCATAATAGGTTGGAATCCCATTTGTTGCACGATTATACTATTAAAGGTAAGTGTAGGAGTGGGGCACTACCGAATACCGGCAAGAAATTGTTGAATGGCAGCAAATATCCAGTTAAGTTCCTCAAAATTTTGTAGAGGGCGCGAGTGAACTTGGAGTGTTTTAAATTTTGGCGGTAAATGTCAATAGTTTGAAACTGATTAAATTGAGTAGAAAGTAAGATGACTACCTATGAACAATGGACAATGGATAAGTTAAAATATCTTCTAAAGCGTTCAGTGGCCCTTAGAGAATATTTTTAAAAGTGTCAGCCTCAGCTTGTCTTGAAACCACACATCAAACTTCAGTTTTGAGGTTAGAATTACAATCGAATTTTTACGCGCCAAAATTTAAAGAGATCCAAGTACAGAAGCGCCCTCTTCAACTCAACTGTCGATATTACATGCCATTGTGATTTGCTGTTAGGTGTCAGCTAGTCAGCTGCACAACGTGGTTTCAAGTGAATTCAGCCTAAATGGGGCTTTAATAGAATAGCTGAATGCTTTTCAACTTTGCCAGGCAAAATTGTTTTTTTTATTTTCCAGATGATGAAAAGTCAAGTGATCATTCATTAGGGGTTAGGTAAAAATAATATCAAGTTTTGACGATCCGGAAACCGCTTGATCTAAACCAGTGTTGCTAATATTAAAGATCACAGCTTGGATTGAACACTTCTCCTTTTTCCATTGGGTAGACTTTTTCCAAAATACAATGTGTTCATGAATGAACAAGAGATGGTCCATGGACCTTTGTCCAGGAATTACAATAAACATTATTCACAGTTGTAAACCTTAGCCTACACTCATCATTTTACCAAATTTCTACTTTTCTCGTCTAAATATTGAAGTAGTTACCTCTACATGGTTGCCAAGTTATTCAAATTGAAAAGCGAAATCCATTCTTTGCCATAACACTTCTTTATTTTTTAAGTTTATCTCAAGTCAATCTCAAATTTATAAGAATACTTATAATGTATTCAGTATTTTCAATCAAACCCGGCCCTGCGTAATCAATAAAATCATGCATATTCATTCATAAAGATGATGAGCACCAAATGTTTCATGAGACACATTATACAGTTATTTCTTGATGGTTGATGTGTCCCAATGGGCCATTTTCAAGAAAAATAATATTTATTTCAAATTTAAAAAAAGTAATACCTATATCTTTGTTGATTGAAATAATAAAAGTCAGGTAAGAGAACGTGCTCGACGCACTGTATATTTAGGAAGGAGAGGGTGTATGGTATTTGTTCAAGGCATTAGCGTGGTTTTTAACTTTTCGAGTGGAGCTGTAAAACGACCAAAGAGGGTTTATGGTCGGGGCGGGGGCGCTAAACGGTCGCAGAGCCAATGTGGCAGGCGCTATTTATTGTTTTATGATTTTGTTATTGGATTTTTAATATAATCACTTATTAAATGAATTGACTTTGCTTTGAATTGAAAACCGACTGACAGACTTGCAAACCACGCGCCTTATACATACAAAAACATTCAATAGAAAAATCTCTAATAAAATCAGCTAAATTGTTGTTGAAGTCACACAAGTAGTTTTAAAATACCTATAAACATTTTACTCTACAACAAAAACATCTAAAAGATAAAAACTCCTTGCACTTGACAAGTGTAGGTGTTAATTAGAAACAACGATGGCCGCTCACGAAGCTTCAGGTCTGGCAAGCAAGGTGGTCACTTAGCGCTTGGTGTTAATAGATATTTCAGGGTGTGGAAACGCATTAATGCCTCAACATGAATTGGGTTTTAGTGTTTCTTATTGTTTAAAATACATATTTCCCATCTGGTCGTGATTATGCATGTTTCGCCTAATTTTGTATGTAAAATAGATCCCACAAGAATGCACCACAGCTACTTTTTTTCGAGGTAATTTTCCTGATGGCGTGCCGCTACTAGAAGACCCAATAATTAGTGAAATTGAGATTTATGTTAAACATATTTTTTTAGGTGCATTTTTGTGTTGTGCATATGAATTTGGAAAAGGAATAAATTAGGAATGAATCAGTAATCAGTGCTGGCGGATTTTAAGTTGCTCCAACAAAATATGAGAATAAAGTCGATGCTTATATAGCGCCCTGATATATTAATGACGATTATATGTAGCAGGAGATAGGGCAAGGCCAGGTAGTGAAACTCCAATTCAATTTCCCAACGTTTCGTTGTTTATTACAACTTTATCAAGAGTCAATCTTAAAGAGTTGCAGGGATGTTACAGTAGCCATAGCAGATAAAATGCATTAGCATTAGTGAATTGTAATATGGAATACCCATGATTAATAACATCACACACAAAGTCAATACACAAAATATAGGATGTCAACTGTATGAATCAATAATCTGCAGACAATAAATATATAAAAACTCAAAAAATTACCTACAAAGACCTCTCTGAAAATATATGAACAACTTGAAACTCCAGATCAGTTCTTCTAACTTTTCAAAAATAAAGAGATACAAAAGGGCCAGAGAGTCGCTGCGGCTCGGAAACTTTTTGATCATAATTCATTTGAAACACGAGCTAAAAACACCAAAAAACGTCTCTGCGGTGCTCCCTCGTCCGTATCTTTCAACCGCATATTTTAATTCCCCCCAGGGCTCCAAAAACCACACAAAAAATGACCACGACGGGAATAAATTTCGAAACCGATTTGACCACGTTTATACCAGAGTTAAACCTTCATATAGAAAATCAATAACTACCTAGTAAATCAGGTGTCATATTAGTACTTACCTTTTGATACTTTCATCAATCAGACACTGAGAATGAGCCTTTACTTTGAAAACAAACTTTTAATACTTTCCCAAACGACTTTTTAAAGTTTCAACATACACATGTGGGGAAAAGTTCTTGCAAATTCTCTGAGAGAAACTCGCTCAATGATTGACCATCATCAGTCGATAATGGGTCGCAGTGAAAAGCGCTTCAAACCCATGCACCTATTTATACGTGCCAAAACCAGAAATAATGCCCCAATCATTTTTTTTCTTTTTTTTTTTTAGTTTACGACATTTGCATTTTTACACACAGCATAATCGACGAAAATTACCCGACAGGGAGATAGGGAGGACTCATTAAAAAATACTTTTCGGTAGTTTCGGATGGAATGCTAATAATATCCAGTCTAGCTGGAGATGAATGATGAGTCAGAAGAGAAATAATTTCCATATTGAATTTGACTTAAGTAGGTACTTGAATAACTTCGTCTTACGTAAAATTAAGCATTCTAGCAATTGGTATAGGTAATTTATTTCAAATATGTAGGTATAAGTACGAGTTCTCCATATGCGCCTGAACATTTTATTCATCAACCCACCCATTCGGTAGGCGCTAACAACAATTCCAAACAAAACAGTCAACAAAATGGCCGTGGCTTTGACCAATTCCCAGTAGTACCCATCTTAATTATTTTCTTATTTGATTAGCACTCGTTCGTTGGTCAAACAGCCATACGCTGGTAGACTGTAATTCTTCTTGCGCGAAGGTGTTAAATTGCTATGCAATGAAACCAGAAAAACGGTTAGGTACTACTCTCTGGGTACTTTTGAAATTAATAGCCCGCTCTGAAGAGTGTTTGCTTTGGCGTTTGGAAATGAGATGCCAAGATGGTACCGTACCAACTTGGATACTTGAATATTTATATGAATTTGGTACTATACATCGACGATACTGTAGTAATAAGAAGCTTAGAATAAAAATGTGCTTTTATCCAATAGGCGAAGATGGAAGTATACAAAAAGTAACGACTGTATATAAAAACTTGAGAAAGTTTTAGAGTCAAGGGGGGTTTACAAGCGATTGACGAGTCCCTAGCATTAACAGATCAACGCACATTTGAAACCAATAACCCTTTTCACGTGGCTCCGGTTTAACATACCGCAACATACCGCTCAAATTCGAGTGGTAGATATCCATCACGTCACTTTGTAACCCGGTTAGAAAACGGTATGTCATTTCTCTAACCGTTTTGTAACTCGGTTAGTTAAACCTGAGCCACGTGAAAAGAACTAATGCATTGAAAAACGACGTTTAACCTATTGTTTATCTGTCAACGACTGTGATTAACGGCAGCCTAGACCGTGTTTATGTTGGAGAAGTAATCCTTTTGCACGCTGGGCATCTCTTTGTCCTTGTTTATTGCCCATGGTCTGACAAGGATAAAATTATGCTTGATATTCAACTTGACATAGCTTGACAAGTAATCGATTTTCAATCGTTTGTGTTTTTGATTGACAAAACGTTGAATGTCACGCGGTTTTCCTCCTTCCTTTTTTATCCCGTGCAAATAATAAGAACGGCTTGTTATATGTACCATCGTCACCAAAAGTAACTGGGACACAAATAATGCATAATAATCTCCTGGACTAATTCTACTGTCATTCATTCCAATGCATTTGATGCATAGTTTGACAAATATTTGACAATAAAATTCATATAATAGGACAAGAGCTAATGTGATGCTGTCCCAGTTACTTTTGGGTGACGATGGTACAGTCGTGAGCACAAAAAGTGGGACACCCGTTTTTTCCTATTGTAAAACGGGCTCACCTACGGCAATGACAGGGATTGTTATATTTGACAAAAAATCGATTGTAGAGAAAAGACTGATTTACGCAAAATACCAAAAAAGTCGAGTGTCCCACTTTTTGTGCTCATGACTGTACAAATGAGTGAATTGTTGCGGAACTTATCGGTGGACCTCTGCGGGACGAGCGCAGCGAGTTCCGCAGCCATCTATTCATCGATATGTTGTTTAATTACGATAATAGCCTGACTCACTCAAATGTGAATTATTCTCTACACGTTTTGGGTGAATGTCTTATTTAAACAGTTAAACAGTATATCGGTAAGTAGATGACTGCGGAACTCGCTACGCTCGTCCCGCAGAGGTCCACCCATAGGTTCCGCAACAATCCACTTATTTGTACTTGAAAAATAACTTATTATATAAAGTCAGAATTTGTAAGATTATCCATTTTTTGTCAATTTGCCTTTTAAAGGGAACTAGTAATAGTAATGTTACTTTACCAAACTAGTATTATATTGTGTTATTCAAGTACAAACGAGTGGATTGTTGCGGAACTGATGGGTGGTACCAGCCATCTATTCACCAATATGTTGTTCAAGTACAATACTTACCTGATTCACTCAGTTGTGAATTTTTTCCATTAGTTTAAAAACTACACGTTTCAGGTGAGTGTCTAATTTAAACAGTTCAACAGTATATTGGTGAGTAGATAGCTGCGGAACTCGCTGCGCTCGTCCCGCAGAGGTCCACCCATAAGTTCCGCAATAATCCACTTATTTGTACAGGATGTTTTTTTATATATTCATTGACACCCCATCTACAGCCTTTACCTTTACAGGTAGAAGAAAGGTGTAAGTACAAATGTTGTACAATTTTCGCTGAATTTTTAGAAACCATGGTATTTTTGTGACTAGAAGTCAGGTGTCCCACTTTTTGTGCTCATGACTGTAAGTCTAACATAATTTGGTACGTTTTGCCTCGTTTTGCGCACCAAGCGCTCTGCGTCTTTTTCTATCTAATAAAATTTTCGTATTAGTACCTCTTTGTCTGTTAAAATAGGTACTTCTATAGCGATGATAAGAGCTAATTAAAAGTATCCTATCAAAAGTATCAAAAAAGCGCTGCTCTTCAAAACACTTTTCCGCACTGAAATCGACAAATATTCGAAAAAAACCAGAGCAAAATATTACGGCAATTTTTGTTGAAAAACACAATTTTAAAATGGCCGCCCAAGGCCTACTTTGATGTTTATTTCGAAAGGTGAAGTTAGCTGATATTACAGGGACTCAATACACCCTCACAGTACGGCGACAATAGAGATCTCATCGTCATATTTGTGCCAATTTTGAATATCTTATTGGTAAATATAGAAGTGAGCCAGGCTCCCGCCGCAATATTCTTGCCAATTTTGGATATAAACATATAAGTCCTTTTCACGTGGTTCTGGTTTAATCTAATCGGGTTACAAAACGGTTAGTAGCGGTATGTCATGTGATGACGTCATTGAAAATGCCACTTGAAAACGAACGGTTAGAAAAATGTTATTTTAAATTAGGAAATCCAATGACCTGTCAATATTTATAATAGGTTGATGTAACTTCTAGTAACTGCACCAAAATTTCCCGTATTTCTTCAAGAAAATGTTTTACTTCAATAATCAATTGCTTCCATGTTCGTCAACTCCTTAGATAGGTAAAAACTTTAAAACATTATCAACAAAACACACAATTTTTTATTTAAGTTTACACCTCACAATTTCCCTGTTCTCCGTTGTTCACAAATTTTCAATTTTTTTGTTCTAACCGTTAAACGCATTGAGGTTAAACGTAACTATATTGCTGAACTGGTTAGAGAAACGACGTACCGTTTCCTAACCCGGTTACAAAGTGACGTCATCGATATCACTCGAATTTAAGCGGTATATTGCGGTTTGTTGAACTAGAGCCACGTGAAAAGGGCTATAGGATTTCGAAAATAGGACGGCAATTGTCGCCACTGTAGCTATATGTCAGTTTCCACTTACCATGGGAATATTTTCTATGAACAGTGGCATTTTATTCGAATATTAACGTGTCGATTTTGAAAAATCCGATTCCTGGTATCACAAGAAACATTCTCCGCACTGAAATCTATTGAAAATCGGAAAATATTCGAGAAAAATTAATGACAGCCAAAAAATACAATTTTAAAATGGCCGCCCAAGGCCTGCTTTGATGTTTTTGAAACGTGAAGTTAGCTAATGAATAATTTTCACTTTGCTTGATCAAAAATTAGATTTTCCCTTAAAATTCAATTCTTTGCACCTTGCACCCCAAGAAACGTTCTTTTTCTTATAAAACTAACAAAACGCAATAGGGCAATCTAACGACCTGTCAAAAAATCAATTCAATATGGCGGCAACAAAGTATGCTTCTGTATAGAAATATCAAAGCCCATTGTGGTTATGGTGAAACAATGAAATTTTGTGAATTTTTGAGTGGATTTTCTATTGCTGGAAAAAGATAATTTACGTATTTTCGTAGTGTATAAACAAAAAAACAAACACACATCGCAGATGTTTGACCGTTGCCGCCATATTGAATTTATGTTTTGGCAGGTCGTTGGATTGCAGGTATAATACCTTAGACAAGGAAAGTGAGAGGACGCGTAACATCTATTACCTGCACTAGCAGCTTGGTGTGCCGAATACGCCATTATTTGGTGATAAACTTTCACGGGGCCGCTATGCGAATTTTAATTTAGACCCCGCAGAGAAAACAAAAGTGGACAGGATTACATTTAACAGGCAAAAAACAATATGCTTGCTAGGTTATGTTTCGAAAAAAGCAGCCATTTTTTGATGACAACTTGCCTCATTTACACTTGCTTTGATACGAGTCCCCTCTCTTTCCTTGTCTAAGGGCCGGTTTATCAATAGAGTGTTACCCCATGAGTTAAGGGATAACTCTGGGTTAAAGTTGTGACAAGTGTTTATCCATCCAGGGTCAACTGCTAACTCGAAAGTTATTCTAGGACTAAGTTAACCCTCGCTCTCACGGCAAATTAGCGTATTTAACTCAGAGTTTTCTGTTAGTTTTTGTCTGCATTTTTTTGAAATATGTGAATTTCAGTGGTGTTGATCGAGATGTTCTAGAATAGAATTTCTAGAACATGAGCAACAGCCGGTGCCACTACCACAAAAAAATAAGGTTATGACTAGAAGATTTCTAAAAATCGACAAAAGTGAGCTGGCAACGTTGCATAGATAATTCCAAACTTCAAAGAACCCGAAAGTTTACCAGCCCTGGGATAAACACTTTTCGACCTAACGAGGTACATATTGTTCGTCAATTTTTAACTGACACTTTCCACATGAGGAGCGAGGGGGTGTTTCATATGGCAAAAACAGGTGTGACGTCAGGTAACCATTGGCGGTCCAATGTAGGATGCCACCAGCTCACATTCCGTCCGAGTATCAGATTAAAATCGACGGACAATACATAGCCCAGGGTTAGAGTTGTCCCAGGGCCAGCAAACTCTGCGAGTTATTCCTTGGTTGATAAATCGGCCTTATAAGGATAATACACAACACACTACTGAAGGATTGCTTATCGCAAGGTTCCTAAAGCTATTAGGTTGCCTGGTAATGGAAACTTGATGGCGCATCTAGAGTGCCTGGAGATATGCATTATGTTGAGGCACCACAGGTGACGTCATAATTGGTGTGTTACGATTTCCGACGTCATTAACAAGTCGTCAGCTGTTTGCATTAGAGGTCGTAGTTTAGAAACAAGATCTAAAAAAGAGTTGTTATAGAATGGTAATTATTGTAACTAATGTAGTAAAACCAAGTATGCATAAAGCAAAAGCCCGCGGAATCATAACCTGTCGTGCAAATGACCTACGTCAAAGCGAAAAAGGATATGCTGTATATGTCACAACTGGTGATTTGACGTGGTCTGATGCTTCAGATTCGTTCCACACTGGTCTTATGAGGATAGGCTATCCTGTAGTAGTAGTGTGTATTATCCTTCGTTGGATGGTTTCATTTTGAAATTTGGCAATTCAAACTACGTGACATTCAAGATGGCGTGGCGGCCACACATGGGCCAAAAAACACAAAAAAAAAATATCTAAGCTTCTGCCCGAATTAATAGTTTAGGTACCTAGACAACAAATATTTCATTAAATAATGAAAATCAAAGTTGTAAACAAAACTCTATGCAAAATAATTTAAAATACGCATAAAAACATATTCAAAACAAACTTGCTTGGCCGCCACGCCACATTGAATTTTCCTGTTTGACAGATGGATTGAATTGCCTAATAGCCGTCCAAAGCCTACTTTGATGTTTTCGAAACGTGAAGTTAGCTATCGGAAAATTTTAATTTTTCTTGATGAAAAATCTGATTTTCTTAAAAAATACCAAAAATTCAATTTCTTGCACCACAAAAAAAAAAGTTATTTTTCGTATAAAACTACAAAAATGCAATAGAGCAATACAACGACTTATCAAAACACAAATTTAATATGGCGGCAACGGTCAAACATCTGTGATGTGTTTGTCTTTTGTGTTTAATATACCTACACTACGAAACTACAAAAATTATCCTTCTGAAGCAATAAACCAGTTTATTTACGACTAATGTATAATGTGCGTATTATATTTGTGATTTTGGCAGTATAATGACATATGTTATTCCTCCAGGGATTAATGACGAGTAGCGGGATTAATGGTCATTATTCCACAAAAGTGTCAGTGTCAAACGTGTAGTGCGTGTGGATTTGTATTGAAAATTATGAGACGGATGAAATTTGTTCATTGAAAATCTTAAATAAATTAATTTGTCGTAAATAAAGTAGAGTATACTACTCGCAATAATGGCTATTATTCCCTCGGAATGTTACTCCCTCGCCGCTAACGCGGCTCAGTTCGTAATAATCCTCGGGAATAATAGCTATCATTATTGACTCGTGGTATAATCTACTATTTATGATAGCAAAACGTCACGGTCGTCTGGAGGTTAATGAAATCCTTCATTGTTTGACCATGGCCGCCATATTTCAATAAGATAAATTCTTTATTCAAACAATGATAAAAATCTAAAATTAAAACTGCAAACAAGTGAAATTATACCATCCAAGAATTCTTGTATCAAAACTTAGGGCCGGTTTATCAAGAGAGGGTTACCTACTCCATGAGTTACGGATAACCTTGAGTCAAAGTTGTGACAAGTGTTTATCTATCCAGGGTCATCTGCTAACTCGAAAGTTATTCCAGGAAAAAGTTAACCCGCGCCCTCAGGTCAAGTTAGCGTATTTGACCCAAGGTTCCTAAAGTTAATAGACCGCTTTGGGACGTCTGGTAATGGGTAACTTGATGACGCATCTGTAGTGCCTTATGGAGATTTACATGTTGCGGCACTCCAGATGACGTCATAAAGTTATCAGGCAAACCCTCTCTCGAACAACCTTGCAACAAACCTATGTTTGTTGGGAATTCGAGGATTTTGCATATTTTTACACAGAACAGAATACACAAAACCACAGAAAGAAATCAAACTTTCCGCTACGCAAAAGAAAAAAAAATTAGGCAATTTAATCCATCTGTCAAAATGGAAAATTCAATATGGCGTGGCGGCCAAGCAAGTTTATTTTGAATATGTTTTTATACGTATTTTAAATTATTTATTTTGCTTAGAGCTTTGCTTGCAACTTTCATTTTGATTATTTAATAAAATATTTGTTACTAAGTACCTAAATTATTGAATCGGGCAGAAACTAGATATTTTTTTGTGTTTTTTGGCCCATATGTGGCCGCCACGCCATCTTGAATGTCACGTGGTTTAAATCAGAGATGGGTATCTACGCGTAAACAAAGATTGTCTACGTCTGGTGTAAACAACGCGTAGACAATGTAAACTATGTAATCTATGTAGACAACGTGTAAAATATGTAGAAAACGCGTAAAGTTTACAATTTTTGACAGTTGGCAGGCCTTTAAGGTTATGTTTCTGTTTTTGCTTTGTTTTGTTTTTTGCTTTGTGAAGTTAATTAAACTGCAGATAATGTCTAATTTGATACAATATATATTTAATGCAATGCAAACTTTCAAAAAAATTACCTACTCAAATTTCAAATTTTCTGTTGTCTACATTGTCTACATAGTTTACATAGTCTACATGGAAAAAAGTGGATGTAAACAATACGTAGACAACGAGTAGACAAACCGCGTAAAGTAGATTTCATAGTTTACGGCACATCCCTGATTTAAATTGCCTAATTATATATAAGTAATTGAGGTTATGAATAGAAAATGTCAAAAAATTGAGAAAAGTAAGCTGGCAAACTTGCATAAGTAATGCCAACTTTCAAAGAACCCAAGAGTTTACCAGCCTTGGGTTAAAAAAGTTTGGAAAAACTTTGACTTATCTAGGTAGTTAACCCAGAGTTAGTCTTGACGACTTGACCCAATGTCAGCAAATTCTGCGAGTTATCCCTCGATCGATAAACCGGCCCTTAAACAAAATACAAACTACTTAAGTATAAATACTTCCAATTATATTTAATAACTCTTGAATGAAGCATATAATGAAAGCGCTATAAACTGACTAGATACAGATTGTAGGGCTTTCAAAAACTAAAATTCCAAACTAGTTGAACGGCAAAATAGAATAATCTTCACCCCCTTCAAGTAACTTTGCATCAATGAATTCGGAACAATTAAACTGAAAAAAAAATTAAAATACAACGTTGCCAAATGACTTTTAAAATCCTAATACCGCAGCCAAATTCAACTCTCCTCCGTAACTATTATCCTTGGCCGAAGACTCAACTTTGCAATCTGGCATCTCGTTTTCCACTACTTCAACTATAAAAAAAAAACAAAAATAAAAAACTGCATTTTTTTTGAGTTAGTCACTCACTGTCTTGCGCGACGTTGCCAGACTTCATATTATCCATTGACAATGACTCGATATCGTAATTGTCAAACAAAGCCGGATTAAAATTTAATTGTGACAGATTAGGGAAATTTCCTGTATAAAAATAATTAGAATATTTATTACTTGAATTGAACAAATAATAACAATAAACTTTACAGAAGATAACATTAATCAAGAAATATAACAATCGAAAATATCAATTTTTAATGGCGATTTGATTTGCACTCTTTTTGACAGTTGACGTTTAAGGCATTGATTATCTGTCAACTGTCAAAAAACCGTCCGATACTGAAATCGACATATTTTTTCCCATATTACATTTAAACAATAATGTCATCGGTGTGTCAAATTAAAAATCAACGAAGTACAGACTCTACATAAAAGAAAAAATCGCTAGAAGGAATTTTCTTCACAAGACGAAAAAGGGCCATTTAATTACTGCAAAACGATACTTTGGGAAAGCAATGAGAGCTTGCCCCAATATGGCGGCCACTAGTGACTGATTTATTTTGACAGATGACAAATAACTAAACGCGCAAATTCTTCGGTCGATTACCGTCGGTAAGATCCTCGATGTTCTCCAACATTGACGCAATGTAAACGTAACTGTTGACGTTCGGATCCGTCATTTCGCCGCCTCTCGCGCCCAAAATATCGCCCGCCTGTCCGGGACTTTGAACCGTTAGAGCGGCATTTTTGTCGTTGCTCGTTTGAATCACGGTCGCCACCACTGGAACCCAAATTCCTACAATACGACCTTTGGCCGAAGAGGAATCTAACAAAAAATGTTACTAACATTTTCAAAAACCTCTACACAAAAACTTTTACCTTGACCGACCGTTTTCGCTGTAGTCGATATGGTACCGAATCTTTTCAAATCCTCAGCGGTTGCGGGTAAAAGCATCTGCTTGTCGCCGTCCGGATGGACGCGTACCAAAACCGGCACGCCGGATAACGGACGGAGAAGCGCAAACGGCGTGCGTCCGGCTGCTAAAGCCGCTCTCATCGCGTCCGTTTTGATCGGATCGACGCGCACGGCGCCGTTCAAGTCTTGCGGTCCGGCCGTGTCATGTTCGAGCTGTTCGTGCGAACGCATCTCGGAGCGTTTCGAAAACGACGCGTCGCAAATTTCGCAGTTGTATTGCGGCAACAGGTGGTTTTGGTCTTGATGAGCTTGCGACTTGTGGCAAGTCAAATTCGATTTTTGATTGAAGCCTTTGTTGCATATGTCGCACTTGTACGGTCTTTCTCCGGTGTGAGTGAAAATGTGATTTCTTAAGTTGCCTTTTTGATGGAAAGCCTTGGGACACAAATGGCATTGATGCGGTTTGATTCCAGTATGAGTTTTTTTGTGGGAAATCAACGTTGATACTCGGTTGAAGGTCTTGTGGCAAACTTCACAAACGTGCGGACGCTTTGAAGAATGAATCGCCTTGTGCTGAGTCAATGTAGACATTTGCCTGAACGCTTTACCGCAAGTGGAACAACAATAATTTCTTTCAGTCAAATGAGTGTTTAAGTGTCTGTTAAGAGTGTACTGGTGAGTGCACTCTTTTTGGCCTGGAAAAAACACTTAAGTATCTCGATTTCAAAAACAATTTCCTTACAAATTGGGCACTCGAAAACTTTAATATTTTCCCCATTGACGTTTTTGTATTTGTGGTAGATTTTGTCGTATATTCTTTGGTCTTTTACCGGCTCTTGGCTTGTTACAGTTGCTGCCGGCAGGTGGTATCCTAGAAAATTATTTGAATTTGATAGCGATGATATTTGATTTGGTAATTTTACTTACTGGCAATACCTTGCAAATTTTGAAAACCCATATTGTTATTAGTTGAAGCAGTTCCCAAATGCTGGGCGGCGCGAGGAAAAATCACCGGATCCGATTCTGGATTTTTTTCCAGTCTATATCTACTGAAAGATTTTTTTTCTCTAAATGTTAATTTTATCCAAATGATTAAATAATTAAAAACAATCTTTATAGATTACCAATTACTTGCGAAATTGAATGTTCACCTATTATTTCCATGATTATTTGCACCTATTCTAGAAGTCAAAAGAAATGGAAAATTTCATGCAGATTAAGTTTTTCACACATCTCTAGGACCAGTCTGTATTAGAGAAAAATATGTTCCTGTAATCTTGGCTTTAAAAAATTGTTCCTTGTAAGTAAATTAGGCTGTTTATTTGTACTTGCTCTACCTGCCCGAACTCGAAAAATCAGGAAGATCTGCTAGGAGCTGCTATTTATGAGCTTATACAGGGTGTACCATTTAAAACGAAACAGGCTAAATATCTAATGCCACGTTTATTTTTAAAAAAATTGCTCGAACACGTAATTTGATTTTCAAAGGGGGAAGTTCTCTGCGACTTCAGCTTTAACACTTCAGACGGGCCGAAACCAGGGGTCGAGTGATACCGCTTTTAAAAGAGCGTTCAATTCTCTTTTATTTGAAAGAAAATTGAACGCACTTTTAAAACAGGTATCACTATCGCTCAACCAAGAAATACACACTACTAAGAATTGCTTATCGGCCTCGTTTTTAGTAATCGCCGCCATATTAGTGTGTCACCATTTCCGACGTCATTAACTAAGTCGACAGCTGTTTGCACTAGCGGTCGTGAAACCAAGTATGCATAAAGCAAAAGCCCGCTGAATCATAACCTGTGGTGCAAACAGCCCACGTCAAGGCACGGCGAGAAAGGTCATGCTGTCTACGTCACAATTGGTAATTTGGCGTGGTGTGGTGGGTGGCTTCAGGTTTGTTCCACACAGTCCTTATGAGGATAGGCTATCCTGTACTCTGTAATAGTAGTATGTATTATCCTTGTCACTCGAGTCCCTGTTCCATTTGGAATGATAACCACCAAGGATTATACACACCTACAGGATTACTTATCGGCTTCGTTTTTTGGTATAATCGCCGCCATATTGGTGTGTCACCATTTCCGGCGTCTTAACTAATTCGTCAGCTGTATAAACAGTGATTTGGCAGGGGGGGTCTGTTCCACACTGGCCTTATGAGGATAGGCTATCCTGTAGTAGTAATGTGTATCATCCTTGGGTCCTACCACCGTACGAGCGATTTGCAAAATAAATAAAAGTGACATCAGATATTTAGCATGTTTCGTTTCAAATGGTATGCCCTGTATATGGGACAAGTGAACGCCGATCTGCTGCTGAGATTTGCTTGAAGCAAGAAAAGCAGCACAAATGAACACCCTTCTTAATAATTATTATATTTAAATTTTGCGCCATTGTGTGAATGTACCTAATCTTGTCAATTGTCAAGGAAGAAAAAAAGCAGAAGTTTCGATTTTGACCTAACCTAAAAATAAGGAAGAAGAAATATCTACACGCAGTTTTGTAATTTTCCTCAAGGTTCCAATCCAGTTTCCTGGAAATGACTTTAGCCGTATACAGTCAAGGATAATACACACTACTAAGATAGGCCTGTAGGGAACAAATCTGAAGTCCCCCACCACGCCAAATCACCAGTTGCGACGTAGGCAGCATGTTGCGTCTCGCATTGACATAGGCTCTTTGCACCTCAGGTTAATTTCGTGGGCTTTTGCTTTATACATATTTGGTTTTACTACAATAATTAACATTCTAAAACAACTCTTTGAGATCTATTTATCATCTTCCTCTTTGCCTATTATGTTAATCCAAATTGAATAATAATTTTTTTCACTAAAAATTCTAAACTTCGAACGCTAGTGCAAACAGCTGACGATTAGTTAATGACGTCGGAAATGGTGACACACCAATATGGCAGCGATTACCAAAAACAAGGCCAATAACCAATCCTTGGTATACAATGACTCAATCTACCTCAATGAACTCACTTTGGTTTGCACATTGGTGTAAACCGACCATGTTGTAAAAATTGTCACTTTACAGCGTTGATTATCGTTAAACCTTCCTTAAAATGGTCGGTACAAACCAAGGTTGTTTGAGAGAGGTAGGTTGCGATAACTTTATAATGTCATCTGGGGTGCCTCAATATAATGCAAATCTCCAAGACCCTCCAGGGCCGGTATTCTGGTTCTCAAAAACGCTCACCGCTTTCTAGTCGCTCGGCACTTTAAATGCAAATTTACATTGAAAGTGCCGAGCGACTGAAAAGCGGTGAGCGTTTTTAAGAACGAGAATACCGGCCCAGATCAAGTTCTCCCTTACCAGACAACCTCTCAATGTTAGGGCAAACCTTCTTGGCTGCAAACGGCCATCAATAAACCTTTGCACACAATGGCGATAATAATTAGGCAATTCCGACCCAAGGATATTACACACTACTACGGGAATAATTATCGGCCTCGATTTTTGGAGTCAAAGGTTTATGATGTAGCACCATTGCCAACGTTATTAATTAAGTCGCCAACTGTTTGCGCCCAATGAACTATATACTACACGTTACTGGAACGGACCTAACAGCTGCTTTCAATATTCATTTTTGAAGCAAATTTTATGGTATAAGAGGGCTTGTTTGCTCTGTCCTCTGTCGCACGCGTACATATTTACGTTCAATGATGGGGTATAATAAATCCACCTAGCCTTGTCTAAGAATGCATAAGACAAAGATGGCCACCCCGTTTACTACATTGAAAATTTGCCTCAGACGGAATAAATGCTGGTGTCATTCCATTTACGTAGTATACATTTCACTGTTTGCGTCAGTGGTCGTAGCAAGGTTCCTACACTCTATTAGGTATGCACATGTTATCTTCATCCGTTTATGACGTCACTGCTGACAGAGCATAAGCATTTCGTCAGTAGCGCCGTAATTTACATAAATTAATAATGAATGTAATTTTTTGTATCGTGTATTTGCTATACAGTCTAAAAACGACTGATTATTTCCGAAACACAATAAAAAAAGCACATAAAATATTTATAAACGTCATGAAAACAATAGCGGACGTCATGATTTCATTTGTGACGTCACGCTCCCCCTTCACCGCGAGGGGTGACTGACATCAAAATCGGCAAATTGCACATATTTACCTCGTAGAGTGAAAGAACTTTGGGTCGTAGTTTAGAATTTAAATTTATGATGAAAAATATTACCTATTTAATGTTGATTAATATAATAGCCAAAGAGGAAGATACAAACGAGATCTAGAATGTTAATTAATGTAGTAAAAAGCGAAACTGTAAGCAAAAAACGACACGCTGCTACATCATCATTGGTGCTTTCACATGGTGGGGGCCTTAAGATTTCAACGACATAGGCTTTATGAAGATAAAGTATCTTGTAGTATAGGATTTTCACGCTATATTTAGGATTACGTCACATTTAGTGAATTTCTGCTGCAAATCTAACAAATCTTAAAGTACTTCTTAACGCATTTAAAATAGGGGAATTTCAGATGTTTCTGGTTGGCAACAGTGCGCTATGTTGCATGATTTAAATGAACATTTTCAAATAAATAACGCGTGTCGATTCATTTCATTATTTTTAGCTGTCAGTGGTCTTGACATTCTGGTAAATTATAAGAAAACAGATAGGCATTGACAACATTGTCAGTCCTTTGTTCTCTGACGTCATCCTAAATATAATGTAAAAAACCTATAGTATAGTAGTGTGTATTATCCTTGATTCGAACCAGCTAATAATTTAAGATGACGACGTGGCCATAACAGGCATTTTGAGAACTGTAAAGGTACGTCAATATTCAATCCCCATTCAAATTGCAATCAATTGGAATTTAAAGCTACCATTACCTTGATCTTTACGAACGTCAAGTTTGTTATATCTACAGCGCCATATTGAAATAAATTATTATAACGTCAAATCGCCCTATGTAGGATCCTTGCTATAGGGAAGGACTTCTATAGTGATATAGAGATTTTGAGCCACATAAATTTTGAAATACGTTACACGCTAAACGGTAAACTGAGCAAGCGGAATCTTTGAAAAATAGCGGATGACATTTAGCCTTTTTTCAGTTTTTGAAGTGAAAACTTGTGAAGGACGTTATATGCTGTGGTTATACGATAAACGTTAATAGACACTTTAAGTTGGACCAAACACGTTAACGTAATCTTTAAACGTAAATCCTATTTTTTACTATGGCGTTGAGTGACCGTCGGTGCTCACAAATCAGTTTAAGTTAAATTTTCACGTAAACGTTAACGTTATATCTCACAATCATGACCAAACCAACAAATTTTGTTGTGAAAAGGACAAATTAGAAATAATCTTTTGTATTTTGATTATTTTGAATTACATGAAACCTTTTTTTTAAGGCTAAAATACATTCGGCAAAGGTCGACACCGGCAATTTGGCTTTCGGGCCCACTCGGTTTAACGAACGTTTACGGATAAGGTACACGCAAAGACCCGCTAAATAACGTGACACGTAACACGCTATTTTTGGTGAAAAGAAACTGCGCATGCGCAGCTGTCAAATCTTACGTTAGCGTTAACGTATTTTGTCTAACTTAAAGTGTCTATTGAAAATTTTTTGGTAAGGAATTTGATTTTGTGTAACTAACGTCAAATTTTATATTCCGTGCGTTCGGTATTTTGATCCGAGTTCTCCGAGCTTGAATTTACCGTTCGTTTATTCAAAAAGTGTACTCGGAGCAGGCTCATTTGCGTTCGTTTATAAAAATTTCAGGCACTCGGATACAGCGCTCAACTACTCTATTCGCTCGCTGGTCACGTGATTACGGCTCCGCTCAGCTTCAAAACAACTGATGTATGTAAAAAAAATCTCAAAAAAGTTCCAACCGAAAAAACCGACAAAAATTCCCGGTGGATCCGGTGCCTCACCGGATTCAAACAGCTGATTATTCCGGTCAATTTTGGAACGGACGATCTGTTTCAACCGGCAAAGAGTCGGTACATTTTGGAACGGTTTGGTGAGTCAACTTTTAAACCGGTCTCGCACCGGTACAGAAACCGGTGAATTTTGGAAAGTGCCCTATGTTATCGGCTATAATAACGTTCCGTTTATTTCCACATAAAGCATACTAGGTTACCGCTTATTAAGCGGACCGGGTTATTTTTTCACTATTGCGCATGAGCAAAATAACCGATAACGTATTACATTGATCAAATAGGTGGCTCAAAATCTCTCTTTTTTTTTTCTTCACAATTTTTTTTTAAATAGGAATCTAGAAGAAGTAAGCTATCAAGGATAATACATACTATACTAAGGGCCGGTTTATCAATAGAGGGTTACCCCATGAGTTAGGGATAACTCTGGGTCAAAGTTTTGACAAGTGTTTATCTATTCAGGGTCAACTGCTAACTCGGAAGCTATTTCAGGAAAAAGTTAACCCGCGCTCTCACGGCAACTTGGCGTATTTGAGTCTGGGTTAATCTCAACATTTTCTGTTATTTTTTGTCTAAATTTTTTTGAATATTGTGGTTTTGGCTTAAATTTTGAAATTCTGAAGACCTAGGATTTCAGTGATGATGATCAAGAATAATCAAGATGTTCTAGAATTTCTAGAACATGAGTGACGCTCCTACCACGTAAGGTTGAAGTCAAATCCCTAATCCCTTTGGCGATTTTGATGACGTTGGCGCGTTTTCGCTTACAAAAAGAAATAATCCTATTTGTTCTAAAAAAAATCGGAAATCAAGCATAGACTCGAATTCCCAACAGACAGGTGCCACGTAAGTACCTACGCTTATGGTTTTTTCTCTCAGGCATTTTCTTCTCTTTAAAACAAAACAACATATTTCCACACAGAATTAGACTATCCAAGATGCTGTCAAACTTGAATTAAAATGTCCGCCAAGAGGCAGACAAACTTTTTGTTTGCTTGTCAAAGTCACGTATTTTGGTTACTCTATGAAGGTACTGTCAAACTTAAATTAAAATGTCCGCCAAGAGTCCTTTGTTTGCTTGTCAAAGAGTCAAAGTCACGTGTTTTGGATAGGCTAATAGGTAAGCGTACACAATATCGAAAAATTTGTTACGGAGACAAAAAATACCATAAAAAAGTAAGGTTATGAGCAGAAAATGTCAAAAAATCAACAAAAGTGAGCTGGCAACGTTGCATAAGTAATGCCAACCTTCAAAGAACCCGAGAGTTTATGAGTGTTGGGTTGAAAAAGCTTGGATAAACACTTTTCGAATTGAGTAGGTAATTAGCCCAGAGTTAGAGTTAACCCAGAGCCAGCAAACTCTGCCAGTTATCCCTTGATTGATAAAGCGGCCCTAAGAATTGCTTATCGGCCTCGTTTTTGGTAATTGCCGTTATATTGGTGTGTCATCATTTCCGACGTCATTAACAAATTGTTAGCTGTTGGAAGACAAGAATCGTAGTTGGAAGATGAAAACGAGATCTAAGAAAGAGTTGTTTTAGAATATTAATTAATGTAGTAAAACCAAGCATGCATAAAGCAGAGGTCAGCGGAATCATAACCTGTGGTGCAAACAGCCTACGTCAAGGCGAGAAAGGACGGACATGCTGCCTACATCACTACTGGCGATTTCGCGTAGTGGAGGGTTTCAGATTTGTTCCACACAGACCTTATGAGAATAGGCTATCCTGTAGTAGTAGTGTGTTATCCTTGGTATGCCACGACTACGCCGCCATATTCTTGCGCATTTTCAATATGAATATCAGAGGATTTTGAAAAACCAATCAAAAATAGGATGGCAAATTGTCGCTACTTCTTTAACACTAGTAGTACTAATTCAAAATGATATAAAATACCATGCATAAAACTTTGCATGTCACCTGAACATAATTTTCATCAAACAATGATAGGGTTTTTTGGCCAATTTGTGCAGTGAATCAATAAAGCATTATAAATTAAACCTATTTATTGAACAAAAAACTCGAATTCAATCAAAATATGTGAAAATATCCCGTAAAACCAAGTTTGACAAGCGAAACGCCAATTTTGTCACAAATAAACAAAAAATTCATACTTTTTTTGTTTCAATAATTGAATAAATTCCTGAAAAATAATTGCAACTCACCCGTTGTTGCTCATTCTTGCCAGTAGGCACTGAAAATTAAACATTTCCGTTTCAGTGAAAAGCTGGTCGTCCATTTTTCCGGAAGAAATGTTTTCAGAGCCCTCGCAACGTCTGACAAATTCGAATTTGAATCGAACCAAAATCGGCCGATAGGTGGCGGCCGATATTTTTTGCTAATTTTATATAGGAATCTAGAAGTATACCGCGACTTTGCCGCCATATTCTTGCTCGTTTTCGATATGAATATTTAGGATTTTGAAAAATTAATCAAAAATAAGACGGCAATTTTCGCCATAGTGACTTTAAAAAAAAAAAAAAACACGTGGCGCCATCTATTATTTTTATACAATATTATTTGAAAATACTTACAACATAACCTCAAAAACATTGTTTTGGTTCTAAAATAAATTGTTCCCGAAAAGAAAATGTTTTCGCTTTCCAGAAAATGCACCCTGTGTAATAAAAGTGTTCAGTTTCGGTGCGAAAAATTTCAATTTTCAATTGCAAATGAAACCCCAAAAAGCGGTAAGTAAAATGTCTGCTAATTGATTATAAATTGTAGAGATGGCTCTAGTAGTAGTAGTAGTGGTAGGCCAAATATTTAAATTTCTACCTATGAGCGTGCGGAAAGTGCACTTTACCGCACTAATTTGCAAGTGAAAAGTACCATTTTACTGTCCCAATGTGTGCGCGGTAATGTTTCTTTACCGCATAGTGCAGAACCGCAACTAGAACCCTTGGCACCCAAGGCCAATTAAAATTTTAGTCTCTATAGGTACTACCACAGAATATATAGGTACCTATATATTCTGTGGTACTACTAAATTCTATCACTGTATAAAGATACTGGATGATCAATATTTTATCATTCCTAAAATCTTTCACGAGAGCCAGTAATAGAAAACAATTTTACCCACTGTAATTTGACTCAACAAAAATACGCCACTGTATAAAGATACAGAGTGATCAATATTTTATTATTCCCGGCTCTTGTAGGAAATCTTCTACGAAAGCTGACAATGAAAAACATTTTCACCACTGTGTAAAGATACGGGGTGATTAATATTTTGTTATCCCTGGCTTTTAATGTAAAAAATCTTCCACAAGAGCCGGTAATAGAAAACAATTTTACCCACTGTAATTTGACTCGACAAAAATAAGCCACTGTATAAAGATACAGAGTGATCAATATTTTATTATTCCCGGCTCTTCGGCTCTTGTAGGTAGGAAATCTTCCACCAAAGCTGGTCATAGAAAACAATTCCATACCACTGTGTAAAGAAACGGGGTGATCAAATATTTCATGATTCTCGGTTCCTAATGTAGAAAATCTTTCACTAGAGCCGGTAATAAAAAACAATTTTACCCACTGTAATTTGACTCAACAAAAATAAGCCACTGTATAAAGATACAGAGTGATCAATATTTTATATTGTTCCCGGCTTTTGTAGGAAATCTTCTACGAAAGCTGACAATGCAAAACATTTTCACCATTGTGTAAAGATACGGGGTGATTAATATTTTGTTATCCCTGGCCTTTAATGTAGAAAATCTTTCACAAGAGCCGGTAATAGAAAACAATTTTACCCACTGTAATTTGACTCGACAAAAATAAGCCACTGTATAAAGATACAGAGTGATCAATATTTTATTATTCCCGACTCTTCGGCTCTTGTAGGAAATCTTCCACCAAAGCTGGTAATCGAAAACAATTCCACCACTGTGTAAAGAAACGGGGTGATTAATTTTATTTCCTACTGAACTATTTATAACCATATAATACCTTGGTTACGATAATCATAAACAGGGTCTTAACTTAACTCCCAAGGGAGTTAAGGATATCATAACTCCCAAGGGAGTTAGGGATTTCCATAACTCCCGCTTTTACCTTGAATAGATGAAATTTTGACAAAGAATAGAAATTTTGGTTTATATGGTTAATTCCTTTATAAAAATGGACAAAATACAGTAAATTCAGTAGGAAATAAAATTATCTATGTACCACGGGAATTATCAAGTGTTAATACCCACGGGCAATTGGTGTCCCTCGGGCCGAAGGCCCGAGGGACACAAACTTTGCCCTGGGGTATTAACACCCTCATAATTCCCTTGATACATAAATAACTATTATTATCCTCGGTTCCTAATGTAGAAAATCTTTCACTAGAGCCGGTAATAGAAACCATTTTACCCACTGTAATTTGACTCAACAAAAATAAGCCACTGCTGTATAAAAATACAAACTGATCAATATTTTATTATTTCCGGCTCTTGTAGGAAATCTTCCATGAGAGCTGGTTATAGAAAACAATTCCGCCACTGTGTAAAGATACGGGGTGATAAATATTTTATTATCCCCGGCTCTTAATGTAGAAAATCTTTCACGAGAGCCGGTAATAGAAAATAATTTTACCCACTGTAATTTGACTCATTTTAGGTTGTGTATTAATTTAATTTGGCGGCGTGAAGGTAGGTAGTAGGTACTTTGGCACCCTAGGCTCGCGCCTAGTTTGCCACCCCCTTCCCTAGTTGCGGCCCTGGCATAGTGTACGGTAAAGTAGACTTTGGAAGACTCAGAAATTTCATTAATGCCTTTTTAAATAATATGTAAATATATGATTATAGGTAGTATTTTGTATTCAATACTAATGCATGCGGGAAGTGCCTTTACCGTACTGCCCTTACCTTAACGGCTTGACCGGTAAAAAGCCATTGTGTGCGGTAAATTATCACTTTCCGCACTTGTCACGCAAATAACTAATAAAAATTTAAACAAACTTTTATAGTATTAGCAGCAGCCTACAAGCCTCACGAAATCGAAAAAAACCCACTAGACACAAATTATTTCCATTCAAAACCTCAACCTCAACAAAAACCATTCTCATTAATCCTACCTCCGCCCAACATTACGGGCACTTTGCATTTGGGCCATGCCCTTACCGCATCTATTCAAGACGTTTTAGTAAAATGGTAATGCCTAATTTAATAAAACCTGTATCAAACATACAAATCTTGATTATTTTAGGCATAAAATGCAAGGAATTCAAACTGTTTGGGTGCCAGGTTTGGACCATGCAGGAATCGCAACTCAAGTTGTAGTCGAAAAGAAATTATTCAAAGAAAAAGGCTTGACCAGGCATGATTTAGGTAGACAAAAATTCGAAGAGGAAATTTGGAAGTGGAAACAAGAAAAGTCCACTACAATAATCCACCAATTAAAACGTTTAAATATCGACCTAGATTGGGACAAGGAAGTTTTCACAATGGACTCTAAAAGATCAAAAGCAGTCACTAAGGCTTTTATAAAACTCTTCAATAAAGGACTCATTTACCGGGCAGATCATTTGGTAAATTGGTCATGTGCGTTACAATCAGCAATTTCAGATATTGAAGTGGATCATTTGGAAATTGCTGGAGCTACAGACGTAACAGTTCCTGGCTACAGTCGGCCAATCAAATTTGGAATACTTACAAAATTTGCTTATAGGTTTGAAGACTCAAGCGAACTAATTGTTGCTACAACAAGGCCTGAAACTATTTTAGGTGATGTTGCTGTAGCAGTTAATCCAAAAGATTCAAGATATAGTGGTTTGATTGGCAAAAAGTTGCTACATCCTTTCAGAAATGAGCTTATACCTGTAATAGGGGATGAATTTGTTGATCCTGATTTTGGTACTGGGGCTGTTAAAATTACCCCTGCACACGATCCTATTGATTTCAATGCAGCTAAGCGTCATAATTTAAAGCCCTTATCGATTATTGATGAAATGGGGCTTTTAAATGATAATTGTGGCCAGTTTAAACATCTCAAACGATTTGAGGCAAGAGATGTTATAATAAATGAATTAGCTAAAAAAGGCTTATTTAAGGAAAATCAAAATCATAAAATGACAATACCAATTTGTAGTCGCTCTAAAGATATTGTAGAAAGTCTAATAAAGCCTCAATGGTTTTTGAGCTGCAATCAAATGGCTCAAGAAGCTGTGGCAGATGTAAGAGAAGGCAGACTCAAAATCCAGCCGGAAAATTTCAACAAAATTTGGTATCAGTGGCTTGAAAATGTTAGAGACTGGTGCGTGTCACGTCAGTTATGGTGGGGTCACAGAATACCTGCCTATTCGTGTAAATATCAGCAAAATCATATTTGGGTTGCGGCTGAAACTGAACAATTTGCTAAAATTGAGGCTTCAAATTTGTTAAATTGTGCTGTGAATGATGTTGAATGTATTCAAGATGAAGATGTTTTGGATACTTGGTTTTCTTCAGCGTTGCAACCTTTTTCTGTTTTCAATCATAAGGAATCAAAATACTATCCATTATCTCTTATGGAAACTGGGCATGATATTTTATTTTTTTGGGTTGCAAGGATGGTGATGCTTGGTAAAAAACTTACAGGCCAATTACCGTTTGATGAAGTTTTGCTGCACGGTATTATTTGTGATGTCAGGGGAAGGAAAATGTCTAAAAGTTTGGGCAATGTGATTGCTCCTGAAGAAGTTATTGATGGTTCTAGTTTGGAACAACTCAAAGTTGGTATTGAGGCGAATTTCAAAAATGGTGTTTTGTCTCTGAATGAATTTGAAACAGCTTCTGAGGGGCAACAAAAGATGTTTCCCAATGGTATTCCAGAGTGCGGAGCCGACGCTCTACGGTTCACTTTGTTGTCACATAATGTAAAAAGTATATGATTAGAATTGTTTGTTGATAAATCATTATTTTGATTTTTTTAGGCCACGTAATCAATTTTGATGTACGCGAATGCCATACAAACAAATTGTTTGGTAATAAAATCTGGCAAGCTACCAAATTCGCTCTTTTGTGGTTTGATAAAGTTGCTGAAGCTCAATCAAAAGAGGTTTTTGAAGAATTTGATGTGGAGGAATGTGCCTTAATGGATCAATGGATTTTGAGCCGATTGAATTTTATGATTGAAACCCTGGATGGGGCTTTGAAAAGTTACGATTTTTATATTGCTACTGGGGCTTTGAAGGAGTTTTTGTACTATGAGTTTTGTGATATTTATCTGGTAAGTGTTTTATTGGGATTATGTATGAGATGTTTTTCTATTCATTATTCAGCTCCTTACTGCAATTTTCTGGATGTTATTACGTCATCGAGTTCAAATTTTGATTATTATCGGCTCTTGATCTTTGGATACATTTTCTTAAAACAATCAAGAGCTTATAACAAAATTCGCCCAAGTACTCTATTTATTTAGTTAGATGGTAAATGGCGAGCGGTATATTGATGGTGTTTGTCTCCTTAAGCGGCTACCTATAAAATTGTGGAGGGGGTCTATTCGCAAAAGAGAGAAACAAACTATTGAGGTTTATTAAATTATATTTTATTATACTTAAAACCAAAAATTTAAATAAGCAAATATCTTTCTATTCTGACTGACACTTCTCCTCCGCTACGCGTCGTTCGGTGAACAGCAGCCGCGTGCGGAAAAATTCATTTTCCGTACTTGTTAGGTAAATAGCTCGGTAAATAGCTATTTCAGTCAATTCACTCAAGTTTTTATGCATTAAAGTTTCAATGTCAACTCACTTTTTATCATTCCGAATCATTTATAAAGTCAAAAAAAAAAAAAACAATAATAGTCACTAGAGTACTTACATTTAAATTGTCACTCGATAAAATACTTAATTAATTTACTCAAAATTCAGCTAGAGCACGCACATATTGTTGAACGAATTTAAATGGCCTTTTTTTCATAAATTTCCGTTACTTTTCAAAGATTTAACGCGTTTTCCCGAGGCACAAGAAAATAAACTCTTCGCGAATTTTATCCGCACTGACTCATTATAGGTACTGTAAACTTAAAACTGAACTGGACTGAACTAACAACTAGTGATGGGCAGATTCCCGGGAAAGTGTTTTTTTGGGAAAGTTCCCGGGAACATTCCAAGGAACGTTCCCTAAAATTGGGAATGTAAAGGAATGTTTACAAAAACCAACACAATAAACAAAATTGCCTGCATCTTTTGAAAAAAAAAAAAAAAAAAAATTTGAAAAATAATAGTTATTTATGATATAAGTGCTAAAAGTGACATTTTATTTTGTGAAAAAGGAAGTTTGGGACACGACGCCGAAGGCGGAGTGTTCCATCCCTTTGAACAAGATAAAATCACTTTAAGCACGAATATCATACACTATTTTTTCTACAAACGCACTAAAAGTGATTACTTTTGGCACTCAGTGCTAAAAGTAATCACTTTTAACACCAGTGTCATAAAATGGCATTTTAGACACTGACAGCATCTGTTGAAAATTACACTTCTAGTAACATTTGTAGAAAAACTTATTTTTTCTATGAGTATTGACATATACCTACATCCATTTTCTATTGATCAATGTAAATAAATGATTACTCATACAGTGAGTTTTTTTTCATTACTCAATTGTTTTCAACCAATGAAAATATACTGGTCTCATTACTCCACTATTTAAGAGCCAATCAGAAAATTCGACAAGTTGACAATATACTTCAACCTGTGCTTCAACCAGAGATGCTTCAACCTTCCAATCGGTCATTTTGATAGCTCGTTTGGACAGACTTGTGCTAACCTAACCTCACTTTGTCCTCTAGCTGTCAGAATTGTCAATTAATTTTGTTACGAAAATTAAATAAAAAACCGCATAATTGGTGCCTATTATCTATTAATCATAGAATAAGTATAGTATTCTACTCGTGGGTAATGGTTATTACTCACTCGGATGATTACACTACTCGCCTGCGGCTCGTAGTGCAAACTTCATCCTTCGTGAGTAATAGCCAACATTACCCGCTCGTTAAATAATATACCATTATTCGATAATGCATTTGAAAAATAATACTAAGGAAATAAAAAATATTTATACCTATGTCTTTGTACTTTTGACTCTTGAAGTCAGTGAAAAAACTCAACATTACTACATTACTACTGTGTACTGCAATATTGCACATTGTAACTATAGAATAGACGCACATACATATTAAGTAATGAAAAAATAAGAACCACATTCTATTTTTTACCTAGTAGTAAGAAAAACTAAATATTTTACCCTGAAAAAACCTAAATATTGTATTGTAATATTGTACTAAACCCTAGAAATCTCGAAGTGCTAACAAAAAAAAGGCAACTTGTTAATTTTGGTGTAGTAGGTTATTCTCGAGGTTATTAGACTATAAAATATCATTCAATTTTGTTTTTTCAAAAACATTCCCAGTTTTTGTTCACTTTCCCGACTTTAAAGAAGTTCCTGGAACGTTCTCTGGGAATGGGAATGTTCCCTTCGACACATCACTACTAACAACTGACCCGCTTCTTCTAAAACCCCTGTATTTATATTTTTCGATTCTACCCAAAATATTATTAATTACCTACCAAAATCGACAATAGGCGGTCGTTTGACCATCTATATTTCAATCCTATTGGTCGACCTAGATATTATTCCAAAAATTAATTTCATCATTTAGAGGATGATGCAATCTGTTCGAAATTTTTGTCATAACCTTGTAATTGATATTTTTCGGGTTCTTATTTACGAAAAAACTAACGCAACAATTTTAAGAGAGTTGAGAACTTCTAGAAAATATAACAGTCAGAGAGAGAGAGAGAATTCTGTAACGAATAGAGATATTTTCGCTATCTCTATTGACGTCTCCTCTCTATTGATTGCGAAAAGAAAGAAGACAGCCAAGTACTATAGCGATACCTACTATCTCTATCCATTACAGAATTCCGCCTCAGGCTACTAGACACATAAAAGGCTTCAATAAGACCAATTCACTGATAGCTTTGTCAGCATCGCCTCGATTCGCCTAAACCGGATACAAGGTAATTCGTCTTATGTGTCTAGTAGGTTGGTCTAGTCTATATGTATATGAGGCAAATCAAGAGCCAGTAATAGTTCAACATTTGTATTCAATATAAATCTAAAAGAAATAATTTAAATTAATAAGTACATCCAAGAAGTGAAAGTGATGTCATCCTAAATTCCATTTGGCAACACACAAGTTATCGGCTAAAATTCTTCCGTGGCCCAGATAGCCGTGATCGTCTAGTGGTTAGGACCCTACGTTGTGGCCGTAGTAACCCAGGTTCGAATCCTGGTCACGGCAACTTTTTTTTATTTTTTTTTAGGAGACAATCAAGTCCAATCTCAAACACCAAACCTCAAGCCCGATATCCAAACGACACTGTCAAACTTTGCTGACTTGCCTGGATAAAAGCCTTAGGGCTCTAGCGCCTTTTATGCCAGCGCTTAGTAAGCATTTGCACAAGCATTTGCCCAGATTCTGGGGTTTGGGCGGAGAAATGTCTTTTCCTAAGGCCACAACAAGGAATGAGATTTTGGAAAAGGAAGTTGATGAAGTTATGGAAATAGTTGTTGGCATTAGACGATTGAAGAAGATTTTCAATCTGACTTATAAGTTTAAACCTGAAGGTGATAAGTAATTTTTTTTTATTTCTATTGTGTTTAATTATTTTTTGTAGTATTTCTAATACCATCTAACTTGGATAAGGCTAAAAAATTCTCTCAAGTCATTCAAGAT
The DNA here is from genome assembly GCA_917834065.1 of Ceutorhynchus assimilis. NCBI lineage: Eukaryota > Metazoa > Arthropoda > Insecta > Coleoptera > Curculionidae > Ceutorhynchus > Ceutorhynchus assimilis. Next base: position 50,769,447 of record OU892282.1, read on the forward strand.
TTGTCTCATCTTTACACATTTCACATTTTGGATCAAAATGCCTCCAAGCCTCAAAAAGCTGGTCTAATAGAAGACTCTATAGCAGAAAACAAGATTTATTTGTTTGTGCCTGAAGAGTTGAGACAAAACTTAGAGCTGACAAAAATTGCCGGCAAAAAGGAAAAATTACTCAAAGAATTGGAGAAAATTAAAGCTATTGCTGAACCTGGAGACAGACATGTCAAAAAGGTATTATAATAATTGTTTATAGCCCTGTTCCAACAGACATGAAAATCATTCTAGAACCAGTAATTTCTAGTTGCCCACCTATTATTTTCAATAAGTTGAACGTTTATTCTACTTAACAAATTACCATTCTAGAAAGGTTCTCATGTTTGTTGGAACAGAGCTAATATATTTTACTTTGTAGATGGCCCAAATCTCAGAAAAAATTACCAGGCTAAACTACATAGAAACTTTATCGCAATAAGGTAGAAAACAATTTTTTTATTTATGTATAACTATTAAAAAAAAATGCAAAATCAAAAATCTGAGTCTTAATATTACAAGCAAAAAATGGCAGTTGCGATTACTGAATGGCAGTTTTAGATTCTCAAACTCGTATCACCAAATGCATCTTCCATTAACTCTTCCTGTCTGGGTCTTACGAGCATTCGCGCTGATTTTAGCCCTATATTGGAACCCCTAAAACTGTCCCAATACATAGACTGATAATTCAATGTATCCGGATGTTCGCCGGGCAAATATCTTCCATTTAGGTTGCTTTTGTCGCAAGACTTATACCACCATGCTCCACCTAAAAAAAATTACCTATAATGTAAATGACTTTGATATTACGATTATTAGTACCGTGTGATTGTGCGCAACTGCCTTCACCCCACGAATCCTGGTCCTTGTCTTTGGTACTGAATTTACTGCCAGCGTGGTACATCAACGAATCTCCAGCGGTACCAGTGTAACCGTTGAGAACCTTGAGGGCGTAGCCTTGTTCCTCTGAACCGATACTGAAATGAGAGTACCGAGCGTATTTTTCCACACCGTCGACGTCTACTAGCTGAATAAGTAGTTCATTGATTTGGTTACCTATAATGAATTGAATTGTGCAAATTGTATATACAGCAAAAATCTGGCAAATATGAGAAACATGATGATATCCAGAAAAAGGAAATCTAATCTAAGATGGTAGTGAAGAATTTATCCTCACCAGTTAGTTGATGAATATATTCCAATCCCAACCAATAATCGCCTGCTACGTTGCCAAAACCCACTTTATAATCGTGCCAATCTCTGTAAAAATCTTCCTCGCCTAAAGACCGATGGTGTATGGTCACCCAGCCGCCATTTTTGCCTGTCATGTCGCAATGCACCCAAAACTGATCTTTGCTCAAAGTCGGTTGAATGAGGTAAATACTAGAAGGAGCTTCTGGATTTTTCTGTTTGACTTCTAGACAGTTTGCAGGCGTGATTGTATTTGATGGTTTTCCAAAGACATTTTGGATGCTGTCAGTTATTTGAAGTTGTTGTTGAAGGGCACTAGAAATAATTTATCGATTTATAGAAAAAATTATTATATTGAATTTATACCTTGTTGTGTTGGCAATGGTGGTAAGATTTCGTCCAAAACTTTCCAAATCGGCTGCCAGCAATTTTAGGGACAGTAGAATTACTCCAATATTGGAATGCAGTTCGGCATTATTGTCGGTTGGTTGGAGAACGTTTCTGCTTTTCTGTATGTCCAACTTCAGCGCATTGATTTTGTCATCCAAATGAGCTTTGAGTTGATTTATTTTCAATTCGCATTTGTCAGGTTGAGGATTGTCTGATGGTTGGTCTAAGTTTCTGTAACGTTCACGGTAAGCCTAAAAATTCTAACATTAAAACGGTAATTAAAACAAGAACAGATATAGAGGAGGTATGCCTGCAATTGCAGGAAGCCATCCAAACTTTATATCATGAAAGAAAACTACGGAAAATCGATGCAAACAAAATTGGTGGAACGCAAACCTCGAAATGCTCAGGAAAAATACACAAAAGCTTTCTAGTATAGCAAAGAAAACCTGAAACTGGGAAGCATATCAGCAAACCCTAACGGAATACAACAAAGAAATTTTGAAAGCAAAAATAGAATCCTGGAAGAAGTTGTGCAACGAAGTTGCAAACACTTCCGAAAGAGCTCATTTTCAGGAAGTTCTAGCCAAGAGTTCGATAGAACCGACGGGAACCATTGAAAAACCTGAGGGAAACTTCACAAAAAATGGGGTTTATTTCTTCAAACCCATTTTCCAGACTCCACCGAAGTGACCCCTGATAGCAGAAATCCATAAAGCCGTTTCGCAGCTCTACACTAACTGATGACAAGAGTAGGGAACTCACTACAAAACAAGGAAATCGCACTAGTGGCATTCCTTGACTTAGAAGGAACCTCCTTCAGCTGCTGGTCAACATGCGTTTAATGCAGATGGATCAAATCCATATTAGAACACAGGACTATAAACTCGACACTATTGCTGAAACCTCTATTGAAGTAACCGCGACAAAAGGATGCCCACAGGGCGGAGTACTCCACCACTTTTGTGGAATCTAGTTGTGGATCAACTTCTGAGGAAACTAAACGATCAAGGCTACTTCCTCCTAGGCTATTTGGATGACATAGTTTTTATCATTAGGGGAGGATTTACCAGGACGGTATCAAACCTCATGCAGGACGCCTTAGGAATCATTGAGGAGTGGCGCACACGAGGGAGCAACTTTGCGTCAACCCCTCCAAAATAAAACTCATTCCAAGCTGACATGGAACCAACACATTCAAAAAATAACTTACGAAAAGCAAGATGACGTTGATGTCACTAAAAAGAGCGTTTGGGGAAACATGGGGACTGAAACCGTCATTTGTACACTACGGTTGTAAGACCAATGATAACATGGTGCGGTGCACTTGTATGGTGGTTTAAAGTGAACCAAAGATAAGCAAACCTGGAGCTAGCCAAAATCCAGAGACTTGCATGTCTTTGTATTACCGATAAAGCACACCAACGGCAAGCATGGAAACTATCCTAAAACTCCCAGTAATTGACCTTATCGTCAAAGCAGAGGCTAAAATCGGAGCATATCATCTCCAGCTGGAACCCAAAACCAAATGGACATGCGGCAATTACCAAAATAATCAGAAATCCGATAATACTATAAGATGCCGAAAAAAATTCCTCGAAAAACCCTTCGCCATCGCGATTGTCCCAGTAGGAAATACCAGGGCAACACCTAAACAAGAAATTGTCTGGTTTACTAACGGCTCCAAAACAGAAACTGGAACTGGCGCTGGAATATATGGACAAACTCCCAGATGCGACATCAGTCAACCTCTGGGAAAATGCACTACTGCAGAAATATATGCCATTGACTCCTTTTGAGACAAAACCTAAGGAGGGGATACACAGGTAAAAACATCCTCATCTGCTCAGACAGTCAAACGTTGAGCAAAACACTCGACAGCTTTGAAATAAAATCCAAATTGGCCTGGAAATGCTTGGAAAACCTCAAAAACCTAAGTATAACCAACAAGGTAACTCTCAATTAAATGGATGCCAGGGCATAATGGAATTGAAGGAAATGAAGAAGCAGATGCTCTGACAAGAGAAGGGTCAATAACCAGTTACACTGGGCCTGAACTTGCAATTCGCACTCCAAAATCTTCGGTAAGAACAAAAATAAACCAATGGATGTATAGACAACACCAAACCTACTGGCAAACTCTTCCAAAGCTCAGACATGGTATGGATACAACAACCATCACCTAAACTTACTGAATAGATCCTACAACTAAACAGGAATCAAATCAGGCTAATGACTGGACACTGTAGCCTGAGAAAACACCTTCACTTATGTGAAGGTGTTTTCTTCCAGGGCATCTTCCAAGAAGAACCCATATGCAGACTTTGTGGCGAGGAGGATGAAATCGCCACCCACATAATCTTCGACTGTGAGGCTTTATGCTGGTGGAGATACAGACAGATAGGGCCAGAAGACCCTATATCTAAACTCACCAAAAGAAACACGGTGAAAAGGCTCCTAAACCTTATCAAGGTAAGGAAACTTTTCACTAACTTAACAGATAAAATTGAGATATTGAACAAGTCAATAAATATTCAAATAAATTCTTGAGGAAGTATTCACCAAAAACCAAGAAATCCCCAGTTTTGGTAGGTAGGTACCATTTCATCAATTTTAGTATAATAGGGAAAATTTACTAAAAGTAATTACTTTCATACCTAAGTTTTCCAAGAAATACCTACTGATTTTGACCTTTTTCAAAAATAAATAGCCTACCTACCTACAAAAATCTAATGATTATAATAGGTAACATAACTCTTAAGGAATCTTATTTTTTGTTATCTATAAATTCAAATAATTGTTATTGACAATTTTATTAAAATGTGAATGTCAATCAATAAGGAAATCCAAAAAAACTCCAATTAAACTTACCCCTTGAACTGTACAGCTACCAATCAGGAACAACCCAAAAATCAAAATCTTCATTTTACAAACTGACATTATTTTCTCGGTCAAGCGCAACTCTAATGACTAACTGTTCATCATATAGCAGTCTAAAAATCCAGACTTCTTTTTTTAAAAATAGAACTGTTACATTATTAGAGAGCTTGCGCGAATTCAAATTAAACCAAAAGGAGTCATCAACGTCTGAAGAACCATTTACATTGGGTTCTTGATGACAAAGCAAAGTTTAAGGTCAAGAAAGGACATTATCGTCATTATAATAAGACCTACTTGATTGGAATTTAAGCATTTAGGTACTGCATTGTATATAACATTTTTAAGATTCAAGTTAATCTACATATTGCTTTGTATATTTTTACTATAAGTATGATCTCATAGAACTAGTTATTAAAACATAAATTAATTATCAACAACGTTTCAAGAAGCTAAAAGAAATTATTATAAACAGCGTTTGTGTTAAAGTTTCACAGTCGGTGTCTATTTATTTTTAATTCTATGGGCTGAAACGATAATAGATCCATTAGACAAGACAAGCGAAAAGCTATTAAGAGTTGTTATACGACCTTCAAATTGAAATGTAATGTGCTTAAATTAGCTTCATTAATTTACATATTGAGGAATTATTAATTAAGAACACACATTATCCAATTGGAAAGCACTATTCCTTTTAATTTAATAACATCAAATCACAAAGTGTACCGATTCATAATAACAAAAAAAAAAAAAAACTACAGTAAGCTAAGACGAATGTTAAAAATTGCATCATTTAAATGTTTCCAGGGAAATGGGCGTCTTCCCTTTGCTCGTCCCACTTTTCCACCCAAGAATTAGGGCAAACCGAGTTGAACACTTTCTTGAAATATTCGCATGGAGCGTAGTTTGTGCCCCTGATCCTCTGGCACCTGTGGAAATCCACGTAGCTCTGGTAGCAGTGTCTGGATTGGTTGGTGTTGGGGAAACGTGGGTCGAAGGGGATGGTATCCAATTTGTTCGACATCTAGAATTGAAGATGAATTTTTTGTGGGAATTGGAAGTTTTTTTAGGTAAATTTGCCAAAAATCTTTGCAGCAACTTACCTTGAGACAATTGCGTACTTACTGTTATTTTTGCTGATAAACCATCACATATTTTACAAGATATATATAAAAAAATATTCAAACCATTTTCGACACAGCCAAATAAATATTAAAAACACAAAAATGTTTTGTTGTTTTTATTTAATTCAACAGTAAAACAAATAAACTTTATTCTAGAAAAGCTACACTAATGAAATTGCTTATTTAAATGAGAAATTTTGGTGTTACGCTAAAGGAATTAGGTATACATTTTATGTTTGTGTATTTTGTAACACAAGAATCTATACTGTATTTTTTCCCAAAATAGATTTTGACTCTATCAACTTTGAAACATAAACAATGCCGCTTATTGGTCACAAGATGTTTTTTACACGACATGCATTGTAAAACTGATTCCAACCTGTAGGCATATTGCGACCAATCATATGTTTATGTTTCAAAGTTTTCAATGTTAAAATCTATCTTGGGAAAAAATAGACTTTAGAAAAGGACAACTTTTGATCCAGCAACATTTACTGCCAAACACCAAAATATTATTTCACAACAAGGGTAGAATAATTGATTCTCCCACCCCTGTGGTATAAAAATAACATTAAATAAATCATTATTCTTTTTTACCTAAGGGTACAAGGAGGCCCATTGGAAAACTATAAAAATAAAGTATGCATATCTAGTAATTAATTATTGTTTCAAAAACTGTGTCAGACTTTTTTTGCAATACTCATTGCAAAACAAATAAATTTTGATAAAAAAAAAATTATACTGTAAAAAACAAAATACACTTAAATCTATAATACATTTAACTTATAACCATCACTTGACCAACGGTCTAGTTTTGGAATCGTCATCACAATGTTCCTCCTTGTACCGTCTGACTTCTCTCATATACATAGCCCAGGCATCTGAATTAGTAGCTTCTTCATTTTCTGGATTTTTCAATTTAGCCACTATGCCTGTCTTGAGAACTTTGCCCCCTCTACGTTTACCGAACATTGGTAAAACGGGTTTTTTAACCTCCACCTCAGGTGGAGGTTCCTCTTTGGCCTTTTCCTCTTGCATTTTTTTGAACATTTCCAAAAATGAACCGTCGTTTTTGAATGGAATAGGGTTCTCTTCTTCATCTTCTTCAACGTCTTCATCGATTTTCATATCTTCTTCCTTAATAATATCACCACGTTCTCTTTCTGTGACACTATTTCTTCTACTATCAGCATGTTTAGATTTAGATCTTCTTTTATCTTTCAGATGTGATCTAGATGGAGATCTAGAACGACTTCTGGATCTACGCCTATAATGAGTTCTTCTATCTCTTGATTTTGATCTAGAATACCTCCCGCGCTTTTTATACTTATCGTTTCTATGTCTGTGATAATCAACACTTGAAGAGGTAGAACTGGACGAAGAATACCTTCTGCGCCTCCTTCTAGATCTAGACCTTGAACGCCTTTTATACTCTCTAGACCGACTTCTTGACCATCTAGAAGGACGATTGCGACGTTTATGTCGGCTGCGGCTCCTGCTCCTGGAACGGACTTTTGATTTTTCTGGAACTATTTCAGTAGATGCACTGCTTTTAGTAGAATCATCGTATTCGGTTCCCGGAGGTGGAGGATTGGCCCACTCTTTGTTCATCCCTGTGAATTCGAAGAGGCACCTACAAGAGAACTTTCCAGGTATAGAAATGCTGCTTATGGGCAATGACAATAAAAACAAGACGGTTTTTTTGGCACTGTTTAGAGAAAGTGCGGCCCCCACGAAAAAGGGGCCGAGGCTGTGTCGAAAACGGGCAAAGGGGGGCCAAAAATAAAAAAGACATAACACATATTCTACTTACAGTGGTATTAGGTAATCAATGAGAGCAAGTGTGACGTTTTTTTTTTTTTAGACAAATTTTTTGGCAAATTTACTAAGCTAACAGTGCGTGTTCGTAAACTAAATCGTTCTTCGATAATTTCGAAGGGTTTTCTTATAAATTTTAGGGTTTTTTTACCTTATTTTCTCCCTTGAAATTTCCTTTTTGTTCAAATTACACAAAATGGCTTCCTCACCAAATGCCAATTTACGAGTGAATTGACATTTGGATTTGACAGCAATTGCAATGGCAAAATGGAGTATCGATAATAGCGGAACCTGTAATAATAATTCCTTTTTGTTTTTGTATGTTATAATTTGTATAATGAGTTATTAATTATTGAAATATTAATTATTATACATTTTTTTTTGAATAAATAACGTTGTAATAGTATAAATTAGTTAATTATTCTAGGGTGTCAGCAAAAAGGCGTAATGAAAACGCTATAAGTTTGACAACAGGTTGCGTTCAGAGGTGCTTTCCAGTGACCCATTTGAGTTACTCCCAGAAGCCTTATTCTGTAAGGAACAACTGTTCGATTCGGTAGAATTTCTTCGATTGTGACGTCATTTTCGGTTTAGTTTAGACGAGAGCGTTCCAGTGCTGCTTATGTCGAACAGTTCAAGAGCGTCACACTTCAGGAGCATGATACTCTAACAATTTAGGCACTGGAAAGCGGCTCAGGAATGGCAACAGCCAAGCCAAAATTGGCATTTCGGTGGAGGGGGAAAAGTAGGTTTTGGCAGCATTGCCGTCCTTGAACGCACCCCGGCTGTCTTGTTTTTGTTTTCCTTTTACCTAACCTCAAATTTCAAATTTTTTATTTATCTATCTTTTATCTGAAAAATAACAAAATAGTTAAAATACTTGACAAACTACACTTTCTTTTTTTCCAAGATAGATTTTGACATTGAAAACTTTGAAACATAAACAATAACGCTTGACCCTGATTAGTCACAAAATGAGGTGTTTCTGCAGGTTGACATCAGTTTTACAATAGCGGCCAATAACTGCTATTTGCACCGCTACAACTTAAGGTCAGCCTTAGTCTTAAGTGGAACTTAAACTACGATTTTGCTTTGCACCGCTGTTTAGGGTCCACCTCAAGTCTAGTTAAGTTAAGCCCCAGATTTTCTCCGCTTAGTTGGATTCTAACCTCATTTTTGGGTTTTGTTGCCTTTTTGGCCCTGGCTAAAGTAACAGAGGTGTTACTATAATTATTTTTTTAAAGTAACATCAATTCAATGTTGTCACTGATGAAAACGTTACTTTTAATAGGGGTTAATAGTAACGGAGGTATTACTCTAATTATTTTCTTGAAGTAACGTCAATATAGCAATATGTAGATAGGTAATTACTTTCTTTAGCAATTTAAAGTAAAGGTGATATTCTTGGTTCTTGGCATTTGTTTTAGAGAAAAATTAGAAATAAATAAAAAATAACCTGACTTGACTTTGAAGAATAGAATAGAATACTTATAAAACAGGCACAATTATAGGCAAGGCAGGAAAGACACATTTTGTTATAACTGTCAGAAAGTAACAATTTGTTACCTTTTTTTCAGGTAGGAAAATAGTAATTTCGCCTCCCTATGGAGGAAAGTAAATTATTTTCCTTCCTAGGCAGAAGTTTTTTCGCTGTAGATTATCATAGTTTTAGCTCCAAATTAAGAAATTACCTATCTTCATTTGCTGAAAAAAAAATGCTTGGAAGTTGATGGCCATTATTTTATACCGCTAATGATTAAAAATGGAAAACTGAATCACTTTGCACACTCATAAAAAGGTAAACAATTGAATTTCACCTGCAGGAGAGAACTATACCTACACTCCCGTTCCTTTGTAAGGGCATGTGAGGAATAGGAATATGGAGACGCCGTTTTTCTCACAAAGGATTTGTATTATCAATATGTTGATTCAAATTTTTGGTTTATAAAAAATAAAATATTATTGTTATGTTGTTGAATATCACCTTTTCTTAGTTTAAATTGCTAAAGAAAGTACCTACCTTTCTTTTCTATATATTGCTACTATATTGACGTTACTTCAAGAAAATAATTAGAGTAAACACTTCTGTTACTATAACCCCTATTAAAAGTAACATCAGTGACGTCAATGAACTGATGTTACTTTAAAAAAATAATTATAGTAACACCTCTGTTACTTTAGCCAGGGCAATTCGAATCAGCTGATAATTCAAGATGGCGATGCGGCACAAATGTAAGCAAACCATTGAGGTTAGACATGCCTCCATATAAACACAGATATAAATGTGTGTTATTTCACTTATTTCTACCTGTTTCAGAGTTTAATTTGATGAATTTTAATTTATTACAATTTTCTTTAATGTTCGTAGTTACTTGGAATATTTATCTATTAATAAAATACCTGGACATCAGGTACAAAACGAACCCCAAGAAGCTGTGCCCCAAGTAGGTAAAGAAAGGCCTAAATATAAGTTACATCAAGGAGATTTTCTGCACCTCCGATCAGTTGTTTATGTGCTCCAGAACTGTAAGCAGTCTGAAACATATAGTTCATAAATATTTTTTGATTTTTGATAAAATGCAGAATGCTTATCTACAAAAGTTATTGCTGGAATCTCCTGATTTTCAGGGCCGGATTAAGGGGGGGGGGCTTTGGGGGCTAAAGCCCCGGGCCCCAAAACACCACCTTACACGGGGAAGAAATCATGCATATAATTTTACAATTTCGATTTCGCCATCTATTATCTATCAATTATATCAAACACAACACTATCCTATAATACAGTGGCGACAATTGCTGTTTTATTTTTGATTGGTTCTAGAATCCCTTATATTTATATTGAAAACGCCGCCATCTTGTTCCCAACCTCTTGTTAATTTCAAATATGAATAGGTACTACGAGATTCAGGTGAACATCCATCATAAATCATGGAAAACAACGTATTTGATGGACCTAAGAATGGTCATCAAATACGTCGATTTCAATTTTTTATGATGTCCATTTAAATCCTAAATATTAATACCTATTTGAAAATAACAAGAGGTTGGCAACAAAATGGCGGCGGCTCCTCTATTGTCGCCACTGTGTGTAAAGGTTTATTTAGCCATTGTGATAAAAGCTACAGTGACTTTATAAAGTCTGTTTTTTATTTAAAGATAAAAGTCAAAATGACATTATGTTGGCAATACAATATAAAATTGTCAATGCTTCCAAATTTTTTATGTAGAAAAGGCTTGTGTTGCCAACATAGTTACCAAATTTTTGACTTGGGGAACTATCTTAAAAAAAAAAAAAACTTTTCAAGACAGTGGCGACAATAGGAGCCTTGATAGGGCCAATGAACTATAAACTACACGTACCTGGAATGGCCCGCCGATCTATAAATTTGCGGCAGATTGAGATGGAGAATGTGGGGTACACACATCTCTATTTATCTTATTGGCGAATCATGGAAATCTTTCCTTGTCCAAAAAATATTTTATTCGAGGTTAGGAATATGCCAAACCTAACAGCAATGAACTGGAGAGAGAAAGGGATACCCCACTATGTAGCTTTTTTGGGCGCACTAAGCGAGATGACAAATGCCATACAAATGCCATATCCGACAACGGTCGGTGCCATTCCAGATACGTGTAGTTTATAGTTCATTGGTCGCCACTGTCTTTTATAAAGTTATTGTAATAAATGCACCTGCAAGGTAAAGTTTTGTTTGAGTGACGTTTGAATTCATTTCAGGGACCTAAGGGCCCCTTTTGTGAAAATAGCCCCGGGCCCCAAAAGACTTTAATCCGGCCCTGCTGATTTTGGGAAGAGGTAAAAGTTTGTAGTTCACTTGTATTAAAAGATAATGAGCATATGAAACATGCCTTGCCAATCTTGGCATTTTTGACAAATATAAATTGTGCCAGAGGCAAATGAATGTCAAAAACATAAATTACATGAACCACAACAACGCTAAAAATAAAAATTTCTATCAAAAAAACGTTCTCGTTCCCAAACTGCTAAAAACACTTTAGAAATTCACAGAAAAATGAAAATAAATAAGGTTGAGGTGAAGTTAAGCTGTGTAAACAGCCTCTAATGGACGTCAAGGTTAAGTTTGCTGTGAAGTTTGTTATGCCGCAACGCCATCTTGAACGTCAAACATCAACTGCCCTAGGTTAAGGGATGAAATACGCATTTTTGCGCTGTTGCCAATAGCTTTCAATTCTTAGCTAATAGCGTTTCCGATTGGTAGATTCAGTGCGCACTGAGTGTATTTACATCCTTTTAATCAACCTGTAGAAGAAAAAGACAGAAATAGAAAAAATTGCACTAGTTCTACCAATCGGAAACGCCATAAGATTTGGTCGGTGCAAAGCAATTCGACCTAAAGGTTCACCTTAAGCTTAGCCTCTACCTAACTTTGTTTTTAAGGAACACCGGTGCAAATAGCTGTAAAAGTGGCATTAGCGGCATTGTTTATGTTTCAAAGTTGACAATGCGAAAATCTATCTTGGAAAAAAATAAAGTTTTTTTTATAGATAATATTTTGATAGGAAAACCGAATGTCAAAGTGTTTTAAACTCAACAATTAGATTTATTCAATTTAAAAGTCTCCATTGATAGTGATTATCTGCTGTGAAAATGAGCCAAACATACAAAAATATGGTCCAAAAGAAGCACATTTTGCACAGCGGCATATTCAATCAAACACTCAGAGACTGGCAATCGTTGAAATCCGAAATAACCCCCAGAAATTTGATGTATCCAGTTTTCATTATGTAAGGTAACCGAGAATTAGAAATCCACAGCTACTAATTATTCTAGGTTTGTACATGTTTTAGAGAGCAAGACCATGAAGTGCAAGAGATTGCAAGTATGACTGGCATCGCTCGTTACGGCCTGTACAAGTTGCGTCAACATTTGATGCCATTAGTTAAACAAGGCTTGACTTCGATTTTGGTGTTTGGTGTTATTGAAACTCTAGCTAAAGTAAGTACAAAGTTTTTTTTTTTTACTGTGCAAGTTCAAAAGAGTTACTATTAATGTGTAGTTTTTGAGAAATCCAGACTTTGAAGAACTTATTTAGACTTGTTACCAGTGATTATCTCTGATTAAAGGATTATAATGGGTTAATTCTATGCACATCTATAATCAAATCTATAACTTTCTACAAGTTCATAAGGTACAATTTGCAATAATTACTCCAAATTGCTTAACGCGATTTTTATCTGGAACTACAAGTCCAAATTAGCTGAAATTTCCAAGGATTGTAGTCCTCTACTGAAATAAGAATTGCTGAAAATTTCAACTTTCTATCTCTAATAGAAAATCATAAATCATAAGGTTCTTCTTATGAAAACGATGAAATTTCGATTTTTTTTTTGTTGAAATTTTGTGTTCTAATCGTCCCTCGTGATCCCCTGAACTCCATAAACTAAATTATTCGCAGATTTGTAGCCGAAATCTATGAAAAAAGGCACTCAGAAAAATTGAAAAATTGATAAATTACCCCAAACTGCTTAACACGATTTTATCTCAGGAAAAAGGCACTCACAAAAATTGATAAATTACTCCAAACTACTTAACTCGATTTTATCTCAGGAACTATAAGTCCAAATGAGTTGAAATTTGCAGCCATTGTAGCCCGCCACTGGTATAAGAATCGCTGAAAATTCAGCTTTCTATCTCTAATAGAAAAAAAGTTATGACCTTCCAAAATCTAAATCATAAGGTGCATTAATGGACAATGCGGAAAAATGCTAAAAATGTTAAAACATGTGATGCAATTAGACATAATGTGAAGGTAATGCCATATTATCTGGCATAATGCGGAGAAATGTTCACATTGATCACTTCAGAATTTAATATTAAATAATAATATTACTAATAAAAAACCTAATTATTGACTTTTGTGTGACCATTTGAAAAAAAAAAAAACTGCTTACAAGGTATTTTACTGCACTTTATTTGTTGTTACTTCCCAGGATTACATCCTTTTAATATTTTTATACGAGCGATCTATCTTAATTTTTTTCTATGTATTTAATATGAAATGGCCTGTTTCCAGTCATATTAATAGGCCCATGGAAAATAAAATCACGTTGAACTCTTTGAATGTCCTCTTTACGACGCCATATGTAGCCATT